>CAJMZQ010000057.1:5796015-6502327 GCA_905220385.1 Xylota sylvarum | reverse complement strand
CACCCATTTAGGGTTTTTTTTCAATTTCACGTATAATTATTCTCTTATCATGTGCACTGAATATATTACTGGTGGTATTTCTTGGTTTATTTTCTATACGATTTTCATTTTTGAATCGATTAATGATTGTTTGGATTGTTGATCTTGATAGATTTACCAAACGAGATATCACCCCATAAGTTTTTCCATCGCCGTTGTATTTGATAATCAGTTCTTGCAGTTCATTTGAGGTCTCACCTTGTTTTCTGCCCATTTTTCCAACAAATCTCGATTTTTCCAGTAAACTTCACAAAATATTTCACTTTTTTCTTTAAATTGCTTTGAAAAAGAATAACTAAATGCAAAAAACAACTTTGACAAGCTAAATAACAGTAATTTGTATCGTTTAGTGAATAAACGATAGGTGTACGAATACGAAATTGAGCCACTTTTGAGCCCATTTCTTACTTTTATTCTGTTTTCAAACCAAAGTGAATATTAAAGATTCTAACTAACTAGGTGAAGTACAATTGCTCAATACCCTGTAATAGTACATACCAGATTCAACTTAATTTTTCAAGTCGTTTGTGATCAGGAGTTGAATGTAATTTTTGATAACTGGTGTACGAATATGAGATTGATACACTGTATATATATATTCACATGCACACATAGGCACGCATATTAAGTAATGAACATAATAGACTAAATAGATTACACACGCTGGAGAGTAGTCAGTAGCACAGATTAAGACAGATGGTCGACCTGTCATCCCCTGTCCCGCCACACCGTGGGACGCGCAGTTCCCAACTCCGAAAGGGTGACTGCATTAAGGGTGACTGCATTAATAAACATACAGAAAAGCTACAATCCGTCTGGAACGGATCGTATGATACCCTATCCTCCTCTCTATAAAGTGGGCGTGGCCAAATTGTATTTTGTACTCAAATATAGCTATAATGTCGAACATTTGAGGATGTTACATGTAAAATTTTATCAAAATAGGTTTTTTTATTATAACGCCCCCAAAAAGTGGGCGTGGCCAAAACTGTTCTATGGGTGAATTGTAGGGAATCTAAATACCCAAATATTTGGTCTTAACAAAATTTTTCGATTTCATATAATTTAGTGAAGTTATAAAAAAGTAGGCGTGGCAGTGGGCGGATGTAAAAAAAATTTACACTTGCACTGTATCTTTTTCTTGGAAGCCCAGATATGAAATTTCAGCGTCCTAGTTAAAAATTTAAGGCCCAAAACTCGGTTTTGTAATGAAAACGCCCCCAAAAAGTGGGCGTGGCCAAAACTTTTGTATGGGTGGATTGTAGGGAATCTGAATGCCTAAATATTTGGTTTTAACAAAATTTTTCGGTTTCATATAATTTAGTGAAGTTATGAAAAAGTGGGCGTGGCAGTGGGCGGATTTCAAAAATTTTTACACTTGTACTGTATCTTTTTCTCAGAAGCCCAGATATGAAATTTCATCGTCCTAGCTCAAAATTTAAGGCCCAAAAAGCGGTGACATACGGACGGACGGACGGACGGACGGTCATCGCTCAATCGATTTCGCTATTGATGCTGATCACGAATATATATACTTTATAGGGTCTATTTCGATTATTTCTCTATGTTACAAACTATGTGTCAAACTTAATATACCCTTAGGATAGGGTATAAAAAACAAAAGGAGAAACGGGTTGAAACAGTTTTGGGAACCCCGACAACTGCAGCTAAACAGCAATCTACTCGCACGAGCAAGAAGCAGAAAGCAGAGGATGGCGTATGGTCAAAGGTCAGCCGCCAAGAACCAATAAAAAAGAAAGAGAACCCTAACACCAAAGGAAAACCGGACGCCATCATCATAGAGGCCAAGGGAGAACTATTATATGCTGAAATACTTCGCAGCATAAAAACGGACACAAAGTTGGAGGCGATTGGAGAGGCTGTATCGAGTATCAGGAGAACCCAAAAAGGGGACCTCTTAATCCAGCTCAAAGGGACAGGGGACAGGACAGCTGAATTCAAAAGCGTTATGTGTGCAGCCTTGGGAGAACAAGCAAATGTAAGGACTCTTACCCACCGTTCTGTCATCGAATTGAAGGATATCGATGAGGTCACTACAAAGGAGGATATTTGCGAAGCGATAAAAAGGCAATTCAAGATTAAAAGTATATCGCCCTCAGACGTTATATCACTGAGGAAAGCATACAGCGGAACACAAACTGCAACTATCAGTCTTCCCGCAGATAACGCGAAGTTGTTACTAGGAACAGGTAAAATTAAAATTGGGTGGGTTAACTGTCGCACCCGCGAAAAGACGCTGCTAAAAAAGTGCTTTAAGTGCTTAAAGTTTGGCCATCTAGCCAGACAATGCAAGAGCGACGAAGACCGCTCCAAACTATGTAGGAGATGTGGAGGAAAATGCCACATAGCGAAGAACTGCGACAAGGAGCCATCCTGCATGTTCTGCAAGAAAGACTATCCAGGCGACGCGAAGCACGTAGCTGGCAGTAGCAGATGCGGTGTTCCTGAGAGCTATTACAAGCAAAGGACCATGAAGATACTACAGATAGCCTTATAAATGTCCTGACCAGAACAGTAACTGGATCTACGACAAAGCAAAACAAGCGGCAATATGGATATGTGGGCGGCATGCTTTTCACGAAACAAGCAACCAAACAGAAGGCTTCGTGCGAGCGACAATACATGGGATCCATTTTTATAGTTGCTACGCAAGACCCAGCTTGACGGCCAGCGAATACCAACTAATGCTGGACAATCTAACCGCGGATGCGCTTCAGAGAGCCCCACTGGTCATTGCAGGCGATTTTAATGCGTGGGCAACAGAGTGGGGCAGCGAACTCACCAACACCAGAGGACAGGCCCTACTGGAAACATTCGCGCCCCTATCGATAGGCATCGCTAACAAGGGTCGAGCAAACACTTATCGGAAGGCTGGAACAGGCTCCATCATCGATATCACCTTTGTGAGCAATTCCATCCTGCAAACAATAAAGTGGAGGGTCAGTGAGGAATACTCGCACAGCGACCACCAAGTGATAATACTGGAAATAAAAGAAAAGAAACCAGCCCTGCCCCCAAAACTTACGGGTCCAAAGTGGAATGACAGAACGTTCGATAAGGATATGTTCGAAGACATGTTGAACGGCGATTTAACCCTGAGTGGAACAGCGGAGGACATCGCACATCGCCTCACAACCACCATCACCACCGCGTGCGATGCATCAATGCCTAGAAGGACGAACAGCAGGAAGGCGTCGCCATGTTACTGGTGGACCGAGGAAATAAAAACACTTCGGGCAAAATGTCTACAATCCCGGCGCAAAGTCCAGCGATCAGGAAGGAGACCCGATTTCCAACAATGTCTGAAAACTTTTAAATTGGCAAGACGCAATTTAAATAGAGCAATCAAGGGGAGCAAAACCGCATGTTTCAAGCGTCTCTGTGAGGAAGCCGACATTAACCGCTGGGGCTCAGCATACAGAATGGTACTGACCAAACTGAGGGGTTATAGGACCCCTCCAATAACATGTCCATTAATGCTGAGATCCATAATAGAGCACCTCTTCCCCCAAATACCATCTACTATGTGCAGCATGATAAGAGAGGTCAGTCCAGCGGATATTCCACGAATTTCTTTGGAGGAACTGCTTAAGGCATGCAGCAAGATAGGCGACACCAAGGCGCCGGACCCGACGGCATCCCGAATAAGGCAGTAAAGGCGACCGTAAAAAAGAGAGCAGATCTCTTCATAATGACGATGCAGAATTGCCTTGAAGAAGGAACCTTTCCCGAAAAATAGAAAATGCAGCATTTGGTCCTGCTACCAAAAGGAAAGAAGACTGCAGGAGATCCATCGTCCTATCTCCCAATATGCCTACTGGACACAATGGGAAAGGTCTTCGAGAGGATAATCTACGAAGATTACTCGCAGTGGCAGAAGAGAAAGGAGCCCTCTCAGATCATCAATTTGGCTTTAGAAAAGCGCGATCTACTGTCGATGCCATAAGAGCAGTAGTCGATATTGCAAAAGGCGCTATCGAAGGAGAAAGATGGCTCTACGGCACAAAGGAGTATTGTGCAATAGTAACGCTGGATATTAAAAACGCATTTAACTCTGTGGGAAACCTCCCTCAGGTATTCAAATTAAGTTACCCAGTACAGTTTACGAGCCTGTGGAATTTCATAATTAGACCATTGACGCATGACCCGAAAGCTTAGGTTTAAGGACATGATATGG
The DNA here is from genome assembly GCA_905220385.1 of Xylota sylvarum. NCBI lineage: Eukaryota > Metazoa > Arthropoda > Insecta > Diptera > Syrphidae > Xylota > Xylota sylvarum. Next base: position 6,498,090 of record CAJMZQ010000057.1, on the reverse strand, counting down.
ATATTGTCTGGGGTAGTGCATAAGATATGTAGATTAGCCAATTCCCAATATGTTGAGGGATATTTTTTTGTTCTTTAAATGTAGATGGGAAAGGTGTTGCAAAAGGAAATGATCTGGTCATTACGTCGTAGGAATGCAACTGCATTTATGCAGCATCGTTAATGGCTGCAATCAACTTATTAAAATACATACAGAAAAGCTACAATCCGTCTGGAACGGATCGTATGATACCCTATCCTCCTCTCTATAAAGTGCGCGTGGCCAAATTGCATTTTGTACTCAAATATGGCTATAACCTCGAACGTTTGAGGATGTTACATGTAAAATTTTATCAAAATCGGTTTTTTGATGAAAACGCCCCCAAAAAGTGGGCGTGACCAAAACTGTTCTATGGGTGAATTGTAGGGAATCTGTATACCTAAATATTTGGACTTAACAAAATTTTTCGGTTTCATATAATTTAGTGAAGTTATAAAAAAGTAGGCGTGGCAGTGGGCGGATGTAAAAAAAATTTACACTGGTATTGTATCTTTTTCTTGGAAGCCCAGATATGAAATTTCAGCGTCCTATTTAATAATTGAAGGCCCAAAACTCGGTTTTGTGATGAAAACGCCCCCAAAAAGTGGGCGTGGCCAAAACTTTTGTATGGGTGGATTGTAGGGAATCTGAATGCCTACATATTTGGTCTTAACAAAATTTTCCGGTTTCATATAATTTAGTGAAGTTATGAAAAAGTGGGCGTGGCAGTGGGCGGATTTCAAAAATGTTTACACTTGTACTGTATCTTTTTCTCAGAAGCCCAGATATGAAATTTCATCGTCCTAGCTCAAAATTTAAGGCCCAAAAAGCGGTGACATACGGACGGACGGACGGACGGACGGACGGATTTTCGATCGATTTCGCTATTGATGCTGATCACGAATATATATACTTTATAGGGTCTATCTCGATTATTTCTCTATGTTACAAACTATGTGTCAAACTTAATATACCCTTAGGATAGGGTATAAAAAGGAAAGCGTTTTGACCTGAAGCGGACTTGAACCAATGCATTTGCATGTAATGTGTCGAGTACTATACTTCTGTGCCATTACATATTTCCGTATGGTAAGGGTTCAAGTATGTATTAAATATGGCTCCATGACTATAAGAAGTCGAAAGTACTCACCACTACAGACACCCCACGAAATGGCTTGGAAGCATGGAACACAGGAATTTGCATGGATTTTCCTAAATTATGTTCGGAAAATTCCAAAAGTGGTACATGTATTCTAGAAAAATTCAGTCATGATTGGTAAAACACATTTTCGATTTTTCCGAATTAATCAAGAGAAAATATGAAGAAAAACGGAAGTGCTACTGTAACCATTATGCGTGCGGGGTATGTTTGTGTATGTGAGAGCGCAGAAGTAGCATACCTACTATAAAAGACCAGCTTACGCTGATCTCCTTCTTCTTTTTCGGAATATAAGTGATCGGTGCAAAACAAGGGTACTCAAGTTCGGTGTCGGATAAGTTGATGTGTGCCGCGTGAGTGGTTGTTGCTTTGGCGGGGTGTAATGATATGCATATGTGCAATTACATACATAAGTATCTTACATTTTGTTTCGCGAATAAAACTCGCTAATTTAAGTGCGAATTAACACGAAAGTACCAAAACCTACCTAAGTACCTGCATGCATAAATGTCGTATGTACGTGTGTTAATCAACCGCATAAGCTACTACGTCCACAAAAATTACCACTACCCCAAAGCGCCCCTAAATCATCAGATCAACATCACAAACACTACTTCGCAAGTCAACCCACGTATCCACCGAAACATTCCACACCAACTCTCGAAACGCCGCAATTTCACCGCCCTATTCGAACACCAGCAAACATCACAGAGTCCATACCCCCAAGAAGCTCCCCAAATCGGACAATCTAAGTGTGCAAGGTTCAAGATCACCCCCTACAGCAATACCAGCATTCCAACCGTACTGATAGTTCATCGACAAGTGCATCCAACCCACCTGCTGCAACATCTACCCATCTGCAACATCTTCAGCAACAAATCGAGGAATTCGGCCAGTCATCTTGTGTGTTCATTTTTTTTAAGTTCAACACCGAAGACTTATTGTTAAAAGCTAAGTAGTTTTTGTTTTCGATATGTACTTACATATAGAGTGTAAAGTTCCTCCAAATTTTCAGTCAAATTCCTAGGTACATACCTTAAATTAAGAGAATATCATTTCGCTAATATACTCATTCATGCTCCCGATGCTGTGCACAACATTTGGAACGATCAAGACAACAAATCTGGGGTAAGTGAGCTTTTAATTATTTAGAAGATTAAAATTTGGATGAACTATTTATATGTATATACATATTGCGATAGTTTTGGTTTTCTTACGAATGTTACGAATGTACGTATATGTACATCCTTGAGTAAACCTTTTTCTTTTTTTTTCTTTTTGATTAATAAGTAATTTAGTATCGAATGTTATTTTTTTTCGAATTGAATTTTAAAGAATTTGTTACGAAGTTGAATCGTTTGATAAAGTTAGAATAAGCTTAAAGATACGTTTGGTATCATACAAGTACCTATAATTTTTCATTTTGTTGTTTTCTATAAATACGTTAATAAATAGTTATATAGATATATGGAATCTAGAAGAATCGTTAGTGTTCAGTACCTTTTTATTTGGAGAAAGAGTTTGGATTGTGTTAATTTTATTTATGGGGAAGCTGAGATCCTTTGAATTTTCAGGAACTATTAAGGATGTTGTCTGAATAGAGAAGAAATTGGTGGGGGTGACCCGACTTCAGCCTAGGCCAAAGGCGATGAAGATGAGGATGACGACGACGACTGCCTAAAGTGTAGTGTAGTACCTTTTCAGGTTAGGGGTTATCATAAAACGCGAGGACATGGTAACCATGGTTTGTCACATCATATCCTTAACGGGAATATAGGGTGACATAGGGGTGGGAAATCCTCTGAGAGCTCCAAATATCTATTGCTCTCCCCCACATCTTCTGGAATCAGTTTGTAGATCAAATTTTTTTGTGGTTGCGGACATCAAGCCTCGCGGTATTATTATTTTTTCCTTTTTTTGGCATGTAAATGCGTAACGACCGTCCAGTGCTTACGACAGCAAGAACCCCCCCCCATCCGACGAGCTAAGCACGTGCTAAAGCTAGCATGCCAAGCGGTCGTGGCCTGGACACCCTTTTTCTTTCGCAGCCAGGACTGGTTCAAGGTACCTGTAAGCCTTTTGCCTTAATGTTTGCATAGAAAGGAGAAGGTTCATAATTCACCATCGGAATTTCGTTACAACTCTACGAACTGCTCGTTTATTAGGAGATCACTTGCTAGGATGGATACGCCATATTACTTGCTGCGTATAGTGACCAACTATTTCAACAACAGGAAGCTGAGGTATAATACCGATGAAGGAGTAAAATACTACAACGTGACGGCGGGAGTCCCACAGGGATCGGTTTTAGGGCCGCTACTGTGGAACATCATTTACGACGGAGTCCTACGATTAGCGCTACCTGGCGGAGTAACGATAATTGGATTCGCTGATGACATTGCCGTCGTAACAGTAGTTAAACAGATCAGCGCAGTAGAGTCAGCTACAAATGAAGCAATTGCCCGGATTAAAGACTGGCTGGTATCCGCTCGACTGGAACTGACCGACCAAAAAACAGAAGCTGTCCTTATAACCAGTCGGAAAACAGTTGAATTCGCTAATTTTCAGGTTGGTAACCAAACCATCAAGTCCAAAGAAGCTGTTAAATACCTAGGAGTAATGCTCGACAACAAACTGCAATTCAAACATACAGAAAAGCTACAATCCGTCTGGAACGGATCGTATGATACCCTATCCTCCTCTCTATAAAGTGGGCATGGCCAAATTGCATATTGTACTCAAATATAGCTATAATGTCGAACCTTTGAGGATGTTACATGTACAATTTTATCAAAATAGGTTTTTTGATGATAACGCCCCCAAAAAGTGGGCGTGGCCAAAACTGTTCTATGGGTGAATTGTAGGGAATCTAAATACCCAAATATTTGGTCTTAACAAAATTTTTCGGTTTCATATAATTTAGTAAAGTTATAAAAAAGTAGGCGTGGCAGTGGGCGGATGTAAAAAAATTTTACACTTGTACTGTATCTTTTTCTTGGAAGCCCAGATATGAAATTTCAGCGTCCTAGTTAAAAATTTAAGGCCCGAAAATCGGTTTTGTGATGAAAAAGTGGGCGTGGCCAAAACTTTTGTATGGGTGGATTGTAGGGAATCTGAATGCCTAAATATTTGGTCATAACAAAATTTTTCGGTTTCATATAATTTAATGAAGTTATGAAAAAGTGGGCGTGGCAGTGGGCGGATTTCAAAAATTTTTACACTTGTACTGTATCTTTTTCTCAGAAGCCCAGATATGAGATTTCATCGTCCTAGCTCAAAATTTAAGGCCCAAAAAGCGGTGACATACGGACGGACGGACGGACGAATGGACGGACGGACGGTCATCGCTCAATCGATTTCGCTATTGATGCTGATCACGAATATATATACTTTATAGGGTCTATCTCGATTATTTCTCTATGTTACAAACTATGTGTCAAACTTAATATACCCTTAGGATAGGGTATAAAAAGCATGTTGATTATTTAGCCAAAAAAGCATCGCAAATACAGGGAGCCTCAGCGCGCATACTGCCTAATGTCGGTGGACCTGGATATGCCAGAAGGGTTTTACTCTCAAGAGTTATCACCTCAGTTTTGTTATATGCCGCCCCAGTCTTGGCGCAAGCACTAAGGACGAAGGAGACCAAAAGGAGACTATCGTCAACATACAGACTCTGCGCGCTACGGACAATCACCGGCTTTCGAACCATCTCAGACGAGGCCGCCTTTGTTATAGCTGGAATGGTCCCCATCGATATCCTTGCAGATGAGATGCTGAGGATATACAATAGAAGACCGCTGAGCCACCACGACGTCAGTGGCATAAAAATGATTAAAATGGAAGAAAAGGCAGATGGACATACAAACTGATACCGACAATCAAAGACTGGATAAGTCGAAAGCATGGGGAATGCAACTACCATCTTACGCAGTTCCTGTCTGGTCACGGCGGTTATCGCAAGTACCTCCACAGATTCGGACATGACAGCTCTCCATCCTGCCCGGAATGTCCAGACGAAGACGAAAATACGGAGCACGCAGTATTTTACTGCATCCGTTTCATGGCATGGAGAATTACTCTGCCCCGCCCGTCGTTACTCATCGATCACATATTGCGGTCGGAGGAGAACTGGATGGCAGTATGTTGCTTCATAACAACGCTCCAAAATGAGCTCCGGAGAATAGAGAGGCTAAGAAAAGCAACAGAAGCAGGAGAAGCCTCAGAAGCAGGTGACACAAGACGAATAGCTTGATTTGCTAACCAACCCCGCGAAGTAATACCTACCGGCAGTCCCGCGGGGGGAATGGTTGAAGTCTGTGTATGGGGGTGAGGTTTAGTACGTAGGCATGTATCGGCTGTCTTATGTCAGGAACAGGTACATATATGAATCGTGCATGCCACTAGCGCGTGCTATTGGCATCTTTAGAAGATTCCCCACCTCCCTGGCGCAACCAGAAAAACAAAAATCGTCCCCTGTCCTCTAAAACCCTCAAATGGGCGGAGCCTAAATCCTCCCATGATTTCCTATGGGTGAATGCGTGTAAATCTACGAAATGAAGTTGGTTGACGCATATTTCCATAAGAGTGAAGTACGAAGTAAGTTGATTTGTGTTTTCCAACTGATGAACAAGTGCTTGTCATAAATGTGAAGTTTGGCGAGGTGAGTTTCTAATAGTGACATTTGCGAAATAAATTTGTTTACTTTTATCAAAAATAGACAACATTTCGGCAATTCAGTGATTCATTTACTTAAAAGAAGTCCTTTTAAGTAGGTAAACATACAAATTAATTGTTTTAATAAATTATAGTACTGCAAACTATTATTATCTCCACAGAACAGAACGAAAAATGTTAAAAACCATGATGAAAATCGAAGAGATAATCGAAATCATCCCACAAATATGAATATATTGCTAATTTGAGCACTGATTATTATTATTAATTATTTTTATACCCTATCCTAAGGGTATATTAAGTTTGACACATAGTTCGTAACATAGAGAAATAATCGAGATAGACCCTATAAAGTATATATATTCGTGATCAGCATCAATAGCGAAATCGATTGAGCGATGACCGTCCGTCCGTCCGTCCGTCCGTCCGTCCGTATGTCACCGCTTTTTGGGCCTTAAATTTTGAGCTAGGACGATGAAATTTCATATCTGGACTTCTGAGGAAAAAATACAGTACAAGTGTAAAAATTTTTGAAATCCGCCCACTGCCACGCCCACTTTTTCATAACTTCACTAAATTATATGAAACCGAAAAATTTTGTTAAGACCAAATATTTAGGCATTCAGATTCCCTACAATCCACCCATACAAAAGTTTTGGCCACGCCCACTTTTTGGGGGCGTTTTCATCACAAAACCGATTTTTGGGCCTTAAATTTTGAACTAGGACGCTGAAATTTCATATCTGGGCTTCCAAGAAAAAGATACAGTACAAGTGTAAAATTTTTTTACATCCGCCCACTGCCACGCCTACTTTTTTATAACTTCTCTAAATTATATGAAACCGAAAAATTTTGTTAAGACCAAATATTTAGGCATTCAGATTCCCTACAATCCACCCATACAAAAGTTTTGGCCACGCCCACTTTTTGGGGGCGTTATCATCAAAAAACCTATTTTGATAAAATTTTACATGTAACATCCTCAAACGTTCGACATTATAGCTATATTTGAGTACAATATGCAATTTGGCCATGTCCACTTTATAGAGCGGAGGATAGGGTATCATACGATCCGTTCCAGACGGATTGTAGCTTTTCTGTATGTTTTTACAGATATTTGAATGAAAAATATTATGCTGATACACAACAGACATCCGGTCGTCTTTTATGATGACAGTCTCCAGTATAGATGGATTCTAAAAAGTATACTTACAGATAAGAATATGGGACACTCCATTGATAAGTTGCCAACTGATATATATATAAGTAAATAGTTTTTTTTTGTTCTCAATGAATTGAGTGAAATTTTTATTGTGAATTATATGTACATACATATGTATATGGAATTTGTGTAACAATAAAAATTATATACATACATATAATAACAGTTGAAGCTCTTTCCTATTTCCTGATGGATTTTTTTTCTAGATTATATTCCTTTAGCGCTTAGAACTGCAAATTTGGTTGCATTTCCACACCACCCATGAGGTATGCATTTTGGTGCGTTAACTTATTTTTATACCCTATCCTAAGCGTATATTAAGTTTGACACATAGTTTGTAACATAGAGAAATAATCGAGATAGACCTTATAAAATATATATATTCGTGATCAGCATCAATAGCGAAATCGATTGAGCGATGACCGTCCGTCCGTCCGTCCGTATGTCACCGCTTTTTGGGCCTTAAATTTTGAGCTAGGACGATGAAATTTCATATCTGGGCTTCTGAGAAAAAGATACACTACAACTGTAAATCTTTTTTAAATCCGCCCACTGCCACGCCCACTTTTTCATAACTTCATTAAATTATATGACACCGAAAAATTTTGTTAAGACCAAATATTTAGGCATTCAGACTCTCTACAATCCACTCACACAAAAGTTTTGGCCACGCCCACTTTTTGGGGGCGTTTTCATCATAAAACCGATTTTTGGGACTTAAATTTTTAACTAGGACGCTAAAATTTCGTATCTGGGCTTCGGACGAAAAGGGACAGTAGAAGTGTAAATTTTTTTTTCATCCGCCCACTGCCACGCCTACTTTTTTATAACTTCATTAAATTATATGAAACCGAAAAATTTTGTTAAGTCCAAATATTTAGGTATTCAGATTCTCTATAATCTACCCATAGAACAGTTTTGGCCACGCGCACTTTTTGGGGGCGTTTTCATCAAAAAACCGATTGTGATAAAATTTTACATGTAACATCCTCAAACGTTCGAGGTTATAGCCATATTTGAGTACAAAATGCAATTTGGCCACGCCCACTTTATAGAGAGGAGGATAGGGTAGCAGACGATCCGCTCCAGACGGATTGTAGCTTTTCTGTATGTTTGTACCCTATCCTAAGGGTATATTAAGTTTGACACATAGTTTGTAACATAGAGAAATAATCGAGATAGACCCTATAAAGTATATATATTCGTGATCAGCATCAATAGCGAAATCGATTGAGCGATGACCGTCCGTCCGTCCGTATGTCACCGCTTTTTGGGCCTTAAATTTTGAGCTAGGACGATGAAATTTCATATCTGAATTTTTGAAATCCGCCCACTGCCACGCCCACTTTTTCATAACTTCGTTAAATAAACCGAAAAATGTTGTTAAGACCAAATATTTAGACATTCAGACTCCCTACAATCCACTCATACAAAAGTTTTGGCCACGCCCACTTTTTGGAATCGTTCTCATCATAAAACCGATTTTTGGGCCTTAAATTTTTAACTAGGACGCTGAAAGTTCATATCTGGGCTTCTGATGAAAAGATACAGTACAAGTGTAAAAATTATTGAAATCCGCCAACTGCCACGCCTACTTTTTTATAACTTCACTAAATTATATGAAACCGAAAAATTTTGTTAAGTCCAAATATTTAGGTATTCAGATTCCCTACAATTCACCCATAGAACAGTTTTGGCCACGCCCACTTTTTGGGGGCGTTTTCATAAAAAAACCGATTTTGATAAAATTTTACATGTAACATCCTCAAACGTTCGAGGTTATAGCCATATTTGAGTACAAAATGCAATTTGGCCACGCCCACTTTATAGAGAGGAGGATAGGGTAGCAGACGATCCGCTCCAGACGGATTGTAGCTTTTCTGTATTTTTTTTTAAATGGTGCGCCATTCGCTTCTGCATTCAGAAACACAAAAGGTGATTCTATATCTTCAGGTCTCATGAGCGGAAGAACTAAAAACTTGCGAAAAAGTCTATTCGCTTCTTTGTTCTTATACAAAGAACTCACAAACGCTGGTAACTTTGATGGTTTTTTCCTAACAGCTTGACAAAAGTGAAACCAGCATGTTGTACACTTTACCCTTGGAAAAACGTTTTGTAAGCTGTTTCTCAAAGGCTTTTCGTAATCTGTTACAAACAAATTCAGTTCAAAGTTGAACAAATTGGCTTCAATGTATTGTAATACATGAAGATAAGCGGCCACCGACTTATGACTCATGAGTACATAAATAAAAGGGAAAACCTGCAAGTGAAATATCGTACCATACCATTCACGTGAATTTCTGACTATTAGGTACTAAAAGTACCTAATGTACTGCTCAAAATCTAAATATCCAATTTGATAATCTAAACTTCGGTTTAGATCGCGCGAATTTCTCTTTACTAATGCTCAAAAACCGAAGTTCAGATTTTGTAGGTAGTTATTCATGATATAAGAGAATGATTACAAGTGTTTCCTATACAACCAAGTATATAAAAAAATAATTAAAAACACTCACAACACAAATAAATTGTGTTTACTTACATGATTGTTATGTGAAAAATGCACAATCAGTAGTTGCTTGTAACCGCTAGATGGCACAACACTAAAAGTGCCATCCAAAAGATAGTTTCGGGAGGATTCTTGGGGCAAATTTTTAATTGCGGCTGCTATCGTTGGCGATAAAAACACTGTGTAGCAGAAACCTTTTTCAATGACAGTGTTCCTATAAAAAGGTTCCACATTTTCATATCGCGACATACCAAAGCTACCCATTACAGTTTCGCTTTTAAATAATTCCGATACCTCTATCGCATTAACGAGAGCTTTTGGAAATGATTCATTCCGTATTCGGATGAGCTGCCTCCGTAATTTACCAAATGGAACCTAATTATTATATTATATTATAGAAACACGATTTAGGAGACGTTGCACTTAAAAACAATTATGTATACCTAAAAGGGCTACCTATTGTAAGTCCACATTAGGTATCTTACCTGTGAAGGATTTTCATTATCCTTTGCACACACTTCATTAAACACTGCGCGAATGCCACTTCTTTTAAGTAAGACATTTGCACACTCTTTTTTAATGTCAGAAATGTCTTTCATTTTTTTTCTTATATTTTCGTTGGTAGTATGGTTATGCGCGGCACTAGATTTAGGGATTCGGACAAGATTCTGATTTTGAAAGTCTACAACTGCACGTTTTATTGTAGCATACGTAACGCTTCGATAATTTTGAGTTGTATTTAAATTTATACAAATATTTAATCTCTGGAATATAAAGCAGATTACTGCTTCTCCTTAGACCTTCGCAATATTCGAAACTGTAAATTAAATCAGTAGAGTTTTCCATCGTAGGAACCACGTTGTGCTTGAGTGACGATATTCGAATGAAAAGCGAGCAAATTTGTACCATGCAATTGCCAGTGGTCACGGTCATTCATAATCATATTTCTAACGGTCAAAACTGTTTTTTGTTATTGGATAAATAAAAAAAAAAACATACAGAAAAGCTACAATCCGTCTGGAACGGATCGTATGATACCCTATCCTCCTCTCTATAAAATGGGCGTGGCCAAATTGCTTTTTGTACTCAAATATAGCTATAATGTCGAACGTTTGAGGATGTTACATGTAAAATTTTATCAAAATAGATTTTTTGATGATAACGCCCCCAAAAAGTGGGCGTGGCCAAAACTTTTGTATGGGTGGATTGTAGGGAATCTGAATGCCTAAATATTTGGTCTTAACAAAATTTTTCGGTTTCATATAATTTAGTGAAGTTATGAAAAAGTGGGCGTGGCAGTGGGCGGATTTCAAAAATTTTTACACTTGTACTGTATCTTTTACTCAGAAGCCCAGATATGAAATTTCATCGTCCTAGCTCAAAATTTAAGGCCCAAAAAGCGGTGACATACGGACGGACGGTCATCGCTCAATCGATTTCGCTATTGATGCTGATCACGAATATGTATACTTTATAGGGTCTATCTCGATTATTTCTCTATGTTACAAACTATGTGTCAAACTTAATATACCCTTAGGATAGGGTATAAACATATGGTCTTAAGTCTCAAATTTATATGGCCTTACGACGCTTTCACAAAGCGTCATAAGGCCATACTTTGAAATCTGGCCTTATGTCACGGCACCCATATATACGTATCATAAAAATAAAACGATTTCACAAAATTCAGAAAGCGTTTTTTTTTTACCAAATACCTAATCGAAAAACAATCAAAAATGATTAAAGAAAACTATGATAAAGAAGCATAAAATATATTTCAGAATGGTTCAAGTTTGGAGTTTTTTCACCAAAAACTGCTATTAATCAATAATCTACACATAAAATAAGTTTCATGTATCATTCACACATTTCCTACAATCTTCTTTTTTATCGACCTAAAACATATGAAAAACCTACTTTTCATTTGCTTAAAGATTAAATCGGACGAAACTTAGTTATTAACGTTTATACTGAGATACATACATAAGTATGTTTTCTATTAAATAGAAATGATTTAAATGATTTTAAAAGTACGTTATAATTAAAATAGTTAAATTTTAAATATAACGTCCTTTAAACAAATTCCCCACGAAATGAAAAGTATTTAAAGTAGTTGTTTATTGGACGCAACACCCTCCAGAATTCATCAATTTTTGACACAAGCCAATGGCAAAGATGGCCGCACCCATTGGTTCATGCGTGAACGGTATATGGAGTGCAAATAGACCCTCCCCTGCCATACGATTTTTTGTTCGCCGGAACTTTAGGAATCTTCCCTTAAAGGATTGACCTTCTTAACTGGGACACCCTGTATACATATTACGCAGTGTCTTTCATTTTTTTGCGAGTTGTAAGTGCACTTAAAATGTCAAAAGTGGGATAATATTTCATAATAATCCAATAATCCATGAACGCAAAAATGTGAAAATAACAGAAAAACATACAGAAAAGCTACAATCCGTCTGGAACGGATCGTCTGATACCCTATCCTCCTCTCTATAAAGTGGGCGTGGCCAAATTGCATTTTGTACTCAAATATGGCTATAACCTCGAATGTTTGAGGATGTTACATGTAAAATTTTATCAAAATCGGTTTTGTGATGAAAACGCCCCTAAAAAGTGGGCGTGGCCAAAACTATTCTATGGGTGAATTGTAGGGAATCTGAATACCTAAATATTTGGTCTTAACAAAATGTTTCGGTTTCATATAATTTAGTGAAGTTATAAAAAAGTAGGCGTGGCAGTGGGCAAATTTACACTTCTACTGTATCTTTTCGTCAGAAGCTCAGATATGAAATTTCAGCATCCTAGTTAAACAATTTAGGCTCAAAAATCGGTTTTATGATGAGAACACCCCCAAGTGGGCGTGGTCAAAAATGTTGTATGGGTGGATTGTAGGGAATCTGAATGCCTAAATATTTGGTCTTAACAAAATTTTTCGGTTTCATGTAATTTAGTGAAGTTATGAAAAAGTGGGCGTGGCAGTGGGCGGATTTCAAAAATTTTTACACTTGTACTGTATCTTTTCCTCAGAAGCCCAGATATGAAATTTCATCGTCCTAGCTCAAAATTTAAGGCCCAAAAAGCGGTGACATACGGACGGACGGACGGTCATCGCTCAATCGATTTCGCTATTGATGCTGATCACGAATATATATACTTTATAGGGTCTATCTCGATTATTTCTCTATGTTACAAACTATGTGTCAAACTTAATATACCCTTAGGATAGGGTATAAAAACGAGGGAAAAATTAATTTAAAAACGAAAATGTGATTGAAGATGTTGAGTTTTGGCAAAATGAAATGTGCAAATTTAATTTAATGGAAATCGAACGCGATAAATTAGACCTAGAGATAAATGAAAATTTAGACTTTAAAACGAAAGAAGATATAATTGACACGTTTAATCGGTGTTATGTAAACTGTAAGCGTCCCGAGTTACCTATAATTACAAAGGCGAGAGTTTTAAAGCTTGGATTCTTCTTTTTATTATACCCTATCCTAAGGGTATATTAAGTTTGACACATAGTTTGTAACATAGAGAAATAATCGAGATAGACCCTATAAAGTATATATATTCGTGATCAGCATCAATAGCGAAATCGATTGAGCGATGACCGTCCGTCCGTCCGTCCGTCCGTCCGTCCGTCCGTATGTCACCGCTTTTTGGGCCTTAAATTTTGAGCTAGGACGATGAAATTTACAAGTGTAAACATTTTTGAAATCCGCCCACTGCCACGCCCACTTTTTCATAACTTCACTAAATTATATGAAACCGAATAATTTTGTTAAGACCAAATATTTAGGCATTCAGATTCCCTACAATCCACCCATACAAAAGTTTTGGCCACGCCCACTTTTTGGGGGCGTTTTCATCACAAAACCGAGTTTTGGGCCTTCAATTATTAAATAGGACGCTGAAATTTCATATCTCGGCTTCCAAGAAAAAAATACAGTACAAGTGTAAATTTTTTTTACATCCGCCCACTGCCACGCCTACTTTTTTATAACTTCACTAAATTATATGAAACCGAAAAATTTTGTTAAGACCAAATATTTAGGTATACAGATTCCCTACAATTCACCCATAGAACAGTTTAGGTCACGCCCACTTTTTGGGGACGTTTTCATCAAAAAACCGATTTTGATAAAATTTTACATGTAACATCCTCAAACGTCCGAGGTTGTAGCCATATTTGAGTACAAAATGCAATTTGGTCACGCGCACTTTATAGAGAGGAGGATAGGGTATCATACGATCCGTTCCAGACGGATTGTAGCTTTTCTGTATGTTTTTAAATGTTATTAATATGAGCATTATTATAAATAAGATTTATTTGATGATTAGCTTATGTTAATACGCACGCGCGTTAATGTTATTAAATTTAAACACAAATAAACTTTAGTTTACTTAGTTATTTATTTTATTATTTCGAATGTACGTCCAACTGTTGGGAGTGGAATTATAATTCTCTTCTTATTAATTAATGGTTCCCCCGAGAAATGTCGTCGATCGGAAATATTCCCAGTCATATCATTATTTTATATTTTATATATGCGATTTATTAATTCAATCGCAATTGCAGCATTTCAGCTGGAAATATCAGCGTTAGCATTTCCGCTGCAAGGGTCAATGCATTCGGTTTTATCGATTGGGAATTTTTCCGAAGCCGACGTAACTCCTCCTTCCTTAGTTTTAAGATTCTCCTGGATCTTATTAATTATTTTTACCTTACTTCCTTTTTATACCCTATCCTAAGGGTATATTAAGTTTGACACATAGTTTGTAACATAGAGAAATAATCGAGATAGACCCTATAAAGTATATATATTCGTGATCAGCATCAATAGCGAAATCGATTGAGCGATGACCGTCCGTCCGTCCGTCCGTATGTCACCGCTTTTTGGGCCTTAAATTTTGAGCTAGGACGATGAAATTTCATATCTGGGCTTCTGAGGAAAAGATACAGTACAAGTGTAAAAATTTTTGAAATCCGCCCACTGCCACGCCCACTTTTTCATAACTTCACTAAATTATATGAAACCGAAAAATTTTGTTAAGAGCAAATATTTAGGCATTCAGATTCCCTACAATCCACTCATACAAAATTTTTGGCCACGCCCACTTTTTGGGGGCGTTTTCATCACAAAACCGATTTTTGGGCCTTAAATTTTGAACTAGGACGCTGAAATTTCATATCTGGGCTTCCAAGAAAAAGATACAGTATAAGTGTAAAATTTTTTTACATCCGCCCACTGCCACGCCCACTTTTTCATAACTTCACTAAATTATATGAAACCGAAAAATTTTGTTAAGACCAAATATTTAGGCATTCAGATTCCCTACAATCCACCCATACAAAAGTTTTGGTCACGCCCACTTTTTGGGGGCGTTATCATCAAAAAACCTATTTTGATAAAATTTTACATGTAACATCCTCAAACGTTCGACATTATAGCTATATTTGAGTACAATATGCAATTTGGCCATGCCCACTTTATAGAGAGGAGGATAGGGTATCATACGATCCGTTCCAGACGGATTGTAGCTTTTCTGTATGTTTGTTTATAAAATTTAGTTAGGAGAAATATTATTATTACTAAGATAATAAGAGTAGACGAACCTGCTATACTATAATTAACTAATTTATGATATCTCAGTTCATTAATAGCTTTAATATTTTCCTCTTGTCTTATTGCAATGTCTTCAAATGTTAATTTATTTTCAGTTAATAGTGACTCTTCTGTTCTAGGAATGACAAATCTTTCTTTATATTCATACATATTGTTTTGAAATTTATAATTATCTAAATATGCCGTACAATTGTTGAACGTTATAAAATAGTTTCCGTTTAACACATTTTTACTTGCACCTATACCTATAGGGCAAGTATTGGTTTGGTGAAAAATCTCGAACTCGAGATTTTAATCAAAATTGACATTACTATGATGGAGAAGTCCAAAAAAAGTGGGTCCGCCAATTCCGTCTGTCTGGATGTCTGTCTGTCTGTCTGTCGGTCTGTCTGTCCATTCGACTGCAGCCTAAACGGCTAAACGGATTTGCTTCAAACTTCATATCTGGGGTCTGTATGATAATTCCTAGAGGTGAAATTGGAATTGTCATTCTAACCTCAAAATTAAGGGTACTTTACTTAAGGGCGATTTCACTAAAAATGGATTTTCTCGAAAACGGCTCTAACGATTTTGATAAAATTTCATATGTATATGCTATTAGGTGGCATACCACGTTTCTCGGCTATTTCTTCAGCGATTGAGCTTAAAATTAACATCTGAGGTGGGTATGACAAAGGCAAAGATATGACAAGTTTTGGAACTGCCACGCCCACTTCTCAAAAACGTACCTTTTTTTCAAAATTTTTACTAGAAATCGAAAAATTTGTTAAAATGAAATTAATAGTCCTTGACGTTTTCTATAATTCAGTTGAACACCATACATAAACTCTGAATTTCAGTGCCTATAAAATAAGGTGCAAGCACATACGACCCAGTCGTGCACTTTATTTCTTTCGTCACAGTTACTATTATTGAGCGTTTTGTTTATAATATTTTTAAGAATTTATAAGTTATCGTCTAATGATTTTATTTCTTCCTTGACATTTGTTATAAGATCACATTTTCTTTTATACATGCAGTTGTTACTTAGCTTTAATTCTTTTGTCGATTTGTTTTCTTCAAAAGTATAGTTTTGGTTCTGTATTCTTAAAACATATTCAAGTTCAGTATTTATTTCTTTATTATCACTATTTGTAATTGGAACAATTAATTTTTGCTCTGTCTGAATTATTGTTGTTGGTATTATATTATTATATTATTATTATAAATCTATGCCTAATTTTATACATAAAGGTTTGTCAAAATCTATTTTATATTTATTTATTTCATCAACTGTAAGCATGTTAGGATGTAAAATATTACTTTGTCTAGAATATGTTCTACTATATTTTTTAATATATGAACTATTAGCATTAAATCTAGGAAAAGAGTTTTCATAAGCTATTTATTTTCTGTTAAATCTATTGCATTGAGTTGTTTTTTTTTATTTGTTCTCTGTCTGATATAATAGTATTCTTTAATAGCAAAATTGTTTCATTAAAAGTGGTGTTTATTGTTATTTCTTTATTCACGTTTTTAATGATTTCATGATTATTTGAATCTGTTATTGATAAGTGGTTCTCGATATCTTGACTATCATCGTCGTCCATAGTTCCAAACAACCATTTAAATCCATTGCCTACAATATTAACTAAACCTCGACGACTTCTATGTATCGACATACTTTTTACCACATGTTTAACTGTATTTATGTATCTCGTTAAGCAATACGTCTTTATCATTATCGAGTTTTATAACATAAAAATTTGTTTCTAGCTCATTGATTAAATTAAAAATTTCTGTCGGGTCAATTATGTGGAGAATTATATCATTTATATTATTTGCTGACTATTTCCGCTATATCAACTTTTATTTCGGCATATCCCATGTTCGTGTCAATTCTTTCGATGGTCATTGCTCGATGTGTTACTGAAACAAGGGTCAGGATTAATATCCACATGAATGCCGTCTGAAAATTTTAATGATCTTTTGCTATTATTTTCATGTACACCCTTCAAATTATATTTTCTATACTTTGGTTGTTCTTTATGCCTTAAACTAATATAATTTTTAATAAACCCTTCTCTCCAATTTTCGTGATATTCTTCTCTATTCGCATTAAGTTTACTAATCGTTTTAAAGTTTTTTCTATCCATTCTATCTTTAATTATTTTAGTATCAATAATCCGGTTTTGAATATCTAACGGTTTAGCTTCGATAGTAGAATGATATGAGTTATGGTAATACTCAACAGCTTTGGTCTTTTTGTTTCCCAAATTTAAAGCCCCAATTTTTTTTGTTAATGTACATACCATTTAATCTTTCTGCGTCTGCATTCCCGGTGTTGGTTGGTTTTACAAAATGGACTTCTATTCCCTCTTCTCTTAAAAATTGTTTAATATTGATGCTATTAAATTCATTTTCGCAAACCAACGTTTTCATTTTTCCTTTAATTGAAATGAATTGCCTAAGCTTCTCTATAATACTTGAGTGATTTCTTGAGAAAATTGACGGCATGAAAATTTGTCTATAAAGTTAATGAAAAAATGTTTACTATTGACGTAAATATCAACGTGTATTATTTCGTTTACATCAGATGGAGTTTTTATAAGTTCGAATTTCTTTATAATAGGATTTCTATCGTATTTTGTTGCGGTACATATATCGCAGTTATTAACAACTTTGTTGACTAAAACTTTGGAAAGTAAATTCTTTGATTCACTCCTTCATAATCAGCTATCATACCTGAATGTCCGGACTCTATTTTATGAAACAAAAATATTTGCCGCAAAGCTTCTTCTTTATTTCTTAAATCTTTTGCAAAGTGGCTACATTTTATAAATTTAATATGTGGGTTGTGAGAAAAGAGATCTATAATTTTTTGTTGTACAACGTTGTACAATGAGTCGCTTAATTCAGAATAAATTGCTACACTACCTCTACTGATGTGTCTTCGAACAATATCAGTCAGAAGTTATCAGGTACGTCATTTCTATCAATATAAATTCTGTTATGACTGAATATTTGTTCACACTTTTTACTTGCACCTATACCTATAGGGCAAGTATTGGTTTCGTGAAAAATTTCGAACTCGAGATTTTAATCAAACTTGACATTACTATGATGGAGAAGTCCAAAAAAGTGGGTCCGCCAATTCCGTCTGTCTGTCTGTCTGTCTGTCTGTCTGTCCATTCGACTGCAGCCTAAACGGCTAAACGGATTTGCTTCAAACTTCATATCTGGGGTCTGTGGGATAATTCCTAGAGGTGAAATTGGAATTGTCATTCTAACCTCAAAATTAAGGGTACTTTACTTAAGGGCGATTTCACTAAAAATGAATTTTCTCGAAAACGGCTCTAACGATTTTGATAAAATTTCATATGTGAGTTAGGTTGGGCATATGCTAGTAGGTGACATACCACGTTTTGCGCGAAAAATGCCATTTCTTCAGCAATTGGGCTTAAAATTAATAATTGAGGTGTGTATGACAAATGCAAAGACATAATGTACCAAGTTTTGAAACTGCCACGCCCACTTTCCAAAAATTTTATTTTTTCAAAATTTTTACTAGAAATCAAAAAAAAAATGTTAAAACATAGTTCATGGGGTTTGAAAATCTCTACAATTCACCTTAACACCATATATGGCCACGCCCACTTTAGGATGGCGTTTGTACAAAAAACTTGAATTTCAGTGCTTACACGATTATAAACTTATAGCATTAAGGTGCAAGTACGTACGACCCAGTCGTGCACTTTATTTCTTTTGTTCGACTAACATTATTTGGTATTTGATCGTTGAGGTTTTCCTCCTGTGAATGAACTGTTAAAATTCTTGAGAAAAAATTCAAGTAAATTGATATTCAAATTTTCAACATTATTATACCCTATCCTAAGGGTATATTAAGTTTGACACATAGTTTGTAACATAGAGAAATAATCGAGATAGACCCTATAAAGTATATATATTCGTGATCAGCATCAATAGCGAAATCGATTGAGCGATGACCGTCCGTCCGTCCGTCCGTATGTCACCGCTTTTTGGGCCTTAAATTTTGACGATGAAATTTCATATCTGGACTTCTGAGAAAAAGATACAGTACAAGTGTAAAAATTTTTGAAATCCGCCCACTGCCACGCCCACTATTTCATAACTTCATTAAATTATATGAAACCGAAAAATTTTGTTAAGACTAAATATTTAGGCATTCAGATTCCCTACAATCCACCCATACAAAATTTTTGACCACGCCCACTTTTTGGGGGCGTTTTCATCATAAAACCGATTTTTGAGCCTAAAATGTTTAACTAGGACTCTGAAATTTCATATCTGGGCTTCTGACGAAAAGATACAGTAGAAGTGTAATTTTTTTTTAAATCCGCCCACTGCCACGCCTACTTTTTTATAACTTCACTAAATTATATGAAACCGAAACATTTTGTTAAGACCAAATATTTAGGTATTCAGATTCCCTACAATTCACCCATAGAACAGTTTTGGCCACGCCCACTTTTTGGGGGCGTTTTCATCAGAAAACCGATTTTGATAAAATTTTACATGTAACATCCTCAAACATTCGAGGTTATAGCCATATTTGAGTACAAAATGCAATTTGGCCACGCCCACTTTATAGAGAGGAGGATAGGGTATCAGACGATCCGTTCCAGACGGATTGTAGCTTTTCTGTATGTTTATACCCTATCCTAAGGGTATATTAAGTTTGACACATAGTTTGTAACATAGAGAAATAATCGAGATAGACCCTATAAAGTATATATATTCGTGATCAGCATCAATAGCGAAATCGATTGAGCGATGACCGTCTGTCCGTCCGTCCGTCCGTCCGTATGTCACCGCTTTTTGGGCCTTAAATTTTGAGCTAGGACGATGAAATTTCATATCTGGGCTTCTGAGAAAAAGATACAGTACAAGTGTAAAAATTTTTGAAATCCGCCCACTGCCACGCCCACTTTTTCATAACTTCACTAAATTATATGAAACCGAAAAATTTTGTTAAAACCAAATATTTAGGCATTCAGATTCCCTACAATCCACCCATACAAAAGTTTTGGCCACGCCCACTTTTTGGGGGCGTTTTCATTACAAAACCGAGTTTTGGGCCTTAAATTTTTAACTAGGACGATGAAATTTCATATCTGGGCTTCCAAGAAAAAGATACAGTACAAGTGTAAATTTTTTTTACATCCGCCTACTGCCACGCCTACTTTTTTATAACTTCACTAAATTATATGAAACCGAAAAATTTTGTTAAGACCAAATATTTGGGTATTTAGATTCCCTACAATTCAGCCATAGAACAGTTTTGGCCACGCCCACTTTTTGGGGGCGTTATCATAAAAAAACCTACTTTGATAAAATTTTACATGTAACATCCTCAAATGTTCGACATTATAGCTATATTTGAGTACAAAATACAATTTGGCTACGCCCACTTTACAGAGAGGAGGATAGGGTATCATACGATCCGTTCCCGACGGATTATAGCTTTTCTCTATGTTTTCATTTGTATTTGAGTTTATTCTACTTAAAAAATCTGCTATTTTATTTTCTTTACCCTTTATATAGTCAATTCTAATGTCATGTTTTGTCCAATATTTTTTGCCTGCAACCACTTGATGGGTTGATGATCAGTGAGTAAATCAAATTCTTTCCCAAATAAATACGGTCTAAAATATTTGACTCCCCAGATAATTGCGAGTAAATGGTTCTGTGGTAGAATAATTTTTCTCGTGATCGTTTAATGTACGAGAAGCATACAAATGGGATGTCCGTCTTGAGTTAGGACAACTCCCAGTGCAAATTTGCTAGCATCGGTTACTAACTTAAATCTTTTATTAAAGTCTGGGTATTTCAACATAGTTATAATTGATTTTAATTTTTCGAAGGATGATATGTAATTTGGATCGTTTATATTGAATTTAGAGTTTTTATACCCTATCCTAAGGGTATATTAAGTTTGACACATAGTTTGTAACATAGAGAAATAATCGAGATAGACCCTATAAAGTATATATATTCGTGATCAGCATCAATAGCAAAATCGATTGAGCGATGACCGTCCGTCCGTCCGTCCGTCCGTATGTCACCGCTTTTTGGGCCTTAAATTTTGAGCTAGGACGATGAAATTTCATATCTGGGCTTCTGAGAAAAAGATACAGTACAAGTGTAAAAATTTTTGAAATCCGCCCACTGCCACGCCCACTTTTTCATAACTTCACTAAATTATATGAAACCGAAAAATTTTGTTAAGACCAAATATTTAGGCATTCAGATTCCCCACAATCCACCCATAGAACAGTTTTGGTCACGCCCACTTTTTGGGGGCGTTTTCATCAAAAAACCGATTTTCATGAAATTTTACATGTAACATCCTCAAACGTTCGACATTATAGCTATATTTGAGTACAAAATGCAATTTGGCCACGCCCACTTTATAGAGAGGAGGATAGGGTATCAGACGATCCGTTCCAGACGGATTGTAGCTTTTCTGTATGTTTTTTTTAAATATTTCACGATTGGATAAGTGACTTTTGCATAATCCTTAAAAAATTTCCTGTAATAACCAGTTATACCAAGAAATGACTTCATTTGTTTCTGAGTAGTGGGTAATTTCAGATTTTGAATAGTTTTGATCTTATCCGGATTTGGTTTAATTCCTTGTGGGGTTAGAATGTGCCCTAAGTAGTTGGTTTCTTTGCTAAGAAAATTGCATTTATCAATTTGGATTTGAAGTCCCGCTTTTCTTAATGTTTCCAAAATTTTCTTTAAATTAATTAAATGTTCTTTTAACGATGTCCTAAAGATGAGAATATCATCTAAATATACAACGCAAATTTTGTTTATGAATTCTCTTAAAATCCAATTCATTAGTCTTTAAAAAGTAGAAGGGGCATTCTTAATTCCACAAGGCATTCTAACAAATTCAAAGTGGCCGAAAGGAGTGGAAAAAGCTGTTTTCTTTCTGTCTTCAGGCTTAACTAAAATTTAGTGGAAACCTTTAGCTAAGTCGAGAGTTGAGAAGTATTGTGATTTTCCGAATTTATTTAATATGGCTTCAATATTAGGTATTGGAAATTTGTCACTCTCAGTCACTTCGTTTAATCTCCTGTAATCTACTACTATTCTCTATTTTTGTTGTCATGAGTATATATATTTTCTTCGGGACTACCCAAAGCGGACTGTTGTAAGGCGAATAGCTTTCGATTATTATTCTCTGTTCTAACATCTCTGTTTATTTTTCGTTCAATTTCATGCTCATGGACTTTTGGGTACCTATATATTTTGGAATATACCGGGTTGTTGGTATTAGTAACGATCTCATGTTGTATTTCGTGGGTAAAAGTTAATTGGTCTCCTTCCTTGTAAAATAAATCTTTGTAATCTCTTAAGAGCTGAATTATTTCTGTTTGTATACCCTATCCTAACGGTATATTAAGTTTGACACATAGTTTGTAACATAGAGAAATAATCGAGATAGACCATATAAAGTATATATATTCGTGATCAGCATCAATAGCGAAATCGATTGAGCGATGACCGTCCGTCCGTCCGTCCGTCCGTCCGTCCGTATGTCACCGCTTTTTGGGCCTTAAATTTTGAGCTAGGACGATGAAATTTCATATCTGGACTTCTGAGAAAAAGATACAGTGCAAGTGTAAAAATTTTTGAAATCCGCCCACTGCCACGCCCACTTTTTCATAACTTCATTAAATTATATTAAACCGAAAAATTTTGTTAAGACCAAATATTTAGGCATTCAGACTCCCTACAATCTACTCATACAAAAGTTTGGGCCACGTCCACTTTTTGGGGGCGTTTGCATCATAAAACCATAAAATTTTTGGGCCTTAAATTTTTAACTAGGACGCTGAAATTTCATATCTGGGCTTCTAACGAAAAGATACAGTAGACGTGTAAATTTTTTTTACATCCGCCCACAGCCACGCCTACTTTTGTATAACTTCACTAAATTATATGAAACCGAAAAATTTTCTTAAGACAAAATATTTAGGTATTCAGATTCCCTACAATTCACCCATAGAACAGTTTTGGCCACGCCCACTTTTTGGGGGCGATTTTGATAAAATTTTACATGTAACATCCTCAAACGTCCGAGGTTATAGCCATATTTGAGTACGAAGTGCAATTTGGCCACGCCCACTTTATAGAGAGGAGGATAGGGTATCAGACGATCCGTTCCAGACGGATTGTAGCTTTTCTGTATGTTTTCTTCTGAATTTAAATGCTCTAATGTTATATTATCAAACAACTGACTTTTAGTTTGTTCAAGAGTACAAATACTATGTATGTCATATGGGAATTCGTTATCAGTAAAAGGTATTTTATTTCCTTTTATCTCAATATATCTATGTTCTAGATTTATAGTAGCTTTCAAAGGTGTTAACATATTTGGCCCTATGATCGCATCGTAGTTCCTATTAGTGAAGTTTATTACTTTTCATGAAATAGTTCACTCCATATTAAATTCCTTTGCAAGGGGAGTAACTAATTTATTCGCTACCTTACTAAGTCCGTTTCTAGTCATACAAAATGATGGTTTATCTAAAGGAGACTCATTAAAATTTTTCAATAGTTCAATAGCTAGTCGTTGAACCTGTGTCGACCAGGCACTTTACTGTTTCATTTTCTATAGATACAATTGTCATTGGTAGTTTGTGTTCCGGGGTTGATTTTGAAAATTTACCTTGGTTCCCTGAACATACAATCGATTTCCATCATTTCCCTTGTACTATTATTACTATTTGTTTGCCTAATTTGTCTCGAATGATTGTAATTTGGTTGTGTTCTGCCTGGGTTTAAGTTTCTGTAGTTGTTAAAGTTCGGCTGTCTTTGAGACTGATCTGAATTATTAAAATTATTTAGATTTTCTCGTTTATTAAACCGATTTTGATTATCATAATTGCTATTTAGATTTCCCTGTGTTTGTGTTACCCTATAAGAAGGACCCATGCTATAGTAATTCTCTGATTACCTAGCATTGTGCATTTTATTAAAATTATAGTTATTATTTAAATAATTTTGTGTTTGGTTCTTTGTATTTCTATGGTTAGCAGGCTAGGATTTTCCTCTATATGAGCTCTAATATTCCCATCAATTTTTTCTATTAAAATTTCAGTTAAGTCTCTATCCACATTTTCTGATTTATAACTTTCTGGTTTTTTTTTAAATCAAAATCATATAACTCGTTTAATTCATAGCTTACATTTCCAAATACTTCAAATAAATCCCTTAAGTTACTGACCTTTACATATTTGCAATAATTAAATAACTCAGCGTAGCTTTTGTGTGGTTGAAATTGTTGTCTTAGCTTGGATTTCACTGTATTCCAGTCAAGGTTGTTTGCAATACATTTTGCCGCATCCTCTTGCAATTTTTCGTTGTACACGATTTATGTACATTGCATAGGTGTAGAGTTCCATATTTGTCCCACAAAGTGTTGACGTTATTTCCACTGATTTGGTAAAGGCAGACAGAGAATAGTCACCTGATCCGTTATGCACTTTCAATTGCTTGAATTGATTTAAAACACCTTCTGGAGTCGTTGACTGTTGTTGAGCTTGTTGTTGCGCTTGTTGCTGTGTTTGTTGCAGCATCTGTTGTTCATGCTGTGTCAACTGTTGCTCCTGTCGTAAGATTACTTGTAATCGTTGAAGTGCATTTTGCAGATCTTCCATGTTATGATGGACGATTGTTGTCGAAAAGAACAGTTCTATTTTTATACCCTATCCTAAGGGTATATTAAGTTTGACACATAGTTTGTAACATAGAGAAATAATCGAGATAGACCCTATAAAGTATATATATTCGTGATCAGCATCAATAGCGAAATCGATTGAGCGATGACCGTCCGTCCGTCCGTTCGTATGCCACCGCTTTTTGGGCCTTAAATTTTGAGCTAGGAGGATGAAATTTCATATCTGGGCTTCTGAGAAAAAGATACAGTACAAGTGTAAAAATTTTTTAAATCCGCCCACTGCCACGCCTACTTTTTTATAACTTCACTAAATTATATGAAACCGAAAAATTTTGTTTCCCTACAATCCACCCATACAAAAGTTTTAGCCACGCCCACTTTTTGGGGGCGTTTTCATCATAAAACCGATTTTTGGGCCTTAAATTTTTAACTAGGACGCTGAAATTTCATATCTGGGCTTCTGACGAAAGATACAGTGTAAATTTTTTTTACATCCGCCCACTGCCACGCCTACTTTTTTATAACTTCACTAAATTATATGAAACCGAAAAATTTTGTTAAGTCCAAATATTTAGGTATTCAGATTCCCTACAATTCACCCATAGAACAGTTTTGGCCACGCCCACTTTTTGGGGGCGTTTTCATCAAAAAACCGATTTTGATAAAATTTTACATGTAACATCCTCAAACGTTCGAGATTATAGCTATATTTGAGTACGAAATGCAATTTGGTCACGCCCACTTTATAAAGCGGAGGATAGGGTATTAGACGATCCGGTCCAGACGGATTGTAGCTTTTCTGTATGTTTAATTAATGGTTCTCCCGAGAAATGTCGTCGATCGGAAATATTCCCAGTCATCATTATTTTATATTTTATATTTGCGTTTTATTAACTCAGTCGCAATTGCCGCATTTCCGCTGGAAATGTCAGATTTAGCATTTCCGCTGCAAGGGTCAATGCATTCTGTTTTATCGATTGGGAATTTTTCCGCAGCTGACGTAACTCGCACGAAGTGAAAAAAAGGGTGGAAAAAGCAAAAGTGAATAGTCAAATCGCACCAGATGCGCGAGAAGATCAAGCGGAAAAACGAAGCAAAAGGAAGGCGCGAAGTGGGAAACAAAGATATCAATGCTAGATGAGCATTGCCATAAATTCGCATTATTGCCCAATTTGCTCAAACATGCACTTTATTTCTTCATTCCAGCGTCAGCCCCAAAAATTTACTTCACCAAATCGATACAGTCGACGAAAACCATCACCAACTGGACACCTTCAATTTTTATAAATTTGGTTTGTAACGGAATTTAGCTGAAATTCTGCCATCTTGACAGTTGTATATGAACTGAGTAAGGGAAATACCATGCTTAACTATTTATGAGATCGATCTCATGCAATCAATCGTTTTCTCATCTTTATGCATATCAAAAAAAGCTCTGTCTCACATCTCCCTTCAATTTGTGATCGATCTCAATACTTTGAGCTCACAAAATTTTTTTTTATACCATGTTAAAACAGATCTCAGGAAAGTAAGTAAACAGCTTGAAATCATCTTTTTGCATATGAGCCAATGTCTCTAGGCAGCGAAGGAGAAACAACGCAAGTCAGTTCTCTGACCTTAGCTTGCGCGCGTGTAGTCACTTGATTTAACACTAGCTTTGCTAGAAGAGTTTAAGACATTTTTTTTTTCTCATTTAAGTCATTTTGAATTTTATCAAGTTTCGATATAAGATACTTTTGGGCAGTAGTAGTTAGACATGATGAGCAGATACAAGAAAAAAAGCGGAAAAGAAATGCAATGAATAAAGGCATTCAGAATTATTACATATTTGCGCAAAAAACACGTAACTGCCGAAAGTTGGTTGAGGTCCTCTTCCACTTGTGCGAGCTACCTAATGTTAGGTCTTCCTATACGAGTGTACATCTACTTAATTAAACTTCGGTGAAAAACAATTAAATCTCCATTGCTTAAGCAACGAGTAAATTAGACTTTTGTAATTCCCCCTAATTAGAATCAAACCAAACGTCAAAGGTAAGAAGACAAAAGCTTGCTTTATCAAAACAATTGTCAATGATACATTCTTAAACAAAGGAGGCTGCATAGTGAAGGCATAATCGAGACACATATTAGTACAATACCTACTTCTTCCATTAATAC
Organism: Xylota sylvarum; assembly: GCA_905220385.1. Lineage (NCBI taxonomy): Eukaryota > Metazoa > Arthropoda > Insecta > Diptera > Syrphidae > Xylota > Xylota sylvarum. The sequence continues at coordinate 6,470,997 of CAJMZQ010000057.1, read as the reverse complement.
CAGAGAAACAGGCTTGAAATTTGGTCAAAAGGGACAATACACAAAACATCCTTTCTATTTTCTCTTAAAAGGTCAACACACACTCCATGTATGTAACAATTAAAAAGGATTTTGCGTTTTTTAATTAAAAGAAGAAGTAATTAATGATGAAAATATGTGGCATACCTTTTAATTGCCAAAAGTACAAAAAGAATCAAAGGCATTCGGTCCACCGATTTTACCGATTTTACCTCATAAAACTTCATTGTTTCGAGAATTACCATTTAATGGGGAATAGGCACATAAACAAACGAAAACATACAGAAAAGCTACAATCCATCTGGAACGGATCGTCTGATACCCTATCCTCCTCTCTATAAAGTGGGCGTGGCCAAATTGCATTTCGTACTCAAATATGGCTATAAACTCGAACGTTTGAGGATGTTACATGTAAAATTTTATCAAAATCGGTTTTTTGATGAAAACGCCCCCAAAAAGTGGGCGTGGCCAAAACTGTTCTATGGGTGAATTGTAGGGAATCTGAATACCTAAATATTTGGACTTAACAAAATATTTCGGTTTCATATAATTTACTGAAGTTATAAAAAAGTAGGCGTGGCAGTGGGCGGATGTAAAAAAAATGTACACTTCTACTGTACCTTTTCGTCAGAAGTCCAGATATGAAATTTCAGCGTCCTAGTTAAAAATTTAAGGCCCAAAAATCGGTTTTATGATGAAAACGCCCCCAAAAAGTGGGCGTGGCCAAAACTTTTGTATGGGTGGATTGTAGGGAATCTGAATGGCTAAATAGTTGGTCTTAACAAAATTTTTCGGTTTCATATAATTTAGTGAAGTTATGAAAAAGTGGGCGTGGCAGTGGGCGGATTTAAAAAATTTTTACACTTGTACTGTATCTTTTTCTCAGAAGCCCAGATATGAAATTTCATCGTCCTAGCTCAAAATCTAAGGCCCAAAAAGCGGTGACATACGGACGGACGGACGGACGGACGGACGGTCATCGCTCAATCGATTTCGCTATTGATGCTGATCACGAATATATAGACTTTATAGGGTCTATCTCGATTATTTCTCTATGTTACAAACTATGTGTCAAACTTAATATGACCTAAGGATAGGGTATAAAAATACTTCATATGAAAACTTAGTCTCTGTATGGCAGTAGGTGTCCTTTCGCTGAAAGACCACAATAGATTACGACAGGATGCACTTCAATTAAGTACTTATACAATAATTTTTAGTGAAATGAATAATGAATATAGTCATCAGTTGGGTAAACATTTTAATTATAATTAGTCAAGTTATCCTTTGATAAGGGTTTCATTAAAATGTCCATTTGTCGGAAAATACCACTGCATCTTTTCCATCAAACCATTTAATATCCAATGAATTTTGGCTGAGCTTCCAACCACATTTAGCTGGTGTCAACTGGATTGCTCCATTATACCCTATTCTAAGGGTATATTAAGTTTGACACATAGTTTGTAACATAGAGAAATAATCGAGATAGACCCTATAAAGTATATATATTCGTGATAAGCATCAATAGCGAAATCGATTGAGCGATGACCGTCCGTCCGTCCGTCCGTATGTCACCGCTTTTTGGGCCTTAAATTTTGAGCTAGGACGATGAAATTTCATATCTAAGCTTCTGAGAAAAAGATACAGTACAAGTGTAAAAATTTTTGAAATCCGCCCACTGCCACGCCCACTTTTTCATAGCTTCACTAAATTGTATGAAACCGAAAAATTTTGTTAAGACCAAATATTTAGGCATTCAGATTCCCTACAATCCACCCATACAAAAGTTTTGGCCACGCCCACTTTTTGGGGGCGTTTTCATCATAAAACCGATTTTGGGCCTTAAATTTTTAACTAGGACGCTGAAATTTCATATCTTGGCTTCTGACGAAAAGATACAGTAGAAGCGTAAATTTTTTTTACATCCGCCCACTGCCACGCCTACTTTTTTATAACTTCACTAAATTATATGAAACCGAAAAATTTTGTTAAGACCAAATATTTGGGTATTTAGATTCCCTACAATTCACCCATAGAACAGTTTTGGCCACGCTCACTTTTTGGGGGCGTTTTTATCAAAAAACCGATTTTGATAAAATTTTACATGTAACATCCTCAAACGTCCGAGGTTATAGCCATATTTGAGTACAAAATGCAATTTGGTCACGCGCACTTTATAGAGAGGAGGATAGGGTATCATACGATCCGTTCCAGACGGATTGTAGCTTTTCTGTATGTTTTTTATACCCTATCCTAAGGGTATATTAAGTTTGACACATAGTTTGTAACATAGAGAAATAATCGAGATAGACCCTATAAAGTATATATATTCGTGATCAGCATCAATAGCGAAATCGATTGAGCGATGACCGTCCGTCCGTCCGTCCGTCCGTCCGTATGTCACCGCTTTTTGGGCCTTAAATTTTGAGCTAGGGCGATGAAATTTCATATCTGGGCTTCAGAGAAAAAGATACAGTACAAGTGTAAAAATTTTTGAAGTCCGCCCACTGCCACGCCCACTTTTTCATAACTTCACTAAATTATATGAAACCGAAAAATTTTGTTAAGACCAAATATTTGGGTATTCAGATTCCGTACAATTCACCCATAGAACAGTTTTGGCCACGCCCACTTTTTGGGGGCGTTATCATCAAAAAAACCTATTTTGATAAAATTTTACATGTAACATCCTCAAACGTTCGGCATTATAGCTATATTTGAGTATAAAATGCAATTTGGCCACGCCCACTTTATAGGGAGGAGGATAGGGTATCAGACGATCCGTTCCAGACGGATTGTAGCTTTTCTGTATGTTTTAGTATATTTTTCCAGACACATAATTACTTCTGTGTATCTGTTGCAGAAGTGCACCCTTGTTTGGGGGTAATAAGCTTCCTTCAAAATCTGTAAGGTAGATAGGAATTACGGTTAGGAACTTTAATAATTAATAGATTTTTATTTTTCTTTCGTTTTTTTACGCACAACGTTGTGTATTATTATTATTTGAGAAAACAAAAAGGAAGTGAATGAAGTTGGCTGTGTTTTTTTACAATTTAATATTAGTTACGATATCTAGATTGCGCTACTCGAACCTTAGGGACGGTGCGCATTTAAAGCTACGTTTACAACTCGGCCAATCTGACAATTGGTCGACGTCGATCAATATTTTCTAAAGTATCATATTTACAATAACTAGGCATATTATATAAGTGTCAAATATAAAATTGTACATAAACTCTGCTTTTAAATTAAGTTTCAAAATATGGTTTCTCCATCTTTGGTGAGAGCGTCATCCGGCACGTTAGTACATATAGCCTCTTCGTTACATGGTAATAGCCACCTACGCATCCGATTAGCTTCAACGACTCCGTCGTATGGCAGCTGAGTCAGCTGACAGTTTTCAATATCGCGTATGATGTATCTGTCATTTCTCAGGATTTTAAGGACTACGTAGGGTCCTTTATATTTCGGCACACATTTCTTATTGGTCCCTACCACCGTGTCTACGTTTCGTATGACAACAAAGTCACCAACTTTATAAATTTTTGCTGTCGTACTATGATTGAGAAAATAGTCCAGGTTATATTCCTGCGACTTCTGAATTGCCTCTGCTGCGTCCGTTCGTAACGTTTGTAAATCTCGGTTCAAGTTAAAAGTCATTTTATCGTCCAAGTATTCCGTAAATTCGTCTATTTTTTGACCACGTTGCTCGATTTCGAAGAGGAGCATACTCGGCGAACCTTTGATAGTACTATGAATTGAATTATTGGTTGCATATTCCACCTGAAGTAGCTTACTGGACCAATCAGCGTGATTTAGTGGTTAACTAATTTTTCCTAACATAGCCTTAATTACCCTATTCATTCTTTCAGCTTGCCCATTTGCCTGGGGCGAAGCTACGGCAACCTTTACATGTTTAATGCTCCGTTTCAACAGAAAGTCTTCGAATTCGAATGACATAAAACAAGTTCCCCTATCTGATATGATTCGTCTTGGTCGGCTATAATATCCAAAATACTTCTCGAGAGCGGCAGTTACTTCTTTTGTGCTAGTTGAGTTCCTAGGGTATAATTTAACAAATTTGGTGAAAGCGTCAACTACAACCAATATGTGTTTCCTTTTCGAACTTAACGTACTTAGGTAGTGGACGAAAATGGTCAATATGTATAGTGTCGAAAGGTAGTGGTTTTTTGGGAATATTGTACAGGTTGCGTTCTCTGGCACGAACTGGGGTAGCATACATGATGCACTTGAGGCAATTCTGAATGAAGTGTTCCACTTTCCGTCGGAGGCTTGGGAACCAATAATGCCGAGTAACTTTCCCACAGCACTTATCAACCGATTGGTGGCCTAATTTTTCGTGAATTAGTCAAATTACATTATTCTCCAAAAGAAAGTGAATGAAGTTGGCTGTGTTTTCTTACAATTTAATATTAGTTACGATATCTAGATTGCGCTACTCGAGCTTTAGGGACGGTGCGCATTTAAAGCTAGAACATATAAACAAATTTAATCTTTCTGTGGTACACCTACTTTTAATATTATTGAAAATATTTTCTGATATTAGCTTACAGGTTTTCAAAAAAAATTCATATCTGGCATCATCCACAGACAAGGATTTAGTCTTGTACATTTCGCAGACGAAATTTTCTATTTCCGATAAGTCCTCTTCCTGTACTCTAATTTGATTGCCAAGCTTTCCAAAGGTTTCCTGCAAATGTGGTCTCTTTTTCAAAATATAAAAAGGTTTAATTGTTTATTTCTTTAAAAAAAACTGCATTATAATCACACCCTGTAAAGCTGTGAAATCCAATTATAGCAGCACAGAGAGTGGACCCTAGTTCTTGATACAACTTATTTATGTTCATGTATCTTAAAGTATTGTTAGTAGTTGATCCGACTTAACCAAATTTTTATACCCTATCCTAAGGGTATATTAAGTTTGACACATAGTTTGTAACATAGAGAAATAATCGAGATAGACCCTATAAAGTATATATATTCGTGATCAGCATCAATAGCGAAATCGATTGAGCGATGACCGTCCGTCCGTCCGTCCGTATGTCACCGCTTTTTGGGCCTTAAATTTTGAGAAAGATACAGTACAAGTGTAAAATTTTTTGAAATCCGCCCACTGCCACGCCCACTTTTTCATAACTTCACTAAATTATATGAAACCGAAAAATTTTGTTAAGACCCAATATTTAGGCATTCAGATTCCCTACAATCCACCCATACAAAAGTTTTGGCCACGCCCACTTTTTGGGGGCGTTTTCATCACAAAACCGATTTTTGGGCCTTAAATTTTTAACTAGGACGCTGAAATTTCATATCTGGGCTTCCAAGAAAAAGATACAGTACAAGTGTAAAATTTTTTTACATCCGCCCACTGACACGCCTACTTTTTTATAACTTCACTAAATTATATGAAACCGAAAAATTTTGTTAAGACCAAATATTTGGGTATTTAGATTCCCTACAATTCACCCATAGAATAGTTTTGGCCAGGCCCACTTTTTGGGGGCGTTTTCATCAAAAAACCGATTTTGATAAAATTTTACATGTAACATCCTCAAACGTTCGACATTATAGCTATATTTGAGTACAATATGCAATTTGGCCATGCCCACTTTATAGAGATGAGGATAGGGTATCATACGATCCGTTCCAGACGGATTGTAGCTTTTCTGTATCTTTATCGATTTTTTTGATATAAATTTATTTATTTTCTTTAAATATACTAAGTAGCCTCCTATTTAAAACAAATTTTGAAAAAGCCATTGATTTAATTGTCTCTTCTAATTTGTCTTGGTATAATTAGGCAACGTAATCAACTAGAAAAGTTTCTTTTAATCCTATTTAGTATTTAGTATTTATTATTAATTAAGTAACATTATTAGATACGCGATTGGATAAAACTTAAGGACCGGATTGAATGTGAAATTTTAAGTTTTTCGAATAAGTATTGAGGCTGTTTGGTAATAATAATTTTATGCAGGTATTTGATTGTGCAATACTCAAGATATTTATCAAGAGTACATCCCAATATATTTTTGGCGTATCGTGAAACATGGTCATAGCGCCTCAATCCATAAACATAACGGGTGTTGTTGTTGAAAGCAATGTTGAGCTTACGTCTAATGAATGCACTACTGCAACAAAAAATTTCACAGCCGTAAGTAAAAATTCGGATCAATAGAGCGTTAATCTTGTATGCAAAGGAGTGAAAGACTGTGATACAGACAAATTCCTTAGGCAACCATAAACTTTGCCTATAATAGTGTAGATGTGGTCATTCCAACTTAAAGTATTGTTAATCCATACACCAAGGTTCTTAACTTTGTCAACGAACTCAATTGGTTCATTTCGGAGCATTATGTTAGGAAGATTATAGCCATGCATGGTGCTTCTGCTAATAAAAAGAGATTTTGATTTAGTTGGGTTCAGTCTCAGCGAATTATTTTCAGACCAGTCTAGAATTTTGCGAAGATCTTCATTAAGTTTATAGGCTGCATCCTCTATAAGGCCTAGTTTACAACTCAGGTACATCGTCAGCATACATATGAAGCGAAGAGTGTTTGATTGCTTTCGGAAGGTCATTGATGAATATCATAAATAATAATGGACCCAACATAGATCCTTGAGGTACACCCGCTGAGGTTGCAATAAAGTTCGATATATCATTATTAACAGCAAGGTCTTGTTGTCTTCCACCAACGTATTTTTTGATGAGCTGATAGCAGATGAAGAAAAGCCGAAGAACCTCTTGAGTTTGAAAAGAAGCTTCATATAATTCACTGTATCAAAGGCCTTGGAAAAGTCAAGTAGAGTCACGAAAGATATTAGGTCTTTATCCATCGCTGCTCGGATATCATCTGTTACTTTTAATAAAGCAGACATACAACTATGACGGGGTCTGAAGCCGGATTGATTTGCACCTTTGACAAAAAGGGAAGGTTTGCAATAGAAAGAATATAGGGTAGTAAGATTTTTATGAAAATCGGGTGAATTCTATCGATACTAACAGCTTTATTAAGTCTATAATTTTGAGTATATCCTTGATCACATCAGCTTGTTCAATACAAGAATACTCAAAGCCATTAAATGTTATATCCAGTGGGTCGGTATTCGTGCTGGATGTCATTTGCACTTTCGTGAATTCTCTATTAAGCTGATTGGGATCGACGTTATTTATCTCGGCATTCTTTTTCCGACCAACGCCAAGCTCACGTAAATTATGCCAAAGAGTTCTTGATGGTAACTTGTGGTCAAAGTGTTTATCATAAAATGCTCTTTTGGCATGTTTATACCCTATCCTAAGGGTATATTAAGTTTGACACATAGTTTGTAACATAGAGAAATAATCGAGATAGACGCTATAAAGTATATATATTCGTGATCAGCATCAATAGCGAAATAGAAATGACCGTCCGTTCGTCCGTCCGTCCGTCCGTCCGTATGTCACCGCTTTTTGGGCCTTAAATTTTGAGCTAGGACGATGAAATTTCATATCTGGGCTTCTGAGAAAAAGATACAGTACAAGTGTAAACATTTTTGAAATCCGCCCACTGCCACTCCCACTTTTTCATAACTTCACTAAATTATATGAAACCGAAAAATGTTGTTAAGACCAAATATTTAGGCATTCAGATTCCCTATAATCCACCCATAGAATAGTTTTGGCCAGGCCCACTTTTTGGGGGCGTTTTCATCAAAAAACCGATTTTGATAAAATTTTACATGTAACATCCTCAAACGTTCGACATTATAGCTATATTTGAGTACAATATGCAATTTGGCCATGCCCACTTTATAGAGATGAGGATAGGGTATCATACGATCCGTTCCAGACGGATTGTAGCTTTTCTGTATCTTTATCGATTTTTTTGATATAAATTTATTTATTTTCTTTAAATATACTAAGTAGCCTCCTATTTAAAACAAATTTTGAAAAAGCCATTGATTTAATTGTCTCTTCTAATTTGTCTTGGTATAATTAGGCAACGTAATCAACTAGAAAAGTTTCTTTTAATCCTATTTAGTATTTAGTATTTATTATTAATTAAGTAACATTATTAGATACGCGATTGGATAAAACTTAAGGACCGGATTGAATGTGAAATTTTAAGTTTTTCGAATAAGTATTGAGGCTGTTTGGTAATAATAATTTTATGCAGGTATTTGATTGTGCAATACTCAAGATATTTATCAAGAGTACATCCCAATATATTTTTGGCGTATCGTGAAACATGGTCATAGCGCCTCAATCCATAAACATAACGGGTGTTGTTGTTGAAAGCAATGTTGAGCTTACGTCTAATGAATGCACTACTGCAACAAAAAATTTCACAGCCGTAAGTAAAAATTCGGATCAATAGAGCGTTAATCTTGTATGCAAAGGAGTGAAAGACTGTGATACAGACAAATTCCTTAGGCAACCATAAACTTTGCCTATAATAGTGTAGATGTGGTCATTCCAACTTAAAGTATTGTTAATCCATACACCAAGGTTCTTAACTTTGTCAACGAACTCAATTGGTTCATTTCGGAGCATTATGTTAGGAAGATTATAGCCATGCATGGTGCTTCTGCTAATAAAAAGAGATTTTGATTTAGTTGGGTTCAGTCTCAGCGAATTATTTTCAGACCAGTCTAGAATTTTGCGAAGATCTTCATTAAGTTTATAGGCTGCATCCTCTATAAGGCCTAGTTTACAACTCAGGTACATCGTCAGCATACATATGAAGCGAAGAGTGTTTGATTGCTTTCGGAAGGTCATTGATGAATATCATAAATAATAATGGACCCAACATAGATCCTTGAGGTACACCCGCTGAGGTTGCAATAAAGTTCGATATATCATTATTAACAGCAAGGTCTTGTTGTCTTCCACCAACGTATTTTTTGATGAGCTGATAGCAGATGAAGAAAAGCCGAAGAACCTCTTGAGTTTGAAAAGAAGCTTCATATAATTCACTGTATCAAAGGCCTTGGAAAAGTCAAGTAGAGTCACGAAAGATATTAGGTCTTTATCCATCGCTGCTCGGATATCATCTGTTACTTTTAATAAAGCAGACATACAACTATGACGGGGTCTGAAGCCGGATTGATTTGCACAAAGTAATTTGTTGCGTTGGATAAAGACAGACATCTGCTGGTGTAATATCTTTTCCATCACCTTTGACAAAAAGGGAAGGTTTGCAATAGAAAGAATATAGGGTAGTAAGATTTTTATGAAAATCGGGTGAATTCTATCGATACTAACAGCTTTATTAAGTCTATAATTTTGAGTATATCCTTGATCACATCAGCTTGTTCAATACAAGAATACTCAAAGCCATTAAATGTTATATCCAGTGGGTCGGTATTCGTGCTGGATGTCATTTGCACTTTCGTGAATTCTCTATTAAGCTGATTGGGATCGACGTTATTTATCTCGGCATTCTTTTTCCGACCAACGCCAAGCTCACGTAAATTATGCCAAAGAGTTCTTGATGGTAACTTGTGGTCAAAGTGTTTATCATAAAATGCTCTTTTGGCATGTTTATACCCTATCCTAAGGGTATATTAAGTTTGACACATAGTTTGTAACATAGAGAAATAATCGAGATAGACGCTATAAAGTATATATATTCGTGATCAGCATCAATAGCGAAATAGATTGAGCGATGACCGTCCGTTCGTCCGTCCGTCCTTCCGTCCGTATGTCACCGCTTTTTGGGCCTTAAATTTTGAGCTAGGACGATGAAATTTCATATCTGGGCTTCTGAGAAAAAGATACAGTACAAGTGTAAAAATTTTTGAAATCCGCCCACTGCCACTCCCACTTTTTCATAACTTCACTAAATTATATGAAACCGAAAAATTTTGTTAAGACCAAATATTTAGGCATTCAGATTCCCTATAATCCACCCATACAAAAGTTTTGGCCACGCCCACTTTTTGGGGGCGTTTTCATCACAAAACCGATTTTTGGGCCTTAAATTTTTATAGGCTATATCACGATTGTTATTTAAATCAATAATTTCCCGTGTAAACCATGAGTTGTTAGGATATTTTATCACTTTGGTTCTGAGCGGCACGTGTGCATTGTATAATAGTAATAGAATATTTTGAAAGATATCAACTTGAGTATCTGTAGATACTTCATAATAAATTGGAAGCCAATTAATGTATGACGTGTTCCACAACAAAAGTTTATGTGCCAACATGTATCCAATTTTATTGTTAGATTTTGCCAATTTCGTGTTTAAATTGTTCGTATCCTGTAAAAATTCAGCAAAGCAAGTTCTATGGTAATTATGGTCTTTATCGATGCCGTTTGTTAATTTATGATACACTGCACCGTTTGCAAGGAGAACGACTTTGCACACAATATTTACCAAAGTGGTTTGTTTTCCACATATAAGTCATAACATTTGCTGCGGGCTCTTGATCTAAAAAACCAGTAAAAAACCTGTTCAATACGAGCACGCCTATAGAAGCACCTCCTCCGAGAAAACAGCAGATGGCGGCCAAACCAGTCATGTCAAAGGAGCATGTGACATTTAGTGGATGATTCGAAGAATGGCCGCGCTTTATTAGTTGGATTAACAATACAACGGAATCGTGTGTTTATACAAACAGTGATAACTTGCGTATATTGCAAGTCTGTTTAAAAGGAGACACATAAAACAGTGGGCGTCAGATTGTTCTTTCCTGAGCAAGTTCCCGGCGTCTTGAAGAGCCTTTATTAGCTCTACAGTCGTCCTGAAGATATAATTGATGACTTAATAAATAAAATACAAAAAGGACTATCACCAAGAATGGATAGGCTCCAATCCATTATTCAATTTCCCCTAATAGTACAAAATGCTTGTGCCGCAAACACGGACGGACTCGATGTCGGCTAGAAAAGATGTGTGGTGTTGATGAATGTACTTACAAGCATCATAGACTGCTCCACAAAATACGAAATAGATCTACCTCCTCTAGCTATCCCATAAATGCACCAGTGAATCATCATCAAATTGAGAAAGGTTGCATTTTATTCAAAATAATTCCCGTAAGTCTATATAACGCTAGTAGAAAACTAAATACTTTCGCCTTCCTCGACAACGGTTTCTCACTATCTAGGGGTTTCAGGTGAACCCAAGTCGTTATGTTTGAAATGTACAACTAACACCCACTGCACAGAAAGTACGTCTAAAACGGTAATTATTCTTCAAATAAAATAAATGATATCATAAACATACACACAGTCAGATCACTGGGTCTCCCAAAACAAGACATAAACGCTGAGGAACTAGCACATCGGGGTTGCACCAATTTAAGTTGTTCCTGAACGTTTCTGTCACCAAACTGATGAAACAGTTGTTAACGAGCTACGTCAGCGTTTTTTTATACCCAGACTTGTAGTTTTGCTTCACAAAATTAACAGAAACAAATGCCAAATTTGCTGGAACAATAGATGCATTCCTAATTCACCAATAGTGGGTGATCTACCTTTAACTATAACCGTTCACTAGGCCCTTTTCGTACATAGGCATTGAATATTTTGGACCACTCTATGTTAAGGTAGGGAGACGTGCGGAGAATTTATTTATTTTTTTTTTTCTTCAAATAAAGGCTGTATTTTAATACGTTCTGCCAGACTACGTTCACTTTTCTTGGCACTTTAAAAAAAAAATTAAGTAAATTCACAATTATGAACAATAAAAAGAAAATTGAACACACGTCTGTCGATTTCGAGCAATAATTGCACACTGATTCTGAACCGGAAAAAATGCATAAACCCTCTATTGCATCATAACTGTGCATTAACGACTTTTCTTAAAATTTAAAAGTCGTTTACAACCTTATATAATAATGCCATAAATTATACAATTTAAACTAATTACTTCCGAGAAAGGATCTGGCAGCCAATAAAAAAAGAAGGGGGTGCCTAATACATTTAGCCAAGGCTGTACGTAGGTACAAGTTCATTGCCCTATAAACTGATTAAAGTAGGTATGTCTGCCGAGAAAGACAGTGGTATGAGAGAAGCACGTGACGAAGGGAATGAAAAGTCCGTAGGTACACCCCATATTGTTTGCATATTGTTAAGGGATGCAATATTGGCATATCAATGTTCAATGTATGGGTGGACTGATTTTCTTCAAAGTTCGTGTCTGGAATCTGGGTGCCACAATTCGATTTATAAGTAGGACTGCTTATTTATTACCTCCGCTACTTCCGGAACTTCCGGTTTACAATCCTTTTTAAATGGCCTTATGTGGCAGCACTGTTCAAATATTCCTCGTAACTATATATATTTTATATATATATATATATTCACATACACACATACACACGCATGTTAAATAATGAACATAAGAGACTAAATAGATTACACACGCTGGAGAGTAGTCAGTAGCACAAATTAATACAGATGGTCGACCTGTTATCGCCTGCCCGCTAAAACCCTCAAATGGGCGAAGCCGAAATCCTCTCCCACGATTTCCTATGGGTGAATGCGTGTAAATCTACGAATTGAAGTTGGTTGACGTATATTTCCATAAAAGTGAAGTACGAAGTAAGTTGATTTGTGTTTTCCAACGGATGAACAAGTGCTTGTCATAAATGTGAAGTTTGGCGAGGTGAGTTTCTAATAGTGACATTTGCCGCATAAATCTGTTTACTTTTATCAAAAATAGACAACATTTCAGCAATCCAGTGATTCATTTACTTAAAAGAAGTCCTTTTAAACAGGTAAACATACAAATTAATTGTTTTAATGAAACTATTATTATCTCAACAGAACGGAACGAAAAATGTTAAAAACCATGATGAAAATCGAAGAGATAATCGAAATCATCCCACAAACATGGAATCACAAACATGAATATATTGCTAATTTGAGCACTGATTATTATTATTAATTATTTGTATTTACAGATTTCATAGAGTAAGTAAATCTTTCCTTCCTGGCCCAAATAACGAAAAAGAGATGCACTTGTATCATGCCGGTACACAAAAGGTATAGTCTTTTGTGGTTTCCCTGATAATCTCCAGTATAGATGGATTGTACTCTGATAGTGCAGAAAGCATAGTATGAAAAGGAAAATCGAAATCCATTTTACCAAATACCAATATATTGCTACTTTAAGCACTGACCGGTGAGAAATGTTACGCATTGATTTCATCTTTTTCTTCTGAATTATTTTTTTTTTACAGATTTCTGAATGAAAGATATTATGCTGATACACAACAGACATCCGGTCGTCTTTTATGGTGACAGTCTCCAGTATAGATGGATTCTAAAACGTATACTTACAGATAAGAATACGGGACATTCCATTGATAAGTTGCCAACTGATATATATATAAGTAAATAGTTCAGACAGAAAGTCAATTTTTTTTTGTTCTCAATGAAATGAGTGAAATTTTTATTGTGAATTATATGTACATACATACATATGTATATGGAATTTGTGTAACAATACAAATTATATACATATAATAACAGTTGAAGTTCTTTCGTATTTCCTGTTGGATTTTTTTTCTAGATTATATTCCTTTAGCGCTTGGAACTGCAAATTTGGTTGCATTTCCACACCACCCATGAGGTATGCATTTTGGTGCGTTACTTGATTTTTTATACCCTATCCTAAGGGTATATTAAGTTTGACACATAGTTTGTAACATAGAGAAATAATCGAGATAGACCCTATAAAGTATATATATTCGTGATCAGCATCAATAGCGAAATCGATTGAGCGATGACCGTCCGTCCGTCCGTCCGTATGTCACCGCTTTTTGGGCCTTAAATTTTGAGCTAGGACGATGAAATTTCATATCTGGGCTTCTGAGAAAAAGATACAGCACAAGTGTAAAAATTTTTGAAATCCGCCCACTGCCACGCCCACTTTTTCATAACTTCACTAAATTATATGAAACCGAAAAATTTTGTTAAGACCAAATATTTAGGCATTGAGATTCCCTACAATCCACCCATACAAAAGTTTTGGCCACGCCCACTTTTTGGGGGCGTTTTCATCACAAAACCGATTTTTGGGCCTTAAATTTTGAACTAGGACGCTGAAATTTCATATCTGGGCTTCCAAGAAAAAGATACAGTACAAGTGTAAAGTTTTTCTACATCCGCCCACTGCCACGCCTACTTTTTCATAACTTCACTAAATTATATGAAACCGAAAAATTTTGTTAAGACCAAATATTTGGGTATTTAGATTCCCTACAATTCACCCATAGAACAGTTTTGGCCACGCCCACTTTTTGGGGGCGTTATCATCAAAAAACCTATTTTGATAAAATTTTACATGTAACATCCTCAAACGTTCGACATTATAGCTATATTTGAGTACAAAATGCAATTTGGCCACGCCCACATTATGGAGAGGAGGATAGGGTATCATACGATCCGTTCCAGACGGATTGTAGCTTTTCTGTATGTTTTTATTGGTGTTCAGTTTCCCCAGTATGCCTATTGCACCCGACTAGAAAAATTAAGATATTAATACATTTGTAAACATAAGAGTTGTATGTTATGTAAAAATATATTGTAAACATGCAAATAATGATACTATAAATAATGTAGGTGTGTATGTATTGTATATGTATAGTGTATAATAATGTATAAGGTGTATAAATAGTGTATAAAGTGTGCAAAATATGAATTTATTTATATGCACACATCATAAGCAACATAAACAACATAAGCATGTACGTATATGTACAATCGGGAAAAGCTAGGAATTACAAATTTATAATTTACAAAAAAAACAGAATTTACAAATGAGCGACCGTGAAATTGGAATGAATACGAAATGAATTCGTACTCTTAAACATACAGAAAAGCTACAATCCGTCTGGAACGGATCGTATGATACCATATCCTCCTCTCTATTAAGTGGGCGTGGCAAAATTGCATTTTGAGTACAGTATAGCTATAATGTCGAACGTTTGAGGATGTTACATGTAAAATTTTATCAAAATAGGTTTTCTGATGATAACGCCCCCAAAAAGTGGGCGTGGCCAAAACTGTTCTATGGGTGAATTGTAGGGAATCTAAATACCCAAATATTTGGTCTTAACAAAATTTTGCGGTTTCATATAATTTAGTGAAGTGGGCGGATGTAAAAAATTTTTACACTTGTACTGTATCTTTTTCTTGGAAGCCCAGATGTGAAATTCCAGAGTCCTAGTTAAAAATTTAAGGCCCAAAAATCGGTTTTGTGATGAAAACGCCCCCAAAAAGTGGGCGTGGCCAAAAATTTTGTATGGGTGGATTGTAGGGAATCTGAATGCCTAAATATTTGGTCTTAACAAAATTTTTCGGTTTCATATAATTTAGTGAAGTTCTAAAAAAGTAGGCGTGGCAGTGGGCGGATTTAAAAAATTTTTACACTTGTACTGTATCTTTTTCTCAGAAGCCCAGATATGAAATTTCATCGTCCTAACTCAAAATTTAAGGCCCAAAAAGCGGTGACATACGGACGGACGGACGGACGGTCATCGCTCAATCGATTTCGCTATTGATGCTGATCACGAATATATATACTTTATAGGGTCTATCTCGATTATTTCTCTATGTTACAAACTATGTGTCAAACTTAATATACCCTTAGGATAGGGTATAAAAAGAACCTCAAAACAAAAAACTCTTCTAAATTTTTGCAACAGGTTTAAGAAGGAAAAGGCTTTTGCATCTCAAACTTATGTATATCGCAAATTCCCCTGTTGTGGCAGTGGGACGGAAACATTTGGCAAAATGCCTGATCTAGGCTGCGAACGTATGCGAAAAAATCTCCAGGTGGTGCATCCTCACCCCAATCCCCAGGTTGCAATGTTCGTATAGTTTCTGCAGTGCAAAGTATAAGCCTTGAGACGTTTGTTGGCATTTGGCTAAAGTAGGTAGGGCCACATCACAGGAGTGGCTTTCATAGCATTTCCTGAAAAGCCAACCGCAAACGTAAGTGAAGCTGTTTTCCCGTAAGAAATCTGCTCCGCTTATGTCATTGGTAAGACTCACGTTCAAGGCACTACTACTACTCATTTCAACTTCCTGTGCCCTTTGTAGCCAATCGGTGTTTTTTTGACCTCAATTTGGTGGTGCTCTACTTTCTCACAGTTTCCAGTAGTAACTATTTTAAGGTACTGAATTCCCCAAAGTTTTTGAGAAGCACTTTGGAACTGTGAAGCCGTTGGTCTCCTGTTATTACCTCCAGAATTCCTAATTTCACCAAAAAATTGTTCCAAGCAATCCTGATTTAAGTGCCTAGTGAGAATAAAATCAAACTGGCATCGTTGAAGGTATTGCCACAACGAAAACATGGAAGAAATATTAAGCAACCACCCTTTTATAAAATAAAAGTTGCTGGTTATATCTTTTCCACAAGGATGCTCTCTCAACTTTGAAAAAAACCTACTTTTAATTTTTGAGGGTTTTTGACTACAGATGTATTAAATACATGAAAGAGTTTGTTGAAGAAATCTAAGAACCTAGCAGTACTGCACACAGTTTCAGAACCTAGACCTGATTTAGCTAAAGTAAGTAACCCTGCTGAAACTGTGTTACTTAGAACCTGTGTCGCATATTTCACTTTAATTTTTTTAAAGCTATTTGGTCGGATATGCGCCAAATTTAGCTTAGGGGCCGATTTGCAATCATTCTTCGAATCGACATCATGGAATTTAATAATGTCATTCCAAGAAGCTGTCTGCTGCCCGTTATAAAGGACGTTATTTTTATACAGACAATTACGCGTGCTTTTAAATAGGTGGGAAACGTCGAACATAAAGTGGATCCTAGACCCACTAACAATAAAAGCCGGACTAAGCCCCTGAAATTTGAGCCCTGATAGCAAACAAATGCACTGGTATTAATTGGCTTTCCTGCAGCGCTCGTATTGCTTTAATAAGCAACTTTTTGATGATGTGGGTAGGGCAACTGGTGCGCACGAAGTAGTATGCAATCGGATGTACCAGTAAATCGTCCAGTTGAACTACTGTGTCAGTTTTCCTGTTATAATCCAAATGAGCTTTTACGGGCATTTCGTCAGCTGAAATCGAGCAGTTTTTGAAAATACTGGGAAGCTGACTTACTTTCAACTCCAAGCTCTTGTCATTGAAATCAATGTTGCCAGGTGTTTTTGGCCATAAGTATATAAAAGACTTTAGCGTTGACACAGAAGGAAGATTTAGCACAGGTCTCAAAAACCTAAAAGCTATCGGAGATATGAAATAAATCGAAAGTGCCAGTGTTTTCGATTCATTGCTAAACCCATTTTTCCCTTCCAACTTCTATTTAAATTTTTGTGGCAGTTAGCTACTATATATCCCTTATATTTTCTGGCAATTTTTATACCCTATCCTAAGGGTATATTAAGTTTGACACATAGTTTGTAACATAGAGAAATAATCGAGATAGACCCTATAAAGTATATATATTCGTGATCAGCATCAATAGCGAAATCGATTGAGCGATGACCGTCCGTCCGTCCGTCCGTCCGTCCGTATGTCACCGCTTTTTGGGCCTTAAATTTTGAGCTAGGACGATGAAATTTCATATCTGGGCTTCTGAGAAAAAGATACAGTACAAGTGTAAAAATTTTTGAAATCCGCCCACTGCCACGCCCACTTTTTCATAACTTCACTAAATTATATGAAACCGAAAAATTTTGTTAAGACCAAATATTTAGGCACTCGGATTCCCTACAATCCACCCATACAAAAGTTTTGGCCACGCCCACTTTTTGGGGGCGTTTTCAACACAAAACCGATTTTTGGGCCTTAAATTTTTAACTAGGACGCTTAAATTTCATATCTGGGCTTCTGCGAAAAAGATACAGTACAAGTGTAAAAATTTTTGAAATCCGCCCACTGCCACGCCCACTTTTTCATAACTTCACTAAATTATATGAAACCGAAAAATTTTGTTAAGACCAAATATTTGGGTATTTAGATTCCCTACAATTCACCCATAGAAGAGTTTTGGCCACGCCCACTTTTTGGGGGCGTTATCATCAAAAAACATATTTTAATAAAATTTTACATGTAACATCCTCAAACGTTCGACATTATAGCTATATTTGAGTACAAAATGCAATTTGGCCACGCCTACTTTATAGAGAGGAGGATAGGGTATCATACGATCCGTTCCAGACGGATTGTAGCTTTTCTGTATGTTTCTAACTCTTTTTATACCCTATCCTAAGGGTATATTAAGTTTGACACATAGTTTGTAACATAGAGAAATAATCGAGATAGACCCTATAAAGTATATATATTCGTGATCAGCATCAATAGCGAAATCGATTGAGCGATGACCGTCCGTCCGTCCGTCCGTCCGTCCGTCCGTCCGTCCGTCCGTCCGTCCGTCCGTATGTCACCGCTTTTTGGGCCTTAAATTTTGAGCTAGGACGATGAAATTTCATATCTGGGCTTCTGAGGAAAAGATACAGTACAAGTGTAAAAATTTTTGAAATCCGCCCACTGCCACGCCCACTTTTTCATAACTTCACTAAATTATA
This sequence comes from Xylota sylvarum, assembly GCA_905220385.1. Taxonomy (NCBI): domain Eukaryota; kingdom Metazoa; phylum Arthropoda; class Insecta; order Diptera; family Syrphidae; genus Xylota; species Xylota sylvarum. Next base: position 6,452,467 of record CAJMZQ010000057.1, on the reverse strand, counting down.
TGAAACCGAAAAATTTTGTTAAGAGCAAATATTTAGGCATTCAGATTCCCTACAATCCACTCATACAAAATTTTTGGCCACGCCCACTTTTTGGGGGCGTTTTCATCACAAAACCGATTTTTGGGCCTTAAATTTTGAACTAGGACGCTGAAATTTCATATCTGGGCTTCCAAGAAAAAGATACAGTATAAGTGTAAAATTTTTTTACATCCGCCCACTGCCACGCCCACTTTTTCATAACTTCACTAAATTATATGAAACCGAAAAATTTTGTTAAGACCAAATATTTAGGCATTCAGATTCCCTACAATCCACCCATACAAAAGTTTTGGTCACGCCCACTTTTTGGGGGCGTTATCATCAAAAAACCTATTTTGATAAAATTTTACATGTAACATCCTCAAACGTTCGACATTATAGCTATATTTGAGTACAATATGCAATTTGGCCATGCCCACTTTATAGAGAGGAGGATAGGGTATCATACGATCCGTTCCAGACGGATTGTAGCTTTTCTGTATGTTTATTATTAAAATTGACTTTGATGTTTGCAGTTTCACATATGGTATTATATAGATAAATGAGGTTAAGAGTTTATGAACCAATATCTTTGATTACTGAAGAAGAAAGTAAATAATTGAAATTGAAGTGGATGAAGTTGGTTTTCAAAATGAAAAGATGACATAGAGACATATTATCTATGTTTTACTATGGGGAATAAATACATACATACATACGTATCATAAAAATAAGACGATTTCACAAAATTCAGAAAGCGTGATTTTTTTTACCAAATACCTAATCGAAAAACAATCAAAAAATGACAATGAAAAATGATTAAAGAAAACTATGATAAAGAAGCATAAAAAATATATCAGAATGGTTTATGTTTGGAGTTTTTTCACCAAGAACTGCTATTAATCAATAACCTCCTCTACACATAAAATAAGTTACATGTATCAATCACACATTTCCTACAATCTTCTTTTTTATCGACCTAAAACATATGAAAAACCTACTTTTCATTTGCTTAAAGATTAAAGCGGACGAAACTTAGTTATTAACGTTTATACTGAGATACATAAGTATGTTTTCTATTAAATAGAAATGATTTAAATGATTTTAAAAGTGCGTTATAATTAAAATAGTTAAATTTTAAATATAACGTCCTTTAAACAAATTCCCCACGAAATGAAAAGTATTTCAAGTAGTTGTTTATTGGACACAACATCCCCTCCAGATTTCATCAATTTTTGACAAAAGCCAATGGCAAAGATGGCCGCACCCATGGGTTCCTCATCGCTCAGAGAATGTGTGCGTGAACGGTATATGGAGTGCAAATAGACCCTCCCCTGCCATACGATTTTTTGTTCGCCGGAACTTTAGAAATCTTCCCTTAAATTATTGACCTTCTTAACTGGGACACCCTGTATACATGTTACGCAGTGTCTTTTATTTTTTTGCGAGTTGTTAGTCCACTTAAAATGCCAAAAGTGGGATAATATTTCATAATAATCCAATAATCCATGAACGCAAAAATGTGAAAATAACAGAAAAAAATAAAAGAAGAGAGAAAATAAAAATCATTATAAGTAATTCTACATAACCGCGCTCCGTTATTGACTATTATGTTCCAGAACGAGGAATTTAATCATTTCACCGTTGCGCAGTTGAAAGCTTGGCTGGATGCGCTGGGGAAGAAATCGAGCGGAAACACTTATTCTGCGATTGAGTGCAATCTCACCAGAGGAGAGAGCAGAATGTCCAATCGATGGGGTTGACAAGCTGAGAAATCCGTCGATGCCGAACACAACTGGAAAGAAATTAGTCTTCTAGAGAGAGAATAGGAGTGTCTAGAGAAAAAGAAAGTTAATGGAGCGCAAAACAGAGGAGAAAATGAAACGCCAAATGAAAACGAGTGTTACTCCAGCAAAATATCGATGGTGAAGGAGTTAGTATCGGAATATTCTGACAAGGGAGAAAACTTTAAACCGTAGGAATCCTAGCTCAGAAGCGTCAGAAATTCCTTCAAGCTGGGTGACAACAGTGTGCGCGCCTTAATTGCTGCGAAGTTAAAAGGAAGAGCCTTGAAATGGTTCCATTTGAGGGCAGACGTTGCAACGGCATCCATCGAATGCCTTATGGGCGACATGAGCAAACTCGTGATTCGTCGAGAATTTGAGGCGCAAAAGTGGCGCGCAAGCGAAATCTTCCAGAGCTACATACTTCCACGACAAGCTCACACTTGCCAACAAAATTGAGTTTGGTGATGAAGAACTAGTTGAGTACTTCATCGAGGGAATACCCGACCCTCAACTACTACCGCAAGCAGAAATGCACCGCTTCAGTCACAAGAACCAGCTAATGGAAGCATTTTCTGATGTATCACTGCCGAAACAAGCTGTTTTTTCAAACATCGAGAACAAGGACCGGAGAGGTCTTATACGATGCTACAACTGCAACTCACTGGGCCATATCGCAGCAGAATGCCGCAAACCAAAACAAGAAGTCGGAGCATGCCACGCTTGCGGAGTACTTGGACATTACGCTGCGGATTGCCTGAAGTACAAGAAGAAGGAGTTAGTGCACCATGTACAGGATGAAGAAGAAAACGAATTTGTACGAAATTTATACATAGATTTCTATTTAAGTAATGACTGTAAAGTTTTACTAGAATACCTAATGGACACGGGAAGTCCCATCAGTTTCATCTGTTTGCAGTTCGTACCGGGTTATCCTGAATTAAGAAGTAAAATTGTTACGAATTACTGTGGAATTAACAGAACTAAACTAGTTATTTTGGGAAAGATAAGCATTAGTGTTTTATTAGAAAATGACAATGTTGCGTTGAACATGTTTGTTGTATCGGATGTAACGATGGCATACTCCGTGGTGTTAGGAAGAGATCTTATACTAAAAGCCAGATTATGTCTAAAGAAGAAAGAAGAATTTAAAAGTAATAATAATGAAGCTAAAAACTAGGGAAAAATTAATTTAAAAAACGAAAATGTAATTGAAGATGTTGAGTTTTGGCAAAATGAGATGTGCAAATTTGATTTAATGGAAATCGAACGCGATAAATTAGACCTAAAGATAAATGAAAATTTAGACTTTAAAACGGAAGAAGATATAATTGATACGTTTAACCAGTGTTATGTAAACTGTAAGCGTCCCGAGTTACCTGTAATTACAAATGCGAGAGTTTTAAAGTTATCCTGATAATAGTGACTTCTTCTGTTTTAGGAATGACAAATCTTTCTTTATATTCATACATACTGTTTTGAAATTTGTAATTATCTAAATATACTGTACAATTGTTGAACGTTATAAAATAGTTAGGTTCCGTTTAACACATTTTTTCGTTCGTAACAGTTACTATTGAGCGATATAGCTTTAAGGCTATATACATCTCGAAAGTCTTTACAATTACGTTTAAGAAAGCCTAACATAGAGTTAGACTTAGCAATGGCGTATTCATAATAAAAGGAAAAACTTAATTTACTGTCAAATATGACCCCGAGATCTTTGATTTCATCAAAACGTTGAAGTGCATGACCGTTAATTAAATAATGCGGTAATGCGGTATGCAGAAAAAATTTTGCATTTGTTTTTTCCTAACAGCTTGACAAAAGTGAAACCAGCATGTTGTACACTTTACCCTTGGAAAAACGTTTTGTAAGCTGTTTCTCAAAGGCTTTTCGTAATCTGTTACAAACAAATTCAGTTCAAAGTTGAACAAATTGGCTTCAATGTATTGTAATACATGAAGATAAGCGGCCACCGACTTATGACTCATGAGTACATAAATAAAAGGGAAAACCGGCAAGTGAAATATCGTACCATACCATTCACGTGAATTTCTGACTATTAGGTACTAAAAGTACCTAATGTACTGCTCAAAATCTAAATATCCAATTTGATAATCTAAACTTCGGTTTAGATCGCGCGAATTTCTCTTTACTAATGCTCAAAAACCGAAGTTCAGATTTTGTAGGTAGTTATTCATGATATAAGAGAATGATTACAAGTGTTTCCTATACAACCAAGTATATAAAAAAATAATTAAAAACACTCACAACACAAATAAATTGTGTTTACTTACATGATTGTTATGTGAAAAATGCACAATCAGTAGTTGCTTGTAACCGCAAGATGGCACAACACTAAAAGTGCCATCCAAAAGATAGTTTCGGGAGGATTCTTTGGGCAAATTTTTAATTGCGGCTGCTATCGTTGGCGATAAAAACACTGTGTAGCAGAAACCTTTTTCAATGACAGTGTTCCTATAAAAAGGTTCCACATTTTCATATCGCGACATACCAAAGCTACCCATTACAGTTTCGCTTTTAAATAATTCCGATACCTCTATCGCATTAACGAGAGCTTTTGGAAATGATTCATTCCGTATTCGGATGAGCTGCCTCCGTAATTTACCAAATGGAACCTAATTATTATATTATATTATAGAAACACGATTTAGGAGACGTTGCACTTAAAAACAATTATGTATACCTAAAAGGGCTACCTATTGTAAGTCCACATTAGGTATCTTACCTGTGAAGGATTTTCATTATCCTTTGCACACACTTCATTAAACACTGCGCGAATGCCACTTCTTTTAAGTAAGACATTTGCACACTCTTTTTTAATGTCAGAAATGTCTTTAATTTTTTTTCTTATATTTTCGTTGGTAGTATGGTTATGCGCGGCACTAGATTTAGGGATTCGGACAAGATTCTGATTTTGAAAGTCTACAACTGCACGTTTTATTGTAGCATACGTAACGCTTCGATAATTTTGAGTTGTATTTAAATTTATACAAATATTTAATCTCTGGAATATAAAGCAGATTACTGCTTCTCCTTAGACCCTCGCAATATTCGAAACTGTAAATTAAATCAGTAGAGTTTTCCATCGTAGGAACCACGTTGTGCTTGAGTGACGATATTCGAATGAAAAGTGAGCAAATTTGTACCATGCAATTGCCAGTGGTCACGGTCATTCATAATCATATTTCTAACGGTCAAAACTGTTTTTTGTTATTGGATAAATAAAAAAAAAAACATATGGTCTTAAGTCTCAAATTTATATGGCCTTACGACGCTTTCACAAAGCGTCATAAGGCCATACTTTGAAATCTGGCCTTATGTCACGGCACCCATACATACGTATCATAAAAATAAAACGATTTCACAAAATTCAGAAAGCGTTTTTTTTTTACCAAATACCTAATCGAAAAACAATCAAAAATGATTAAAGAAAACTATGATAAAGAAGCATAAAATATATTTCAGAATGGTTCAAGTTTGGAGTTTTTTCACCAAAAACTGCTATTAATCAATAATCTACACATAAAATAAGTTTCATGTATCATTCACACATTTCCTACAATCTTCTTTTTTATCGACCTAAAACATATGAAAAACCTACTTTTCATTTGCTTAAAGATTAAAGCGGACGAAACTTAGTTATTAACGTTTATACTGAGATACATACATAAGTATGTTTTCTATTAAATAGAAATGATTTAAATGATTTTAAAAGTACGTTATAATTAAAATAGTTAAATTTTAAATATAACGTCCTTTAAACAAATTCCCCACGAAATGAAAAGTATTTAAAGTAGTTGTTTATTGGACGCAACACCCTCCAGAATTCATCAATTTTTGACACAAGCCAATGGCAAAGATGGCCGCACCCATTGGTTCATGCGTGAACGGTATATGGAGTGCAAATAGACCCTCCCCTGCCATACGATTTTTTGTTCGCCGGAACTTTAGGAATCTTCCCTTAAAGGATTGACCTTCTTAACTGGGACACCCTGTATACATATTACGCAGTGTCTTTCATTTTTTTGCGAGTTGTAAGTGCACTTAAAATGTCAAAAGTGGGATAATATTTCATAATAATCCAATAATCAATGAACGCAAAAATGTGAAAATAACAGAAAAACATACAGAAAAGCTACAATCCGTCTGGAACGGATCGTCTGATACCCTATCCTCCTCTCTATAAAGTGGGCGTGGCCAAATTGCATTTTGTACTCAAATATGGCTATAACCTCGAATGTTTGAGGATGTTACATGTAAAATTTTATCAAAATCGGTTTTTTGATGAAAACGCCCCCAAAAAGTGGGCGTGGCCAAAACTATTCTATGGGTGAATTGTAGGGAATCTGAATACCTAAATATTTGGTCTTAACAAAATGTTTCGGTTTCATATAATTTAGTGAAGTTATAAAAAAGTAGGCGTGGCAGTGGGCAAATTTACACTTCTACTGTATCTTTTCGTCAGAAGCTCAGATATGAAATTTCAGAGTCCTAGTTAAACATTTTAGGCTCAAAAATCGGTTTTATGATGAGAACACCCCCAAGTGGGCGTGGTCAAAAATTTTGTATGGGTGGATTGTAGGGAATCTGAATGCCTAAATATTTGGTCTTAACAAAATTTTTCGGTTTCATGTAATTTAGTGAAGTTATGAAAAAGTGGGCGTGGCAGTGGGCGGATTTCAAAAATTTTTACACTTGTACTGTATCTTTTCCTCAGAAGCCCAGATATGAAATTTCATCGTCCTAGCTCAAAATTTAAGGCCCAAAAAGCGGTGACATACGGACGGACGGACGGACGAATGGACGGACGGACGGTCATCGCTCAATCGATTTCGCTATTGATGCTGATCACGAATATATATACTTTATAGGGTCTATCTCGATTATTTCTCTATGTTACAAACTATGTGTCAAACTTAATATACCCTTAGGATAGGGTATAAAAACGAGGGAAAAATTAATTTAAAAACGTAAATGTGATTGAAGATGTTGAGTTTTGGCAAAATGAAATGTGCAAATTTAATTTAATGGAAATCGAACGCGATAAATTAGACCTAGAGATAAATGAAAATTTAGACTTTAAAACGAAAGAAGATATAATTGACACGTTTAACCGGTGTTATGTAAACTGTAAGCGTCCCGAGTTACCTATAATTACAAAGGCGAGAGTTTTAAAGTTTGGATTCTTCTTTTTATTATACCCTATCCTAAGGGTATATTAAGTTTGACACATAGTTTGTAACATAGAGAAATAATCGAGATAGACCCTATAAAGTATATATATTCGTGATCAGCATCAATAGCGAAATCGATTGAGCGATGACCGTCCGTCCGTCCGTCAGTCCGTCCGTCCGTATGTCACCGCTTTTTGGGCCTTAAATTTTGAGCTAGGACGATGAAATTTACAAGTGTAAAAATTTTTGAAATCCGCCCACTGCCACGCCCACGTTTTCATAACTTCACTAAATTATATGAAACCGAATAATTTTGTTAAGACCAAATATTTAGGCATTCAGATTCCCTACAATTCACCCATAGAATAGTTTTGGCCACGCCCACTTTTTGGGGGCGTTTTCATCACAAAACCGATTTTGATAAAATTTTACATGTAACATCCTCAAACATTCGAGGTTATAGCCATATTTGAGTACAAAATGCAATTTGGCCACGCCCACTTTATAGAGAGGAGGGTATCAGACGATCCGTTCCAGACGGATTCTAGCTTTTCTGTATGTTTGTTTATAAAATTTAGTTAGGAGAAATATTATTATTACTAAGATAATAAGAGTAGACGAACCTGCTATACTATAATTAACTAATTTATGATATCTCAGTTCATTAATAGCTTTAATATTTTCCTCTTGTCTTATTGCAATGTCTTCAAATGTTAATTTATTTTCAGTTAATAGTGACTCTTCTGTTCTAGGAATGACAAATCTTTCTTTATATTCATACATATTGTTTTGAAATTTATAATTATCTAAATATGCCGTACAATTGTTGAACGTTATAAAATAGTTTCCGTTTAACACATTTTTACTTGCACCTATACCTATAGGGCAAGTATTGGTTTGGTGAAAAATCTTGAACTCGAGATTTTAATCAAAATTGACATTACTATGATGGAGAAGTCCAAAAAAAGTGGGTCCGCCAATTCCGTCTGTCTGGATGTCTGTCTGTCTGTCTGTCGGTCTGTCTGTCCATTCGACTGCAGCCTAAACGGCTAAACGGATTTGCTTCAAACTTCATATCTGGGGTCTGTGGGATAATTCCTAGAGGTGAAATTGGAATTGTCATTCTAACCTCAAAATTAAGGGTACTTTACTTAAGGGCGATTTCACTAAAAATGAATTTTCCCGAAAACGGCTCTAACGATTTTGATAAAATTTCATATGTGAGTTAGGTTGGGCATATGCTAGTAGGTGACATACCACGTTTTGCGCGAAAAATGCCATTTCTTCAGCAATTGGGCTTAAAATTAATAATTGAGGTGTGTATGACAAATGCAAAGACATAATGTACCAAGTTTTGAAACTGCCACGCCCACTTTCCAAAAATTTTACTTTTTCAAAATTTTTACTAGAAATCAAAAAAAAAATGTTAAAACATAGTTCATGGGGTTTGAAAATCTCTACAATTCACCTTAACACCATATATGGCCACGCCCAATTTAGGATGGCGTTTGTACAAAAAACTTGAATTTCAGTGCTTATACGATTATAAACTTATAGCATTAAGGTGCAAGTACGTACGACCCAGTCGTGCACTTTATTTCTTTTGTTCGACTAACATTATTTGGTATTTGATCGTTGAGGTTTTCCTCCTGTGAATGAACTGTTAAAATTCTTGAGAAAAAATTCAAGTAAATTGATATTCAAATTTTCAACATTATTATACCCTATCCTAAGGGTATATTAAGTTTGACACATAGTTTGTAACATAGAGAAATAATCGAGATAGACCCTATAAAGTATATATATTCGTGATCAGCATCAATAGCGAAATCGATTGAGCGATGACCGTCCGTCCGTCCGTCCGTATGTCACCGCTTTTTGGGCCTTAAATTTTGACGATGAAATTTCATATCTGGACTTCTGAGAAAAAGATACAGTACAAGTGTAAAAATTTTTGAAATCCGCCCACTGCCACGCCCACTTTTTCATAACTTCATTAAATTATATGAAACCGAAAAATTTTGTTAAGACTAAATATTTAGGCATTCAGATTCCCTACAATCCACCCGTACAAAATTTTCGACCACGCCCACTTTTTGGGGGCGTTTTCATCATAAAACCGATTTTTGAGCCTAAAATGTTTAACTAGGACGCTGAAATTTCATATCTGGGCTTCTGACGAAAAGATACAGTAGAAGTGTAAATTTTTTTTAAATCCGCCCACTGCCACGCCTACTTTTTTATAACTTCACTAAATTATATGAAACCGAAACATTTTGTTAAGACCAAATATTTAGGTATTCAGATTCCCTACAATTCACCCATAGAACAGTTTTGGCCACGCCCACTTTTTGGGGGCGTTTTCATCAGAAAACCGATTTTGATAAAATTTTACATGTAACATCCTCAAACATTCGAGGTTATAGCCATATTTGAGTACGAAATGCAATTTGGCCGCGCCCACTTTATAGAGAGGAGGATAGGGTATCAGACGATCCGTTCCAAACGGATTGTAGCTTTTCTGTATGTTTTTTTTTGTGTTTTACCGCATTAAATACATTTATTTCATTTGTATTTGAGTTTATTCTACTTAAAAAATCTGCTATTTTATTTTCCTTACCCTTTATATAGTCAATTCTAATGTCATGTTTTGTCCAATATTTTTTGCCTGCAACCACTTGATGGGTTGATGATCAGTGAGTAAATCAAATTCTTTCCCAAATAAATACGGTCTAAAATATTTGACTCCCCAGATAATTGCGAGTAAATGGTTCTGTGGTAGAATAATTTTTCTCGTGATCGTTTAATGTACGAGAAGCATACAAATGGGATGTCCGTCTTGAGTTAGGACAACTCCCAGTGCAAATTTGCTGGCATCGGTTACTAACTTAAATCTTTTATTAAAGTCTGGGTATTTCAACATAGTTATAATTGATTTTAATTTTTCGAAGGATGATATGTAATTTGGATCGTTTATATTGAATTTAGAGTTTTTATACCCTATCCTAAGGGTATATTAAGTTTGACACATAGTTTGTAACATAGAGAAATAATCGAGATAGACCCTATAAAGTATATATATTCGTGATCAGCATCAATAGCGAAATCGATTGAGCGATGACCGTCCGTCCGTCCGTCCGTCCGTATGTCACCGCTTTTTGGGCCTTAAATTTTGAGCTAGGACGATGAAATTTCATATCTGGGCTTCTGAGAAAAAGATACAGTACAAGTGTAAAAATTTTTGAAATCCGCCCTCTGCCACGCCCACTTTTTCATAACTTCACTAAATTATATGAAACCGAAAAATTTTGTTAAGACCAAATATTTAGGCATTCAGATTCCCTACAATCCACCCATACAAAAGTTTTGGTCGCGCCCACTTTTTGGGGGCGTTTTCATCACAAAACCGAGTTTTGGGCCTTAAATTATTAAGTAGGACGCTGAAATTTCATATCTGGGCTTCTGACGAAAAGATACAGTAGAAGTTTAAATTTTTTTACATCCGCCCACTGCCACGCCTACTTTTTTAGAACTTCATTAAATTATATGAAACCGAAAAATTTTGTTAAGACCAAATATTTAGGTATACAGATTCCCTACAATTCACCCATAGAACAGTTTTGGTCACGCCCACTTTTTGGGGGCGTTTTCATCAAAAAACCGATTTTCATGAAATTTTACATGTAACATCCTCAAACGTTCGACATTATAGCTATATTTGAGTACAAAATGCAATTTGGCCACGCCCACTTTATAGAGAGGAGGATAGGGTATCAGACGATCCGTTCCAGACGGATTGTAGCTTTTCTGTATGTTTTTTTTTAAATATTTCACGATTGGATAAGTGACTTTTGCATAATCCTTAAAAAATTTCCTGTAATAACCAGCTATACCAAGAAATGACTTAATTTGTTTCTGAGTAGTGGGTAATTTCAGATTTTGAATAGTTTTGATCTTATCCGGATTTGGTTTAATTCCTTGTGGGGTTAGAATGTGCCCTAAGTAGTTGGTTTCTTTGCTAAGAAAATTGCATTTATCAATTTGGATTTGAAGTCCCGCTTTTCTTAATGTTTCCAAAATTTTCTTTAAATTAATTAAATGTTCTTTTAACGATGTACTAAAGATGAGAATATCATCTAAATATACAACGCAAATTTTGTTTATGAATTCTCTTAAAATCCAATTCATTAGTCTTTAAAAAGTAGAAGGGGCATTCTTAAGTCCACAAGGCATTCTAACAAATTCAAAGTGGCCGAAAGGAGTGGAAAAAGCTGTTTTCTTTCTGTCTTCAGGCTTAACTAAAATTTAGTGGAAACCTTTAGCTAAGTCGAGAGTTGAGAAGTATTGTGATTTTCCGAATTTATTTAATATTGCTTCAATATTAGGTATTGGAAATTTGTCACTCTCAGTCACTTCGTTTAATCTCCTGTAATCTACTACTATTCTCTATTTTTGTTGTCATGAGTATATATATTTTCTTCGGGACTACCCAAAGCGGACTGTTGTAAGGCGAATAGCTTTCGATTATTATTCTCTGTTCTAACATCTCTGTTTATTTTTCGTTCAATTTCATGCTCATGGACTTTTGGGTACCTATATATTTTGGAATATACCGGGTTGTTGGTATTAGTAACGATCTCATGTTGTATTTCGTGGGTAAAAGTTAATTGGTCTCCTTCCTTGTAAAATAAATCTTTGTAATCTCTTAAGAGCTGAATTATTTCTGTTTGTATACCCTATCCTAACCGTATATTAAGTTTGACACATAGTTTGTAACATAGAGAAATAATCGAGATAGACCATATAAAGTATATATATTCGTGATCAGCATCAATAGCGAAATCGATTGAGCGATGACCGTCCGTCCGTCCGTCCGTATGTCACCGCTTTTTGGGCCTTAAATTTTCAGTGCAAGTGTAAAAATTTTTGAAATCCGCCCACTGCCACGCCCACTTTTTCATAACTTCATTAAATTATATTAAACCGAAAAATTTTGTTAAGACCAAATATTTAGGCATTCAGACTCCCTACAATCTACTCATACAAAAGTTTGGGCCACGTCCACTTTTTGGGGGCGTTTGCATCATAAAACCGATTTTTGGGCCTTAAATTTTTAACTAGGACGCTGAAATTTCATATCTGGGCTTCTAACGAAAAGATACAGTAGACGTGTAAATTTTTTTTACATCCGCCCACAGCCACGCCTACTTTTGTATAACTTCACTAAATTATATGAAACCGAAAAATTTTCTTAAGACAAAATATTTAGGTATTCAGATTCCCTACAATTCACCCATAGAACAGTTTTGGCCACGCCCACTTTTTGGGGGCGATTTTGATAAAATTTTACATGTAACATCCTCAAACGTCCGAGGTTATAGCCATATCTGAGTACGAAGTGCAATTTGGCCACGCCCACTTTATAGAGAGGAGGATAGGGTATCAGACGATCCGTTCCAGACGGACTGTAGCTTTTCTGTATGTTTTCTTCTGAATTTAAATGATCTAATGTTATATTATCAAACAACTGACTTTTAGTTTGTTCAAGAGTACAAATACTATGTATGTCATATGGGAATTCGTTATCAGTAAAAGGTATTTTATTTCCTTTTATCTCAATATATCTATGTTCTAGATTTATAGTAGCTTTCAAAGGTGTTAACATATTTGGCCCTATGATCGCATCGTAGTTCCTATTAGTGAAGTTTATTACTTTTCATGAAATAGTTCACTCCATATTAAATTCCTTTGCAAGGGGAGTAACTAATTTATTCGCTACCTTACTAAGTCCGTTTCTAGTCATACAAAATGATGGTTTATCTAAAGGAGACTCATTAAAATTTTTCAATAGTTCAATAGCTAGTCGTTGAACCTGTGTCGACCAGGCACTTTACTGTTTCATTTTCTATAGATACAATTGTCATTGGTAGTTTGTGTTCCGGGGTTGATTTTGAAAATTTACCTTGGTTCCCTGAACATACAATCGATTTCCATCATTTCCCTTGTACTATTATTACTATTTGTTTGCCTAATTTGTCTCGAATGATTGTAATTTGGTTGTGTTCTGCCTGGGTTTAAGTTTCTGTAGTTGTTAAAGTTCGGCTGTCTTTGAGACTGATCTGAATTATTAAAATTATTTAGATTTTCTCGTTTATTAAACCGATTTTGATTATCATAATTGCTATTTAGATTTCCCTGTGTTTGTGTTACCCTATAAGAAGGACCCATGCTATAGTAATTCTCTGATTACCTAGCATTGTGCATTTTATTAAAATTATAGTTATTATTTAAATAATTTTGTGTTTGGTTCTTTGTATTTCTATGGTTAGCAGGCTAGGATTTTCCTCTATATGAGCTCTAATATTCCCATCAATTTTTTCTATTAAAATTTCAGTTAAGTCTCTATCCACATTTTCTGATTTATAGCTTTCTGGTTTTTTTTTAAATCAAAATCATATAACTCGTTTAATTCATAGCTTACATTTCCAAATACTTCAAATAAATCCCTTAAGTTACTGACCTTTACATATTTGCAATAATTAAATAACTCAGCGTAGCTTTTGTGTGGTTGAAATTGTTGTCTTAGCTTGGATTTCACTGTTTCCAGTCAAGGTTGTTTGCAATACATTTTGCCGCATCCTCTTGCAATTTTTCGTTGTACACGATTTATGTACATTGCATAGGTGTAGAGTTCCATATTTGTCCCACAAAGTGTTGACGTTATTATACCCTATCCTAAGGGTATATTAAGTTTGACACATAGTTTGTAACATAGAGAAATAATCGAGATAGACCCTATAAAGTATATATATTCGTGATCAGCATCAATAGCGAAATCGATTGAGCGATGACCGTCCGTCCGTCCGTCCGTCCGTCCGTCCGTCCGTCCGTATGTCACCGCTTTTTGGGCCTTAAATTTTGAGCTAGGACGATGAAATTTCATATCTGGGCTTCTGAGAAAAAGATACAGTACAAGTGTAAAAATTTTTGAAATCCGCCCACTGCCACGCCCACTTTTTCATAACTTCACTAAATTATATGAAACCGAAAAATTTTGTTAAGACCAAATATTTAGGCATTCAGATTCCCTACAATCCACCCATACAAAAGTTTTGGCCACGCCCACTTTTTGGGGGCGTTTTCATCACAAAACCGATTTTTGGGCCTTAAATTTTTAACTAGGACGCTGAAATTTCATATCTGGGCTTCCAAGAAAAAGATACAGTAGAAGTGTAAAATTTTTTTACATCCGCCCACTGCCACGCCTACTTTTTTATAACTTCACTAAATTATATGAAACCGAAAAATTTTGTTAAGACGAAATATTTGGGTATTTAGATTCCCTACAATTCACCCATACAAAAGTTTTGGCCACGCCCACTTTTTGGGGGCGTTATCATCACAAAACCTATTTTGATAAAATTTTACATGTCAAACATCCTCAAACGTTCGACATTATAGCTATATTTGAGTATAAAATGCAATTTGGCCACGCCCACTTTATAGAGAGGAGGATAGGGTATCAGACGATGCGTTCCAGACGGATTGTAGCTTTTCTGTATGTTTTCCACTGATTTGGTAAAGGCAGACAGAGAATAGTCACCTGATCCGTTATACACTTTCAATTGCTTGAATTGATTTAAAACACCTTCTGGAGTCGTTGACTGTTGTTGAGCTTGTTGTTGCGCTTGTTGCTGTGTTTGTTGCAGCATCTGTTGTTCATGCTGTGTCAACTGTTGCTCCTGTCGTAAGATTACTTGTAATCGTTGAAGTGCATTTTGCAGATCTTCCATGTTATGATGGACGATTGTTGTCGAAAAGAACAGTTCTATTTTTATACCCTATCCTAAGGGTATATTAAGTTTGACACATAGTTTGTAACATAGAGAAATAATCGAGATAGACCCTATAAAGTATATATATTCGTGATCAGCATCAATAGCGAAATCGATTGAGCGATGACCGTCCGTCCGTCCGTTCGTATGTCACCGCTTTTTGGGCCTTAAATTTTGAGCTAGGAGGATGAAATTTCATATCTGGGCTTCTGAGAAAAAGATACAGTACAAGTGTAAAAAATTTTTAAATCCGCCCACTGCCACGCCTACTTTTTTATAACTTCACTAAATTATATGAAACCGAAAAATGTTGTTTCCCTACAATCCACCCATACAAAAGTTTTAGCCACGCCCACTTTTTGGGGGCGTTTTCATCATAAAACCGATTTTTGGGCCTTAAATTTTTAACTAGGACGCTGAAATTTCATATCTGGGCTTCTGACGAAAGATACAGTGTAAATTTTTTTTACATCCGCCCACTGCCACGCCTACTTTTTTATAACTTCACTAAATTATATGAAACCGAAACATTTTGTTAAGACCAAATATTTAGGTATTCAGATTCCCTACAATTCACCCATAGAATAGTTTTGGCCACGCCCACTTTTTGGGGGCGTTTTCATCAAAAAACCGATTTTGATAAAATTTTACATGTAACATCCTCAAACGTTCGACATTATAGCTATATTTGAGTACGAAATGCAATTTGGCCACGCCCACTTTATAAAGCGGAGGATAGGGTATTAGACGATCCGGTCCAGACGGATTGTAGCTTTTCTGTATGTTTAATTAATGGTTCCCCCGAGAAATGTCGTCGATCGGAAATATTCCCAGTCATCATTATTTTATATTTTATATTTGCGTTTTATTAACTCAGTCGCAATTGTCGCATTTCCGCTGGAAATGTCAGATTTAGCATTTCCGCTGCAAGGGTCAATGCATTCGGTTTTATCGATTGGGAATTTTTCCGCAGCTGACGTAACTCGCACGAAGTGAAAAAAAGGGTGGAAAAAGCAAAAGTGAGTAGTCAAATCGCACCAGATGCGCGAGAAGATCAAGCGGAAAAACGAAGCAAAAGGAAGGCGCGAAGTGGGAAACAAAGATATCAATGCTAGATGAGCATTGCCATAAATTCGCATTATTGCCCAATTTGCTCAAACATGCACTTTATTTCTTCATTCCAGCGTCAGCCCCAAAAATTTACTTCACCAAATCGATACAGTCGACGAAAACCATCACCAACTGGACACCTTCAATTTTTATAAATTTGGTTTGTAACGGAATTTAGCTGAAATTCTGCCATCTTGACAGTTGTATATGAACTGAGTAAGGGAAATACCATGCTTAACTATTTATGAGATCGATCTCATGCAATCAATCGTTTTCTCATCTTTATGCATATCAAAAAAAGCTCTGTCTCACATCTCCCTTCAATTTGTGATCGATCTCAATACTTTGAGCTCACAAAATTTTTTTTTATACCATGTTAAAACAGATCTCAGGAAAGTAAGTAAACAGCTTGAAATCATCTTTTTGCATATGAGCCAATGTCTCTAGGCAGCGAAGGAGAAACAACGCAAGTCAGTTCTCTGACCTTAGCTTGCGCGCGTGTAGTCACTTGATTTAACACTAGCTTTGCTAGAAGAGTTTAAGACATTTTTTTTTTCTCATTTAAGTCATTTTGAATTTTATCAAGTTTCGATATAAGATACTTTTGGGCAGTGGTAGTTAGACATGATGAGCAGATACAAGAAAAAAAGCGGAAAAGAAATGCAATGAATAAAGGCATTCAGAATTATTACATACTTGCGCAAAAAACACGTAACTGCCGAAAGTTGGTTGAGGTCCTCTTCCACTTGTGCGAGCTACCTAATGTTAGGTCTTCCTATACGAGTGTACATCTACTTAATTAAACTTCGGTGAAAAACAATTAAATCTCCATTGCTTAAGCAACGAGTAAATTAGACTTTTGTAATTCCCCCTAATTAGAATCAAACCGAACGTCAAAGGTAAGAAGACAAAAGCTTGCTTTATCAAAACAATTGTCAATGATACATTCTTAAACAAAGGAGGCTGCATAGTGAAGGCATAATCGAGACACATATTAGTACAATACCTACTTCTTCCATTAATACCAGAGAAACAGGCTTGAAATTTGGTCAAAAGGGACAATACACAAAACATCCTTTCTATTTTCTCTTAAAAGGTCAACACACACTCCATGTATGTAACAATTAAAAAGGATTTTTCGTTTTTTAATTAAAAGAAGAAGCAATTAATGATGAAAATATGTGTCATACCTTTTAATTGCCAAAACTACAAAAAGAATCAAAGGCATTCGGTCCACCGATTTTACCGATTTTACCTCATAAAACTTCATTGTTTCGAGAATTACCATTTAATGGGGAATAGGCACATAAACAAACGAAAACATACAGAAAAGCTACAATCCATTTGGAACGGATCGTCTGATACCCTATCCTCCTCTCTATAAAGTGGGCGTGGCCAAATTGCATTTCGTACTCAAATATGGCTATAAACTCGAACGTTTGAGGATGTTACATGTAAAATTTTATCAAAATCGGTTTTTTGATGAAAACGCCCCCAAAAAGTGGGCGTGGCCAAAACTGTTCCATGGGTGAATTGTAGGGAATCTGAATACCTAAATATTTGGACTTAACAAAATATTTCGGTTTCATATAATTTACTGAAGTTATAAAACAGTAGGCGTGGCAGTGGGCGGATGTAAAAAAAATGTACACGTCTACTGTATCTTTTCGTTAGAAGCCCAGATATGAAATTTCAGCGTCCTAGTTAAAAATTTAAGGCCCAAAAATCGGTTTTATGATGCAAACGCCCCCAAAAAATGGACGTGGCCCAAACTTTTGTATGAGTAGATTGTAGGGAGTCTGAATGCCTAAATATTTGGTCTTAACAAAATTTTTCGGTTTAATATAATTTAATGAAGTTATGAAAAAGTGGGCGTGGCAGTGGGCGGATTTCAAAAATTTTTACACTTGCACTGTATCTTTTTCTCAGAAGTCCAGATATGAAATTTCATCGTCCTAGCTCAAAATTTAAGGCCCAAAAAGCGGTGACATACGGACGGACGGACGGACGGTCATCGCTCAATCGATTTCGCTATTGATGCTGATCACGAATATATATACTTTATAGGGTCTATCTCAATTATTTCTCTATGTTACAAACTATGTGTCAAACTTAATATGCCCTTAGGATAGGGTATAAAAAGTTATAAAGTCAAAGTTTGTCCTTTGGACTAATTTTGGCCAAACTCATTAATTCAAATGAGAATGAATGGACATTACATGGAGTAACATTTGAAAGGAGTTAGTTTGTAATTATTTCGAATAATGAAGCTAGTTGAAAACATACAGAAAAGCTACAATCCATCTGGAACGGATCGTATAATACCCTATCCTCCTCTCTATAAAGTGGGCGTGGCCAAATTGCATTTTGTACTCAAATATAGCTATAATGTCGAACGTTTGAGGATGTTACAAGTAAAATTTTATCAAAATCGGTTTTTTGATGAAAACGCCCCCAAAAAGTGGGCGTGGCCAAAACTGTTCTATGGGTGAATTGTAGGGAATCTGAATACCTAACTATTTGGTCTTAACAAAATTTTTCGGTTTCATATAATTTAGTGAAGTTATGAAAAAGTGGGCGTGGCAGTGGGCGGATTTAAAAAATTTTTACACTTGTACTGTATCTTTTTCTCAGAAGCCCAGATATGAAATTTCATCGTCCTAGCTCAAAATCTAAGGCCCGAAAAGCGGTGACATACGGACGGACGGACGGACGGACGGACGGTCATCGCTCAATCGATTTCGCTATTGATGCTGATCACGAATATATATACTTTATAGGGTCTATCTCGATTATTTCTCTATGTTACAAACTATGTGTCAAACTTAATATGACCTAAGGATAGGGTATAGAAATACTTCATATGAAAACTTAGTCTCTGTATGGCAGTAGGTGTCCTTTCGCTGAAAGACCACAATAGATTACGACAGGATGCACTTCAATTAAGTACTTATACAATAATTTTTAGTGAAATGAATAATGAATATAGTCATCAGTTGGGTAAACATTTTAATTATAATTAGTCAAGTTATCCTTTGATAAGGGTTTCATTAAAATGTCCATTTGTCGGAAAATACCACTGCATCTTTTCCATCAAACCATTTAATATCCAATGAATTTTGGCTGAGCTTCCAACCACATTTAGCTGGTGTCAACTGGATTGCTTCATTATACCCTATCCTAAGGGTATATTAAGTTTGACACATAGTTTGTAACATAGAGAAATAATCGAGATAGACGCTATAAAGTATATATATTCGTGATCAGCATCAATAGCGAAATAGATTGAGCGATGACCGTCCGTCCGTCCGTCCGTCCGTCCGTATGTCCCCGCTTTTTGGGCCTTAAATTTTGAGCTAGGACGATGAAATTTCATATCTAAGCTTCTGAGAAAAAGATACAGTACAAGTGTAAACATTTTTTAAATCCGCCCACTGCCACGCCCACTTTTTCATAGCTTCACTAAATTGTATGAAACCGAAAAATTTTGTTAAGACCAAATATTTAGGCATTCAGATTCCCTACAATCCACCCATACAAAAGTTTTGGCCACGCCCACTTTTTGGGGGCGTTTTCATCATAAAACCGATTTTTGGGCCTTACATTTTTAACTAGGACGCTGAAATTTCATATCTTGGCTTCTGACGAAAAGATACAGTAGAAGCGTAAATTTTTTTTACATCCGCCCACTGCCACGCCTACTTTTTTATAACTTCACTAAATTATATGAAACCGAAAAATTTTGTTAAGACCAAATATTTGGGTATTTAGATTCCCTACAATTCACCCATAGATCAGTTTTGGCCAAGCCCACTTTTTGGGGGCGTTTTCATCAAAAAACCGATTTTGATAAAATTTTACATGTAACATCCTCAAACGTCCGAGGTTATAGCCATATTTGAGTACAAAATGCAATTTGGTCACGCGCACTTTATAGAGAGGAAGATAGGGTATCATACGATCCGTTCCAGACGGATTGTAGCTTTTCTGTATGTTTTTTTAGTATATTTTTCCAGACACATAATTACTTCTGTGTATCTGTTGCAGAAGTGCACCCTTGTTTGGGGGTAATAAGCTTCCTTCAAAATCTGTAAGGTAGATAGGAATTACGGTTAGGAACTTTAATAATTAATAGATTTTTATTTTTCTTTCGTTTTTTTACGCACAACGTTGTGTATTATTATTATTTGAGAAAACAAAAAGGAAGTGAATGAAGTTGGCTGTGTTTTTTTACAATTTAATATTAGTTACGATATCTAGATTGCGCTACTCGAACCTTAGGGACGGTGCGCATTTAAAGCTACGTTTACAACTCGGCCAATCTGACAATTGGTCGACGTCGATCAATATTTTCTAAAGTATCATATTTACAATAACTAGGCATATTATATAAGTGTCAAATATAAAATTGTACATAAACTCTGCTTTTAAATTAAGTTTCAAAATATGGTTTCTCCATCTTTGGTGAGAGCGTCATCCGGCACGTTATTACATATAGCCTCCTCGTTACATGGTAATAGCCACCTACGCATCCGATTAGCTTCAACGACTCCGTCGTATGGCGGCTGAGTCAGCTGACAGTTTTCAATATCGCGTATGATGTATCTGTCATTTCTCAGGATTTTAAGGACTACGTAGGGTCCTTTATATTTCGGCACACATTTCTTATTGGTCCCTACCACCGTGTCTACGTTTCGTATGACAACAAAGTCACCAACTTTATAAATTTTTGCTGTCGTACTATGATTGAGAAAATAGTCCAGGTTATATTCCTGCGACTTCTGAATTGCCTCTGCTGCGTCCGTTCGTAACGTTTGTAAATCTCGGTTCAAGTTAAAAGTCATTTTATCGTCCAAGTATTCCGTAAATTCGTCTATTTTTTGACCACGTTGCTCGATTTCGAAGAGGAGCATACTCGGCGAACCTTTGATAGTACTATGAATTCAATTATTGGTTGCATATTCCACCTGAAGTAGCTTACTGGACCAATCAGCGTGATTTAGTGGTTAACTAATTTTTCCTAACATAGCCTTAATTACCCTATTCATTCTTTCAGCTTGCCCATTTGCCTGGGGCGAAGCTACGGCAACCTTTACATGTTTAATGCTCCGTTTCAACAGAAAGTCTTCGAATTCGAATGACATAAAACAAGTTCCCCTATCTGATATGATTCGTCTTGGTCGGCTATAATATCCAAAATACTTCTCGAGAGCGGCAGTTACTTCTTTTGTGCTAGTTGAGTTCCCAGGGTATAATTTAACAAATTTGGTGAAAGCGTCAACTACAACCAATATGTGTTTCCTTTTCGAACTTAACGTACTTAGGTAGTGGACGAAAATGGTCAATATGTATAGTGTCGAAAGGTAGTGGTTTTTTGGGAATATTGTACAGGTTGCGTTCTCTGGCACGAACTGGGGTAGCATACATGATGCACTTGAGGCAATTCTGAATGAAGTGTTCCACTTTCCGTCGGAGGCTTGGGAACCAATAATGCCGAGTAACTTTCCCACAGCACTTATCAACCGATTGGTGGCCTAATTTTTCGTGAATTAGTCAAATTACATTATTCTCCAAAAGAAAGTGAATGAAGTTGGCTGTGTTTTCTTACAATTTAATATTAGTTACGATATCTAGATTGCGCTACTCGAGCTTTAGGGACGGTGCGCATTTAAAGCTAGAACATATAAACAAATTTAATCTTTCTGTGGTACACCTACTTTTAATATTATTGAAAATATTTTCTGATATTAGCTTACAGGTTTTCAAAAAAAATTCATATCTGGCATCATCCACAGACAAGGATTTAGTCTTGTACATTTCGCAGACGAAATTTTCTATTTCCGATAAGTCCTCTTCCTGTACTCTAATTTGATTGCCAAGCTTTCCAAAGGTTTCCTGCAAATGTGGTCTCTTTTTCAAAATATAAAAAGGTTAAATTGTTTATTTCTTTAAAAAAAACTGGATTATAATCACACCCTGTAAAGCTGTGAAATCCAATTATAGCAGCACAGAGAGTGGACCCTAGTTCTTGATACAACTTATTTATGTTCATGTATCTTAAAGTATTGTTAGTAGTTGATCCGACTTAACCAAATTTTTATACCCTATCCTAAGGGTATATTAAGTTTGACACATAGTTTGTAACATAGAGAAATAATCGAGATAGACCCTATAAAGTATATATATTCGTGATCAGCATCAATAGCGAAATCGATTGAGCGATGACCGTCCGTCCGTCCGTCCGTCCGTCCGTCCGTATGTCACCGCTTTTTGGGCCTTAAATTTTGAGCTAGAACGATGAAATTTCATTTCTGAGAGAAAGATACAGTACAAGTGTAAAATTTTTTGAAATCCGCCCACTGCCACGCCCACTTTTTCATAACTTCACTAAATTATATGAAACCGAAAAATTTTGTTAAGACCAAATATTTAGGCATTCAGATTCCTTACAGTCCACCCATACAAAAGTTTTGGCCACGCCCACTTTTTGGGGGCGTTTTCATCACAAAACCGATTTTTGGGCCTTAAAGTTTTAACTACGACGCTGAAATTTCATATCTGGGCTTCCAAGAAAAAGATACAGTACAAGTGTAAAATTGTTTTACATCCGCCCACTGCCACGCCTACTTTTTTATAACTTCACTAAATTATATGAAACCGAAAAATTTTGTTAAGACCAAATATTTGGGTATTTAGATTCCCTACAATTCACCCATAGAATAGTTTTGGCCAGGCCCACTTTTTGGGGGCGTTTTCATCAAAAAACCGATTTTGATAAAATTTTACATGTAACATCCTCAAACGTTCGACATTATAGCTATATTTGCTATATTTATTTATACTAAGTAGCCTCCTATTTAAAACAAATTTTGAAAAAGCCATTGATTTAATTGTCTCTTCTAATTTGTCTTGGTATAATTAGGCAACGTAATCAACTAGAAAAGTTTCTTTTAATCCTATTTAGTATTTAGTATTTATTATTAATTAAGTAACATTATTAGATACGCGATTGGATAAAACTTAAGGACCGGATTGAATGTGAAATTTTAAGTTTTTCGAATAAGTATTGAGGCTGTTTGGTAATAATAATTTTATGCAGGTATTTGATTGTGCAATACTCAAGATATTTATCAAGAGTACATCCCAATATATTTTTGGCGTATCGTGAAACATGGTCATAGCGCCTCAATCCATAAACATAACGGGTGTTGTTGTTGAAAGCAATGTTGAGCTTACGTCTAATGAATGCACTACTGCAACAAAAAATTTCACAGCCGTAAGTAAAAATTCGGATCAATAGAGCGTTAATCTTGTATGCAAAGGAGTGAAAGACTGTGATACAGACAAATTCCTTAGGCAACCGTAAACTTTGCCTATAATAGTGTAGATGTGGTCATTCCAACTTAAAGTATTGTTAATCCATACACCAAGGTTCTTAACTTTGTCAACGAACTCAATTGGTTCATTTCGGAGCATTATGTTAGGAAGATTATAGCCATGCATGGTACTTCTGCTAATAAAAAGAGATTTTGATTTAGTTGGGTTCAGTCTCAGCGAATTATTTTCAGACCAGTCTAGAATTTTGCGAAGATCTTCATTAAGTTTATAGGCTGCATCCTCTATAAGGCCTAGTTTACAACTCAGGTACATCGTCAGCATACATATGAAGCGAAGAGTGTTTGATTGCTTTCGGAATGTCATTGATGAATATCGTAAATAATAATGGACCCAACATAGATCCTTGAGGTACACCCGCTGAGGTTGCAATAAAGTTCGATATATCATTATTAACAGCAACGGCTTGCTGTCTTCCACCAACGTATTTTTTGATGAGCTGATAGCAGATGAAGAAAAGCCGAAGAACCTCTTGAGTTTGAAAAGAAGCTTCATATAATTCACTGTATCAAAGGCCTTGGAAAAGTCAAGTAGAGTCACGAAAGATATTAGGTCTTTATCCATCGCTGCTCGGATATCATCTGTTACTTTTAATAAAGCAGACATACAACTATGACGGGGTCTGAAGCCGGATTGATTTGCACAAAGTAATTTGTTGCGTTGGATAAAGACAGACATCTGCTGGTGTAATATCTTTTCCATCACCTTTGACAAAAAGGGAAGGATGGCAATAGAAAGAATATAGGGTAGTAAGATTTTTATGAAAATCGGGTGAATTCTATCGATACTAACAGCTTTATTAAGTCTATAATTTTGAGTATATCCTTGATCACATCAGCTTGTTCAATACAAGAATACTCAAAGCCATTAAATGTTATATCCAGTGGGTCGGTATTCGTGCTGGATGTCATTTGCACTTTCGTGAATTCTCTATTAAGCTGATTGGGATCGACGTTATTTATCTCGGCATTCTTTTTCCGATCAACGCCAAGCTCACGTAAATTATGCCAAAGAGTTCTTGATGGTAACTTGTGGTCAAAGTGTTTATCATAAAATGCTGTTTTGGCATGTTTATACCCTATCCTAAGGGTATATTAAGTTTGACACATAGTTTGTAACATAGAGAAATAATCGAGATAGACGCTATAAAGTATATATATTCGTGATCAGCATCAATAGCGAAATAGATTGAGCGATGACCGTCCGTCCGTCCGTCCGTCCGTCCGTATGTCACCGCTTTTTGGGCCTTAAATTTTGAGCTAGGACGATGAAATTTCATATCTGGGCTTCTGAGAAAAAGATACAGTACAAGTGTAAACATTTTTTAAATCCGCCCACTGCCACTCCCACTTTTTCATAACTTCACTAAATTATATGAAACCGAAAAATTTTGTTAAGACCAAATATTTAGGCATTCAGATTCCCTATAATCCACCCATACAAAAATTTTGGCCACGCCCACTTTTTGCAGGCGTTTTCATCACAAAACCGATTTTTGGGCCTTAAATTTTTAACTAGGACGCTGAAATTTCATATCTGGGCTTCCAAGAACAAGGTACAGTACAGGTGTAAAATTTTTTTACATCCGCCCACTGCCACGCCTACTTTTTTATAACTTCACTAAATTATATGAAACCGAAAAATTTTGTTAAGACCAAATATTTGGGTATTTAGATTCCCTACAATTCACCCATAGAACAGTTTTGGCCACGCCCACTTTTTGGGGGCGTTATCATCAAAAAACTGATTTTGATAAAATTGTACATGTAACATCCTAAAACGTTCGAGGTTATAGCCATATTTGAGTACGAAATGCAATTTGGCCGCGTCCACTTTATAGAGAGGAGGATAGGGTATCAGACGATCCGTTCCAGACGGATTGTAGCTTTTCTGTATGTTTTATCTTAGAGGTGACCAGATTCCTCAATTAGCGGAAACTATTTTGAAATTCTGGGAGTTTAAATCGTATCCACTTTTTATAGGCTATATCACGATTGTTATTTAAATCAATAATTTCCCGTGTAAACCATGAGTTGTTGGGATATTTTATCACTTTGGTTCTGAGCGGCACGTGTGCATTGTATAATAGTAATAGAATATTTTGAAAGATATCAACTTGAGTATCTGTAGATACTTCATAATAAATTGGAAGCCAATTAATGTATGACGTGTTCCACAACAAAAGAACAGATAGTTGAAAGTGCACGTTTATGTGCCAACATGTATCCAATTTTATTGTTAGATTTTGCCAATTTCGTGTTTAAATTGTTCGTATCCTGTAAAAATTCAGCAAGGCAAGTTCTATGGTAATTATGGTCTTTATCGATGCCGTTTGTTAATTTATGATACACTGCACCGTTTGCAAGGAGAACGACTTTGCACACAATATTTTCCAAAGTGGTTTGTTTTCCACATATAAGTCATAACATTTGCTGCGGGCTCTTGATCTAAAAAACCAGTAAAAAACCTGTTCAATACGAGCACGCCTATAGAAGCCCCTCCTCCGAGAAAACAGCAGATGGCGGCCAAACCAATCATGTCAAAGGAGCATGTGACATTTAGTGGATGAATCGAAGAATGGCCGCGCTTTATTAGTTGGATTAACAATACAACGGAATCGTGTGTTTATACAAACAGTGATAACTTGCGTATATTGCAAGTCTGTTTAAAAGGAGACACATAAAACAGTGGGCGTCAGATTGTTCTTTCCTGAGCAAGTTCCCGGCGTCTTGAAGAGCCTTTATTAGCTCTACAGTCGTCCTGAAGATATAATTGATGACTTAATAAATAAAATACAAAAAGGACTATCACCAAGAATGGATAGGCTCCAATCCATTATTCAATTTCCCCTACTAGTACAAAATGCTTGTGCCGCAAACACGGACGGACTCGATGTCGGCTAGAAAAGATGTGTGGTGTTGATGAATGTACTTACAAGCATCATAGACTGCTCCACAAAATACGAAATAGATCTACCTCCTCTAGCTATCCCATAAATGCACCAGTGAATCATCATCAAATTGAGAAAGGTTGCATTTTATTCAAAATAATTCCCGTAAGTCTATATAACGCTAGTAGAAAAGTAAATACTTTCGCCTTCCTCGACAACGGTTTCTCACTATCTAGGGGTTTCAGGTGAACCCAAGTCGTTATGTTTGAAATGTACAACTAACACCCACTGCACAGAAAGTACGTCTAAAACGGTAATTATTCTTCAAATAAAATAAATGATATCATAAACATACACACAGTCAGATCACTGGGTCTCCCAAAACAAGACATAAACGCTGAGGAACTAGCACATCGGGGTTGCACCAATTTAAGTTGTTCCTGAACGTTTCTGTCACCAAACTGATGAAACAGTTGTTAACGAGCTACGTCAGCGTTTTTTTATACCCAGACTTGTAGTTTTGCTTCACAAAATTAACAGAAACAAATGCCAAATTTGCTGGAACAATAGATGCATTCCTAATTCACCAATAGTGGGTGATCTACCTTTAACTATAACCGTTCACTAGGCCCTTTTCGTACATAGGCATTGAATATTTTGGACCACTCTATGTTAAGGTAGGGAGACGTGCGGAGAATTTATTTATTTTTTTTTTTCTTCAAATAAAGGCTGTATTTTAATACGTTCTGCCAGACTACGTTCACTTTTCTTGGCACTTTAAAAAAAAAATTAAGTAAATTCACAATTATGAACAATAAAAAGAAAATTGAACACACGTCTGTCGATTTCGAGCAATAATTGCACACTGATTCTGAACCGGAAAAAATGCATAAACCCTCTATTGCATCATAACTGTGCATTAACGACTTTTCTTAAAATTTAAAAGTCGTTTACAACCTTATATAATAATGCCATAAATTATACAATTTAAACTAATTACTTCCGAGAAAGGATCTGGCAGCCAATAAAAAAAGAAGGGGGTGCCTAATACATTTAGCCAAGGCTGTACGTAGGTACAAGTTCATTGCCCTATAAACTGATTAAAGTAGGTATGTCTGCCGAGAAAGACAGTGGTATGAGAGAAGCACGTGACGAAGGGAATGAAAAGTCCGTAGGTACACCCCATATTGTTTGCATATTGTTAAGGGATGCAATATTGGCATATCAATGTTCAATGTATGGGTGGACTGATTTTCTTCAAAGTTCGTGTCTGGAATCTGGGTGCCACAATTCGATTTATAAGTAGGACTGCTTATTTATTACCTCCGCTACTTCCGGAACTTCCGGTTTACAATCCTTTTTAAATGGCCTTATGTGGCAGCACTGTTCAAATATTCCTCGTAACTATATATATTTTATATATATATATATATTCACATACACACATACACACGCATGTTAAATAATGAACATAAGAGACTAAATAGATTACACACGCTGGAGAGTAGTCAGTAGCACAAATTAATACAGATGGTCGACCTGTTATCGCCTGCCCGCTAAAACCCTCAAATGGGCGAAGCCGAAATCCTCTCCCACGATTTCCTATGGGTGAATGCGTGTAAATCTACGAATTGAAGTTGGTTGACGTATATTTCCATAAAAGTGAAGTACGAAGTAAGTTGATTTGTGTTTTCCAACGGATGAACAAGTGCTTGTCATAAATGTGAAGTTTGGCGAGGTGAGTTTCTAATAGTGACATTTGCCGCATAAATCTGTTTACTTTTATCAAAAATAGACAACATTTCAGCAATCCAGTGATTCATTTACTTAAAAGAAGTCCTTTTAAACAGGTAAACATACAAATTAATTGTTTTAATGAAACTATTATTATCTCAACAGAACGGAACGAAAAATGTTAAAAACCATGATGAAAATCGAAGAGATAATCGAAATCATCCCACAAACATGGAATCACAAACATGAATATATTGCTAATTTGAGCACTGATTATTATTATTAATTATTTGTATTTACAGATTTCATAGAGTAAGTAAATCTTTCCTTCCTGGCCCAAATAACGAAAAAGAGATGCACTTGTATCATGCCGGTACACAAAAGGTATAGTCTTTTGTGGTTTCCCTGATAATCTCCAGTATAGATGGATTGTACTCTGATAGTGCAGAAAGCATAGTATGAAAAGGAAAATCGAAATCCATTTTACCAAATACCAATATATTGCTACTTTAAGCACTGACCGGTGAGAAATGTTACGCATTGATTTCATCTTTTTCTTCTGAATTATTTTTTTTTTACAGATTTCTGAATGAAAGATATTATGCTGATACACAACAGACATCCGGTCGTCTTTTATGGTGACAGTCTCCAGTATAGATGGATTCTAAAACGTATACTTACAGATAAGAATACGGGACATTCCATTGATAAGTTGCCAACTGATATATATATAAGTAAATAGTTCAGACAGAAAGTCAATTTTTTTTTGTTCTCAATGAAATGAGTGAAATTTTTATTGTGAATTATATGTACATACATACATATGTATATGGAATTTGTGTAACAATACAAATTATATACATATAATAACAGTTGAAGTTCTTTCGTATTTCCTGTTGGATTTTTTTTCTAGATTATATTCCTTTAGCGCTTGAAACTGCAAATTTGGTTGCATTTCCACACCACCCATGAGGTACGCATTTTGGTGCGTTACTTGATTTTTTATACCCTATCCTAAGGGTATATTAAGTTTGACACATAGTTTGTAACATAGAGAAATAATTGAGATAGACCCTATAAAGTATATATATTCGTGATCAGCATCAATAGCGAAATCGATTGAGCGATGACCGTCCGTCCGTCCGTCCGTCCGTATGTCACCGCTTTTTGGGCCTTAAATTTTGAGCTATTACGATGAAATTTCATATCTGGGCTTCTGAGAAAAAGATACAGTACAAGTGTAAAAATTTTTGAAATCCGCCCACTGCCACGCCCACTTTTTCATAACTTCACTAAATTATATGAAACCGAAAAATTTTGTTAAGACCAACTATTTAGGCATTCAGATTCCCTACAATCCACCCATACAAACATTTTGGCCACGCCCACTTTTTGGGGGCGTTTTCATCACAAAACCAATTTTTGGGCCTTAAATTTTTAACTAGGACGCTGAAATTTCATATCTGGGCTTCTGAGAAAAAGATACAGTACAAGTGTAAAATTTTTTTACATCCGCCCACTGCCACGCCTACTTTTTTAGAACTTCACTAAATTATATGAAACCGAAAAATTTTGTTAAGACCAAATATTTAGGTATTTAGATTCCCTACAATTCACCTCAACATTTGAGGAACATCCTCAAACGTTCGACATTATAGCTATATTTGAGTACAAAATGCAATTTGGCCACGCCCACTTTATAAAGAGGAGGATAGGGTATCAGACGATCCGTTCCAGACGGATTGTAGCTTTTCTGTATGTTTTTATTGGTGTTCAGTTTCCCCAGTATGCCTATTGCACCCGACTAGAAAAATTAAGATATTAATACATTTGTAAACATAAGAGTTGTATGTTATGTAAAAATATATTGTAAACATGCAAATAATGGTACTATAAATAATGTAGGTGTGTATGTATTGTATATGTATAGTGTATAATAATGTATAAGGTGTATAAATAGTGTATAAAGTGTGCAAAATATGAATTTATTTATATGCACACATCATAAGCAACATAAACAACATAAGCATGTACATATATGTACAATCGGGAAAAGCTAGGAATTACAAATTTATAATTTACAAAAAAAACAGAATTTACAAATGAGCGACCGTGAAATTGGAATGAATACGAAATGAATTCGTACTCTTAAACATACAGAAAAGCTACAATCCGTCTGGAACGGATCGTATGATACCATATCCTCCTCTCTATTAAGTGGGCGTGGCAAAATTGCATTTTGAGTACAGTATAGCTATAATGTCGAACGTTTGAGGATGTTACATGTAAAATTTTATCAAAATAGGTTTTCTGATGATAACGCCCCCAAAAAGTGGGCGTGGCCAAAACTGTTCTATGGGTGAATTGTAGGGAATCTAAATACCCAAATATTTGGTCTTAACAAAATTTTTCGGTTTCATATAATTTAGTGAAGTTCTAAAAAAGTAGGCGTGGCAGTGGGCGGATGTAAAAAAATTTTACACTTGTACTGTATCTTTTTCTTGGAAGCCCAGATATGAAATTCCAGAGTCCTAGTTAAAAATTTAAGGCCCAAAAATCGGTTTTGTGATGAAAACGCCCCCAAAAAGTGGGCGTGGCCAAAAATTTTGTATGGGTGGATTGTAGGGAATCTGAATGCCTAAATATTTGGTCTTAACAAAATTTTTCGGTTTCATATAATTTAGTGAAGTTATAAAAAAGTAGGCGTGGCAGTGGGCGGATTTAAAAAATTTTTACACTTGTACTGTATCTTTTTCTCAGAAGCCCAGATATGAAATTTCATCGTCCTAACTCAAAATTTAAGGCCCAAAAAGCGGTGACATACGGACGGACGGACGGACGGACGGACGGACGGACGGTCATCGCTCAATCGATTTCGCTATTGATGCTGATCACGAATATATATACTTTATAGGGTCTATCTCGATTATTTCTCTATGTTACAAACTATGTGTCAAACTTAATATACCCTTAGGATAGGGTATAAACACCGATTGGCTACAAAGGGCACAGGAAGTTGAAATGAGGATAGGGTATAAAAAGAACCTCAAAACAAAAAACTCTTCTAAATTTTTGCAACAGGCATAAGAAGGAAAAGGCTTTTGCATCTCAAACTTATGTATATCGCAAATGCCCCTGTTGTGGCAGTGGGACGGAAACATTTGGCTAAATGCCTGATCTAGGCTGCGAACGTATGCGAAAAAATCTCCAGGTGGTGCATCCTCACCCCAATCCCCAGGTTGCAATGTTCGTATAGTTTCTGCAGTGCAAAGTATAAGCCTTGAGACGTTTGTTGGCATTTGGCTAAAGTGGGTAGGGCCACATCACAGGAGTGGCTTTCATAGCATTTCCTGAAAAGCCAACCGCAAAGAAATCTGCTCCGCTTATGTCATTGGTAAGACTCACGTTCAAGGCACTACTACTACTCATTTCAACTTCCTGTGCCCTTTGTAGCCAATCGGTGTTTATACCCTATCCTAAGGGTATATTAAGTTTGACACATAGTTTGTAACATAGAGAAATAATCGAGATAGACCCTATAAAGTATATATATTCGTGATCAGCATCAATAGCGAAATCGATTGAGCGATGACCGTCCGTCCGTCCGTCCGTCCGTCCGTATGTCACCGCTTTTTGGGCCTTAAATTTTGAGCTAGGGCGATGAAATTTCATATCTGGGCTTCTGAGAAAAAGATACAGTACAAGTGTAAAAATTTTTGAAATCCGCCCACTGCCACGCCCACTTTTTCATAACTTCACTAAATTATATGAAACCGAAAAATTTTGTTAAAACCAAATATTTAGGCATTCAGATTCCCTACAATCCACCCATACAAAAGTTTTGTCCACGCCCACTTTTTGGGGGCGTTTTCATTACAAAACCGAGGTTTGGGCCTTAAATTTTTAACTAGGACGCTGAAATTTCATATCTGGGCTTCCAAGAAAAAGATACAGTGCAAGTGTAAATTTTTTTTACATCCGCCCACTGCCACGCCTACTTTTTTAGAACTTCACTAAATTATATGAAACCGAAAAATTTTGTTAAGACCAAATATTTGGGTATTTAGATTCCCTACAATTCACCCATAGAACAGTTTTGGCCACGCCCACTTTTTGGGGGCGTTATAATAAAAAAACCTATTTCGATAAAATTTTACATGTAACATCCTCAAATGTTCGACATTATAGCTATATTTGAGTACAAAATACAATTTGGCCACGCCCACTTTATAGAGAGGAGGATAGGGTATCATACGATCCGTTCCAGACGGATTGTAGCTTTTCTGTATGTTTTTGACCTCAATTTGGTGGTGCTCTACTTTCTCACAGTTTCCAGTAGTAACTATTTTAAGGTACTGAATTCCCCAAAGTTTTTGAGAAGCACTTTGGAACTGTGAAGCCGTTGGTCTCCTGTTATTACCTCCAGAATTCCTAATTTCACCAAAAAATTGTTCCAAGCAATCCTGATTTAAGTGCCTAGTGAGAATAAAATCAAACTGGCATCGTTGAAGGTATTGCCACAACGAAAACATGGAAGAAATATTAAGCAACCACCCTTTTATAAAATAAAAGTTGCTGGTTATATCTTTTCCACAAGGATGCTCTCTCAACTTTGAAAAAAACCTACTTTTAATTTTTGAGGGTTTTTGACTACAGATGTATTAAATACATCAAAGAGTTTGTTGAAGAAATCTAAGAACCTAGCAGTACTGCACACAGTTTCAGAACCTAGACCTGATTTAGCTAAAGTAAGTAACCCTGCTGAAACTGTGTTACTTAGAACCTGTGTCGCATATTTCACTTTAATTTTTTTAAAGCTATTTGGTCGGATATGCGCCAAATTTAGCTTAGGGGCCGATTTGCAATCATTCTTCGAATCGACATCATGGAATTTAATAATGTCATTCCAAGAAGCTGTCTGCTGCCCGTTATAAAGGACGTTATTTTTATACAGACAATTACGCGTGCTTTTAAATAGGTGGGAAACGAACATAAAGTGGATCCTAGACCCACTAACAATAAAAGCCGGACTAAGCCCCTGAAATTTGAGCCCTGATAGCAAACAAATGCACTGGTATTAATTGGCTTTCCTGCAGCGCTCGTATTGCTTTAATAAGCAACTTTTTGATGATGTGGGTAGTAGTAGTATGCAATCGGATGTTTCCATCTTTTTGCAATTCCTTGTGCCATCAAAACCAGTACCAGTAAATCGT
The DNA here is from genome assembly GCA_905220385.1 of Xylota sylvarum. Taxonomy (NCBI): domain Eukaryota; kingdom Metazoa; phylum Arthropoda; class Insecta; order Diptera; family Syrphidae; genus Xylota; species Xylota sylvarum. The sequence continues at coordinate 6,419,287 of CAJMZQ010000057.1, read as the reverse complement.
CCAGTTGAACTACTGTGTCAGTTTTCCTGTTATAATCCAAATGAGCTTTTACGGGCATTTCGTCAGCTGAAATCGAGCAGTTTTTGAAAATACTGGGAAGCTGACTTACTTTCAACTCCAAGCTCTTGACATTGAAATCAATGTTGCCAGGTGTTTTTGGCCATAAGTATATAAAAGACTTTAGCGTTGACACAGAAGGAAGATTTAGCAAAGGTCTCAAAAACCTAAAAGCTATCGGAGATATGAAATAAATCGAAAGTGCCAGTGTTTTTGATTCATTGCTAAACCCATTTTTCCCTTCCAACTTCTATTTAAATTTTTGTGGCAGTTAGCTACTATATATCCCTTATATTTTCTGGCAATTTTTCTAACTCTTTTTTTTCCAGAATTCCTGTCCTCCTGTAATCTCCTGGTCTTTGCTCCGCAGGATATTAGAAAACTCTATACGTTATTTTTTTAGCCTTTCCAGAGATTGCGATTTGCGATTTACTTTTTGTGGTGTCCGATTAGTTAGTCTGTGTACTTACGTCACAACTTGTCTTGTTAATATAATGAGAAGTGGCAAATGTGTCCTCAAGAGTACTGCCAATGCACAAATCTGGCACAGCAGAATTTGTGAGTCGCATTTTGCTATCGCCTTCGAACATCTTCCGCGAAAAATGGCGATTGCAAACTCTATGTCCTGCCGTCAGTACTCTTAAGGACAAACTTTGCCTCCAAATTAATATTAAAACAAAATTTGTTTAATTTACAAGTAATGTTAATTAAAAACTTTTATTGAATAATTCATTATTTTTCTTTTTATTTATTATTAATAACTTATTATTTACTTGTACCTTATCTACATATATACACATATCTATCTTATTATATTTACCTTATGTTATATGTCTGCCTTATCTTATATATTTAGGTTATTTTCTACTAAAATTTCCTCAAATCCCTCAAAGTTTACCCACTTGTACTCCTAGGTACCCATAACAGCTTCTCTTGTATTTCCTTTATGAAACATCAAAATATGAGAAAACGACAGATAAAGGAAGACTAGTTAAGCCTTCTAAACAAGTCGTTTTATTCTTACATACATTTTGACCGTAACAAGTAACAGTTTATTGTCGATATGATTTGAATATTAGACTCACATAATGATAAAATATCTTTATTGCACAAAATATTTTATCAAACATTGAATCTTAAAATTATTTTCACTTACGTGCTTTCATCGCGTGGAACTAGGTGCAGAATAGTGCAGTCTCTACATCCAAGTACACATTTGTGCCTGCTGCTTATTTGAACACACTATTTCTCCTTGACTCCACAAAGTTCTCTCTCAAATAGATCAATCTGTAAAGGAACACAATAGATTAATATTTAACATAAACATTCAAGACGACCTCATAATGTACACATTAAGGTTCAAACTTACCTGTGGTTAGACAACAAATGATGCTGCTTGTGACGACTTTGGTAGGACGCTGATTAGTCGACTTTTCTTGAAACCTAAAGAGAAAAAGTTGTTGTTGTGGTATTTCTTACCTAATTTGTATTCCTTACTTGGTTCATACTGATGTTCTTTCTTTAGTCGATGTTTCTTGAAATCTAGAGAGAAACGATTATTGTTGTAATAGGTACATAGAAATTCACATTTCTTACTTATTTCGATCTGTGTTCCTCCCGTCAGCCGATTTGGCAAAGCATATGAATGCTCCAATAATATTGAGTATTCCATTTTATTTATATTTTCCACAAATTTATTTTAGTTTAAATCTTAAACAACCTTAAGGAATTACAATTCTGTTTTGAAATTGCCGCCAAATAAAATTGAAAACATACAGAAAAGCTACAATCCGTCTGGAACGGATCGTATGATACCCTATCCTCCTCTCTATAAAGTGGGCGTGGCCAAATTGTATTTTGTACTCAAATATAGCTATAATGTCGAACATTTGGGGATGTTACATGTAAAATTTTATCAAAATAGGTTTTTTTATTATAACGCCCCCAAAAAGTGGGCGTGGCCAAAACTGTTCTATGGCTGAATTGTAGGGAATCTAAATACCCAAATATTTGGTCTTAACAAAATTTTTCGGTTTCATATAATTTAGTGAAGTTATAAAAAAGTAGGCGTGGCAGTGGGCGGATGTAAAAAAAATGTACACTTGTACTGTATCTTTTTTTTGGAAGCCCAGATATGAAATTTCAGCGTCCTAGTTAAAAATTTAAGGCCCAAAAATCGGTTTTGTGATGAAAACGCCCCCAAAAAGTGGGCGTGGCCAAAACTTTTGTATGAGTGGATTGTAGGGAATCTGAATGCCTAAATATTTGGTCTTATCAAAATTTTTCGGTTTCATATAATTTAGTGAAGTTATGAAAAAGTGGGCGTGGCAGTGGGCGGATTTCAAAAATTTTTACACTTGTACTGTATCTCTTTCTCAGAAGCCCAGATATGAAATTTCATCGTCCTAGCTCAAAATTTAAGGCCCAAAAAGCGGTGACATACGGACGGACGGACGGACGGACGGACGGTCATCGCTCAATCGATTTCGCTATTGATGCTGATCACGAATATATATACTTTATAGGGTCTATCTCGATTATTTCTCTATGTTACAAACTATGTGTCAAACTTAATATACCCTTAGGATAGGCTATAACAAGTGGCTATCAAAAATGTGAAATGGATGAGGTGGGTTATCTTTCTTGTCACATTTGTTTCCTTTTTATACCCTATCCTAAGGGTATATTAAGTTTGACACATAGTTTGTAACATAGAGAAATAATCGAGATAGACCCTATAAAGTATATATATTCGTGATCAGCATCAATAGCGAAATCGATTGAGCGATGACCGTCCGTCCGTCCGTCCGTCCGTCCGTCCGTCCGTATGTCACCGCTTTTTGGGCCTTAAATTTTGAGCTAGGACAATGAAATTTCATATCTGGGCTTCTGAGAAAAAGATACAGTACAAGTGTAAAAATTTTTGAAATCCGCCCACTGCCACGCCCACTTTTTCATAACTTCACTAAATTATATGAAACCGAAAAATTTTGTTAAGACCAAATATTTAGGCATTCAGATTCCCTACAATCCACCCATACAAAAGTTTTGGCCACGCCCACTTTTTGGGGGCGTTTTCATCACAAAACCGATTTTTGGGCCTTAAATTTTTAACTAGGACGCTTAAATTTCATATCTGGGCTTCCAAGAAAAAGATACAGTACAAGTGTAAAATTTGTTTACATCCGCCCACTGCCACGCCTACTTTTTTATAACTTCACTAAATTATATGAAACCGAAAAATTTTGTTAAGACCAAATATTTAGGTATACAGATTCCCTACAATTCACCCATACAACAGTTTTGGTCACGCCCACTTTTTGGGGGCGTTTTCATCAAAAAACCTATTTTGATAAAATTTTGCATGTAACATCCTCAAACGTTCGACATTATAGCTGTATTTGAGTACAAAATGCAATTTGGCCACGCCCACTTTATAGAGAGGAGGATAGGGTATCATACGATCCGTTCCAGACGGATTGTAGCTTTTCTGTATGTTTTAAAAAAAATGTGTGAATATATTTTCCTTTCTACACAAATTTTTAAATTAATTTTGATGTAATTTGATTCGCCTTATTGCACTGATTTCAAAACTATTGTCATATTATATTGGATTTTTTCAATTTAAAAGTTAAAGCACTCTGAAATTTTCACTTTTGCTCATCGTACAAGGTAAACAAAGGTGGTGGGTCACCACGGATGTATTTGGAAGTACAGTAGTGAGTTAAGGCTGTTAAAAGATTATTCTTTTATTAAGAAATAAAATATGTGTTATAAGAATAATCAAATTGAAAGTAAGCGGTTACTGAATAAAAGTTTTTACTTCATATGAATTTGTTTTTATACCCTATCCTAAGGGTATATTAAGTTTGACACATAGTTTGTAACATAGAGAAATAATCGAGATAGACCCTATAAAGTATATATATTCGTGATCAGCATCAATAGCGAAATCGATTGAGCGATGACCGTCCGTCCGTCCGTCCGTCCGTCCGTCCGTCCGTCCGTCCGTCCGTCCGTATGTCACCGCTTTTTGGGCCTTAAATTTTGAGCTAGGACGATGAAATTTTATATCTGGGCTTCTGAGAAAAAGATACAGTACAAGTGTAAAAATTTTTGAAATCCGCCCACTGCCACGCCCACTTTTTCATAACTTCACTAAATTATATGAAACCGAAAAATTTTGTTAAGACCAAATATTTAGGCATTCAGATTCCCTACAATCCACCCATACAAAAGTTTTGGCCACGCCCACTTTTTGGGGGCGTTTTCATCACAAAACCGAGTTTTGGGCCTTAAATTATTAACTAGGACGCTGAAATTTCAAATCTGGGCTTCCAAGAAAAAGATACAGTACAAGTGTAAATTTTTTTTACATCCGCCCACTGCCACGCCTACTTTTTTATAACTTCACTAAATTATATGAAACCGAAAAATTTTGTTAAGACCAAATATTTAGGTATACAGATTCCCTACAATTCACCCATACAACAGTTTTGGTCACGCCCACTTTTTGGGGGCGTTTTCATCAAAAAAAATATTTTGATAAAATTTTGCATGTAACATCCTCAAACGTTCGACATTATAGCTATATTTGAGTACAAAATGCAATTTGGCCACGCCCACTTTATAGAGAGGAGGATAGGGTATCATACGATCCGTTCCAGACGGACTGTAGCTTTTCTGTATGTTTACAATTATATTTATGCAGATTTTTTGAAATTTGTATAGAAGACACTATTTTTATACCCTATCCTAAGGGTATATTAAGTTTGACACATAGTTTGTAACATAGAGAAATAATCGAGATAGACCATATAAAGTATATATATTCGTGATCAGCATCAATAGCGAAATCGATTGAGCGATGACCGTCCGTCCGTCCGTCCGTCCGTCCGTCCGTCCGTCCGTCCGTCGGACCAAATATTTGGGTATTCAGATTCCCTACAATCCACCCATACAAAAGTTTTGGCCACGCCCACTTTTTGGGGGCGTTTTCATTACAAAACCGAGTTTTGGGCCTTAAATTTTTAACTAGGACGCTGAAATTTCATATCTGGGCTTCCAAGAAAAAGATACAGTGCAAGTGTAAATTTTTTTTTACATCCGCCCACTGCCACGCCTACTTTTTTATAACTTCACTAAATTATATGAAACCAAAAAATTTTGTTAAGACCAAATATTTGGGTATTTAGATTCCCTACAATTCACCCATAGAACAGTTTTGGCCACGCCCACTTTTTGGGGGCGTTATAATAAAAAAAACCTATTTTGATAAAATTTTACATGTAACATCCTCAAATGTTCGACATTATAGCTATATTTGAGTACAAAATACAATTTAGCCACGCCCATAAACTCTTAACCTCATTTATCTATATAATACCATATGTGAAACTGCAAACATCAAAGTCAATTTTAATAATAAAACATACAGAAAAGCTACAATCCGTCTGGAACGGATCGTATGATACCCTATCCTCCTCTCTATAAAGTGGGCGTGGCCAAATTGTATTTTGTACTCAAATATAGCTATAATGTCGAACATTTGAGGATGTTACATGTAAAATTTTATCAAAATAGGTTTTTTTATTATAACGCCCCCAAAAAGTGGGCGTGGCCAAAACTGTTCTGTGGGTGAATTGTAGGGAATCTAAATACCCAAATATTTGGTCTTAACAAAATTTTTTGGTTTCATATAATTTAGTGAAGTTATAAAAAAGTAGGCGTGGCAGTGGGCGGATGTAAAAAAAATTTACGCTTGCACTGTATCTTTTTCTTGGAAGCCCAGATATGAAATTTCAGCGTCCTAGTTAAAAATTTAAGGCCCAAAACTCGGTTTTGTAATGAAAACGCCCCCAAAAAGTGGGCGTGGCCAAAACTTTTGTATGGGTGGATTGTAGGGAATCTGAATGCCTCAATATTTGGTTTTAACAAAATTTTTCGGTTTCATATAATTTAGTGAAGTTATGAAAAAGTGGGCGTGGCAATGGGCGGATTTCAAAAATTTTTACACTTGTACTGTATCTTTTTCTCAGAAGCCCAGATATGAAATTTCATCGTCCTAGCTCAAAATTTAAGGCCCAAAAAGCGGTGACATACGGACGGACGGACGGACGGACGGACGGACGGACGGACGGACGGACGGACGGTCATCGCTCAATCGATTTCGCTATTGATGCTGATCACGAATATATATACTTTATAGGGTCTATCTCGATTATTTCTCTATGTTACAAACTATGTGTCAAACTTAATATACCCTTAGGATAGGGTATAAAAATGACAATGAAACATACAGAAAAGCTACAATCCGTCTGGAACGGATCGTATGATACCCTATCCTCCTCTCTATAAAGTGGGCGTGGCCAAATTGCATTTTATACTCAAATATAGCTATAATGTCGAACATTTGAGGATGTTACATGTAAAATTTTATCAAAATTGGTTTTTTGATGATAACGCCCCCAAAAAGTGGGCGTGGCCAAAACTTTTGTATGGGTGGATTATAGGGAATCTGAATGCCTAAATATTTGGTCTTAACAAAATTTTTCGGTTTCATATAATTTAGTGAAGTTATGAAAAAGTGGGCGTGGCAGTGGGCGGATTTCAAAAATTTTTACACTTGTACTGTATCTTTTTCTCAGAAGCCCAGATATGAAATTTCATCGTCCTAGCTCAAAATTTAAGGCCCAAAAAGCGGTGACATACGGACGGACGGACGGACGGACGGACGGACGGACGGTCATCGCTCAATCGATTTCGCTATTGATGCTGATCACGAATATATATACTTTATATGGTCTATCTCGATTATTTCTCTATGTTACAAACTATGTGTCAAACTTAATATACCCTTAGGATAGGGTATAAAAATGATTAAAGAAAACTATGATAAAGAAGAATAAAAAATATATCAGAATGGTTTATGTTTGGAGTTTTTTCACCAAAAACTGCTATTAATCAATAACCTCCTCTACACATAAAATAAGTTACATGTATCAATCACACATTTCCTACAATCTTCTTTTTTATCGACCTAAAACATATGATAAACGTACTTTTCATTTGCTTAAAGATTAAAGCGGACGAAACTTAGTTATTAACGTTTATACTGAGATACATAAGTATGTTTTCTATTAAATAGAAATGATTTAAATGATTTTAAAAGTGCGTTATAATTAAAATAGTTAAACTTTAAATATAACGTCCTTTAAACAAATTCCCCACGAAATGAAAAGTATTTCAAGTAGTTGTTTATTGGACACAACATCCCCTCCAGATTTCATCAATTTTTGACAAAAGCCAATGGCAAAGATGGCCGCACCCATGGGTTCCTCATCGCTCAGAGAATGTGTGCGTGAACGGTATATGGAGTGCAAATAGACCCTCCCCTGCCATACGATTTTTTGTTCGCCGGAACTTTAGAAATCTTCCCTTAAATTATTGACCTTCTTAACTGGGACACCCTGTATACATGTTACGCAGTGTCTTTTATTTTTTTGCGAGTTGTTAGTCCACTTAAAATGCCAAAAGTGGGATAATATTTCATAATAATCCAATAATCCATGAACGCAAAAATGTGAAAATAACAGAAAAAAATAAAAGAAGAGAGAAAATAAAAATCATTATAAGTAATTCTACATAACCGCGCTCCGTTATTGACTATTATGTTCCAGAACGAGGAATTTAATCATTTCACCGTTGCGCAGTTGAAAGCTTGGCTGTATGCGCTGGGGAAGAAATCGAGCGGAAACACTTATTCTGCGATTGAGTGCAATCTCACCAGAGGAGAGAGCAGAATGTCCAATCGATGGGGTTGACAAGCTGAGAAATCCGTCGATGCCGAACACAACTGGAAAGAAATTAGTCTTCTAGAGAGAGAATAGGAGTGTCTAGAGAAAAAGAAAGTTAATGGAGCGCAAAACAGAGGAGAAAATGAAACGCCAAATGAAAACGAGTGTTACTCCAGCAAAATATCGATGGTGAAGGAGTTAGTATCGGAATATTCTGACAAGGGAGAAAACTTTAAACCGTAGGAATCCTAGCTCAGAAGCGTCAGAAATTCTTTCAAACTGGGTGACAACAGTGTGCGCGCCTTAATTGCTGCGAAGTTAAAAGGAAGAGCCTTGAAATGGTTCCATTTGAGGGCAGACGTTGCAACGGCATCCATCGAATGCCTTATGGGCGACATGAGCAAACTCGTGATTCGTCGAGAATTTGAGGCGCAAAAGTGGTGCGCAAGCGAAATCTTCCAGAGCTACATACTTCCACGACAAGCTCACACTTGCCAACAAAATTGAGTTTGGTGATGAAGAACTAGTTGAGTACTTCATCGAGGGAATACCCGACCCTCAACTACTACCGCAAGCAGAAATGCACCGCTTCAGTCACAAGAACCAGCTAATGGAAGCATTTTCTGATGTATCACTGCCGAAACAAGCTGTTTTTTCAAACATCGAGAACAAGGACCGGAGAGGTCTTATACGATGCTACAACTGCAACTCACTGGGCCATATCGCAGCAGAATGCCGCAAACCAAAACAAGAAGTCGGAGCATGCCACGCTTGCGGAGTACTTGGACATTACGTTGCCGATTGCCTGAAGTACAAGAAGAAGGAGTTAGTGCACCATGTACAGGATGAAGAAGAAAACGAATTTGTACGAAATTTATACATAGATTTTTATTTAAGTAATGACTGTAAAGTTTTACTAGAATACCTAGTGGACACGGGAAGTCCCATCAGTTTCATCTGTTTGCAGTTCGTACCGGGTTATCCTGAATTAAGAAGTAAAATTGTTACGAATTACTGTGGAATTAACAGAACTAAACTAGTTATTTTGGGAAAGATAAGCATTAGTGTTTTATTAGAAAATGACACTGTTGCGTTGAACATGTTTGTTGTATCGGATGTAACGATGGCATACTCCGTGGTGTTAGGAAGAGATCTTATACTAAAAGCCAGATTATGTCTAAAGAAGAAAGAAGAATTTAAAAGTAATAATAATGAAGCTAAAAACTAGGGAAAAATTAATTTAAAAAACGAAAATGTAATTGAAGATGTTGAGTTTTGGCAAAATGAGATGTGCAAATTTGATTTAATGGAAATCGAACGCGATAAATTAGACCTAAAGATAAATGAAAATTTAGACTTTAAAACGGAAGAAGATATAATTGATACGTTTAACCAGTGTTATGTAAACTGTAAGCGTCCCGAGTTACCTGTAATTACAAATGCGAGAGTTTTAAAGTTATCCTGATAATAGTGACTTCTTCTGTTTTAGGAATGACAAATCTTTCTTTATATTCATACATACTGTTTTGAAATTTGTAATTATCTAAATATACTGTACAATTGTTGAACGTTATAAAATAGTTAGGTTCCGTTTAACACATTTTTTCGTTCGTAACAGTTACTATTGAGCGATATAGCTTTAAGGCTATATACATCTCGAAAGTCTTTACAATTACGTTTAAGAAAGCCTAACATAGAGTTAGACTTAGCAATGGCGTATTCATAATAAAAGGAAAAACTTAATTTACTGTCAAATATGACCCCGAGATCTTTGATTTCATCAAAACGTTGAAGTGCATGACCGTTAATTAAATAATGCGGTAATGCGGTATGCAGAAAAAATTTTGCATTTGGATATGTTAAGATCCAAAGCATTATAATTACACCATTCCGACAACCTATCAATGTCAGACTGAAAACGAATACAGTCTGCTGAACTATTTATACGAGAATATAACTTTAAATCATCCGCGAAAGTTAAGACATTGCAAAATTGAAAGATATCATGCACATCATTCACAAATAATATAAATAGCAACGGGCACAGGTGACTACCTTGAGGGACACCAGAAGTTACTTCTATAACGCGGGATGTCAAACCATCGACCTTTACTATTTGCTTTCTTTCTTTTAAATACCGCTTAAGCATTGAGGAGTGAAAACCTAGCGAATTAAGTTTCGCTAAAAGTAAGGTGTGATGCACTCTGTCAAAGGCTTTTGTAAAATCTGTGTAGAGTACATCAACCTGCGACCTATTTTCAAAGCTAATAAAAATATAATTTGTAAATAAAGTTAAATTGGAACCTACCGCGAATAAAGCCATGTTGATTATTTGAAATAATCTCTTTTATTGCGAAAAAAAGTTTATCCTTTACAATGCTTTCAAACAATTTAGGGATCGCAGAAAGCTTTGATATAGGGCGATAGTTTTCAACTTTTTGCCTAGAGCCACTTTTAAAAATTGGAGTTATAAAAGAGTATTTCCATTCACTAAGAAAATAACCAGTTCTAAGTGATTGGTTAAAAATAATTTCAAGTGAATGAAAAACGGAAGAAACACATTTCTTTAATACTACCTCTGGTACCCCATCAGGTCCTGGGTTGCTATTTAAATTAAGTTTTTCCAATGCAATAATAACATCCTCATCCGAAAACTGTAATTCACCTATGTATGTATGTCTAAAAGTTTCGGAACATTAGCGTAGTGATTTCTTGACAACGACACTTGAGATTTGTTATATACAGACTCAAAAAAGTTTGCAAACAAATCGCAAGTGCTTTTCAAATCTGTTGAACTTATATTATCAAACTCCTTAACCTTAGGCAAGCCTGATGTATTTCTTTTTGAATTAATGTAATTCCAAAACGATTTGCTGTTACGCTTTACTAATGATTCCACGGACAATACATGCTGTTTATATAAAAATTTATTTAAAAACTCGTGTTCTTTACAGAATCTCAAAAAAATTTCGCGATTAGAGCTTGTTTTATTTAATAAATAATTAGAATAAGCTTTTCTTTTTACGTTACGTAAATTTACCAATCAATTTGGAAAAAAATGTAGAGATTCAATTAGAACATAAACAACCAGATGTAAAAACTTTTGTGAATATGCAACTATTCCACAAACACAATGAACATTGGAACACCGAAGTGAAAGACATGTACTTGAATTTTTTTTACAAATCTCCATCTCTCTATTCTCATATGCTAAATACAGGATTTAGTATGCCACCGATAAGTACAATCTATCGCTGGCATTCTGCATTAAGCCTACTGATAGGATTTTCAAAGCAAATTGCCATGTTGCTAAAAATTAAAGCGGAGACTATGACTTTGCTCTTCGACGAGATGGCAATAAAGCCAGAACTCGAATATAACACTAAAACGGACTTAATATATGGGTTTACGGATTTTGGTGAGCTCGGTAGGCGCGCTACAGTGGCTTCGAAGGTGATGGTTTTTTCCCTTCGGGGATTAAATACAAATTAGAAGCAGGCAGTGTCTTATTATATAGGATGCCCATCAGGAGAGGATATTGCTGAAATGTTGAAAATAAACATAGCAAAATGCATGGAATGCAATATGTCAGTTATTGCTGTATGTTGTGACCAAGGCAGTAATAATAGAAAGGCATACAAAATAATTGGATCAAATGAGAATAAACCATATTTTGAAATTGAAGGCAAGAAAGTTTTTCTCCTTTACGATTATCCTCACCTGTTTAAGAGCGTAAGGAATTGCTTGTTAAAAAATAACATCAAAATCTCTGAAGATTTGGTTTCATGGGGAATAATTGCAAAATTATTTGAAGAATATTCAAAGAATACGTTTCAAGTTTGTTTTAAACTAACAAAAAGTCATATCAGCCCTAACGCATTTGAAAAATTGTCCGTCAAGTTGGTCACGCAGGTTTTTTGTGCAAATGTTTCGATCGGAATTTTTAATGCTATTGCAGCCAACTGCTATAAAACGGATGCTGATAGAAAAGTAGCTACATCAACAGCAACTTTCGTAAGCAATATGAATTGTTTATTTGATAATTTAAACATCTATACTAGACAACCAGTGAGCCACTATAGTGAGACATTACAAAGTATGAAAAATGCAAGAGAGTGGATACTAACATGGGGGTCAACCGGGAAGATGAAAAAACCATATCGCTTTACTGGTTTACAGCAAACACTGCTTGGAATTGAACAAATATGGGAAAAGTTAAAAGACGAACAACAATTCCTTCTCATTTCACATCTTAACACCGATGTTGCAGAAAACTTGTTCCCAATGGCTAGAACAAATAGAGGGTCTTATGAAAGAAACCCATCAGCTTATCGATTCATAAGAAATCTTAAACAAATTATTTTTCAGAACCTAAAATCCGCTGATCACTCAGGTTATGAGGATCCTGGAGCGGAATCATTACTGAATGAAACAGACTCGAGTATTTAACAAATGCGAACCAGTCTGAAATAGTCATATCTAAAGGATGTTCCAAAAAGCTACAAGAAACAGCTTTGGTATATTATGCCGGATTTGCGGCTTTCAAGATTACTAGCAAATTTAATTGCGAGACCTGCCAACAAATTTTGATAAGTGAAGAAAATACATCTAGAGAGCAAACAGGTCTAATTAAGTTAAGAGCATATAAAACGCATAAAACGCTTTCCGAATTTGGAAATTTAACAGTTGAAGATATGGTAAAAACCATCAAAGAAATATTTGAGAGTCAATTCTCAGAAAGGCAACATAAAGAAAATGTCCTCATTGACTACATGAAATACCTAGACAAAACTGATATCAGTAAACCCCTAACATGTAAACACAAAGATTTTATTTGTAGATTCATAATAATTGGCCTAATAAAATTTTCATTAAAAAAAATTAATAAAGATTTTGGTGGAGTAAAAAGCATGAAACACTTATAAAACCGATCGCCCTAACTAATGTATATACGTACATATCTACGTATGTAAATAATCACTTTTTTTTAATGCATGTTCAAATATCTAGTCATTACGATAATAAAATTTATGAAATTATTATACTTACATATGTACATATATTAATACATAATGTACATATGTAATATATATAATAAACTTTTTTTAAATGCATGTGCAATAATCTAGTCATTGCAAAAATATAGTTTATGAAATTGTTATATCTACATACATACATCAATGCATACATACGTATGTATTAAATGTATACTATATCCTTTTGAATGTATGTACAATAATAGAATTTATGAAGTTGTGATAGAGGAATAGGCCTACTAGGCCTACACCTAAAAAAAAAATGCAAAGAATTTATGAAATTGTGATAGAGGAATAGGCCTACTAGGCCTACACCTAAAAAAAACGCATCTAGTATTTTACCCCACTGGGTAATGTGGAAAGAATACAAGAATATATGTACGTACATACATACATACATATGTAAATACTTACATATGGAACTATGTACATTTCTAGGTATAAATAGTCACATATGTATCTACATATACACAGTTAGGGACAATAAAAAAATATTAAGCATAATCCGTATTGGTAACCGCAATTTACTCCAAAAAGGAAAAACAAAAAAGTTTTTTTCATCAATTTCTCCTTTCAATCCAATGTTTGTAATTAAATAAAATAAATCTGTTGTGTGGTACAAAACATTAGAATACGTATTAGATATTTACATGTATTAATACATACACATACATATGTATTAACAAGAAGAAAAGCATTTGCATTTGCATTAACATTGAAATCTACAATATTGCAACGTCGCTAATTACCGCATAGAAATAATAAAATGTGGCAACGTTTGAGTGTGTGTGCAATTGTGTATACTGCAGTTGTCCTGCAATTGTCCGTCCGTCCGTCCGTATGTCACCGCTTTTTGGGCCTTAAATTTTGAGCTAGGACGATGAAATTTCATATCTGGGCTTCTGAGAAAAAGATACAGTACAAGTGTAAAAATTTTTGAAATCCGCCCACTGCCACGCCCACTTTTTCATAACTTCACTAAATTATATGAAACCGAAAAATTTTGTTAAGACCAAATATTTAGGCATTCAGATTCCCTACAATCCACCCATACAAAAGTTTTGGCCACGCCCACTTTTTGGGGGCGTTATCATCAAAAAACTTATTTTGATAAAATTTTACATGCAACATCCTCAAACGTTCGACATTATAGCTATATTTGAGTACAATATGCAATTTGGCCATGACCACTTTATAAAGAGGAGGATAGGGTATCATACGATCCGTTCCAGACGGATTGTAGCTTTTCTGTATGTTTATACCCTATCCTAAGGGTATATTAAGTTTGACACATAGTTTGTAACATAGAGAAATAATCGAGATAGACCCTATAAAGTATATTTATTCGTGATCAGCATCAATAGCGAAATCGATTGAGCGATGACCGTCCGTCCGTCCGTCCGTCCGTCCGTCCGTATGTCACCACTTTTTGGGCCTTAAATTTTGAGCTAGGACAATGAAATTTCATATCTGGGCTTCTGAGAAAAAGATACAGTACAAGTGTAAAAATTTTTGAAATCCGCAAACTGCCACGCCCACTTTTTCATAACTTCACTAAATTATATGAAACCGAAAAATTTTGTTAAGACCAAATATTTAGGCATTCAGATTCCCTACAATCCACCCATACAAAAGTTTTGGCCACGCCCACTTTTTGGGGGCGTTTTCATCGAAAAACCGATTTTCATAAAATTTTACATGTAACATCCTCAAACGTTCGACATTATAGCTATATTTGAGTACAAAATGCAATTTGGCCACGCCCAGAGAGAGGAGGATAGGGTATCATACGATCCGTTCCAGACGGATTTTAGCTTTTCTGTATGTTTATACCCTATCCTAAGGGTATATTAAGTTTGACACATAGTTTGTAACATAGAGAAATAATCGAGATAGACCCTATAAAGTATATATATTCGTGATCAGCATCAATAGCGAAATCGATTGAGCGATGACCGTCCGTCCGTCCGTCCGTCCGTCCGTCCGTATGTCACCGCTTTTTGGGCCTTAAATTTTGAGCTAGGACGATGAAATTTCATATCTGGGCTTCTGAGAAAAAGATACAGTACAAGTGTAAACATTTTTGAAATCCGCCCACTGCCACGCCCACTTTTTCATAACTTCACTAAATTATATGAAACCGAAAAATTTTGTTAAGACCAAATATTTAGGCATTTAGATTCCCTACAATCAACCCATACCCACTTTTTGGGGGCGTTTTCATCACAAAACCGAGTTTTGGGCCTTCAATTATTAACTAGGACGCTGAAATTTCATATTTGGGCTTCCAAAAAAAAGATACAGTACAAGTGTAAATTTTTTTTACATCCGCCCACTTCCACGCCTGCTTTTTCATAACTTCACTAAATTATATGAAACCGAAAAATTTTGTTAAGACCAAATATGTGGGTATTTAGATTCCCTACAATTCACCCGTAAAGTAGTTTTAGCCACGCCCACTTTTTGGGGGCGTTAACATCAAAAAACCTGTTTTGATAAAATTTTACATGTAACATCCTCAAACGTTCGACATTATAGCTATATTTGAGTACAATATGCAATTTGGCCACTTCCACTTTATAGAGAGGAGGATAGGGTATCATACGATCCGTTCCAGACGGATTGTAGCTTTTCTGTATGTTTTTTGGTTAATATGCATTCTATTGTTTTCATGTTGGTACATATTATGTTAATGTTACTTTTAATTTTATTTTATTATGAAGTACAAATAAAATGTGATACTAATTAACTTAATTATACATTTGTGTATTGCGTTTTCATTTTCAATGTCTTAAGTTTTCTCTTAGAAGTCGTATTTTTATATAAAAACACAAATATTTGACGTAACAGGTCCACGGGACGCAGAGCCTATCTTCTCACAACCATTCGTATTGTGCGTGTTATATTCTCTACACCAATGGAAGGGGCCTACTGCTTAATGCAGTGTCCGTACGGCAATTTTTGGTTTTGAGAAACTTTTCCATGACAATTTTACTCTCGGATGTTTGTCAGAAGCTCGCGAGAGGTGAGAAAAATTTGAGGTGTTGTCGGAAGATCGAACCTCTAGCCTCGCTTCGTAGTCCAATGCACTTAGGGGTATTTGCCTCGAAAAACCGCTCATAAATCTATGTTTATACCCTATCCTAAGGGTATATTAAGTTTGACACATAGTTGGTAACATAGAGAAATAATCGAGATAGACCCTATAAAGTATATATATTCGTGATCAGCATCAATAGCGAAATCGATTGAGCGATGACCGTCCGTCCGTCCGTCCGTATGTCACCGCTTTTTGCGCCTTAAATTTTGAGCTAGGACGATGAAATTTCATATCTGGGCTTCTGAGAAAAAGATACAGTACAAGTGTAAAATTTTTTTAAATCCTCCCACTGCCACGCCCACTTTTTCATAACTTCACTAAATTATATGAAACCGAAAAATTTTGTTAAGACCAAATATTTAGGCATTCAGATTCCCTACAATCCACCCATACAAAAGTTTTGGCCACGCCCACTTTTTGGGGGCGTTTTCATCACAAAACCGAGTATTTGGCCTTCAATTTTTAACTAGGACGCTGAAATTTCATATCTGGGCTTCCAAGAAAAAGATACAGTACAAGTGTAAAATTTTTCTACATCCGCCCACTGCCACGCCTACTTTTTTATAACTTCACTAAATTATATGAAACCGAAAAATTTTGTTAAGACCAAATATTTGGGTATTTAGATTCCCTACAATTCAGCCGTAGAACAGTTTTGGCCACGCCCACTTTTTGGGGGCGTTATCATCAAAAAACCTATTTTGATAAAATTTTACATGTAACATCCTCAAACGTTCGACATTATAGCTATATTTGAGTACAAAATGCAATTTGGCCACGCCCACTTTATAGAGAGGAGGATAGGGTATCATACGATCCGTTCCAGACGGATTGTAGCTTTTCTGTATGTTTTTCCTAGCTGTAGTTAAATACCCATTGAACAATGAACCGTTGTTTATACCCTATCCTAAGGGTATATTAAGTTTGACACATAGTTTGTAACATAGAGAAATAATCGAGATAGACCCTATAAAGTATATATATTCGTGATCAGCATCAATAGCGAAATCGATTGAGCGATGACCGTCCGTCCGTCCGTATGTCACCGCTTTTTGGGCCTTAAATTTTGAGCTAGGACGATGAAATTTCATATCTGGGCTTCTGAGAAAAAGATACAGTACAAGTGTAAAAATTTTTGAAATCCGCCCACTGCCACGCCCACTTTTTCATAACTTCACTAAATTATATGAAACCGAAAAATTTTGTTAAGACCAAATATTTAGGCATTCGGATTCCCTACAATCCACCCATACAAAAGTTTTGGCCACGCCCACTTTTTGGGGGCGTTTTCAACACAAAACCGATTTTTGGGCCTTAAATTTTGAGCTAGGACGATGAAATTTCATATCTGGGCTTCTGAGAAAAAGATACAGTACAAGTGTAAAAATTTTTGAAATCCGCCCACTGCCACGCCCACTTTTTCATAATTTCACTAAATTATATGAAACCGAAAAATTGTGTTAAGACCAAATATTTGGGTATTTAGATTCCCTACAATTCAGCCATAGAACAGTTTTGGCCACGCCCACTTTTTGATGGCGTTATCATCAAAAAACCTATTTTGATAAAATTTTACATGTAACATCCTCAAACGTTCGACATTATAGCTATATTTGAGTACAAAATGCAATTTGGCCACGCCTACTTTATAGAGAGGAGGATAGGGTATCATACGATCCGTTCCAGACGGATTGTAGCTTTTCTGTATGTTTTTTTTTGTTTTTATGCACACACTTAGCCACAGCATCAGTTGTAAGTCATCGATCATGAGCATGCATTGTAAATCTGTTGATTTGTGTGAAAAATCCCGCTGCTAAATAATTAAATTTTTATTGTTTTTAATATTGTGTAGTCTTTTTTGCTATGGAGGAATCAGCTGCAGGTGTGTACTTTATTATGAAGCTATTTCTATAATTATTGGAGCTTTAATTTAATAGATATTGGATTTATTTGGAATGTGTACCTACACACATTTTTTTTTTAATGGTCCTTTAGTTATATAATTCTATGTTATTCGGCAACTTTTTTAGTCATCAGCTTATAGAGAAAGATGTCAGGAAGCAGTAGCAAAAAAAAAATTGCTGCCCATAACTGCCCCTCTAGTTTTATCGTCCCTTATGTGTGTCTAGTTTAATGAAAATTTGAAAATTGCTTATCATAAAATGAATTCTTTTGCTTGAAGGATAGTCTGGCTTCTGTATTTTAACTAAAAGGCAGTTACATATATGATGTTATGAATGAGTATGAAGAGAATGATTTTGAAGCTAAATTGGATCACCTTCAGAGCTATTTGCTCAAATATTGTCAAACGCTCTGACAGTAAAGACGTGTTTTTCTTAATTCGCTATCCTAAAATGTCCAAATTTTGCCCAAAGTGTGACCAAATAGTTAAACGCTCTAAGCAGTTTGAAAGTGTAGTCTGTGGTGCATTTTGTGGTCAAACTTATCATAAAGTCTGTGCTGAAATAAGTGATAATCATTTCAAAAAATCATTTCAAAAACTTATTGAATAATTCTAATGTGTTCTGGAAGTGCAATTACTGTACTAACTTAAATTTCTCTTCTTTGATTAGTCGTTTCTCTGAGCTCTCTAACTGCGTTAGTGATCTTAAAAAAGAAATTGTGTCTTTGAAAGAGATTGTTAATAAAACCATTTGCCCAAAAAGTGATACGAATGTTTTACGGTCTTTAAATGACAAAAATAAAACTGATGATGTAATCTTAATTAAGGACCAAGAAACTTCTACCAATCCGGAAACTCACAATAAAAATAATATTAACAATAACAATTCAAATCTAAACTCTTTGGCAGTTCCGGTAATTTCGCGAGTAAACTCTTTATCTTCTCTTGAAAGTATGCCGTCGACTAGTAAGACAGTAAACAGTATCAGTGTAAATAAAGAGATCAAAAAGCAAAAACAAATTAAAAACCAAAACAATAAAACTACTTCAAAAAGTCTCAAGAAGCCATTGAAAATTTTTGGATCCGACAGTTCAACAAGTTTAAATGTTCTACCTTCGATCAAATGGCTTCACATTTCAAAATTTCGTGTTGATACAGATCCCACTGACATAATAAATATTGCCGCAAAAACTGGTATACCTGCTAATCAAATGCAATGTTACAAGTTGGTTAAAAAAGAAGTTGCCGATCTATCATCTCTAAAATACATCAACTTTAAATTAAGTATTCCATCTGATAGACTGACCTGTGTCATGAATCCATTGGTGTGGCCAGTCTTCGTACAAATTAAACGTTTTATTTCTCAACCAAAAAACTTCGGACCAGCAATATAACATCAGCTTCCCAATCTCTTCGATCATCGCACTCATTTCCTAATGACTTTCTCTTATTTTATCAAAACACTGGTGGTCTTCGAACGAAATTGAAACAAGTGCTTCTATTCTCTTCGTCTGCTCTGTATGACGTCATCGTTTTCACTGAGACTTGGCTCACTGAGAACCATAACAGTTCGGAAATGTTTAACTCTCAACAGTATGCTGTTTTCCGCAAAGATCGTTGCTATCGAATGACTGATTGCGAGAGAGGAGGTGGTGTGTTGGTAGCAGTGCGATCTTCACTTCAATGCACTCAAGTTTGTTTACCCTCATCAGCTGCTGATATTGATGTTGATCAACTTATTCTACATTTAAAATTTAATAGTACTTATGAAGTTTTTATTTTTGTTAGTTATATTCCACCATTGAGTTCATTTCAATTATATAAAGCCCATGTTGATAATTGTAGTTCTGTTCTTAAAAATTTAAATCACAATCAACATGTTCTAGTACTAGGTGATTTTAATTTACCTAACATAAAGTGGACTTATGATGTTGAAGAAATGAAACTAGTTCCTTTAAATGTTAACTTTGAATGTGAATGTGTAGTTGTTGATACACTTGCGCAATTTAACCTCAGTCAAATTAATCATTTTCCTAATGCTTATAATAATGTGCTTGATTTGGCTTTCGTTGATTCAGATTTGACAGTGAATATCAGCAACTCCATATATCCTCTTTTTCCGAATTCGATTTTTCATATTTCATTTAGCTTACATTGCGAATTTTATGAATTTTTTCGACCGGCTATAACTGGAGCTAATTTGAAATATGATTTTTCAAAAGCTAATTTTAACTGTATTACAAACTACCTTAATAATATCGACTGGTTATTAGTGTTCAGTAATACGCATTTACATGAATCGTATAATTTATTTACACAAATTGTAAAGTCGGCAATTGATATGTTCACACCTAAAATAAAAAAAAATACTGGATCTAAACCTATCTGGTTTAACAAAAAAATTATTAATCTTAATAATAGAAAGAATAAGATCTATAGAAAACTTCGCATAGTAAATAATCCTGAACTTTATAAGAAATATCGGATTCTTCAGAAACAATTTGAAGTGCTGAATAAATTCTTATACAGACAATATATTATGTCTGTTGAATCCAATTTAAAATCAAATTCCAAACGTTTTTGGAGTTTCATCAATACTAAAAGGCAATCAAATGGTATTCCAAACTGTATGCATCATGAAGGTGTTACATCTTACGACCTTCCAACAATTTGTAACTTGTTTGCAAAACACTTTCAATCGGTTTATACTAACAGACCACAAACTACACCGATTATTGATGATAACAATTTGTCTTCCAATTCTGTTAACATTGGCCAGTTAGTCCTATCAATTTCTGAGGTTGAGTTAGCGTTGTCTAATTTGAAGCCAGATATACTGCCGGGTATGGACGGCATACCTTCTATTATTTTACAAAAGTGTTCTAGTGCGTTCTCTATACCCCTTCACTTAGTATTTAACCGTTCCTTAGAAAATGGTGAATTTCTTAAAGTATGGAAAAACTCTTTCATATTGCCAATACATAAATCTGGCTCTAAACAAGAGGTTTCTAATTATCGCCCAATCTGTAAAATTTCTACTATTCCCAAACTGTTTGAAAAATTAATCTACGACAGACTTGCACCGGGTTTGAATAAAGTGATTTCTTCTTATCAGCACGGTTTTGTTGCTGGTAGATCTACGAGCACTAACCTGGCTGTTTTTTGCAATTATATTTTGAATGGTATGGAAAATGGTTTGCAATTTGATGTCATCTATACCGATTTTTCGAAGGCATTTGATCAAGTAAACCATGACATACTGATAATGAAATTAATTAAATTGGGCTTCCATTCTAACATGCTAAAGTGGATAAATTCGTACTTAAGGGATCGTACTCAATACGTTCGAATAAATGAAATACTTTCCTCACCAGTTCAAGTTACTTCTGGAGTTCCACAAGGTAGTCATCTGGGTCCTCTACTCTTTCTTTTATTCGTAAACGACATTCCTGAAATATTCTCAAATTCTGAATGTCTTATGTATGCTGATGACTTGAAAGTTTTTCGTTGCATTAAATCTGAGCAAGATTGTGCTCTTCTACAGGAAGATCTGGAAAGACTATCATATTGGTGCAGCAACAATTTATTGTATTTGAATGTTTCAAAATGCCAAAAGCTTACCTATTGTCGCAACCTTTCTCCGACATTATACTTTTACAAAATCGGTAATATAACACTATCTACCATATCTCACAAGAAAGATCTTGGTGTTATTTTTGATCAAAAACTTAATTTCTTGAATCACATCGATTTTTTGGTTGCAAAAGGTAACTCAATGCTGGGCTTCATTCTACGAAACTCGAAAGATTTTTCTGATCCGCATACCCTTAAATGTCTGTTTTTTGCATTTGTGAGATCTACTCTTGAGTACTGCAGTATTGTATGGAATCCATTTTACGAGGTTCACTCTTTTAGAATTGAAAAAATCCAAAAACGTTTGACAAGAGTTGCTGTGCGTAGACTCCGGTGGAACATAGGCATGCCTCCCTATGCAACGAGATGTAAATTACTTGGAATCTTACCTCTCTACACTCGTAGGAAGTATTTTTCTATTATGTTCATCCGAGACTTAATTAATGATCATATCGATTGCCCCTATCTTTTGTCACTAGTAGGGTTCTATTCTCCTACGAGAACCCTTAGAAATCGTTTTTTATTTCATGTTCCCTACCATAGAGTAAATTATGCTATTAACGAACCTATGTCTAGGTGCTTAAGAGAAGCGAACACTGTTTGTAATCTTATTAATTTCGAACTAAATAGAAATACATATAAAGATAATTTAATACTAGCTTTAATTGATCCTGGTGGAAATATCTAAGTATTCTTATTTGTATCAAGTAATCGTTAGAGAACATTTTAATGTAACTCTGTTTGATGAATAAATTATTATTATTAACAATAAAGCGTCTTGCACGGAGGAAAAACTTAAAGATTTTAAGTTTAAAATTGGACGTTTAATGTATTAGACTAAGCTCAACTTTATTTTTATTGGTAGTTTCAACTTACAATTTTTTTAATAATATTAAGGCACGAATTTAAGTTAAGATGGTTATGTTCACAACGGACAAATGTTAGATTTTTAAGAAAAAATTAAATTTGGCTTCAGGGAGTTTTTGAGGTACCAATTTTCAATGGACGTGGACGGCCGTTGAAAGCTTTCACAGAACTTAGTGTACAGAGCAAGAGAAGAAGAACGCAGAGCTTACGTAATAGTAATAAAACAGAGGAACTTGCGTTTGCTACTTTTACTTTTAAGTTCGGATCCTCTAATAACAAGTTTAAGACCCTTGCCTGTTAAAAAACTAAACAATTTACAAAAGAAGCTCTAGAAATGCTGATTTCCGGGATTCCGAATTCATTATCTTTACAAAATTTTGACGAGAGAGTATCCAATGAAAGTGGAAATGAAAAAACAGATGAGGAATGTATTGATGAAGAAGAATCCTGGGCAGAGTCCACTGAATAACTTAAAGTGCCACATATTTCATTCCGTACTAATTTTTGGCAATAATAAAATAAGATCTAAATACATAAAAGTTGTTTCAGGCAAGTATCACTTCTTTAGGACAAGAAAATATTTTTGAGCGGTTTTTGAATGCAAATACCCCTATGTGCGGCGCCCACTTTTACGTAAACTTGGATTATAGAGAGAAGGCCAATATAGAATATACATATTTGCATATTCGACCTACAAGTACTACTATTCTATTGCTTAAAAAAATAATCGACTCCAAGGAAATTGTTGCACGAAAAGACAAATAACTGAAATGTGCACCGGGAAGTTTGTAGATTTTTGTTGATGATATTCAATATTTACTTAGGATTTACTGAAACTAGAAATCTGTCCAGAAATACGAAAAATAAACAGCTTAAGTTAAAATGTTGTCTTTAATCATAAAAATAAAAGTTTAGGTACATAAAAAAAATCAATCGGAGTTACAAATTTCGTCTTATACTTTGTATTAACGGAAATTCATCAGCCATGTAGCGCATCAGATGATGTCGTATCTCATCCCCTTGTAGAGTCGCTGAGTTGTGAGTTGATAACGGCTGTTCCAGTACACCAGCTGACATTTCCACATTTCGACACCATGCATCTCTAAAAGGAGATCTCCTGCGTTCCAAAATGTTATGTTATGTTAATGTTAGAATGCAGCAAGTGGCTACTATATTTGGAACGAAATGCACATCAATATCAATACGTTTCTGGAGAATCCTCCATCTTCCCTTCAGGCAGCCGAATGCATTCTTCACCACTATTCGAGCTTTATTTAAGTACTCGTTGAAGGAATCTTGCTCTGTAGTCAAAGCGCCGGTATATCCCTTCATCAACCACGGTAGTAGCGAATAGGCTGGATCTCCAATGAAAAAGGTGTTAATTTCTTTACCATTAACTGCTGCTTTCGGCTGTGAAAAAAAAATAGATTATTTTACGTTTTTAAAACTAAATTGCACACTTACCAACACTGCATATTCTATGTTTCTGCACAGAAAAGAGTCCTACAAAATTGTCGCGGCAACAAGGCTGGTGAAAGTTGTTCACAAATGTAATGGAATGTATCTTTGTCCATTCTGAAATTTTCCACCATTTGGTCATTAAAATCTTCGCTATTCACCACGGTGTTCCACCAATGTCTGCTCCTAGTTCTCATCCACATTCTTCGCGTTCTCTTTTTAGGAATATGGGTCAGAAGATTGTTGATTAATAAAGCATTATTATTCAAATTCAAATTTATTCACCGTATTTGTCTTTTTATACCCTATCCTAAGGGTATATTAAGTTTGACACATAGTTTGTAACATAGAGAAATAATCGAGATAGACCCTATAAAGTATATATATTCGTGATCAGCATCAATAGCGAAATCGATTGAGCGATGACCGTCCGTCCGTCCGTCCGTCCGTCCGTATGTCACCGCTTTTTGGGCCTTAAATTTTGAGCTAGGACGATCAAATTTCATATCTGGGCTTCTGAGAAAAAGATACAGTACAAGTGTAAAAATTTTTTAAATCCGCCCACTGCCACGCCCACTTTTTCATAACTTCACTAAATTATATGAAACCGAAAAATTTTGTTAAGACCAAATATTTGGGTATTTAGATTCCCTACAATTCACCCATAGAAGAGTTTTGGCCACGCCCACTTTTTGATGGCGTTATCATCAAAAAACCTATTTTGATAAAATTTTACATGTAACATCCTCAAACGTTCGACATTATAGCTATATTTGAGTACAAAATGCAATTTGGCCACGCCTACTTTATAGAGAGGAGGATAGGGTATCATACAATCCGTTCCAGACGGATTGTAGCTTTTCTGTATGTTTTTTTTTAAAGTTTTCTCTGCCTTCTACGTCGTTCTGCGTGCAACTCCATATCTGACATGATTTGCACTTGCAAGAAATTGAAAAAACTTGAACAAGCCGATGAAATAATTTTATCGCGGTTATTTGACATTTTTTTTAAACAACTTAAAAGACACGAATTATGATACACACCCTAACGACTCAAACCCTCGACCCGATGTGTGCAACTACCCAAGTCGAAATCTCAACTCAGTTTCGAATCGATTATTGTCAATCATTGGCAACAACAATTCCCTAGTGGTGGAATAAGTACGTCAGCGGATGTGTTCGGAAACCGGAAGCATTCAACATTTGCTATAAATATTGTGCATTGGAAAGAATACTGGAAAATCAATGTGAAAGGAAAAAATTAAAATCAGAAATTCAATTTAAAATATTAATTATTGTTTTTTGAATTGCATAACATAAAAACCACTCTTTTCTAAAATAAGATATTTTTTGAATATAAATAAATTGAAAATCATAGACACCAATATGAATTAAGATTGTTATTTTAATTAAAAAATCAAATAATTGCTACAAAAATTATTGTTGCAGCGAAGTAAGACGGTAAAAAGATAGCAACTAAGTTAAGTTACGGTAATTCTTGGTATAAGTAGAATGCCAGTAACAATTCTGTCTTGATTGATGACCAACTTTAATTACAATTATGTATAAACGTACAAAAATCAATAATAATAAAATTAAGCATTATAATCAGTAATTGCTTTAATCTCGAAGAAGTAGTGTAGAGTTCTAAAGCATATACATAAAAAGGCAATTTCCATTCCAATTCTTTTACATAAGTTTAAATTTTTTAAATATGTTTAAATATCCTAAACTACTACAATTCTAATACACAGCTGAAGTTGAATTATAATTAAAAGTTTTATAATATGCACTCGTAAAATAGCCTTGCTAAAGTTATCAATAAAACTACTTCAAGCAGAGTAAACGTCGTGTACATTTACTTGCAAATATTTTTAATACAATATATGTATGTACATATGTATGTATATATGAAAACAGTATCAAAAATTTATTTGCAAAATTGTTGTTGAGCAACAGCTTATTTGTTTTTGATTTCAATGACGAATGGAAAACATTTGTTTACCGAAAATGTTTTTCTCATTTTTTTCACTTACAATTCGATATAATGCTTCAATTGCAATATAAAATCATTTTTAAATTCAATTATGCAGCAAATAGTAAGCACCCAAGGTAGATTATGTGGATCATATCTTTCTCACATATATTTATACCCTATCCTAAGGGTATATTACGTTTGACACATAGTTTATAACATAGAGAAATAATCGAGATAGACCCTATAAAGTATATATATTCGTGATCAGCATCAATAGCGAAATCGATTGAGCGGTCACCGTTCGTCCGTCCGTCCGTATGTCACCGCTTTTTGGGCCTTAACTTTTGAGCTAGGACGCTGAAATTTCATATCTGAGCTTCTGAGAAAAAGATACAGTACAAGTGTAAAATTTTTTTAAATCCGCCCACTTTTTCATAACTTCACTAATTTATATGAAAGCAAAAAATTTTGTTAAGACCAAATATTTAGGCATTCAGACTCCCTACAATCCACTCATACAAAAGTTTTGGCCACGCCCACTTTTTGGGGGCGTTTTCATTATAAAACCGATTTTTGAGCCTTAAATTTTTAACAAGAACGCTGAAATTTCATATCTGGGCTTGTGACGAAAAGATACAGTAGAAGTGTAAATTTTTTTTACATCCGCCCACTGCCACGCCTACTTTTTTATAACTTCACTAAATTATATGAAACCGAAAAATTTTGTTAAGACCAAATATTTAGGTATTCAGATTCCCTACAATTCACCCGTAGAACAGTTTTGGACACGCCCACTTTTTGGGGGCGTTTCCATAAAAAACCGATTTTGATAAAATTTTACATGTAACATCCTCAAACGTTCGGGGTTATAGCCATATTTGAGTACGAAGTGAAATTTGGCTACGCCCACTTTATAGAGAGGAGGATAGGGTATCAGACGATCCGTTCCAGACGGATTGTAGCTTTTCTGTATGTTTTTAAATACATATGTTTAAACTATTGAAATGTGTGTGTATTTTGCCATAATGGATGTTAGCAGCATCTGTAATTTTTGAAGTGTCGCCGTTGTCTCAAATTCAAAACACATTACACATTTTGAACCCTATGTTAGGCTTATAAATGAAAACAATATTAATTCGTGAATGCATGCATTCATATGTACATATATCAACCACTAATTTATTCTTTTGTTACTTAAATTACAAAAATGTAAATTTTGCCAGTACAACCAAAATGTTATCCATCCTAAAATGTTTGTTAATAAAAATCATAGACTTGAGAGCTAAGTACATAGTTACAAATCGAAAAGTGATTTAAGGCATAGCATAATATTTAACTGATTTAAGTTTCGCTTTTCTTTTTCTTTCTCAATATTACTGTTTACTTAATAATTTTCAACTTAAAAAAAAAAACATACAGAAAAGCTACAATCCGTCTGGAACGGATCGTATGATACCCTATCCTCCTCTCTATAAAGTGGGCTTGGCCAAATTCTATTTTGTACTCAAATATGGCTACAACCTCGGACGTTTGAGGATGTTACATGTAAAATTTTATCAAAATCGGTTTTTTGATGAAAACGCCCCCAAAAAGTGGGCGTGACCTAAACTGTTCTATGGGTGAATTGTAGGGAATCTGTATACCTAAATATTTGGTCTTAACAAAATTTTTCGGTTTCATATAATTTAGTGAAGTTATAAAAATGTAGGCGTGGCAGTGGGCGGATGTAAAAAAAATGTACACTTGTACTGTATTTTTTTCTTGGAAGCCCAGATATGAAGGCCCAAAACTCGGTTTTGTGATGAAAACGCCCCCAAAAAGTGGGCGTGGCCAAAACTTTTGTATGGGTGGATTGTAGGGAACCTGAATGCCTAAATATTTGGTCTTAACAAAATTTGTCGGTTTCATATAATTTAGTGAAGTTATGAAAAAGTGGGCGTGGCAGTGGGCGGATTTCAAAAATTTTTACACTTGTACTGTATCTTTTTCACAGAAGATATGAAATTTCATCGTCCTAGCTGAAAATTTAAGGCCCAAAAAGCGGTGACATACGGACGGACGGACGGACGGACGGTCATCGCTCAATCGATTTCGCTATTGATGCTGATCACGAATATATATACTTTATAGGGTCTATCTCGATTATTTCTCTATGTTACAAACTATGTGTCAAACTTAATATACCCTTAGGATAGGGTATAAACAGAACTTCAATATAATTTACTTTTAGTATTTCTCATTATGTACATACATACGGGTTGGGTAGGAAATCTCCAAAATTAAAATCCCCAAACTGAAATCCCCAAATCCAAAATTCCCAAATCTAAAATCCCCAATCACAAATCGTTGACAATAAATCCTTCATGGAACATCCAAAATTACTTCACCGCTCAGTCCACTGCCGCTCCGTTTCACTGCTCCTTAAAGATCATGGGGATAACATGGGTATTTTGCGCTTAGGGATTTTGTACTTGGGGATTTCGGGTATTTTTCAAAAGGTGGGGATTTTGCACTTGTGTAGTATGTGGGATACTTACACTTTCCAATTTTTTTCAAGCTCTCTTCATCAGCTGTCAAATTCACCAACTCAGTGGTGAATTGACAAAGTCAAACAAATGTGCGTGAAAATGTAACAATATGAGTGAAATAGCTTGTAGCCACCTGGAAAGTGCCGGGAAAGTTTAATATTTCTTTGCTCAATGATTTCTGATGTAGAGATTCTGCAAAATGTGATGCCACCATGGGCAGAAGAACACATACCGGTTGTTTGGAGGTTTCAGAAAGACAGTGACCCCAAACATACCGCGAAGCTGTCGAAAAAATTCTTTGAAGACAACTCAATGACAGTTCTTTATTGGCCATCGTGTAGTGCAGACTTAAACCCAAACGAGCATTTGTGGGGCGATGTAAAGAAGGCTGTTAGCGTGCAAAATATTACCAACTTTAATGAGCTCTTCGAGAAGGTAAAGGCAGCATGGGAATCCATACCAGTCGAGAGATACCAAAATCTAATCAGGTCCATGCCAAACCGATATCAGGCAGCATTGAAGCAGAAAGGTTTTGCTACAAAATATTAATGTTAAAACTACTCAAAAATTAACTAAACTTAGCTCTATCTCTATATATATACAAAATTGTTGCAAGTGCGTTGTGACTTTATAACTCACGAACGGTCAAACCGAATTCGATCAAATTTAGGGTTTGTTCTCATCATCCTGTAGCTGGTTTATCTAAAGTTTGAACGAAATTGATGAACGCTTTAGTGAGTTATGACTTTTTATGTCAACATCTGATTTTGTCCATATAGAAAAAAAACAAATACGTAGGCGCCTTTGAGATAACAGATGGGGTTATTCTCGAATTTCCTTTGACAATTGTACGTGGCGTGTTCGCGTGTCGGAAAGTCGTCTGCATTGTTTGTTTACGCACCGGACGACAAAACAAGTATTGCACTGACCTAAAACGTTTGAAATGTTCCATTTTCTGTGTAAATAAAATGCATTGAATTCAATTTATTTCCTAAAGAGTTTCATTCTTTCAATAGATAATTATAATTTAATTAATTTTAGGCGGAACGAAGTTCGTCGAGTCAGCTGGTATTTTATAACATTTTCTCTACCGTTTCTAATTAGGTGTCCCAACTTGTTTCAGTGCTGTTGAATAAATCACCTGTACAACTTGAAGGGGAAAAAAAATAAAACAAGTCAAAAACATACAGAAAAGCTACAATCCATCTGGAACGGATCGTCTGATACCCTATCCTCCTCTCTATAAAGTGGGCGTGGCCAAATTGCATTTCGTACTCAAATATGGCTATAAACTCGAACGTTTGAGGATGTTACATGTAAAATTTTATCAAAATCGGTTTTTTGATGAAAACGCCCCCAAAAAGTGGGCGTGGCCAAAACTTTTGTATGGGTGAATTGTAGGGAATCTAAAAACCCAAATATTTGGTCTTAACAAAATATTTCGGTTTCATATAATTTAGTGAAGTTATGAAAAAGTGGGCGTGGCAGTCGGCGGATTTAAAAAATTTTTACACTTGTACTGTATCTTTTTCTCAGAAGCCCAGATGTGCAATTTCATCGTTCTAGCTTACAATTTAAGGCCCAAAAAGCGGTGACATACGGACGGACGGACGGTCATCGCTCAATCGTTTTCGCTATTGATGCTGATCACGAATATATATACTTTATAGGGTCTATCTCGATTATTTCTCTATGTTACAAACTATGTGTCACACTTAATATACCCTTAGGATAGGGTATAAAAAGAGTAACACACCACAAGAGACAGTTACTGTACAATACTTGATCACCTGATAGCAAAATGAGTGCACTGTTTATACCCTATCCTAAGGGTATATTAAGTTTGACACATAGTTTGTAACATAGAGAAATAATCGAGATAGACCCTATAAAGTGTATATATTCGTGATCAGCATCAATAGCGAAATCGATTGAGCGATAACCGTCTGTCCGTCCGTCCGTATGTCACCGCTTTTTGGGCCTTAAATTTTGAGCTAGGACGATGAAATTTCATATCTGGGCTTCTGAAAAAAAGATACAGTACAAGTGTAAACATTTTTGAGATCCGCCCACTGCCACGCCCACTTTTTCATAACTTCACTAAATTATATGAAACCGAAAAATTTTGTTAAAACCAAATATTTAGGCATTCAGATTCCCTACAATCCACTTATACAAAAGTTTTGGCCACGCCCACTTTTTTATTTACAGTACAAGTGTAAAATTTTTTTACATCCGCCCACTGCCACGCCTAATTTTTTATAACTTCACTAAATTATATGAAACCGAAAAATTTTGTTAAGACCAAATATTTAGGCATTCAGATTCCCTACAATCGACCCATACAAAAGTTTTGGCCACGCCCACTTTTTGGGGGCGTTATCATCAAAAAACCTATTTTGATAAAATTTTACATGTAACATCCTCAAACGTTCGACATTATAGCTATATTTGAGTACAATATGCAA
The DNA here is from genome assembly GCA_905220385.1 of Xylota sylvarum. Taxonomy (NCBI): domain Eukaryota; kingdom Metazoa; phylum Arthropoda; class Insecta; order Diptera; family Syrphidae; genus Xylota; species Xylota sylvarum. The sequence goes on along the minus strand of CAJMZQ010000057.1, from coordinate 6,388,464 downwards.
TTTGACCATGCCCACTTTATAGAGAGGAGGATAGGGTATCATACGATCCGTTCCAGATGGATTGTAGCTTTTCTGTATGTTTGTTTTCTCTCCCACGCTTGGGTGCTTGAATTGGCTTCATGTGAGCGAACCGGGTGCAGTGTTAACTGTAGAAAATACACTGAGTAAACTGAGTACATTGAGTGCACTAAATAAAACGATTACAAGCGGTAGTCAGTTTCTAGCTTTGGCTATGTACATAGGCACAATCATACCTATTACAGTGCGTGAAAAGAAAATAAAATAAATAATATATCACATTTATAAAAAAATTTCAAGCAAGATTATAAGATGGAAACTACTGATGTAAGTTAATTTTTGTCTTTTATAGAAAGGTTTTGTTTATAATAACGTTTGATATTTTATTTAACTAGGATTTAACAAATGACTCCGATGTCTCAATGGCCAGCGTTAGTGGTTTGTTGAACAATTCCGTTATCAAGGAAAAAATTAACAGCGGCGAATTTCAAATTAATAAACATACAGAAAAGCTACAATCCGTCTGGAACGGATCGTATGATACCCTATCCTCCTCTCTATAAAGTGGGCTTGGCCAAATTGCATTTTGTACTCAAATATGGCTACAACCTCGGACGTTTGAGGATGTTACATGTAAAATTTTATCAAAATCGGTTTTTTGATGATAACGCCCCCAAAAAGTGGGCGTGACCTAAACTGTTCTATGGGTGAATTGTAGGGAATCTGTATACCTAAATATTTGGTCTTAACAAAAGTTTTCGGTTTCATATAATTTAGTGAAGTTATAAAAAAGTAGGCGTGGCAGTGGGCGGATGTAAAAAAAATTTACACTTGTACTGTATTTTTTTCTTGGAAGCCCAGATATGAAATTTCAGCGTCCTAGTTAATAATTGAAGGCCCAAAACTCGGTTTTGTGATGAAAACGCCCCCAAAAAGTGGGCGTGGCCAAAACTTTTGTATGGGTGGATTGTAGGGAATCTGAATGCCTAAATATTTGGTCTTAACAAAATTTTTCGGTTTCATATAATTTAGTGAAGTTATGAAAAAGTGGGCGTGGCAGTGGTCGGATTTCAAAAATTTTTACACTTGTACTGTATCTTTTTCTCAGAAGCCCAGATATGAAATTTCATCGTCCTAGCTCAAAATTTAAGGCCCAAAAAGCGGTGACATACGGACGGACGGACGGACGGACGGATGGACGGACGGACGGACGGTCATCGCTCAATCGATTTCGCTATTGATGCTGATCACGAATATATATACTTTATAGGGTCTATCTCGATTATTTCTCTATGTTACAAACTATGTGTCAAACTTAATATACCCTTAGGATAGGGTATAATAAAAGAGGCCGCAGTAAGGTATGGGATATATTTGGAACAATTAAAAATGAAAATTTTTGTTTTTGTCTCTCACGAAATCGCTAACAGATGCGGTTATTCTGGAATTTCCTTGGACAATTGTACGTGGCGTGTTCGCGTGTCGGAAAGTCGTCTGCATTGTTTGTTTACGCACCGGACGACAAAACAAGTATTGCACTGACCTAAAACGTTTGAAATGTTCCATTTTCTGTGTAAATAAAATGCATTGAATTCAATTTATTTCCTAAAGAGTTTCATTCTTTCAATAGATAATTATAATTTAATTAATTTTAGGCGGAACGAAGTTCGTCGAGTCAGCTGGTATTTTATAACATTTTCTCTACCGTTTCTAATTAGGTGTCCCAACTTGTTTCAGTGCTTTTGAATAAATCACCTGTACAACTTGAAGGGGAAAAACCTAATAATAAACCTTATTTTTGCATTAAATATAAATATAATATAGACAATATATAAAATACGAATAAATTGATATTTTTCAAAATGTTTGAATTAAATCGAAAAAACATATAATCACATAAGCGTTTCTAATTAGTTGACAACAACTGTAAGTCATAACATTTGCTGGGGGTTCTTGGTCTAAAAGACCAGTAACAAACCTCCTCCGAGAAAACAGCAGACGGTGGCCAGACCAATCATGTCAAAGGAGTATGTGACATTTAGTGGATGAATCGAAGAATGCCCTGCGCTTTATTAGTTGGTTTAACAATACGAAGGAAACTTGTGGCGATGGTTGTCCTGAAGATACAATTGATGGGGAGAGTACGATAACTTTGGCGCCAAAAATTGAAAACTTTTTTTTTAGAGGGGTCAAAAACAAGCATTTTTTACTATGGGAGGAGGGTCTGTATCGCCTATTTTAGAAAAAATTACTTAAAATGAAAAAAAATTATTAAAAAACAACGGCAACACTTACAAGGAAGTACTATACCAGTTTTGAAAGTCAGAAACCTGTTCTTTAGTCCTAAATTTAAAATAAATTATTATGTCAATAGTTTTTGAAAAATTCGCATGCAAACTCAAAATTTTGATAAAAAATATGAAAAAAAAAAGTTTAGACCAATTTTTTTCAAAATTGTGAAATGAAGTGCTAAATTGGCTTTTTGTGGTCAATGCTTATTTGATATAAGCGTGAAGTCTTCTAGTTTTTGAGAAAATTGAAAATTACTAAAACTACTTTTTTATGAGATTTTTGTTTTTTGGTATTTACGGAGATATCACTTTGAGGATTAATGTTGATGATAGGTTAATTTTTGTAAGTAAAGTACAGCAAATCATTTTGCGTTACCCAGAATGCACCACGAGGAGGTAGACTTGCATTGCATTCCGCGTCCCAGTCAGTCAGTTTGTGAATGTCAATAAATACACGCTTTATTCATGTGTATGAAAAAAAAAAAACAACGGTACAAAAGTCAAACGTTTGTTCGGTTATATTTTTCTTTGGTAAAGTGAAATAAGGCCAAATTTTTTAGATTTGGCCTTATTTCGTTTGGCGTTATTTCACGGCACCGTTTCTTTATACCCATGTAACGTTGCATATACCATCCTTGCACCTACTCCAAATCCAACAGTGACTCCAAGCATAGGGTTACATACATATTGCACTGTTTATGCATATATGTAAGTACATAAAGCCAAATCTGTCTAATGTCGCTTTATATGGGACGCCCGAAAACTTTTACTATGAGGCGTTTGAGAAAATAATAGTTAGAAATATTTGCTTTGGGCTTATTTCACAAACAATGTACCGCTTTATTTTACTTTATGGAAGTGAAATAAGGCCGAATTTCAAAACTTGGCCTTATTTCACTTTCAAATTTTTGAAATTTGGCCTTCACTTCCATAAAGTGAAATAAAGCCGAACATTGAAATTCACGGCACCGCCATAAAACAAAACAAAAACATACAGAAAAGCTACAATCCGTCTGGAACGGATCGTATGATACCCTATCCTCCTCTCTATAAAGTGGGCGTGGTCAAATTGCATATTGTACTCAAATATAGCTATAATGTCGAACGTTTGAGGATTTTACATGTAAAATTTTATCAAAATAGGTTTTTTGATGATAACGCCCCCAAAAAGTGGGCGTGGCCAAAACTGTTCTATGGGTGAATTGTAGGGAATCTAAATACCGAAATATTTGGTCTTAACGAAATTTTTCGGTTTCATGTAATTTAGTGAAGTTATGAAAAAGTGGGCGTGGCAGTGGGCGGATGTAAAAAAATTTTACACTTGTACTGTATCTTTTTCGTGGAAGCCCAGATATGAAATTTCAGCATTATAGTTAAAAATTTAAGGCCCAAAAATCGGTTTTTTGATGAAAACGCCACCAAAAAGTGGGCGTGGCCAAAACTTTTGTATGGGTGGATTGTAGGGAATCTGAATGCCTAAATATTTGGTCTTAACAAAATTTTTCGGTTTCATATAATTTAGTGAAGTTATGAAAAAGTGGGCGTGGCAGTGGGCGGATTTCAAAAATTTTTACACTTGTACTGTATCTTTTTCTCAGAAGCCCAGATATGAAATTCCATCGTCCTAGCTCAAAATTTAAGGCCCAAAAAGCGGTGACATACGGACGGACGGACGGACGGACGGACGGTCATCGCTCAATCGATTTCGCTATTGATGCTGATCACGAATATATATACTTTATAGGGTCTATCTCGATTATTTCTCTATGTTACAAACTATGTGTCAAACTTAATATACCCTTAGGATAGGGTATAAACATACAGAAAAGCTACAATCCGTCTGGAACGGATCGTATGATACCCTATCCTCCTCTCTATAAAGTGGGCATGGCCAAATTGCATTTTGTACTCAAATACAGCTATAATGTCGAACGTTTGAGGATGTTACATGTAAAATTTTATCAAAATAGGTTTTTTGACGATAACGCCCGCAAAAAGTGGGCGTGGCCAAAACTGTTCTATGGCTCAATTGTAGGGAATCTAAATACCCAAATGTGTAAATAAAATGCATTGAATTCAATTTATTTCCTAAAGAGTTTCATTCTTTCAATAGATAATTATAATTTAATTAATTTTAGGCGGAACGAAGTTCGTCGAGTCAGCTGGTATTTTATAACATTTTCTCTACCGTTTCTAATTAGGTGTCCCAACTTGTTTCAGTGCTTTTGAATAAATCACCTGTACAACTTGAAGGGGAAAAACCTAATAATAAACCTTATTTTTGCATTAAATATAAATATAATATAGACAATATATAAAATACGAATAAATTGATATTTTTCAAAATGTTTGAATTAAATCGAAAAAACATATAATCACATAAGCGTTTCTAATTAGTTGACAACAACTGTAAGTCATAACATTTGCTGGGGGTTCTTGGTCTAAAAGACCAGTAACAAACCTCCTCCGAGAAAACAGCAGACGGTGGCCAGACCAATCATGTCAAAGGAGTATGTGACATTTAGTGGATGAATCGAAGAATGCCCTGCGCTTTATTAGTTGGTTTAACAATACGAAGGAAACTTGTGGCGATGGTTGTCCTGAAGATACAATTGATGGGGAGAGTACGATAACTTTGGCGCCAAAAATTGAAAACTTTTTTTTGTAGAGGGGTCAAAAACAAGCATTTTTTACTATGGGAGGAGGGTCTGTATCGCCTATTTTAGAAAAAATTACTTAAAATGAAAAAAAATTATTAAAAAACAACGGCAACACTTACAAGGAAGTACTATACCAGTTTTGAAAGTCAGAAACCTGTTCTTTAGTCCTAAATTTAAAATAAATTATTATGTCAATAGTTTTTGAAAAATTCGCATGCAAACTCAAAATTTTGATAAAAAATATGAAAAAAAAAAGTTTAGACCAATTTTTTTCAAAATTGTGAAATGAAGTGCTAAATTGGCTTTTTGTGGTCAATGCTTATTTGATATAAGCGTGAAGTCTTCTAGTTTTTGAGAAAATTGAAAATTACTAAAACTACTTTTTTATGAGATTTTTGTTTTTTGGTATTTACGGAGATATCACTTTGAGGATTAATGTTGATGATAGGTTAATTTTTGTAAGTAAAGTACAGCAAATCATTTTGCGTTACCCAGAATGCACCACGAGGAGGTAGACTTGCATTGCATTCCGCGTCCCAGTCAGTCAGTTTGTGAATGTCAATAAATACACGCTTTATTACATGTGTATGAAAAAAAAAAACAACGGTACAAAAGTCAAACGTTTGTTCGGTTATATTTTTCTTTGGTAAAGTGAAATAAGGCCAAATTTTTTAGATTTGGCCTTATTTCGTTTGGCGTTATTTCACGGCACCGTTTCTTTATACCCATGTAACGTTGCATATACCATCCTTGCACCTACTCCAAATCCAACAGTGACTCCAAGCATAGGGTTACATACATATTGCACTGTTTATGCATATATGTAAGTACATAAAGCCAAATCTGTCTAATGTCGCTTTATATGGGACGCCCGAAAACTTTTACTATGAGGCGTTTGAGAAAATAATAGTTAGAAATATTTGCTTTGGGCTTATTTCACAAACAATGTACCGCTTTATTTTACTTTATGGAAGTGAAATAAGGCCGAATTTCAAAACTTGGCCTTATTTCACTTTCAAATTTTTGAAATTTGGCCTTCACTTCCATAAAGTGAAATAAAGCCGAACATTGAAATTCACGGCACCGCCATAAAACAAAACAAAAACATACAGAAAAGCTACAATCCGTCTGGAACGGATCGTATGATACCCTATCCTCCTCTCTATAAAGTGGGCGTGGTCAAATTGCATATTGTACTCAAATATAGCTATAATGTCGAACGTTTGAGGATTTTACATGTAAAATTTTATCAAAATAGGTTTTTTGATGATAACGCCCCCAAAAAGTGGGCGTGGCCAAAACTGTTCTATGGGTGAATTGTAGGGAATCTACATACCGAAATATTTGGTCTTAACGAAATTTTTCGGTTTCATGTAATTTAGTGAAGTTATGAAAAAGTGGGCGTGGCAGTGGGCGGATGTAAAAAAATTTTACACTTGTACTGTATCTTTTTCGTGGAAGCCCAGATATGAAATTTCAGCGTTATAGTTAAAAATTTAAGGCCCAAAAATCGGTTTTGTGATGAAAACGCCACCAAAAAGTGGGCGTGGCCAAAACTTTTGTATGGGTGGATTGTAGGGAAACTGAATGCCTAAATATTTGGTCTTAACAAAATTTTTCGGTTTCATATAATTTAGTGAAGTTATGAAAAAGTGGGCGTGGCAGTGGGCGGATTTCAAAAATTTTTACACTTGTACTGTATCTTTTTCTCAGAAGCCCAGATATGAAATTTCATCGTCCTAGCTCAAAATTTAAGGCCCAAAAAGCGGTGACATACGGACGGACGGACGGACGGACGGACGGTCATCGCTCAATCGCTCAAATATGGCTACAACCTCGGACGTTTGAGGATGTTACATGTAAAATTTTATCAAAATCGGTTTTTTGATGATAACGCCCCCAAAAAGTGGGCGCGGCCAAAACTGTTCTATGGGTGAATTGTAGGGAATCTAAATACCCAAATATTTGGTCTTAACAAAATTTTTCGGTTTCATATAATTTAGTGAAGTTCTAAAAAAGTAGGCGTGGCAGTGGGCGGATGTAAACAAATTTTACACTTGTACTGTATCTTTTTCGTGGAAGCCCAGATATGAAATTTCAGCGTCCTAGTTAAAAATTTAAGGCCCAAAAATCGGTTTTGTGATGAAAACGCCCCCAGAACGTGGGCGTGGCCAAAATGTTTGTATGGGTGGATTGTAGGGAATCTGAATGCCTAAATATTTGGTCTTAACAAAATTTTTCGGTTTCATATAATTTAGTGAAGTTATGAAAAAGTGGGCGTGGCAGTGGGCGGATTTCAAAAATTTTTACACTTGTACTGTATCTTTTTCTCAGAAGCCCAGATATGAAATTTCATCGTCCTAGCTCAAAATTTAAGGCCCAAAAAGCGGTGACATACGGACGGACGGACGGACGGACGGATGGACGGACGGACGGACGGTCATCGCTCAATCGATTTCGCTATTGATGCTGATCACGAATATATATACTTTATAGGGTCTATCTCGATTATTTCTCTATGTTACAAACTATGTGTCAAACTTAATATACCCTTAGGATAGGGTATAATAAAAGAGGCCGCAGTAAGGTATGGGATATATTTGGAACAATTAAAAATGAAAATTTTTGTTTTTGTCTCTCACGAAATCGCTAACAGATGCGGTTATTCTGGAATTTCCTTGGACAATTGTACGTGGCGTGTTCGCGTGTCGGAAAGTCGTCTGCATTGTTTGTTTACGCACCGGACGACAAAACAAGTATTGCACTGACCTAAAACGTTTGAAATGTTCCATTTTCTGTGTAAATAAAATGCATTGAATTCAATTTATTTCCTAAAGAGTTTCATTCTTTCAATAGATAATTATAATTTAATTAATTTTAGGCGGAACGAAGTTCGTCGAGTCAGCTGGTATTTTATAACATTTTCTCTACCGTTTCTAATTAGGTGTCCCAACTTGTTTCAGTGCTTTTGAATAAATCACCTGTACAACTTGAAGGGGAAAAAACCTAAAACAAGTCAAAAACATACAGAAAAGCTACAATCCATCTGGAACGGATCGTCTGATACCCTATCCTCCTCTCTATAAAGTGGCCGTGGAGAAATTGCATTTCGTACTCAAATATGGCTATAAACTCGAACGTTTGAGGATGTTACATGTAAAATTTTATCAAAATCGGTTTTTTAATGAAAACGCCCCCAAAAAGTGGGCGTGGCCAAAACTGTTCTTTGGGTGAATTGTAGGGAATCTGAACACCGAAATATTTGGACTTAACAAAATATTTCGGTTTCATATAATTTACTGAAGTTATAAAAAAGTAGGCGTGGCAGTGGGCGGATGTAAAAAAAATGTACACTTCTACTGTACCGTTTCGTCAGAAGCCCAGATATGAAATTTCAGCGTCCTAGTTAACAATTTAAGGCCCCAAAATCGGTTTTATGATGAAAACGCCCCCAAAGTGGGCGTGGCCAAAACTTTTGTATGAGTGGATTGTAGGGAATCTGAATGCCTAAATATTTGGTCTTAACAAAATTTTTCGGTTTCATATAATTTAGTGAAGTTATGAAAAAGTGGGCGTGGCAGTGGGCGGATTTCAAAAATGTTTACACTTATACTGTATCTTTTCCTCAGAAGCCCAGATATGAAATTTCATCGTCCTAGCTCGAAATTTAAGGCCCAAAAAGCTGTGACATACGGACGGACGGACGGACGGTCATCGCTCAATCGATTTCGCTATTGATGCTGATCACGAATATATATACTTTATAGGGTCTATCTCGATTATTATACCCTATCCTAAGGGTATATTAAGTTTGACACATAGTTTGTAACATAGAGAAATAATCGAGATAGACCCTATAAAGTATATATATTCGTGATCAGCATCAATAGCGAAATCGATTGAGCGATGACCGTCCGTCCGTCGGTCCGTCCGTATGTCACCACTTTTTGGGCCTTAAATTTTGAGCTAGGACAATGAAATTTCATATCTGGGCTTCTGAGAAAAAGATACAGTACAAGTGTAAAAATTTTTGAAATCCGCCCACTGCCACGCCCACTTTTTCATAACTTCACTAAATTATATGAAACCGAAAAATTTTGTTAAGACCAAATATTTAGGCATTCAGATTCCCTACAATCCACCCATACAAATTGTAGGGAATCTAAATACCCAAATATTTGGTCTTAACAAAATTTTTCGGTTTCATATAATTTAGTGAAGTTATAAAAAAGTAGGCGTGGCAGTGGGCGGATGTAAAAAAATTTTACACTTGTACTGTATCTTTTTCTTGGAAGCCCAGATATGGAATTTCAGCGTCCTAGTTAATAATTGAAGGCCCAAAACTCGGTTTTATGATGAAAACGCCCCCAAAAAGTGGGCGTGGCCAAAACTGTTCTATGGGTGAATTGTAGGGAATCTGAATACCCAAATATTTGGTCTTAACAAAATTTTTCGGTTTCATATAATTTAGTGAAGTTATGAAAAAGTGGGCGTGGCAGTGGGCGGACTTCAAAAATTTTTACACTTGTACTGTATCTTTTTCTCTGAAGCCCAGATATGAAATTTCATCGCCCTAGCTCAAAATTTAAGGCCCAAAAAGCGGTGACATACGGACGGACGGACGGACGGTCATCGCTCAATCGATTTCGCTATTGATGCTGATCACGAATATATATACTTTATAGGGTCTATCTCGATTATTTCTCTATGTTACAAACTATGTGTCAAACTTAATATACCCTTAGGATAGGGTATAATAAATAATATATCACATTTATAAAAAAATTTCAAGCAAGATTATAAGATGGAAACTACTGATGTAAGTTAATTTTTGTCTTTTATAGAAAGGTTTTGTTTATAATAACGTTTGATATTTTATTTAACTAGGATTTAACAAATGACTCCGATGTCTCAATGGCCAGCGTTAGTGGTTTGTTCAACAATTCCGTTATCAAGGAAAAAATAAGCAGCGGCGAATTTCAAATTAATAATAAAACATACAGAAAAGCTACAATCCGTCTGGAACGGATCGTATGATACCCTCGTTTCTATAAAGTGCTCATGCCCAAATTGCATTTGGTACTCAAATATGGCTATAACGTCGAACGTTTGAGGATGTTACATGTGAAATTTCATGAAAATCGGTTTTTTGATGAAAACGCCCCCTAAAAGTGGGCGTGGCCAAAACTGTTCTATGGGTGAATTGTAGGAAATCTGAATACCTAAATATTTGGACTTAACAAAATTTTTCGGTTTCATATAATTTAGTGAAGTTATAAAAATGTAGGCGTGGCAGTCTGCGGATGTAAAAAAAAATTACATTTCTACTGTATCTTTTCGTCAGAAGCCCAGATATGAGATTTCAGCGTCCTAGTTAAATATTTAAGGCCCAAAAATCGGTTTTATGATGAAAACGCCCCCAAAAAGTGGGCGTGGCCAAAACTTTTGTATGGTTGGATTGTAGGAAATCTGAATGCCTAAATATTTGGTCTTAACAAAATTTTTCGGTTTCATATAATTTAGTGAAGTTATGAAAAAGTGGGCGTGGCAGTGGGCGGATTTCAAAAATTTTTACACTTCTACTGTATCTTTTTCTCAGAAGCCCAGATATGAAATTTCATCGTCCTAGCTCAAAATTTAAGGCCCAAAAAGCGGTGACATACGTACGGACGGACGGACGGACGGACGGTCATCGCTCAATCGATTTCGCTATTGATGCTGATCACGAATATATATACTTTATAGGGTCTATCTCGATTATTTCTCTATGTTACAAACTATGTGTCAAACTTAATATACCCTTAGGATAGGGTATAAACATACAGAAAAGCTACAATCCGTCTGGAACGGATCGTATGATACCCTATCCTCCTCTCTATAAAGTGGGCGTGGCCAAATTGCATTTTGTACTCAAATATAGCTATAATGTCGAACGTTTGAGGATGTTGCATGTAAAATTTTATCAAAATCGGTTTTTTGATGAAAACGCCCCCAAAAAGTGGGCGTGACCAAAATTGTTCTATGGGTGAATTGTAGGAAATCTGTAAAACTAAATATTTGGTCTTAACAAAATTTTTCGGTTTCATATAATTTAGTGAAGTTATAAAAAAGTAGGCGTGGCAGTGGGCGGATGTAAAAAAAATTTACACTTGTACTGTATCTTTTTCTTGGAAGCCCAGATATGAAATTTCAGCGTCCTAGTTAAAAATTTAAGGCCCAAAAATCGGTTTTGTGATGAAAACGCCCCCACAAAGTGGGCGTGGCCAAAACTTTTGTATGGGTGGATTGTAGGGAATCTGAATGCCTAAATATTTGGTCTTAACAAAATTTTTCGGTTTCATATAATTTAGTGAAGTTATAAAAAGTGGGCGTGGCAGTGGGCGGATTTAAAAAATTTTTACACTTGTACTGTATCTTTTTCTCAGAAGCCCAGATATGAAATTTCATCGTCCTAGCTCAAAATTTAAGGCCCAAAAAGCGGTGACATACGGACGGACGGACGGACGGACGGACGGTCATCGCTCAATCGATTTCGCTATTGATGCTGATCACGAATATATATACTTTATAGGGTCTATCTCGATTATTTCTCTATGTTACAAACTATGTGTCAAACTTAATATACCCTTAGGATAGGGTATAAACATACAGAAAAGCTACAATCCGTCTGGAACGGATCGTCTGATACCCTATCCTCCTCTTTATAAAGTGGGCGTGGCCAAATTGCATTTTGTACTCAAATATAGCTATAATGTCGAACGTTTGAGGATGTTACATGTAAAATTTTATCAAAATAGGTTTTTTTAAAAAAATTTTACACTTGTACTGTATCTTTTTCTTGGAAGCCCAGATATGAAATTTCAGCGTCCTAGTTAAAAATTTAAGGCCCAAAAATCGGTTTTGTGATGAAAACGCCCCCAAAAAGTGGGCGTGGCCAAAACTTTTGTATGGGTGGATTGTAGGGAATCTGAATGCCTAAATATTTGGTCTTATCAACATTTTTCGGTTTCATATAATTTAGTGAAGTTATGAAAAAGCGGTGACATACGGACGGACGGACGAACGGTCATCGCTCAATCGATTTCGCTATTGATGCTGATCACGAATATATATACTTTATAGGGTCTATCTCGATTATTTCTCTATGTTACAAACTATGTATCAAACTTAATATACCCTTAGGATAGGGTATAAATAGTAATTTTCAATTTTCTCAAAAACTGGAAGACATAAAACCATTCGATTTTTATACCCTATCCTAAGGGTATATTTGGGCCTTCAATTTTTAACTAGTACGCTGAAATTTTATATCAGTGCTTCCAAGAAAAAGATACAGTACAAGTGTGAAATTTTGTTACATCCGCCCACTGCAACGCCTACTTTTTTATAACTTCACTAAATTATATGAAACCGAAAAATTTTGTTAAGACCAAATCTTTGGGTATTTAGATTCCCTACAATTCACCCATAGAACAGTTTTGGCCACGCCCACTTTTTGGGGGCGTTATCATCAAAAAACCTATTTTGATACAATTTTACATGTAACATCCTCAAACGTTCGACATTATAGCTATATTTGAGTCCGTTCCAGACGGATTGTAGCTTTTCTGTATGTTTTGTGTTCGATTCAGAATTGACATAGGCATTGACCACAAAAAGCCAATTTAGCACTTCATTTCACAATTTTGAAAAAATTGGTCTAAACTTTTTCATCAACATTTTGAGTTTGCATGCGAATTTTTCGAAAACTATTGATATAAATAATTTATTTTAAATTTATGATTGAAGAACAGGTTTCTGGCTTTCAAAACCGGTATAGTACTTCATTGTAAGTGTTGCCGTTGTTTTTAATAATTTTTTTTTCATTTTAAGCCATTTTTCTCTAAAATTCCCCCTACCTCCTAAACGGGGCGAGATAGACCCCCACTCCCACAGTAAAAAGTGCTTGGTTTTGAACCCTCTAAAAAAAACCGTTATCAATTTTTGGCGCCAAGGTTATCGTACTCTTGCCCAATTGATGACTTAATAAATAAAATACGAAAAGAACCATCATCTATCTTCAAACAACTCGTGCTAATTATAAAAATTACTTTCGTTCCTAACCTTCTAAGCAGCACACCCCCCTGTTTTTCTACCCCTAACAGTAGCACTGTTAATCATTTTTCTATTTATTACCAGAACTCCCAAACGCTTCCCTACGATGTCTTCGCGCTGACCGAAACAAATCCTTCTTCTGCCTTAAAGTGTAACAAGTATTTTTCCTCTGACTTTAACGTCTTCCGCGATGATGGTCTTGAAAAATTCGATGAATCTTCTGGTCGCGGTGTTCTCTTAGCTATACACAACCGTTACGATTTTGAACTATTAAAACATCGCATACCGCTGATTTTGAGTTTATCTGCGCTAAAATTACCATCCTTAAGCGTAGTCTGTATCTTCTTTGCTGCTACATCCGCCCCTCTCAACCTATTCCAGGATACGAACTTGCTATTGATGCTATAGACTCTCTCTTTGATGTTACTGATCCCTGTGATGATGTCATATCTTAGGTGACATTAATCTTCCCCATCTTCAATGGGTTCAGTCTGAGGATGAAGTCCCATTTCGTTCCTTCAAATGCAATCTCAGACAAAGAAGCTCTTTTTACAGATTGTCTCTCCAACTCTGGTCTCCATCAAATCAGTGGCATAACTAATAGAGGTCTGCATGAATGCATTCATTTGCTCTCTCTAAACGTGTACAGTACTTCAGTGTACACTATTCATTGCAATAATTCGAACAAGTGTACAGCAAAAAAGAGTAACACACCACAAGAGACAGTTACTGTACAATACTTGATCACCTGATAGCAAAATGAGTGCACTGTTTTTTTTCTCTCCCAAGCTTGGGTACTTGAATTGGCTTCATGTGAGCGAATCGGGTGCAGTGTTAACTGTAGAAAATACACTGAGTAAACTGAGTACATTGAGTGCACTAAATAAAACGATTACAAGCGGTAGTCAGTTTCTAGCTTTGGCTATGTACATAGGCACAATCATACATATTACAGTGCGTGAAAAGAAAATAAAAACATACAGAAAAGCTACAATCCGTCTGGAACGGATCGTCTGATACCCTATCCTCCTCCCTATAAAGTGGGCGTGGCCAAATTGCATTTTATACTCAAATATAGCTATAATGCCGAACGTTTGAGGATGTTACATGTAAAATTTTATCAAAATAGGTTTTTTGATGATAACGCCCCCAAAAAGTGGGCGTGGCCAAAACTGTTCTATGGGTGAATTGTAGGGAATCTGAATACCCAAATATTTGGTCTTAACAAAATTTTTCGGTTTCATATAATTTAGTGAAGTTATGAAAAAGTGGGCGTGGCAGTGGGCGGACTTCAAAAATTTTTACACTTGTACTGTATCTTTTTCTCTGAAGCCCAGATATGAAATTTCATCGCCCTAGCTCAAAATTTAAGGCCCAAAAAGCGGTGACATACGGACGGACGGACGGACGGACGGACGGACGGTCATCGCTCAATCGATTTCGCTATTGATGCTGATCACGAATATATATACTTTATAGGGTCTATCTCGATTATTTCTCTATGTTACAAACTATGTGTCAAACTTAATATACCCTTAGGATAGGGTATAATAAATAATATATCACATTTATAAAAAAATTTCAAGCAAGATTATAAGATGGAAACTACTGATGTAAGTTAATTTTTGTCTTTTATAGAAAGGTTTTGTTTATAATAACGTTTGATATTTTATTTAACTAGGATTTAACAAACGACTCCGATGTCTCAATGGCCAGCGTTAGTGGTTTGTTGAACAATTCCGTTATCAAGGAAAAAATTAACAGCGGCGAATTTCAAATTAATAATAAAAGAGGCCGCAGTAAGGTATGGGATATATTTGGAACAATTAACAATGAAAACGGCGATGAAATTCAAAATTTAGTGGCGGTACAAAAATGTAACTCTAAAAGCACTTCGAATTTAGTAAAACACAAACGTTACATTTAAAAAAAACATACAAAAAAAGCTACAATCCGTCTGGAACGGATCGTCTGATACCCTATCCTCCTCTCTATAAAGTGGGCGTGGCCAAATTGCATTTTATACTCAAATATAGCTATAATGCCGAACGTTTGAGGATGTTACATGTAAAATTTTATCAAAATAGGTTTTTTGATGATAACGCCCCCAAAAAGTGGGCGTGGCCAAAACTGTTCTATGGGTGAATTGTAGGGAATCTGAATACCCAAATATTTGGTCTTAACAAAATTTTTCGGTTTCATATAATTTAGTGAAGTTATGAAAAAGTGGGCGTGGCAGTGGGCGGACTTCAAAAATTTTTACACTTGTACTGTATCTTTTTCTCTGAAGCCCAGATATGAAATTTCATCGCCCTAGCTCAAAATTTAAGGCCCAAAAAGCGGTGACATACGGACGGACGGACGGACGGACGGACGGACGGTCATCGCTCAATCGATTTCGCTATTGATGCTGATCACGAATATATATACTTTATAGGGTCTATCTCGATTATTTCTCTATGTTACAAACTATGTGTCAAACTTAATATACCCTTAGGATAGGGTATAATAAATAATATATCACATTTATAAAAAAATTTCAAGCAAGATTATAAGATGGAAACTACTGATGTAAGTTAATTTTTGTCTTTTATAGAAAGGTTTTGTTTATAATAACGTTTGATATTTTATTTAACTAGGATTTAACAAACGACTCCGATGTCTCAATGGCCAGCGTTAGTGGTTTGTTGAACAATTCCGTTATCAAGGAAAAAATTAACAGCGGCGAATTTCAAATTAATAATAAAAGAGGCCGCAGTAAGGTATGGGATATATTTGGAACAATTAACAATGAAAACGGCGATGAAATTCAAAATTTAGTGGCGGTACAAAAATGTAACTCTAAAAGCACTTCGAATTTAGTAAAACACAAACGTTACATTTAAAAAAAACATACAAAAAAAGCTACAATCCGTCTGGAACGGATCGTCTGATACCCTATCCTCCTCTCTATAAAGTGGGCGTGGCCAAATTGCATTTTGTACTCAAATATGGCTATAACCTCGAACGTTTGAGGATGTTACATGTAAAATTTTATCAAAATCGGTTTTTTTGATGAAAGCGCCCCAAAAAGTGGGCGTGGCCAAAACTTTTGTATGGGTGGATTGTAGGGAATCTGAATACCTAAATATTTGGACTTAACAAAATTTTTCGGTTTCATATAATTTATTGAAGAAGGGCGGATTTAAAAAAATTTTACACTTCTACTGTATCTTTTCGTCACAAGCCCAGATATGAAATTTCTGCGTTCTTGTTAAAAATTTAAGTCTCAAAAATCGGTTTTATGATAAAAACGCCCCCAAAAAGTGGGCGTGGCCAAAACTTTTGTTTGAGTGGATCGTAGGGAATGTGAATGCCTAAATATTTGGTCCTAACAAAATTTTTCGGTTTTATATAATTTAGTGAAGTTATGAAAAAGTGGGCGGATTTAAAAAATGTTTGCACTTGTACTGTATCTTTTTCTCAGAAGCCAAGATATGAAATTTCATCGTCCTAGCTCAAAATTTAAGGCCCAAAAAGCGGTGACATACGGACGGACGGACGGTCATCGGTCAATCGATTTCGCTATTAATGCTGATCACGAATATATATACTTTATAGGGTCTATCTCGATTATTTCTCTATGTTACAAACTATGTGTCAAACTTAATATACCCTTAGGATAGGGTATAAAAATTAGAACTGATGATAGAATACAAAAAACACATGTAGACGTTGAAGATAGGAAAAAAGTGTATTGTTGATAACAAAATGGTCAATAGAAAACTGCCGACACTTTAATATTATAAGGGATTGTGGTTCAAAAATTTCGCTGAATTTTTAATATCTATTGGTGCAAAATATGGACCAAATGTTGACATAGACAAATTATTACCACACCCTACAACAGTTTCACGTAACATTCAAAATGTATACAATAAATACTTGAAAGTTGTAAAAGCTAATATACTGAGTGTTAAAAATATTGGATATGGACTGACTTCAGACGTTTGGACAGACAATTATTTAAGAACTTCATACCTATCGTTGACAATCCATTACGTCAAGGACGGGAAACTAATTTCCAGACTCCTGGGTTTAAAATCTATGAAGAGCGTATGATGTGCAGGTGATTGTTTCTAAAATTGTTTAAAGTGCAACCAAACATTTTATTGAAATTTCAGGTCAAAACATTTATTCGAAAATCACAACACTTTTAACTGAATTTGAATGCGATTTAAACCACAAGGTCATTATGGTGACGGACATGGGATCTAATATGATTGCTGCCTTCCGCTCACTTGATCATAACTTCTGCATATGTAAATCATTTATTACATAATATTATAGAAAAAAGTATAAAGCAAATTCCCGAAATAACTGAACTGTGTAATACGTGCACTAAACTAGTAAAATATTTTAAAAAATCGGGTGTTAATTGTTCTCTTCAAACAACCTTAAAAAGTTATGTCTGTACTAGATTTAATTCAATTTATTATTTATTGCTTTCCGTAGAAAAAAGATGGGTCGAAATCACAAATATATTACTCGTTTCAAGACATTCGTTGCAGACCTCTAATAACTAATAGCCTTGGCAGACAAATTGACCTTATTTTCTCATCCGATGCTGATAACTGCATTGTTACGGCAAGTAATCATCTTCTCTCTACTCTTGACCGCTACCATCCACCCCTCTTTCTCTCGTTTGCATACGGCGACTTGAATTCAAATTCGCATTCTCAGACGTCATACAGCTTTAATTTCCGAAAAGCTGACTTCGCCAAACTCAACAACTTGCTCAGAAACGCCGTTTTTAAGTACAGAGATATTTCTGTGGATATTGCTCTCGCATCGTTCTATTCTTTAATCTTCCATTGTCAAACTGTTCCGTACTGGCCCAAAAAAAAACACCGTAGTATAATAAACAACTCCGCGGGCTTCGTAATAAGAGAAACAAACTTTGGAGGGCATACCTTAAATCTCGATCTGACTCTGACTACTCACTTTACCAGCACATACTCACTTCGCAGAACTAAGTGAGGTGATTTACCAAGATTACCTTGTCCGTATGCAATCCAATCTAATCACTGACCCTAAGCGTTTTTATCATTTCATAAATGCGAAATGTAAATCTGATAGCTATCCATCTACTCTTAAACTTGTCAACACCTCCGCGACGGACAGTCATTTACTGAGCGCATCACCGAGCCTGACCTTGACTACTTCTCCTACACGGATAACTGCGCTCAAACATCCTTATTCTCTAAGAATAACAAACTTAAGGATGACTACTCCCCCGGTCTCGAAGGATTGTTCGCTATTGTCTTAAAAAAATGCGTGACACACGTAGCGCAACCCTTGACTTCTCTTTTTCTGATGTCTATTTCTCAAGAATATTTCCCTCCGCCTTGGAAGAAATCAATTATTATACCCATTCATAAAAAAGGCCCTAAACCGATATAACCAACTATCGACCTATCGCCAAACTGTCATCCATACCCAAACTCTTTGAGAGTATTGTATACGACACAATGTTTTTTCACTGTAAATAGTTATTCTCTACTAAGCAACACGGTTTCCTCAAAGGTAGATTGACAACCACCAACCTAACAGAATTTGTTTCTCAGGCGTTTGAAGATGGTTGCGAAATTGATGTAATATCCACAGACTTCAGTAAAGCATTTGATAAAATCTCTCACCCAATTATTACGCTCAAGCTAAAAGCTCTCGATTTTCAACCCGGTTTCATCAGATGGATCCAAACTTACCTGGAAAATCGGCATTATATTTAAATCTTCTGTCTCTAACCCCTTCATGGCCACATCAGGCGTCCCTCAAGGCAGCCACCTGGGTCCCGTAATTTTCGTCCTTACCACCAACGACGTCGACCGCATTATCAAAGACTATCTCTATCTACATATGCCAATGACATGAAAATATTTAAATTCATATCTTCCACCACCGACTCTCGCTTTCTCCAAAACGACCTAAACAGATTTTTTATCTGGTGTCAGAAAAATCATCTCGAACTCAATACTAGTAAATGTCAATACATGACATACTCCCGTAAACGTCTTCCAACCTGTTGCTTCAGTCTCATCGTTGCGCGACAGGGAGCTTAACTTCCGCTCGCATATTGACAACATTATAAGTAGAGCTTACTCTACGCTTGGTTTTGTGAAACGTTGGTCTAAGGAATTTTCAGACCCCTACGTTACCAAATCACTCTATATCACCTTCGTCAGACCCATCCTCGAATATGCTAGCCAACCTTGGTCCCCTCACTATGCTGTCCATGTCCGACGTCTTGAAGCTGTCCAGGTTTATACGTTTCGACCTCCGCGGTCTCCCTTGCGTTGATAGTTTCAATTTGCCTCCCTATTCTGAACGCCTGAAACTGATCAATCTTCACTCTCTCGAAAACCGCCGCGATAATGCCGACCTTCTCTTCCTACATCATTTAATAACTGGGCACATTGATTGCCAGCCCTTCTTGGATCGGTCTCGTTCAATACCAACCCCCATAGCCTTAGGTCTATTCCCCTTTTCCGTCTCAGTACTTACCGCACCAATTATGGTTATAACGCACCTCTGTGTAGAATACTTCATTTGGCTTACAATATGGAAAACTCGTTTGACTTTCACTGCAGCAGAGCCACCTTTCGGAACATCCTTCATCATCGCTCCAATTCCGCTTAACCACTGTCCCACACCTACCCTCTTCTGACCATACCCTCTTCCTCCTCTCGATAGTGTGTAAGTTTATCTTTAGTTTTTAAGTTTAGATTGTTTACGTAAGGCTTGTATTAAGTTCAATAAAGTGCCGGTAATGCCGGCGTCAAATCGAATCAAATCCAATCGTCAGTAAACATGTGTTCCGCTTTAACGTTTCATTGTAACGAAAACAATGTCCCATCTGCAAGTTGCAACTCATGCGACAAGTGCCAAAGGTTTCTAAACCTCCATCTTAACGAAAAAACATGCAGAAAAGCTACAATCCGTCTGGAACGGATCGTCTGATACCCTATCCTCCTCTCTATAAAGTGGGCGTGGCCAAATTGCATTTTGTACTCAAATATGGCTATAACCTCGAACGTTTGAGGATGTTACATGTAAAATTTTATCAAAATCGGTTTTTTGATAAAAACGCCCCCAAAAAGTGGGCGTGGCCAAAACTGTTCTATGGGTGAATTGTAGGGAATCTGAATACCTAAATATTTGGACTTAACAAAATTTTTCGGTTTCATATAATTTAGTGAAGTTATGAAAAAGTAGCCGTGGCAGTGGGCGGATTTAAAAACATTTTACACTTCTACTGTATCTTTTCGTCAGAAGCCCAGATATGAAATTTCAGCGTCCTAGTTAAAAATTTAAGGCCCAAAAATCGGTTTTGTGATGAAAACGCCCCCAAAAAGTGGGCGTGGCCAAAACTTTTGTATGGGGGGATTGTAGGGAGTCTGAATACCTAAATATTTGGTCTTAACAAAATTTTTCGGTTTCATATAATTTAATGAAGTTATGAAAAAGTGGGCGTGGCAGTGGGCGGATTTAAAAAATGTTTACACTTGTACTGTACCTTTTTCTCAGAAGCCCAGATATGAAATTTCATCGTCCTAACTCAAAATTTAAGGCCCAAACAGCGGTGACATACGGACGGACGGACGGACGGACGGACGGTCATCGCTCAATCAATTTCGCTATTGATGCTGATCACAAATATATATACTTTATAGGGTCTATCTCGATTATTTCTCTATGTTACAAACTATGTGTCACACTTAATATACCCTTAGGATAGGGTATAAACATACAGAAAAGCTACAATCCGTCTGGAACGGATCGTCTGATACCCTATCCTCCTCTCTATAAAGTGGGCGCGGCCAAATTGCATTTCGTACTCAAATATGGCTATAACCTCGAACGTTTGAGGATGTTACATGTAAAATTTTATCAAAATTGGTTTTTTGATGAAAACGCCCCCAAAAAGTGGGCGTGGCCAAAACTGTTCTTTGGGTGAATTGTAGGGAATATACCCTTAGGATAGGGTATAATAAGATGCCTTCAAGCAGTATGTAATTTGCTGTACGTGCCTCCGCCACCGACTCGATGTCGGCTAGAAAAGATGTGTGGTGTTGATGGATGTACCTACAAGCACCATAGACTGCTTCACAAAATGCGAGATAGACGTACCTACTCTAGCTATCCCATAAATGCACCAGTGTATTATCATCAAATTGCATTTTATTTAGAATAATGGTAGTATGGTAGTAGAAAATTAAACACTTTCGCCCTCCTCGACGACGGTTTCTCAATATTACTCATTAATGAAGATCTGGTTACGAAACTAGGGGTTTCAGGCGAACCCAAGCCGTTATGTTCGAAATGTACAGCTAACAATCACAGAAAGTACGTCTAAAACAGTAAATATGAAAATTTCGTCAATCTCTTCAGACAAAAGAACCGATATCATAAACATACGAACAGGCAGATCACTGTCTCCCAAAACAAGACATAAACGCTGAAGAACTAGCACATCGGGGTTGGACCAATGGAAGTTGTTCATGAACGTTTCTGTCACCAAAATGATGAAACAGTTGTCAACGAGCTACGTCAGTGATTTTTTATACCCAGACTTCTAGTTTTGCTTCAAGAAATAAAAAGAAACAAATGCCAATTTTGCAGGAACAATAGATGCATTCCTAATTCACCAATAGTGGGTGATCTACCTTTAACTAAAACCGTTCACTACGCCCTTTCGTACATAGGCATTGAATACTTTGGACCACTCAATGTTACGGTAGGGAGACGTGCAGAGAAGAAATAACTTGTTTGACTTGCCGCGCGGTTCACGTGGAGATCGCTTGCTCTCTATCTACCGACTCATGCGTAATGGCTTTAAATCGCTTAATCGCACATAGGGGTTGGCACCTGCAGATCTTTAGCGATAATGGTACCAATTTTCACTGAGCGTGCAACGAGTTAAGAGAGATTATGCAGCATGTTGACGTAGAAAGGACGGCAGGGAGCTTCGTTGGCCCGAATCTTAAATGGAATTTCATTCCGCCCTCATCTCCCCATATGGGGGGAGTTGGGAAAGACTGGTTAAATCAGAAAAGACAACTTTGAGTTACAAAACACCGACAAGAAAACCTACAGATGAATTAAAATTGACTATGTTGGCTGAGGTAGAGAGAATTATTAATGGCAGGCCCCTTACATACGTTCCTTTAGGTAATTCAAATGGCTTTGGCTTAGGCTTTGACGCCTAACCACTTTGTGTTGGGTAAACAATGGTAACAAAACATCACGAGAGCTATGCGACCATAGCATTGTCCTACGAAAAAATTGGGTAGTCAGCCAAGAATTTGTGAATCGTTTTTGGAAGCGACCCGTCACTCTAACGTCCAAAACCAAGGAATCCACATTATTGTGTTTCCTAGATATTGAGGAACAATATCAACAACATTGAAACCAATTCGGGAACCAGTGCCCTACGAAGGCTCGATATCTGCGAAACAATTAACAATCATTCTTGGGAAGCAGCACTGTCAAACGACCGCGACGTGCACACCGAGGGAGTCCCCAAAGTTATCGCCTATGCAGATGAGGTCGATGTACTAGAAATAGGAAAATACACGCAGACACTGGCCGATGTCATGCAGTGCCTCAATAATCTAATAAACTGGGCTGAAAGCAGTGGCTCAGGTTTGGACATGACGATAATCATTGATAATCATTAAAACACAATTCGTGGCGCAGTAATACTTTTTCGTATGTTGTTAACATTTTGGTAACATGCCGCTATGTTTTTGCCAAGCTTTATTTGTTTACGTAACATTAAATACTATAGTCATAAGTTGTATGTATTCAACTTTATCATAGCTTTTCAGCAAATCAAATGAAACTGGGTCATCAATTCTTTCAACTAGTTGAACGACAGATACATGATACATTAATAAACCTTCAGCGTTTGACTATCATTGAATGAGAGGAGAGTGGGAAGCACGGAGCGTCATAAAGCCGGTACTCATCACCTCCGAGACAGTTGCATTCAACTATAACCACCTAGTAATACAAAAAGGGTCTTGACATGCAAGTAAGCTGTTATCGGTCCTCTCTGCATTCCGGAAACTAATTTGAAGGGCTGTGTAAAGCATAAACATATACATATATACAGGAGTGACAAGGACAACAAAAAACATACAGAAAAGCTACAATCCGCCTGGAACGGATCGTATGATACCCTATCCTTCTCTCTATAAAATGGGCTTGGCCAAATTGCATTTTGTACTCAAATATAGCTATAATGTCGAACGTTTGAGGATGTTACATGTAAAATTTTATCAAAATAGGTTTTTTGATGATAACGCCCCCAAAAAGTGGGCGTAGCCAAAACTGTTCTACGGCTGAATTGTAGGGAATCTAAATACCCAAATATTTAGTCTTAACAAAATTTTTCGGTTTCATATAATTTAGTGAAGTTCTAAAAAAATAGGCGTGGCAGTGGGCGGATGTAGAAAAATTTTACACTTGTACTGTATCTTTTTCTCAGAAACCCAGATATGAAATTTCAGCGTCCTAGTTAAAAATTTAAGGCCCAAAAATCGGTTTTGTGATGAAAACGCCCCCAAAAAGTGGGCGTGGCCAAAACTTTTGTATGGGTGGATTGTAGGGAATCTGAATGCCTAAATATTTGGTCTTAACAAAATTTTTCGGTTTCATAGAATTTAGTGAAGTTATGAAAAAGTGGGCGTGGCAGTGGGCGGATTTCAAAAATGTTTACACTTATACTGTATCTTTTCCTCAGAAGCCCAGATATGAAATTTCATCGTCCTAGCTCAAAATTTTAGGCCCAAACAGCGGTGACATACGGACGGACGGACGGACGGACGGACGGTCATCGCTCAATCGATTTCGCTTTGATGCTGATCACGAATATATATACTTCATATGGTCTATCTCGATTATTTCTCTATGTTACAAACTATGTGTCAAACTTAATATACCCTTAGGATAAGGTATAATGAGATAGACATTGCTAAATTATATGAAACCGAAAAATTTTGTTACGACCAAATATTTAGGCATTCAGATTCCCTACAATCCACCCATACAAAATTTTTTTTAACTTCACTAAATTATATGAAACCGAAAAATTTTGTTAAGTCCAAATATTTAGGTATTCAGATTCCCTACAATTCACCCGTAGAAGAGTTTTGGCCACGCCCACTTTTTGGGGGCGTTTTCATCAAAAAACCGATTTTGATAAAATTTTACATGTAATATCCTCAAACGTTCGAGGTTATAGCCATATTTGAGTACAAAATGCAATTTGGCCACGCCCACTTTATAGAGAGGAGGATAGGGTATCAGACGATCCGTTCCAGACGGACTGTAGCTTTTCTGTATGTTTTATTATTATTTATATTGCAACAGCCCTTCGTCTTGCTTAATGTTTACTTGTAACTTTCTTGCAACATATTACACGACTTATGTGCCTACTGGCCAGTTGTTCTGTTCTCTGTGTACATTCTACTTGGATTTGTGTTTGTTAAAGGAATGGGAAATATATATATGTATACATATGTACGTAAAAGTTCATCATATGTACGGGAGTGACAAGGACTACAAAACTGACATAGACATTGCTCTCTATTATATTTGCAGCAGCCCTTCGTCTTGGTTCATGTTTACTTGTAACTCTCTTGAAACATATTACACGACTGATGTACATTCTACACTGAATTGTGTTTGTTAAAGGAATGGGAAATATATATGTATATGTATATGTATATGTATGTAGGTAAAAGTTCATTGACCTATAAAATGATTAAAGTAGATATGTATATCTGTCGAGAAAAACAGTGGTATGAGAGAACCACGTGACGAAGGGAATGAAAAGTCCGCAGGTAAACCCCATATTGTGTGCGCACTGTTAAGGGTTGCAATTTGCAAAATGGTGGACTGATTATACCCTATCCTAAGGGTATATTAAGTTTGACACATAGTTTGTAACATAGAGAAATAATCGATATAGACCCTATAAAGTATATATATTCGTGATCAGCATCAATAGCGAAATCGATTGAGCGATGACCGTCCGTCCGTCCGTCCGTATGTCACCGCTTTTTGGGCCTTAAATTTTGAGCTAGGACGATGAAATTTCATATCTGGGCTTCTGAGAAAAAGATACAGTACAAGTGTAAAAATTATTGAAATCCGCCCACTGCCACGCCCACTTTTTCATAACTTCACTAAATTATATGAAACCGAAAAATTTTGTTAAGATCAAATATTTAGGTATACAGATTCCCTACAATTCACCCATAGAACAGTTTAGGTCACGCCCACTTTTTGGGGGCGTTTTTATCACAAAACCGATTTTTGGGCCTTAAATTTTTATTTAGGACGCTGAAATTTCATATCTGGGCTTCCAAGAAAAAGATACAGTACCGATTTTGATAAAATTTTACATGTAACATCCTCAAACGTTCGAGGTTATAGCCATATTTGAGTACAATATGCAATTTGGCCATGCCCACTTTATAGAGAGGAGGATAGGGTATCATACGATCCGTTCCAGACGGATTGTAGCTTTTCTGTATGTTTATACCCTATCCTAAGGGTATATTAAGTTTGACACATAGTTTGTAACATAGAGAAATAATCGAGATAGACCCTATAAAGTATATATATTCGTGATCAGCATCAATAGCGAAATCGATTGAGCGATGACCGTCCGTCCGTCCGTCCGTCCGTCCGTCCGTCCGTCCGTCCGTCCGTCCGTCCGTCCGTATGTCACCGCTTTTTGGGACTTAAATTTTGAGCTAGGACGATGAAATTTCATATCTGGGCTTCTGAGAAAAAGATACAGTACAAGTGTAAAAATTTTTGAAATCCGCCCACTGCCACGCCCACTTTTTCATAACTTCACTAAATTATATGAAACCGAAAAATTTTGTTAAGACCAAATATTTAGGCATTCAGATTCCCTACAATCCACCCATACAAAAGTTTTGGCCACGCCCACTTTTTGGGGGCGTTTTTATCACAAAACCGATTTTTGGGCCTTAAATTTTTATCTAGGACGCTGAAATTTCATATCTGGGCTTCCAAGAAAAAGATACAGTACAAGTGTAAAAAATTTTTACATCCGCCCACTGCCACGCCTACTTTTTTATAACTTCACTAAATTATATGAAACCGAAAAATTTTGTTAAGACCAAATATTTGGGTATTTAGATTCCCTACAATTCAGCCATAGAACAGTTTTGGCCACGCCCACTTTTTGGGGGCGTTATCATCAAAAAACCTATTTTGATAAAATTTTACATGTAACATCCTCAAACGTTCGACATTATAGCTATATTTGAGTACAAAATGCAATTTGGCCATGCCCACTTTATAGAGAGGAGGATAGGGTATCATACGATCCGTTCCAGACGGATTGTAGCTTTTCTGTATGTTTTTATTCAAAGTTTGTGTCTGGAATCTGGGTGCCAGAATTCGATTTCTGTCCTTTATAACGACCCTTTTAGAGTTTAAGAAAGCGCTACAGCTATTTAACCAGATTTTTGCCGAAGAGAAAGCGACAATCACTCTCCCGCCAAAAAGAAAACTTTTAACCGTGTTTTTACTTGTTTCAAACAATTTCTTCGAACTGGTACCGGCTGATGCTGTTGTTGCGTGCAAATATTGTGCGAAATCCCTCCCAAAATGACTCATTCACCTTTTCGAACCATCTTTATACCCTATCCTAAGGGTATATTAAGTTTGACACATCGTTTGTAACATAGAGAAATAATCGAGATAGACCCTATAAAGTATATATATTCGTGATCAGCATCAATAGCGAAATCGATCGAGCGATGACCGTCCGTCCGTCCGTCCGTATGCCACCGCTTTTTGGGCCTTAAATTTTGAGCTAGGACGATGAAATTTCATATCTGGGCTTCTGAGAAAAAGATACAGTACAAGTATAAAAATTTTTGAAATCCGCCCACTGCCACGCCCACTTTTTCATAACTTCACTAAATTATATGAAACCGAAAAATTTTGTTAAGACCAAATATTTAGGCATTCAGATTCCCTACAATCCACCCATACAAAGGTTTTGGCCACGCCCACTTTTTAGGGGCGTTTTCATCACAAAACCGATTTTCGGGCCTTAAATTTTTAACTAGGACGCTGAAATTTCATATCTGGGCTTCCAAGAAAAAGATACAGTACAAGTGTAAAATTTTTTTACATCCGCCCACTGCCACGCCTACTTTTTTAGAACTTCACTAAATTATAAGAAACCGAAAAATTTTGTTAAGACCAAATATTTGGGTATTTAGATTCCCTACAATTCACCCATACAAGAGCTTTGGCCACGCCCACTTTTTGGGGACGTTATCATCAAAAAACCTATTTTGATAAAATTTTACATGTAACATCCTCAAACGTTCGACATTATAGCTATATTTGAGTACAAAATGCAATTTGGTCACGCCCACTTAATAGAGAGGAGGATAGGGTATCATACGATCCGTTCCAGACGGATTGTAGCTTTTCTGTATGTTTTTCTCTTTTTTCGTCGTCTTTCGCGAGCTTTGCGATCGTTAAGCGTTTCTGGTGGAATCTCGCAATCAGTGCTGACACCTTCGTTCAAGGCTCAAGGGGGATGACAAAGCAGGTACCCCAGGGGCAGACGGACGGTCTGAAGCAGGAACAGCCAGGCAAACCGCCTGAAGACTCATCCTGATCCTTTTTCATCAACATTCATCAAAGGGGTTAACAAGGTGCCCCATGCCCACCCACCCTGCACTATATTGTTTGTTCTTTACCTGATGACACCGACCATTTTTATAATCTACTTCTTCCAAAAAGGGACCTGCATTTTGTTTGTAAAGGGTAGTTTCCGATTGCCTGGGTTTCTCCCATTTTTAGTATGTCTTACGGAGGTTTACTCGATAGGTAGGGCCCGAGATATATTTTAAAGGCTCCAAATGGTAGGTCCTCATAGGAATTGTAGTGAGTCAATATAAGATCCTGGAGGTAGGCGAGGGCTAAGTACGAACCTAAGCAACCACTGGGATTCAAAAACGAACACTTCAAAAATTTCTCCACTATCGTGACTCATTTCACGAGAGAGACTCGTCGAATGAGAGAGGCAACGAGGGAAGATTCTGGAGGACTGGATGTGACTCCCATCGCTCTAGTAGCTGAATCGACTGCGAGGAGGCGAAATCAGTTACACTAACACATACGGACCATTTCCCGCCTAAAAGAACGACGCGGCAGGAAGGAGTAATTTTTATTCAAACTCGCGAAAAAAACATTTTAAAATTCACCAATTCGAAATTGTGAAATAGGTGTAAAAGTCGGAGACATAGTGATGTTTTTTCGAGATTATTTCGTCAAGAAAATGTTCCTATTTTTATACCCTATCCTAAGGGTATATTAAGTTTGACACATAGTTTGTAACATAGAGAAATAATCGAGATAGACCCTATAAAGTATATATATTCGTGATCAGCATCAATAGCGAAATCGATTGAGCGATGACCGTCCGTCCGTCCGTCCGTCCGTCCGTTCGTATGTCACCGCTTTTTGGGCCTTAAATTTTGAGCTAGGAGGATGAAATTTCATATCTGGGCTTCTGAGAAAAAGATACAGTACAAGTGTCAACATTTTTTAAATCCGCCCACTTTTTCATAACTTCATTAAATTATATAAAACCGAAAAATTTTGTTAAGACCAAATATTTAGGCATTCAGACTCCCTACAATCCATTCATACAAAAGTTTTGGCCACGCCCACTTTTTGGGGGCGTTTTCATCAAAAAACCGATTTTGATAAAATTTTACATAGTAACATCCTCAAACGTTCGAGGTTATAGCCATATTTGAGTACGAAATGCAATTTGGCCACGCCCACTTTATAGAGAGGAGGATAGGGTATCGGACGATCCGTTCCAGACGGTATGTAGCTTTTCTGTATGTTTTTGGTTGTCGTCGTGGACGCATAGTTCATAAAAGTGGAACTCTGCCTTAACTGTCGGGAGCGATTTGGGGGCTGGGTGGCTCCAAAGTTGTAATAAATCATTAAAAAAAATTATAACGTCATATCTGAATATTTGCAAGATGAATCTTTAACCCAAGAACAATGTGGTATAATTGACAGATCAATACGGCGAGTGGAAGGGCGTGGCAGAGCCTCCCAAACATGCAAGAAATTTAAAATTTTCAAGTTATTTTGTCCAGCTTAAAATTTAGGTATATCATGGACAAGCTTCAATCTATATCTGCAAGGGCAGAGTGAAATTGCGGGCATAACATCTCGACAGAGCCTGTCGAACTCTATTAGGCGTAGAATATGCTTTCAGGAGCAAGTGCAGAGAAATGATTCATATCTCCCAAAGTACACGATTTTAATAAATATACATGATTTGAAAAGCTTGTTTAATGGCCTTCAAAACTATTTACAAAGTTTTATTCTAACGCTGATACTTATGAAAATATTTAGCTTTCATATCTAACAGTTTTAACCAACCTAACAACTTTTGGAACGTATGGTTACTTAATACGTAAAATAGCTTACAAAACACAATATTGATGTATTATAATTAATTTGAAATTAAAACAAAATTCCTGCACTTTAAATTTTATAAATTCATTCTCCAAGTTCTTCGATAAAAAGTTCTTCTTCATCATTAGACTCTTCGTCGCTAAAATTGTTGAGGTCATGTAAACTGTAAAGTTTTAAGCTATGATTAGTAATATTCATATTAGTAAAAATGCAATTGAAACGTACCTACACGTACCTAAACGTATTCTCTCTCATTTGATGATTGAATAATGATATCATTTACAATTGTTGGCAATTGATCCCCTTCGAATTTTTTTTCTAACCATCCGTTCTGCTTAGATGCCAAAGTAGTAGGACTTTTTGAAAAAGCATTGTTCCAGATAGAGGTAATGTATTGTTGACGTAGTTCAGCTTAAGAAGGCGGCAAACTTGGAGCATCAAAATTTTTAAATCTGACTTCAAATGATTCATTCAGATTCTTCACCTTTTATGTGTTGTTGAACAATTCAAATCTTGCGTCGTTAACCTTGTCGATATTTCGGATATTGCACATGCGACACACAAATTTTTCAATACTTGTAAAAGTCGCATCTCTTCCGTTCAAATCAGTTTCTCCTAGTTTGGCGAATGCTGTTTGATATTCCAGCGAATTTTCCAATAGCTTCAATGGTTTTAATTTTCCTTTTCGGAAAAATGCTGGATTATAATCACAGCCAGTTGTTACGTGAAAACCTGGTAAGCCACTTGAAAGCAATTCTTTTAAGAGTTGGTATAATTGTGACATATCAATATCGTTGAGAATTTCCAACTCCAATCTCCATCCAGATTTTTAATGAACGATGGAGATTTTTCATATTTCCAAGCAATACTACAAGGACATCTGTATTAGAACATCTTACCAAAATAGTCGATGCAAAACTGATTTTCCTTATGTGGAATATTATTTTAGTATCTGCTTCTTCGTGTTCTTCATAAGAGCAATTGTTTTCGATTACTTTCAGTACTTTATTGTTATGCCATAACATCAAATCAATAACATAAGTCATAATTTAAATGTATTATTTTATTGCCTATAAATGGCACCACCTCGTCACTCTCCTCAATGTATGAGGAATTTTACCAAAGCCACCTTGAACTTGCTATTTTTAAGTTCTTTCATGAAAACCGGAGGCCTTACTTGGTCTGGCCTAAAAATTTCATATTCTAATTCAGTATTATTTCTTAGGTTGTGTTTATAGTCCTTAATAGATGGAGAAATATAGCAATCAAAAAGGATTAAAGGATATTCGATTTGCACTGAACCGCGTGACCACCTGTAAAATTTTTTTAGATATACTTATAAAGAATCTTGGAATATCTTTCATTAAATGCAACATGAAAAATCCATTCAGAACCACGACGTCGATACTGTTTGGCTCTCTACTTGTGACTTTTTTTTCCAATACTTTCATTAATTCAGATTTATCAGTTTTGCATATGGCTCCATCCAAATGACATAGAGCTGTTGGGACTGGTGTTAGAGGATACGACATTACTTTAGCGATTTCCATATTTTGCTGAATGGAAACACCCAACAAGCGTCCAAACAAATCTCTCGTCATCTTGATTTCCTGTATTTTGCCAGCTTTTTTTTTACTTCCTGTTGAAAAATTCATAATTGCATTCCTTTTTAAAGGTTTTTCGAACCGGTCTTTATTTGCACTACATTCGGAAATAATTTGTTTTCTTAAATTATTACCCAAATCTTCAACCCACAAACAAAATTTCAGCATTTGGTCCTGCTGCGGCTCTACCTGTACCTATGTTATAAAGATATTCTTTATTCAATTCCAAGCTAAATGTTTTTATATTCTGCTTGATATTAGTAATGAATTTATCTAGGCGAATGCAATTATTTTTTATTTTATTTTTTTCCAAATCGGCAGTAACATCTTGTGCTTTTTTTCGCCCAGTATCTTCATATATGTATATAGGATATTATCCTTGATCGAATAGCATGGCTTTTCGACCAACGTTGACGAGCAGAGATTGAGTTTGTAAAATTCAGAACACCTGTTAATCGCCGTTCTGCATCAGCATTCACAGTTTGTTCCAGGGCTAAGTCCACTGTGTAGGAAATGAGTTGAAGGGGGGTGGTAACGAAAAATAAAGTGCACGACTGAGTCGTACGTACTTATTTAATAGGCACTGAAATTCAAAGTTTTGTTCTTATACATGAGGCCTAATAACTTGGGAGTGGCATTCTGCATTTTTGATGGAATTGATAACATTGAACTAATTCACAAATTTGTTTGTAAAAACGCCCTTAAAAAATGGGCTTGGCCATACATATGTATATGTATGGTGTTCAACAGAATAATAGAAAACAAGGCCTATTAATTTCGTTTTAACAAATTTTTCGATTTCTAGTAAAATTTTTTAAAAAAGGTACATTTTTGAAAAGTGGGCGTGGCAGTTCCAAAACTTGGTACGTCATATCTTTGTCATTGTCATACCCACCTCAGATATTAATTTTAAGCTCAACCGGTCAAGAAATAGCCGAGAAACAGTCAATTTCTAAAATTACCGTTATACGCATTTTTCGCGAAAAACGACTAATAGCATATACCCAAACTAACTCACATATAAAATTTTATCAAAATCGTTAGAGCCGTTTTCGAGAAAATCCATTTTTAGTAAAATCGCCCTTAAGTAAAGTACCCTTCATTTTGAGGTTAGAATGAAAATTCCAATTTCGCCTCTAGGGATTATGCCACAAACCCCAGATATGAAGTTTGAAGTAAATCCGTCCAGCCGTTTAGGCTGCAGTTAAATAGACAGACAGACAGACATACGGAATTGAAGGAAGAGGAATTGACCCACTTATTTGGACTTCTCCATCATAGTGATGTCAAATTTGATTAAAATCTCGAGTTCGAAATTTTTCACGAAACCAATACTTGCCCTATAGGTATAGGTGCAAGTAAAAACGACACGATGTCTCATCAAATGTAGGCTTTATTTCGACTGACTGTTAGAGACATGGTTACAGATATTTATAGGGTTCTTTCGAGTCGATCACCTGATCAGTTGGCCTTAACATAATTTTGTGTACATAGTCGCCGTTAGCCGTTAACTGAATGTTCTGAAGCAGGGTGTTCAAATAGTTAAGTTTTAATTTGTTTTTTTTTTATATTTTCTACAGTTCGGCCGTCCTGAAGAAGTAATCGTCCCGATTACATACTACCCCTTTACAATATATTTTCGTATTCACTACATTTTTAAAGTATATTTTTCAATATAAGAAAATTTAAAGTAATAATAATTCAATGTAATTACTGCTTTTTAAAGAAATAAAATAAAACAAATTCATTATTAAGTTTAAATGACATTCATAGGAAAAATAGTTTTGAACAGAAAGATGTGAAGAGGAGAAAAAGAGAAAGTGAAAAATACATCATATTCCAGAACGAGAATCAGTCATACAAATGGTTTCGAGCTACCTCCTCATCGTCCTTCGTTTGCTCGACATTATAGTGTTTCATATTATCTGGAGAGAATACTCCCTTGTATGGTAATCGAGATATTTGCAAGCCGTCGATGTCTTAATCACAGACATCGTTAGGTAAAACCTTTTTAATCTCATATGGACCTCGATACTTGGCAAGAAGTTTTTGATTAACTCCAGGGGTCGCTGACATATTCTTTATCATAACATATTCACCTTGCTTATACACTTTGGGATTTTTATGCCGGCTATCAAAATAGATTTTGTTTCGCGCTTGGTTTCTTTTAATGCTCTCATGCGCTTCAGCCCTAATATCTTTTAATGTCAATAAACTCTTTCACACGATCAGAAAGTTCTCCTTTTTGATTTATACCAAACAATAAAACACTTGGCGTGAAACCTTTGCTCCTATTAACGGTGTTGTTAAGCGCAAATTCCGCCTTGACCAAATGCTTATCCCAATTACTAGTGGTGTTGGAATCACATCCCTTAGATAGCATTGGAACGAGAACACGGTTTATACGCTCCACCTGACCATTTGATTGGGGGGAACGCGTGGCAATCTTAACATGTTTAATATTATTTTCTTGTATGAAATCGGTGAATTCTTTTGATGTGAAAGATGTTCCACGATCTGATACAATTCGATCCGGTCTTGAATAATTTTCGAAAAAAGACATTAAACACTTAATCGTTTCCTTGTTTTGTGTTGACTTAACAGGATAGTCGATGACTAGGAAAACATGTTTTCTCTTTGCCTGAGAATCTGGTAAAGGACCGAGATGGTCAATGGGAAGTGTATCGAAAGGAACTTTCCCTTTTGGTATCGAATGTAAACTCGCTTCCACTTTACCGGAATGAGGTGAAAAATAGATGCATTTAAGGCAACCTTTTATGTGAGTCTTTATTTTCTCCTTCATTTTCGGAAACCAATAACTTCCTTACAAATGTTGAAAACACTTCTCCACACCCAAAAGGCACATTGCCTCTTGGTGTGTACGTATGACCTCTTTTTCCATACTGGACGGAACATAGAAAAGAACCTTGTCCTTATATTTGCGGTATATAAGACCATCTAGACCATCGGAGGCAATCGCTAAGAAACTTTGCAACTTTAGAGCCCACCGTGATATGCGAGGGTTAAGGGATTTATATATGAAATATATATATGAAATTTCCTCAGGGCAAAAATTATAGAAAGTGTCTCCAGGTCGTAGCTATGGTATTTATTTTCTGGTTCGGTAGCTCGCTTCGAAAAATAAAAGACAGGATGGAATTTTCCATTCACCTGTTTCTGCATGAAAACTGCACCGAAACCTAACGAACTTGCGTCACAATGGAGTTCCGTAACGCTATGGGGACTATATAAAGCTAAGACAGGAGATGCCACTAGTTTTGCTTTTAACGTTTCAAAAGTTTCCAATTCTTTAACTCCGAATACGAATGATGCATCCCTTTTTAACAGGTCATAGAATGGTTTAGCAATCTTGGCAAAGCCTTTTCTAAATTTTCGGAAATAGGAGCAAAGTCCTAGGAACGTGTACGTTTTTGAAGAAGAAGGTATAGGGAAACTTTTAATTGCATTTAAGTTGCTATCATTAAGCCTTATACCGTCTTTAGTAACCTTATAACCAAAATAAACGATTTCCGTTTCCAAGAATCTACATTTATCAAATCTGAGCTGTAGAGAGTGTTCTACAATTATGTTTATAACTTCACGCAAAATATCTAGGTATTCTTCGACGGATTGCGTCGCGATTAGGATGTCATTCAGGTAAGTAAGTATTTTCCCTGATGAAATTAAATTCTTGAAAACATACTTCATATACCTCTCGAACACGGAGGGGCGTTTCTTAGTCCGAACGGCATGCGGGTGTATTCAAACTGCCCCAACGGAATAATAAAAGAAGTGAATTTCATGGAGTCATCCGTCAACTGAACGTGATGAAACCCATTTTTTAAATCTAGCGTAGAAAAATATATTTTATCCCGGAGACGGTCAAGGTGGTCTTCTATGAGAGGTAGCGGATAGTTATCACGTAAAGTTATTTTGTCGAGCTCCCTGAAGTCAACAGTTAGATTCGCGTATTATACCCGTTTTGAGTAAATCATCTAAAATGTTTTGTAGTTCGATTTTGTGTGCATAAAGGAGTCTCCTAGGTGCACATCGAAACGGAGCATCCTTAGAAAGAGTTATATTCGTTTTAAAATCTGTTTGCGACAAATGATCTTTCGGATGTAAGTAAGCCGGCATAACTACTTCTCTGATTTTCTCTTTTACATTTTCACACAAGCTTTCGGATATAATAAATGGAAACTCACCCCCTTCTGTAGCTACATCGATGTTCGTAATCTGCTGGAGAAAATCAGCTACAAGCTTATCAGGAGTTGTTGGCAAACAGGAAATATGATGGTGGGAGCAGCTGGAAACCATTTGGGAGTCCCGATTCTCATTTACTCTTCGAAACGCCAAACCTGTTTTTCCGATGAAGTCGCGACCTAAGATGACAGGGTAAAACATTGAAAAATTCTTTAAAACTAAAACATTTATATTTATTATTGAACTTTCAAACGCAATACTAGTGTTTATACTCTCTACCACCTCTAGTGGACTATTGTTGACTCCGCAGTATGTCTGGTTCCTCTTCTTCAATGTGGACAACAAGACTGTTGGCAGATATCTTTTTTGCACGAAGCTTATTGGACTCCCAGAATCCAGCAACGTTAGCAAAGTCACCGAGATCTCTATATGCCTACTTATCCATTTATATCGAACACAGCACTCGAAATTGTTTTTCTTTTGTCCAATATCCTCTGCGTCTAGTAATGAGATGTTTTTCACATGGTCGGAATAGCTTCTTCCATCAGCTGACTACGACTGCACTCTGGGGTTTCGTTGCAATGGCATAGCTCGATTTTTGTTTTCACAATTAGACGATATGTGTCCATGTTTTCCGCGATCTCTTGCATATGTAGCACATATTGCTGCATCGTTTAGTCACTAAGCTTCCTTCACCTTCGTAGGTCATTATAGATATCTGATTTGGTCACCACTCACTTCTTAAGGCATCTTTCAGTTGTGTCCAACTACGAAGATTTACTGTTCTGGCAAATAGTCGTGTTGTTCCCCTGAGAAATCTCTTACCGAAGATAAATTTGTTTCTGTCATCCAGATCTAGAACTTCTGAGTACTCCTCGAACTGCTCGATCCATCGATGAACGGAAAAGTTATCATCTCCACTAAAGGCAGGTATCGAATCTTCAATGTCTTTGAAGCTGTAACTAGAAGTTGATTTTTGAACAGATTCTACCTCACATTCTGCCTCATTTAATTCCAATTCTCGTAGTTTCCATTTTAACTTCAGAAGTTCCTCTTTTTACTTACACATCCTCTGTAGCTTTTCTAATTCTTCATTGAGTTGCTCTTTATCCTCACTATCTTCATCAGACACGTTGTTTTCCAATGGTATTGAGTCATCAGCACTTGGATCTTTATTAGCCGAAGAAAACTCCTGCATCAAGCTGTCAAAGTCTTCCTCCGAAAAATTGTGAACAGCATCTTGAACTCGGATTCTAAGCTCCGCTTTAGTACCAGTAGTTGGAAATTTTAATGATCTGAGGATGTTTTTGAGTTTGCAAACTGTTGAAGACTCCAAAAAGTTCCATCCACTTTTCAGACATTATTAAACTTTCAATTATACTACGCGGAACAAACTTTCAAGCAAAAAAAAAACATACAGAAAAGCTACAATCCGTCTGGAACGGATCGTATGATACCCTATCCTCCTCTCTATAAAGTGGGCATGGCCAAATTGCATATTGTACTCAAATATAGCTATAATGTCGAACCTTTGAGGATGTTACATGTACAATTTTATCAAAATAGGTTTTTTGATGATAACGCCCCCAAAAAGTGGGCGTGGCCAAAACTGTTCTATGGGTGAATTGTAGGGAATCTAAATACCCAAATATTTGGTCTTAACAAAATTTTTCGGTTTCATATAATTTAGTAAAGTTATAAAAAAGTAGGCGTGGCAGTGGGCGGATGTAAAAAAATTTTACACTTGTACTGTATCTTTTTCTTGGAAGCCCAGATATGAAATTTCAGCGTCCTAGTTAAAAATTTAAGGCCCGAAAATCGGTTTTGTGATGAAAACGCCCCCAAAAAGTGGGCGTGGCCAAAACTTTTGTATGGGTGGATTGTAGGGAATCTGAATGCCTAAATATTTGGTCATAACAAAATTTTTCGGTTTCATATAATTTAATGAAGTTATGAAAAAGTGGGCGTGGCAGTGGGCGGATTTCAAAAATTTTTACACTTGTACTGTATCTGTTTCTCAGAAGCCCAGATATGAAATTTCATCGTCCTAGCTCAAAATTTAAGGCCCAAAAAGCGGTGACATACGGACGGACGGACGGACGAATGGACGGACGGACGGTCATCGCTCAATCGATTTCGCTATTGATGCTGATCACGAATATATATACTTTATAGGGTCTATCTCGATTATTTCTCTATGTTACAAACTATGTGTCAAACTTAATATACCCTTAGGATAGGGTATAAACAGTATCAATTTTCGGCGTTCACTAAACTGTACAGTTGAATCATTTACCGGATCCCACTTCTGAATATTGTAGGAAATGAGTTGGAGGGGAGTGCTAAAGAAAATAAAGTGCACGACTGGGTCGTACGTACTTTACTTTACTTATGTCCTGTATCCCCTTGTGGGTCCTAGGGCCTCTACAACGCCTACGCGCCATCGTTTGCGGTTTCTGGCAATGTGCCTCAGCTCTCCCCAACTCTTTCCCAATTGCCGTGCTTCCTTCTCGACTGTTCTGCGCCATGTACTTCTGGGACCGCCGCGTATTCTGCCATCCTGAGTAAGCGGGTTCCATTGCATCGCGTGATTAGCTATGGACCTGTCACCTTTTCGGAGAGTGTGACCAATCCACTGCCACTTTCGTCGTTGTATGGTTGTGCCTATAGCTTCATGACCCGTTCTCTGATAAAGCTGTTCGTTAGAGATACGGTTTGGCCAGAAAATCCTTAAGATGTTGCGTAGGCACCTATTAACAAACGTTTGCAGCTTCCTCGTGATAGTAGCGGTCACTCTCCAGGTACCACATCCATATGGCAGCACGGATTCAACGTTGGAACGGAACAGTCGTAGCTTGGTGTTTAAGCTAATTGCATTACTACGCCAAATTTCGGATAGCATCCCAAACGCAGATTTTGCTTTCCCTATTCGGCTGGCTATATCCAGTTCGGTTCCGCCATCAGTTGAGACAATACTCCCAAGGTATTGGAAACTCTCTACTCTCTCAACCGTTTGTCCAGCAATGCATGTTTGAGTTGATGAGTTCGGTCCTAGGCTGATCATTTTTGTTTTTGCCGAGTTAATTTTCAGCCCAACGATGTTAGCTTCTCTCTCCACACTTGCTGTCATTTGGTGAAGGTCCATTATTCTGTGGGACAGTAGGCATACATCGTCGGCGTAGTCGAGGTGTTTGAGTTCAGATGTAAGAGTCCATCGAATTCCTCCATTTCCCGTCGATAAAGCCGCATTTAGCACATCGCCTATCACCAATAGAAATAATATTGGTGAAAGAATGCAGCCTTGCCGAACCCCACTTTGGACTTCGAATTTCTCAGACAGCCTTCCTCTGTGCAAAACGTGACATGTGGATCCATCGTAAGTAGCCTTGATAATAGCTATTAATTTATCAGGAATGCCTCTCCTGCGCAAGGCAAGCCAAATACATTCCCGATTGACACTATCAAACGCCTTTTCGAAATCGATGAACAGCAGGTGTAGTGGTGATCGATATTCAACGCATTCCTCGATGATGATCCGCAGGGTGTTGATGTGGTCGATACAGGAGGATCCAGAGCGGAAACCTGCTTGTTCAGCGTCGAGTGTGTCTTCGAGATGTTCTTTGATTCGCTCCAGGATAATTCTAGCTATTACTTTAGCCACAGCAGGTAGCACGCAGATACCTCTCCAGTTTTCGCACTGCATTAGGTTGCCTTTTTTAGGGAGCTTGACGATCATTCCCTTCTTCCACTCATCCGGAAAACTCTCGGCTTCCCATGTTCTCCCAACAAGTGGAAATAGAAGCTCAGCCGATGCAGTTGGCGCCGCCCGAAAAAGCTCCGCGGGTATGCCATCAAGTCCTACCGCCTTATTGGTTTTCAGTGCTTTGATCGCGGTAATGATCTCTTCTTTACTGGGGGTTGAGGTGCGAATTCGGGAATTTCTTACCACGGATACTTCAGTCTGACTTGGTTGCATATTGCTGGCGAATACTCTATTTAAAACAGAAGCAAAATGCTTCTTCCATCTCTTGAGTTGGTCCTCATCCGATATAAGCAACGATATAAGCGTAGAGCTTCGGCCACCTATTAGCTCTTTGGTGATTCTATAAACGGTTCTGCTATCGCACCTCGCTGCTGCTTCTTCTGCTTCTGTAGCCAGCGCATTGATGTAATTGCGCTTGTCACGTCGCACGCTACGCTGCACTTCTCTCATCTTCATTCGATATAGAGACTCTAGTTCGAACCTCCCTGCTACTGGAGTTGCTGCAATTTGAGCTCTTAGTTGTTTTCGTTCGTCGATCCTTCTCCAGGTATCCTCAGAAAGCCACGCTCTATGACTTCTTTGCGATCGACCGACAATCCTTTCTGCACCTGATGTGAAAACAGTTTTCACAGCATACCAATGGTCTTGGATGGTGGCGGGCAGTAAGCTGCTGATTGTTTCCACTCCACGTGAAAGATGGTCCCTTAGTTCTTGGCGTACTGTGGGATCTCTCAGTCGGTCAATGTTGAACCTGGGCGTTCTCATGCAGTTGGATCTTCGAACGGCGGCAGTGCGTAATTGGACAGTAGCTATCATAAGATGGTGATCTCGTGCCAACCCCATGTCCGCTCCTCGTCTGTTTCGGACGTCTAGAAGACTACTTCTAAAACGGCGACTGATGGCAAAATGGTCAATTTGGTTGGAGGTTGCTTGCCTGTCAGTTGACACCCAACTGATTTTATGGCAGGCTTTGTGCTCAAACATGGTGCCACCTATGACAAGGCGATTTGCGTTGCAAAAGTCAACGAATCTTTCGCCGTTGTCATTGCGGTGGCCTAATCCATGTCGTCCCATAACATGTTTGAGCCCTTCGTTGTCGCTGCCTACCTTGGCATTCAGGTCCCCCATCACTATGACAATGTCGCCATTGGGTGTTGTATTTTACACAGCATTGGGTGTTGTATTTTACACAGCTCCCAACTGGTTGTAGAAGGTCTCCTTTTCCTCCTCAGACGAACCATCCGTGGGCGCGTAACACTGTATAATGGTGACGCGACGTACTCTCGTCCGGAATCTGGCCGTTAAAATCCTATAACCGTGAGGCTGCCAGGAAATTAGGCCTCTGCGTGCTGTGGGTGTTAACAGCAGTCCAACTCCATATCCACGGGGGCTTCCGGATGGTCTTCCGGAGTAGAGTAATACAGTATTATGCGTTGGGGATTGGTACTCACCCGCATCTAACCACCTTATCTCGCTTACTCCCAATATGTCCAGCCTATATCGAATGAACTCATGTTCCATGTACCACCACGAGGAGGTAAAGCAAGCACTACATTACGAACTTGATTGTTGCGCTACTGGCCCAATCCATGTTTTGGGCAGTCAGTAGTTTCCCGATCAATCGCCATGTAGATCCCTATGGGGTCGTACGTACTTGCACCTTAATGCTATAAGTTTATAATCATATAAGCACTGAAATAAAATTTTTTTTTTTAAAAACGCCGTCCTAAACTGGGCGTGGCCATGTATGATGTTAAGGTGAAATATAGAGAATTCCAAAGCCTATGAATTATGTTTTAACAATTTTTTCGATTTCTAGTACTAATATTGAAAAATTGAAAATTTTTTTAAAAGTAGGCGTGGTACTTCCATAACTTGGTATATAATATTTTATTTACCTCAGATATTGATTTTCAGCCCAATCGCTGAAGAAATAGACGAGAAACAGCCAATTTGTAAAATTACCGTTATACGCATTTTTCGCGCAAAACGTTGTATGCCACCTAGTAGCATATGCCCAAACTAACTCACTTATGAAATTTCCATTTTTAGTGAAATCGCCCTTAAGTAAAGTACCCTTAATTTTGAGGTTAGAACGAAAATTCCAATTTCGCCTCTAGGGATCATCCCACAGACCCCAGATATGAAGTTCGAAGCAAATCCGTCCAGCCGTTTAGTCTGCAGTCAAATAGACAGACAGGCCGACAGACAGACAGACGGAATTGGCGGACCCACTTTTTTGGACTTCTCCATAATAGTAATGTCAAGTTTGATTAAAATCTCGAGTTCGAAATTTTTCACGAAACCAATACTTGCCCTATAGGTATAGGTGCAAGTAAGAAACAACACGATGTCTCATCAAATGTAGGTTTTACTTCGACTGACTGTTAGAGACATGGTTACAGATATTTATGGGGTTCTTTCGAGTCGATCACCTGATCAGTTGGCCTTAACATAATTTTTTGTACATAGTCGCCGTTACCGAACTGAATGTTCTGAAGCAGGGTGTTCAAATAGTTAAGTTTTAATTTGTTTTTTTATATTCTCTACAACTTGTTGTCTTGAAAAAGATTTGTCCGTTCGCTTAACCCCAAAGGATCCTTTTTCAAAGACGCCTTTTAGTCCAGGATGCGCCTCCTCAACTTTGATTAAATTGTCGTGATGTTTAACCAACCAGCGCGCATAATTAGGCTGGTTGAACGCTAAAAACAAATTCACAATTTTTGGAATAACAGATTTAAAAAGTTCGAAATCGCCACTTCTGCTCAATGTTAAATAATGGTCGATAAGGTTGATGTAGATCTTGTAAAACTGTGGGGTTTTGCCGAATTTACCATTCATTCGCCCTTATTGTCGTCGTCGTCTGGCGAAAACGACTGGCGACATCTGTCGAGTCGAGGCGTTTGGAATTTCACATTGCGTAACTAAAACGACACGACTCTCTGAACACTTATATTCCACATACATTCCACAGACTGCACACATGTGTTTTGACATTTGAGTCGACGAATTTATATTTTTCGTGTGACTTGGTGGAAAATATTTAAAGATTTGGTTGAAAATGAATGAAATGTTGAAATTAATCTGGGACTAGATGATGATTGAGCGGGTGCTAATGAAACACGTTTTATGGACGGAGACGATTGTTGAACTTGAAATGGTATTTAGGAAAACGGCAGATGTGTTTATTAAGCTATCGTAGGAAATAATCCTGGAAATTATTTCCTCCAAGTCAGATACACAACTGTTTCTGATAATACTCTCTTCCTCCTACTACCTGACTTTCTTTTTATTGTGCTTTATATTTGGCTTCTCTCCAAAGCTACATACAAAAGATTAATTACAAATACATAAATGCGTGTGCACAAAATTTCCAAACGAATTTGCCTTTTGCCAAGATAATTCAGTGAA
Organism: Xylota sylvarum; assembly: GCA_905220385.1. Lineage (NCBI taxonomy): Eukaryota > Metazoa > Arthropoda > Insecta > Diptera > Syrphidae > Xylota > Xylota sylvarum. The sequence goes on along the minus strand of CAJMZQ010000057.1, from coordinate 6,345,869 downwards.
AAGATATGCCGTTCCAATAGCGATTAACATCACTTTTGTTAGTCCATTTGTAAATGTCTTTGCGAAAGGGATGTTTTTGAATTTCATGCAATGATTGTTGAAATTGTCTTTTATCTTCATTCTGAAAAATACTATAACTGACATGTATTCTTTCATTTCGTCAGTTAAAAATTAAATACACATACTTTTCTTCAACAAATAATCACACAGTCGTCCGCAAAATTATCGACGACAAAAATACATCATTTCCACGACAAACGTCGTCACAAAACGTCTCAGACAATACCGACGATCGTCGCCGAAAAATACAATCCACATACATATGTACTTTGACATTTCAGGCGACTGTTCTCGAAAGTTGTTGACTGTGCACTCTGGATGTTGAAAGCTTTTCATTCTGCAATGAAGTTGTCGTCTAAACTAATTTTTGAGTACTCAAGAAATGATTGAAAGTGCAACATTTGAATCCGCAAAGACGACATCATGGGATGTAAATGCTTGCATCGGTTTAAATGCTTTCCTGCTATGAATCCAGCAACAGAACCACCGGCTAACAGGTTGCTTTCAATCATTATGTGGGAAAGCCCACACTCATCAATAAATTTACCAATTGCATGAAAATATGCCATCATTATGTGGAAGCTATCCAGATGAATGAACAGGTTGTTCAATTTAGGTTTTTCAGTTGCCTGAATTTGCATTGCAAATTTGCATTCTTCTGCAATTTTTTGACTTTGCACCATTGTTTCATAAACAACTGATGCGTTGGTTGGAGACATATTTATCGGAGTCAGGTAAGAAACCCTCTGCTTAGGGCTATTATCTGGCATTATTAAGCTGTTATACCCCACCCACATTGGTGTCTTAGGTATTCCTAAGGCATGTGACAACATCCACATTTCTAATAGTGCTTAGGTTTTTAGGTATTGATTGATGTATTTCCGACTCGGCAGGTGTCAAGAGCTCGCACATTTTTGGTCTTTTCGAATAAGATTGTAACTCAGGCATAATGGCGTCGAAAGCTCTTTTTCTTTTGGTACTCACTTTGATTTCTGATGAACAGCAAAGATCAGAAGGAGATTCAATGACTGTTAAGGTCAGATCATCACATGTTGACGTATTTTCTCAAGAGGTATCAATTTCAATATTTTGAAATATTATTCCTACTGTGTCATGCAACGTATCCTATCCTTACCATTGCATGTATCAACGAATCTGTCAAAGTTCTCGAAAGCTACCCCCGTACATAAATTAGAAGACTTTTCAATGTTTTCAGGACAAAGATTGAATTGGTCAGTTGCAGAAAACGTTGCTTCTGTTTCCATTTCTTCGATCACATTATAACTTAGACATATAGCTTTTTAAGGCCATTCCCAGAGTCAAATGCTTCGCTGTTTTAATGTTTCCATTACTTATTGCATTTATAATATCGTAGCATAGAGATCTGACTTTTCTGATACAATCCGAACTCTCTCGGCGAGTTTGAAGCTCTTGAGGAATAGAACATTCTCCAGCTATCAAATTCTCAGCTGTTAAGTGAACAGGTAACTTTTGTGGTTCTATTTGCAGGATTTTCTCTCTTAAAATTAGAGCTGCTCTTTGCAAAATATCTGCTTCTTTTAACCTTGAAAAGGTTGTGTCATCTAACACCGCACCACGAATTGGAACAACAATTTTCTTCTTATGCATGGTGATTATTTGAACCCTTTTGCCAAATGTGCTAAGAATTTTGATTTCTAAAAAGCTATAAGAAATACTGCTCAATAACGATATTTTACTTTCAACACTTGTTTTTTGCGCACTTGTGTTGTAAAGATTGTGCAAAAAGGATAGAAAAGTACAATATTTCTTTCTAACAATTGTTTCTTCAGTAAAAGTGCACAATTCTTTGAACGCTTTTTGATTGCAATGTCTAATAGCATGCCAGTGAGTTGTTTTTGGATTATGAACTCCTTCAGAATTACATATGTTGGTAATGCAGCCTACATCAATGATGGTATTTAATCTCAACTCAATTTATCAATGATGAAGATTGTTCAGATTAACTTTCACCATAGTATTGCAGCCAGTGCTAATCTTATCTTTCTCTTAGGTACAAGAAATATAGATGATGCCTTAGTGCAGGAGCCATGGATTTCCCGTGGCAAGATTAGCGGGTTAGGACATAAGGACTATACCATTTATAGCGCAACACCGCTAAACGCGGAATGTAAGAGTAGAACATGCATAGTAGCCAGGAAACACATTAACGTATTTCTTCTGTGCGACATGGATCACACGGTGATAAGGCTGGAGCGGAGGGGGCTTTCCCCACTGATTTTGTCAGCCGTCTACATGCCTTACGACGCCAGTGTTGGTCCGCCATCCAAAACTACCTGCTCCCTGGTAAAAAAGACCAAACAAGAAGGATGGGATCTGCTCTTGGGATGCGACGCCAATTCACACCATGTGCAATGGGAAGCAGTGGTACAAACCGCCGCGGTAAGTCCTTATTTGAGTTTATCATGGAAAATAAACTTATTGTAGCTAATAGGGGTAGAGAACCTACTTTCGTAGTAAGAAATAGAGAAGAATTTATAGACATTACCCTAGCCAGTAATTCTAATACTCTTAGCATAGAAAATTGGAAAGTTTTGGGGGTCGAATCGTACTCGGATCATAAAATTATTGAATTTCTCTTAAGCAGTGCCTGTGATTCTCCTAATCCATATAGGAATCCCCGGAAGACTAATTGGGATGTCTTCAGTAAAGCAGTGAGTAAGAGTAAGAGTCATTGTTCTAAACGAAGTACTTTGAGAACTCAGGTATAGTGGGGTCAAGAGCATCGCTTATGCAGATGATGTGATTTTGATGTCTACGGGCAAACTCCTCCCTACTCCCTAGTGAACCTCCCTAGTGAACAACTGGAAGGTGCGCTGAGGATTCTGGACACCTGAACCAAGAAATGTGGATTAGCGGTCAATCCACAAAAAACAGAGCTGGTGTTATTTACTAACAAGAGGAAAAATCCTGAGTTTACAGTACCTTCAATAGGGGGTACCCCTTAGTATCTCGGACAACGCCAGATATCTAGGCCTCATACTCGATAAGAAATTGAACTGGAGACCCAATATTAATGTAAGAATCAAGAAAGCCACTATTGCATTCTATTCATGCAGCAGATTGTTTGGGAAAACCTGGGAACCAAAACCCAAAACTATACTGTGGATGTATACGGCTATTATAAGGCCTATTCTAACCTATGGATGTCTTGTATGGTGGCAGTTCGCCAGCAAGATCACCAACTTAGCGGCTCTTACGAAGGTACAGAGATTGGCTTGTATTGGCACAACGAGCGCCATGAGAACCACTCCAATCGCAGGACTGGAGGCTATCCTCAATCTGTTTCCACTTGATATTTTCGTTCAAGCCTCGGCAGCTACAAGCGCCCTGAGAATAAGCCAGTCGAACAGCTGGAGGCAAAATACAACGGGTCATTCCACGATCCTGAATAAATATCTAGGAAATGTCCCCACCACGGATTATCTAACTCCGTACCTAGATTTCAAGAGACCCTTCACAAGCTCGTTCCCGAGTAGAGAAGAATGGCAAAGCGGCCAGCCTACCAACACGCGTTCTCTGTCTTCACTGATGGATCAAAGATGGATGTAGGCGTAGGCTCAGGTATCTTTTCTGAACCACTTAACATATCCAGATCAGTCCGTCTCCCGAACCATAGCAGTGTTTTCCAAGCGGAGGTCCTAGCAGTGACTATAGCTGACCGCGAAACTGCGTTGAAGGCAATACCACCAGAAGGTATCACCTTTTTCATCGACAGCCAGGCAGCAATAAAAGCAATTTCTGCTACTGAGATTAAATCAAGGCTTGTGAAGTGCTGTCGAGAAGAGCTTAAGGTTCTTGGAACACAGCACAAGGTTGCACTCTGCTGTGTTCCCGCACATGAAAATATACCGGGTAATGAGAAGGCTGACGAGCTGGCAAGAAGAGGTTCAGCATCTACATCAGAACATGTCGACACATCGGTGCGCATCCCACCTTGCTCACTCAAGCTCGAGGAAGGGATTACGGCCTGGAGGGAGGCTAACACTAGATGGTCCTCCCTAGACACCTGTGTCATCATAAGAAGTATATGGCCTTGCTATGATAAGAATAGGACTGACAGAATTATACAGAAGGATAGGAAAACCCTTTCTACCCTGATAGGAGTTATCGAGGGTCATAACACTCTGCGGTATCATATGAAGAACTAAGATTAACAGAAGAAGACTTATGTCGTGGATGTTGTGATGAGGAAGTCAATGAGGATACAACCCACTTTCTATGCCACTGCCCAGGTCTTATTCACCTTAGATGTAAATATCTCCGGCGACACTTCTTCCGGTTTGGTAGTTTATAAGAATCATATTTGGATCATTTGGACATCTTTCCCCTATGGGTATCACAATGGGTCTGTATTGACCTGAGTGTGGCGCTGTGGATTCCTCCATCCGCCGACTCACGAACCTAACCTAACCTAATCTCAACTCCGGACATATTTTTATTAGCAATCTTTTGCAACATTTCTTTATCGTTCAATGCATTTGCGTACTGCACAATAGTTGACGTTATCGTACTTGAGTCAAAGGTTTGTAAAGGTTGAATGCGACCTTTATGTCTTGACTTTTGTTACAAAAATGCAAATTCTTTGAACTTCTAAGTTCTCTTCTGACGCTTCAATTTCTTCAGCTTGCGAAGTTGAAGTCGTTTCTGCAATCGCGGTGGTTTCTACATTAGCATCATTATTAATGGTATGTTGGTCGGAACTAGGTCTTGCAGCAGAGCTAATAACTTCACTTTCAAAACTATCTTCGGAACACTGAAGTGCAGAATATGAATCTACTTGTGGCAGATTCGAAGGTAGGGGGAATTGTTTTATTGCCGTAAAGCGCATATAGCACTTAACATGATAGCCCTTAGTGCTCGATAAACCAGGTGGCAAAACAACATCACAATATTTGAGTTTTAACTTATCACGAAATTTTAAACAATCATAACGTGTTTTCAGTAAATAAAATAATTTTTTCCACATTATCACTACAAAAAGCGCACATTAACTTTGACGAGGGCATAATAATTAAACCGGCTTGTATTTGGCAGTATAGTTCAATGAGTTCAACTCTCAGTATAAATCTGTAACAGAGTATTTTGCACAGCCGAAATTATGCAGAGCAGCTACAAGCTTTAACAGCGCGAAAATAACCACACTGCAGCATTCATTGGGGAACGAGGCTGTATTTTAACCGTAAGAAATAAGCAAAAGAAATTGCTATTATCAATTTTTGGGAGTGATTGATCCAACAAATGGAAGCATGTTTAATCCGATATACTTAAATTTGAAAACATCACACATTGGATACTGTTTAAAATGACCCTATTTATAAATGGTTTTGACTTACATGCATATGCAGATTATATATGAAATAAAATTTTATATTACACTTTATTTAGATGTACTTATAATAACTATATACTGCAGCTAACAATGAAAATAAAAAATTTAGTTTGCTTTCATTTGATATGTGAAAAGACCATTCGTTCCAAAAGTTCTTAGGTTGGTTAAAACTGTTCGATATGAAAGTTAAATATTTTCATAAGTGTAAGCGTTAGAATAAAACTTTGTATATTGTTTTACAGGCCATTAAATAAGCTTTTCAAATCATGTATACTTATTACAATCGTGTACATACTTTAAGAGATATGAATCATTTCTCTGCACTTGCCCATGAAAACATACCCTGCGCCGAATAGAGTTCGACAGGCTCTGCCGAGATGTTATGCCCGGAATTTCGCTCTGCCCTTGCAGATACAGATTCAGTGGAAGCTTGTCCATGATATACCTAAATTTCAATCTGGACAAAATAACTTAAAAATTTTAAATTTCTTGCATGTTTGGGAGGCTCTGCCACGCCCTTCCGCTCGCCGTATCGCTGCACAGTGTTGAATTATCATGAAAAAGTTGGTCATAAGTAAAAAAATTAAAATGCCGCTCTAAAAAAAAAATATTGTTCTGTTTGGTTATAAATTCTTTAACTAAAAGTGTCAAAACAAGGTGGATGGCAATACATTTTTTTTACGAGCACATCATTGTCAACGAAGTTGTTTTATTATAGCGAGTCTGATTTTAGTGCAAGTGTAAGATTGAGTTTTGGCAATAGTTTTCAACGAATATATTGTAAAAAAAATGAATCGTATTGACGAAGGTATGTAGATTACACTACAATTAATATATTTTAATTTGAATTATTATATAATCGATAAAAAAATCCTTAAATCAGTGCTGTTTTTTATAGTAAAAACAAAATAAAATTATGGTTTTGTTTGTTTACTCGCATTTACCCCACAAAGTGATATATATATAAATAAATTAGCGGAAATGAAGAACTTGAATGTGAAAAAAAAAGTTGCTATTTTTTGCTATTTGATTAAGAAACGGCTATTTAACTTTTGCAGGTCCGCTATTAAAACTTACTAAAAAAGAGCTTTTTGATATAATGTTTGATTATCCGGTAAAAAATTGACCGTCTAAAATACAGCATTTAAAAGACACTGTGCATAAAAGAACAAATTGTCCCCCTGAAAATATAAATAAAATCAATAATAGACTAACAAGATTTTATAACGCATTTCGAAGTCGGTATCAGCAAGTTGGCCGTTCAAAAGGAAAATTATTTTCAAGATATGAGCTGTAGCTGAATGGTGTTGAAAATTTTGAGATTTTTAATAAAGTGAAGTTACAAGGACGACCTCCTTCAAACTTTCAAAATGCCAGTGATCGGACAAAACGCCGACGAACCGAGTTGTTAAGGGAGACATATTTATCGGAGTCAGGTAAGAAACCCTCTGCTTAGGGCTATTATCTGGCATTATTAAGCTGTTATACCCCACCCACATTGGTGTCTTAGGTATTCCTAAGGCATGTGACAACATCCACATTTCTAATAGTGCTTAGGTTTTTAGGTATTGATTGATGTATTTCCGACTCGGCAGGTGTCAAGAGCTCGCACATTTTTGGTCTTTTCGAATAAGATTGTAACTCAGGCATAATGGCGTCGAAAGCTCTTTTTCTTTTGGTACTCACTTTGATTTCTGATGAACAGCAAAGATCAGAAGGAGATTCAATGACTGTTAAGGTCAGATCATCACATGTTGACGTATTTTCTGAAGAGGTATCAATTTCAATATTTTGAAATATTATTCCTACTGTGTCATGCAACGTATCCTATCCTTACCATTGCATGTATCAACGAATCTGTCAAAGTTCTCGAAAGCTACCCCCGTACATAAATTAGAAGACTTTTCAATGTTTTCAGGACAAAGATTGAATTGGTCAGTTGCAGAAAACGTTGCTTCTGTTTCCATTTCTTCGATCACATTATAACTTAGACATATAGCTTTTTAAGGCCATTCCCAGAGTCAAATGCTTCGCTGTTTTAATGTTTCCATTACTTATTGCATTTATAATATCGTAGCATAGAGATCTGACTTTTCTGATACAATCCGAACTCTCTCGGCGAGTTTGAAGCTCTTGAGGAATAGAACATTCTCCAGCTATCAAATTCTCAGCTGTTAAGTGAACAGGTAACTTTTGTGGTTCTATTTGCAGGATTTTCTCTCTTAAAATTAGAGCTGCTCTTTGCAAAATATCTGCTTCTTTTAACCTTGAAAAGGTTGTGTCATCTAACACCGCACCACGAATTGGAACAACAATTTTCTTCTTATGCATGGTGATTATTTGAACCCTTTTGCCAAATGTGCTAAGAATTTTGATTTCTAAAAAGCTATAAGAAATACTGCTCAATAACGATATTTTACTTTCAACACTTGTTTTTTGCGCACTTGTGTTGTAAAGATTGTGCAAAAAGGATAGAAAAGTACAATATTTCTTTCTAACAATTGTTTCTTCAGTAAAAGTGCACAATTCTTTGAACGCTTTTTGATTGCAATGTCTAATAGCATGCCAGTGAGTTGTTGAAAATTTTGAGATTTTTAATAAAGTGAAGTTACAAGGACGACCTCCTTCAAACTTTCAAAATGCCAGTGATCGGACAAAACGCCGACGAACCGAGTTGTTAAGGGATGATAATACGGCTTCTGAGCTCGCTAACGCAGCTCAAATGAAGTTTCGTGAGAAAGGAGCTTGTGCAATTGCAAATGTTATCAAAGATGTATCTGCTTCGACCTCAAATGAACGGGCTGATGAATATAGAGTAGCATTAAAAGATTCTAAAAATGTATCAGATTACTTAACCGAAGATGAAGCGCTGTCTCTTTTAATTGAGTTATCTGTGCACCAATATAATTGCATAAGAGCTGTAGATAAAAGAAAATTTCCTACATATCGGAAAGTTTGGGAAGCGAAAAAGACTGTTACCCTTCTATTGAATTCATACAGAGTTCTGAAGAATGTGTAACTGTATACTTACAAGCTCTTTTGAATCATACTTGCTTGCGTATTCTGAAAACTCAATAAGAAGCTTTGACTTCACAACCTTCCGTAACAACAACCCAAATCAGTGTAAAAGAAATGAATCGAGTTGAGAAAGAAATCAATGATTTAGTACCTTCTGTTGTCCATATAAATGGTAAAGAATTTCACGTCAATCACCAATTATTCTTTACAATGACTGACGGTAAAATTTGTAATTCGGTCACTGGGACTACGTCAATACAGAGATGCTATATATGCAAGGCTACATCAAAGGAATTTAATTCTATCAATACAATGCGATGTAAAGCAGTGGATAGTGATAACCTCCGATTTGGGTTGTCAGTATTGCATGCATGGATACGCGCCTTTAAATGCTTATTGCATATCAGCTACAAACTACCCGTCGAAAAATGGGTTAGTGCGCAAGAACATCGCACTATTATCTTGATCGTGATTTTAAATCACGTCTTGGTCTTATTGTGGATAAACCAAAGCCCGGATATGGGAATTCCAATGATGGGAACACTGCCAGGAAATTTTTTGAACAGGGTAACATTTCGGCAGATATAACTGGGATACATAAATCATTAATACACAGATTTCACGTGATCTTAATAGCCATATCGTGTGGTCATCCAATAAACACAAAAAAGTTTGAAAATTACTGCTTAAAAACTGCGGCTGTGCATTTAAAGTTTTATCCTTGGTACAACATGCCTACAAGCGTACATAAAATATTAATACACTCACATGCAATTATTTCTCATGCCATACTACCTATTGGCGAACTTTCTGAGGAGGCACAAGAATCGAGGAATAAGGACGTGAAGAAGTATCGCGAACAATTTTCTAGGAAGTGTTCACGCGAAGCCAACTTACGGGATGTTTATACCCTATCCTAAGGGTATATTAAGTTTGACACATAGTTTGTAACATAGAGAAATAATCGAGATAGACCCTATAAAGTATATATATTCGTGATCAGCATCAATAGCGAAATCGATTGAGCGATGACCGTCCGTCCGTCCGTCCGTCCGTCCGTCCGTCCGTCCGTCCGTATGTCACCGCTTTTTGGGCCTTAAATTTTGAGCTAGGACGATGAAATTTCATATCTGGGCTTCTGAGAAAAAGATACAGTACAAGTGTAAAAATTTTTGAAATCCGCCCACTGCCACGCCCACTTTTTCATAACTTCACTAAATTATATGAAACCGAAAAATTTTGTTAAGACCAAATATTTAGGCATTCAGATTCCCTACAATTCACCCATACAAAAGTTTTAGCCACGCCCACTTTTTGGGGGCGTTTTCATCACAAAACCGATTTCCGGGCCTTAAATGTTTAACTAGGACGCTGAAATTTCATATCTGGGCTTCCACGAAAAAGATACAGTACAAGTGTAAATTTTTTTTACATCCGCCCACTGCCACGCCTACTTTTTTATAACTTCACTAAATTATATGAAACCGAAAAATTTCGTTAAGACCAAATATTTCGGTATCTAGATTCCCTACAATTCACCCATAGAACAGTTTTGGCCACGCCCACTTTTTGGGGGCGTTATCATCAAAAAACCTATTTTGATAAAATTTTGCATGTAAAATCCTCAAACGTTCGACATTATAGCTATATTTGAGTACAATATGCAATTTGGCCACGCCCACTTTATAGAGAGGAGGATAGGGTATCATACGATCCGTTCCAGACGGATTGTAGCTTTTCTGTATGTTTTTAACAGACTATTGATATCTTCAGATCCATTTATTTCTAGCCCTCGTGAGCTACCCAAAAGAACGCCTAAGACACTGCCACAAGAAGTGATCGAGATGTTGGACGAAGTTCCGATAGATCGACGAAAAGAGTCAGCAAATGAAGAGGATGATTTTTCAGATTATTCTGATTAATTATATTTTTTTAATTTTTATTTTGAATTAAGTCTTTATTTTCTAATTATCAACCTATTTTTCGTATAATAAAAAAATAAAATATCAAAACACACATAAAAATCATTTTGACCAACTTTTGCCCAGTAATTCAACACTCTGCGATGAGTCAATTATACCACATTGTATGTTTTGGGTTAGAGATTCACCTTGAAAAAATTTAGATATGAAGTTATAATTTTTTTTTCAATGATTTTTCACATCTTTGGAGCCACCCTCCCAGTTCCACTTTTATGACCTATGCGTCCACGACAACCAAAAACATACAGAAAAGCTACAATCCGTCTGGAACGGATCGTCTGATACCCTATCCTCCTCTCTATAAAGTGGGCGTGGCCAAATTGCATTTCGTACTCAAATATGGCTATAACCTCGAATGTTTGAGGATGTTACATGTAAAATTTTATCAAAATCGGTTTTTTGATGAAAACGCCCCCAAAAAGTGGGCGTGGCCAAAACTGTTCTATGGGTGAATTGTAGGGAACCTGAATACCTAAATATTTGGACTTAACAAAATTTTTCGGTTTCATATAATTTAGTGAAGTTATAAAAAAGTAGGCGTGGCAGTGGACGGATGTAAAATAGTTTACATTTCTATTGTATCTTTTCGTCAGAAGGCACGATATGAAATTTCAGCGTCCTAGTTAAAAATTTAAGGCCCAAAAATCGGTTTTATGATGAAAACGCCCCCAAAAAGTGGGCCAAAACTTTTGTATGGGTGGATTTTAGGGAGTCTGAATGCCTAAATATTTGGTCCTAACAAAATTTTTCGGTTTCATACAATTTAGTGAAGTTATAAAAAAGTGGGCGTGGCAGTGGGCGGATTTAAAAAAATTTTACACTTGTACTGTATCTTTTTCTTGGAAGCCCAGATATGAAATTTCATCGTCCTACCTCAAAATTTAAGGCCCAAAAAGCGGTAACATACGGACGGACGGACGGACAGTCATCGCTCAATCTATTTCGCTATTGATGCTGATCACGAATATATATACTTTATAGTGTCTATCTCGATTATTTCTCTATATTACAAACTATGTGTCAAACTTAATATATACTTAGGATGGGGTATAACCAGGTCCATTGGACTACTAAAACATAAGAGAAGAACCCTCTCCAAGATAGTTAACACCCTCACTGGACACTGGGCTATAGGAAGGAATGCCCAAAGATTGGGCATACCCTATATCGATTTCTCTAGAAGCTGTATGAACGAAGAGGAGACCATCAGTCACCTCCAGTGCACGTGCCCTGCGCTCGTCAACACTAGGAGAAATACACTAGGCGAATACTTTTTCAATGATCTAAACGATCTCAACAACGCCTGCACGGCTAAGACTAGCTCCTTCATACGAAGGAGTGGATGGTTCCCAGAGTAAGAGGGTGACCCACCCACCTTACACATCGGCAGCACAATGGACCTCCTCTGGTCTAAGTGCATTTTCCCACCGAGCGCCGATCTAAACCAACCAACCAACCAACCAATCTTTGCCGATTTTAATTTCACTTCATACTCAGCTTAATTCCTCTAAAGGCACTGTTTATTCACCATGCCTAAATAACCTACCTGAAAAAGAAATTATTGAAGAGATAAAGGACCAAGGCGTCATAGACGTATACAAATTTAAAAAAAAATCGAAAAAGAGACGTTGGAGGCGTAGACAAAGACGTAGAAGTACCTTCTGGTCTAGTACTCTTCACCTTTGATCGCTTCCGTCCTCCTTCAACTTTAAATATATGTAGGCTGGTACAAGGTAAATGTGGAAGAATACTTCCCAATACTTCCTATGCGCTGCAAAAAATGCCAGCTTCTCGGTCACACAAAAAAAGTGCACTCGTAGTGAAACTTGTGTCACATGCAATCTCCCCCCACACCCCTCTGAAAAGCGCACACACACGGTATGTGCTAACTGTTCATAAAACCACCATGCATCATCAAAGCAATGTAAACGGTTCATCCAAGCGAAAGAAATTCTGAAAATAAAAACAAATGGAAACAAATGCAGCATGGCAGAAGCCAAACAAATCTATGGCGAACAGAACCCCATCCCCCTACCTTCCTTATCTTACTCCTATGTTGCAAAAAACGCAACACAACCGATCTCGTCAAGCTTTTCAAACCAGGCCGCCTCCACCCCCCTTACATCTACCTCCACCAAAACGATCAGTTTGACCCAAAAAATAACAGATGAGTCCCCACTTCAATAAAACAGGAAAACTAAGCTACATCCCTCCAACACCTCTCTCAATCAATTCCAAACAAACTACAATACCAAACTCACCATCAACATCAAACACATTTGCAAACGACACCTGTCTCTCATCAGGCACACCAACCACTTCTAAAACTATTGACACATTCTCACCAAACTCCCACTCAACCGTAAATAAACTATCATCAAACGCAATATTAACAAATTCACCACTCTCTTCAAACTCGAAGCACTCAAATTCATCTTCGAAACCCAGCTTATCAAACCCAACAACATTCAGAAATAATACTCCCAATCAACAATCAATAACTAATGCAATTTCGCAAACAACTGCACTAACCTCACCAATGTCAATCGGTCACCTCAGTCAGCATTACGACAAAATATCAGAAAACAATAACGATAATTATGATGATGGCGACATCTAATCATACTATCGATACCCAAAACAACGACTCTGTTGTTCGGAGGTTGAAACACTCGAACACCACAAGGAGTTTGAGTGATTCAACCTCGGAGCAACAGAGTCTAACAATTAACCAAAACAATACATACGCTAACGACTTTTCACAGTGTAACTCCTATACTGCACAAAAGTCCTCTGCAACTACAAATTCAATCCTTAAGGTTCTCCAGTGGAATCTTAATGGATATCTTAACAATTATCATGAACTTCAGCTGTTAATAAAAGAACACAGGCCTCATACATTATCCCTTCAGGAAACCCATATTCACGACAATACCGTAATAAAAGCACCCAAACAGTACGCTGCTTACTTCCACAATCTGAGTACACATACAACAGCAAAACAAGGTATATGGTTTTTGATCCATATTATAGCTTCAAATATCTCAACAATAGCAGTTGTAATTGATCTGAATATTAAGCTAACAGTTTTATCTGTCTATATCCATCCCTCCCAGCTCTTTTCCTCCTCCAATTTAGAAGCTATTTTAAACTCTATAAACTTTCCTCTGTTGATCACCGGCGACTTCAATACTTGGAGGTTGGGGAAGACTATTGAGAATTTCCTAACAAATTCAAATTTATCTCTTCTGAATGATGGAAGTCCTACACACTTTTGTACCCATAATACACTTACACACGTAGATCTAACCTTTGCATCTCTGCAAATATTGCCCAACATTGCTGGGCACAGGCTTGATTTTATCGAGCACTTAGCGAGCACTTCCCCATAACATCCAGCACTAACCTAAAACATGCCACTTTCGGGTAGGGGCTAGAATATACTATAGCTAGAATATAGGTAGGTATGCCTGTCGTAAGAGGCGAGTGAAATCCACGTCTTTGACTATGACGTAAAACTTGTCAAAAGTATGTCGGACAAACCTAAGGATTTGATTACTCCAGGTAGTACACGCGAAAGCCAAAATCCACCCGTGGTCTTTTCGACTGCGATCGGGGCAATTATTCTGGAGACCCCAACCAACATACATAATAGTTTCGTCTATTTAGGCGGTGGTACAGGTCCCGGTACGCTTAATCTCTCTCAGCATAGCCAGGCAGCTGATCGTAGTGCTGTCGTTGATGGTTTGACTCGGGAAGCCTTTGCTGAACGAACACCGGAAGCGGCGCACTTAGATGGGCTCCTGACTAAGAGCCAAAGGAAGAGGAGAAGGAAGAAGGCTTCGTTAGTGCGGCGCAAAGATGCTCAACCAGCTGAAGGCGCTAGTGCTAAACGTAGTCCGCTTCTGGTTGCGAAGGGGAAGAGAATGAGATCGGCAGAAGGTGAATGGCTGGGCAAATTGGTGCCAAAAATTCCACCCATTTACTCAGATAAATTTGGATCATTCCAAGGCTACTACCGCTTTTCTATGTAGCAGACTCTCCGTGGTGCGTACAAAACCCCATATAACAGCTATACAAGAACCGTGGGTGCGGAACAAACTCATCTGTGGTTGCGACTTTTGACTGCATGTGTGACTCTGCTAGGCAACACGGGGTAGATGAGATATTGGTATTGTGGATTAGGGCAATGCTGATGAATAGAACTTCAGTTATAGATGCGGACTGTGGCCGCCATATTATGGCAGGTGTAAACAGAGGCTGTCCCCAAGGTGGCATTCTGTCTCCACTGCTTTGGTGCATGGTAGTTGACTCCCTGTTGCATACTCTCAATAGTTCAAACGTCTACGGTCAGGCATATGCGGCTGATGTTGCCATACTTTCTGTGGGGTCATGCCTACCTGCGCAGATAGCCTTAGACTTGGTCGATGAATGGTGCACTAGGAATGGGCGGTCAATCCTTTGAAAACTGAGGTTGTTCTCTTTACGAGAAGGAGGATTGTGACCGGTCTGACTCAGCCAGTGCTAAACGGCGTCACCATCCAGATCTCCGATGAAGCGAAATATCTGGGAATGATCCTGGATAAGAAACTTCTTTGGGGAAAGCCTGTCAAGTCGAAGACATCCAAGGCGCTCTCAGTTTTCTGGCAGAGTAAGGGTGTTTTTGGCAAGACATGGGGCTTATCACCGAAAAAGGTCCTCTGGATCTATACGGCTGTGGTAAGACCTTTTCTAGCTTATGAGTCGGTTGTTTGGTGGAGAGAGGTTTCGTGTAAGTATGTGACCGCCTTCTGCACCAAACTCCAAAAAACGACCTGTCTCGGCTGCACGAGTACGTCTGGCTCTGCTCTAGATGCTCTACTTGATTTACCTCCCCTTGATACTTTTATCATGGGCTGTACTATCAAAGCAATCTATCGTCTTAGACGCGGTGGCTTTTGGTATCATCCGCACTGGAGTTTCGATGACCTTGCGCGACACTTATCCTACGACCCTAGTTCCATGGATATGCCGTCTGATGCAATGACACCGGAACCTCGGCTGCTGTGTAAATTTCGAGTCGACTTTCCTTGCGTTGAGGACTGGCTTCGGCCAGAGTCTGAGCCTGGACTGGGCTGTAGTCGAATCTTCACGGATGGCTCCAAAACTAGTCAAGGTGCCGGTGCTGGTGTCTTCGTGGAGACCGACAACACTAGATTTCACTATTCGTTAGGCAGTGTCTGCGTCTGTAGTGACGTTCAGGCTGCGTTTAAGGCCTTTCAAAATAGTTCGAGAATGCAAGAATTCTTTGAACTCGATCACAAGGCTGAACTCATTGACTCTTGTCTGGGTCCCAGGTCACACTCGGATTGCGGGAAATGAGATCTCCGATGAGATTGCTAAGCTAGGCTCAGAGGATGTTTTTTCCGGACCTGAACGCGGGTCTTCCTGCGTCCTCGGTCAGGACTTCCATTGACGATTGGGTCTCCTACGAGCACAATTGTGTGTGGCACGGCGCTCCAGGATGCAGGCAGATTAAACGTATGCTCCCGAACGTCTGTAAGAAATCAGCGATATTCTTGCTGTCTCTCAGCAGAAAAGACTGCAGACAACTTATTGGCGTTCTTACGGGACACTTTCCTTTTGCTAAACATCTTAGTGTGCTAGGCTTAAGAGATACCTCTGTCTGCGACGCTTGTGCAGAAGGCCACGATACTTCGGATCATTTCTTTTGTTATTGCCCTGCCTTTGCTCCGATCAGGTGACAGATCTTCGGCGCTGATGTGGTGAGTGCTGATACTGTAAGCTCCTTATCACTGAAGTACATTCACGGCTTTCTCCGAAAGTCGAAGAAATTCCAGTAAAATGACTACAGTGGAGTGTTTCCTAATCCGATAAAAAAAAAAAAAAACCTAAAACATCGCAACATCTGTTCTAAGCCAACCCCTAAATTTTTAACCGATCGTGCCAACTGGAACCTTTTGAAAACAAAATCGTTACAATTCTTTAGCAACAAACCAGAATCTACAAATATCAACGAACAAGCAGCAAATATAAGCAAAGGCTTAAGATTTGCAGCTAATCTATCTATCCCACAAGCAAAAACCAAACCAATAACAAACATAGTCCCATGGTGGAATTCGGAGATAGCCTCCCTTCGTGAAAAGAAGCAGAATCTATGGAAAATCTTTAAAAAATATACTAATGAAACAAACCTTATTAACTATTGTAAGACAAATGCATTATTTCGTAGAAAAGTAGAAGCCTTCAAAATCGAGAGTTTTCAAAAATTTACCTCTAATATAAATCCTAATACGACAAGTAAAAAAATATGGACTGATGTCAAGAGACTTACAGGAAACTATATACCTCACTCCATCAAAATAATTCACAGCGATTCTGAACCTCTAACGGATCCAAACCAAATTGCCATACATTTTGCTAATCGATGGTCCACATACTGCAGTGACTCAAATTTCTCTGTTCAATTTTGTGAGGCAAAACAGACAGCGCTTAATCAATACGTTACGTCTCATAAACTATCTCTACCCGCAAAATATCTAGAATTACATTTTAACTTTCTTGAACTAGAGAGCAGTTTAGAAACAGTCAAAGGCAAAACTCCCGGCTTCGACCGTATTTCACATCCGATGATCAAAAATGCTCCATTGGAAGTAAAAACATACGTTTAATGGGTGGATTGTAGGGAATCTGAATGCCTAAATATTTGGTCTTAACAAAATTTTTCGGTTTCATATAATTTAGTGAAGTTATGAAAAAGTGGGCGTGGCAGTGGGCGGATTTCAAAAATGTTTACACTTGTACTGTATCTTTTTCTCAGAAGCCCAGATATGAAATTTCATCGTCCTAGCTCAAAATTTAAGGCCCAAAAAGCGGTGACATACGGACGGACGGTCATCGCTCAATCGATTTCGCTATTGATGCTGATCACGAATATATATACTTTATAGGGTCTATCTCAATTATTTCTCTATGTTACAAACTATGTGTCAAACTTAATATACCCTTAGGATAGGGTATAAAAACGCATTCTGCTATTATTTAATAATATTTTTGATCAAGGCATAGTGCCCCAAGCATGGAAAACGGCAATCAGTGTTCCTATTGTAAAGTCAAAACATACAGAAAAGCTACAATCCGTCTGGAACGGATCGTATGATACCCTATCCTCCTCTCTATAAAGTGGGCGTGGCCAAATTGCATATTGTACTCAAATATAGCTATAATGTCGAACGTTTGAGGATGTTACATGTAAAATTTTATCAAAATAGGTTTTTTGATGATAACGCCCCCAAAAAGTGGGCGTGCCCAAAACTTTTGTATGGGTGGATTGTAGGGAATCTGAATGCCTAAATATTTGGTCTTAACAAAATTTTTCGGTTTCATATAATTTAGTGAAGTTATAAAAAAGTAGGCGTGGCAGTGGGCGGATGTAAAAACATTTTACACTTGGATTGTATCTTTTTCTTGGAAGCCCAGATATGAAATTTCAGCGTCCTAGTTAAAAATTTAAGGCCCAAAAATCGGTTTTGTGATGAAAACGCCCCCAAAAAGTGGGCGTGGCGAAAATTTTTGTATGGGTGGATTGTAGGGAATCTAAATGCCTAAATATTTGGTCTTAACAAAATTTTTCGGTTTCATATAATTTAGTGAAGTTATGAAAAAGTGGGCGTGGCAGTGGGCGGATTTCAAAAATGTTTACACTTGTACTGTATCTTTTCCTCAGAAGCCCAGATATGAAATTTCATCGTCCTAGCTCAAAATTTAAGGCCCAAAAAGCGGTGACATACGGACGGACGGACGGACGGAAGGACAGACCTCGCTCAATCGATTTCGCTATTGATGCTGATCACGAATATATATACTTTATAGGGTCTATCTCGATTATTTCTCTATGTTACAAACTATGTGTCAAACTTAATATACCCTTAGGATAGGGTATAAAAAACAGCCAACTGATACCAATGATACCTATTTCCCTGTTATCCTGCACAAGCAAACTTCTTGAAAAAATAGTATCAAAAGACTTCTTTGGTTTATTGGAAGGCAAAAGCTAATAAATCTTAGCCAGGTCGCCTTCAAACACGGCCGCAGTACTATTGACTCTCTTCTTCACATAGATGAATTTATATCCTCTGCACTTTCATGTAAAAATCACATCTAAATTGTCTCAATTGACTTCGAATAAGCGTTCGAACGCATTGGAATCCATGTCATCCTAAATAAATTAATAAGTTCGAAGATTGGCCCCAAAATGTATAATATCATAAAATCGTTCCTTCCGAACAGATTTTTTAGATCAAAAGTTAACAACTCCTTCTCTAAATTGCAATGCCCTTAAGAATGGTATACCTCAAGGATCCATATTGCTCCCCAATTCATAAAGACGCTGTTAAAATATTGAGACGTAAGAAGATACCCAAATTACACTCAACATTATATAACGCTATATCGCTAGGGAAAGGCACTGGAATCGATCCTACTGTGAGAAGCATGCCTGTCGAGAAACACCCTCCTCGGGTGCTTCCTCAAGGCTCCTTCAAAACCAATTTGTCAAAATATCTAAAAGACACCACACAAAAGAACATATATACCCAACTATATCTGGATCTTCTCAACAGATACCCGAATAACCTCTGCACACTATTATATACCGATGGTTCCAAAAGCCATGAAGGAATAGGATTTGCAATTGTCGATAGTCACGGGCAAATTTTGTCTGCCGAGAAGCTTATGATGGGAGCTTCAATCTTCTCTACAGAACTTCAACTTATAAGAAAACCGTCATCTTCACTGATAGTCTCTCCACATTAAACGCAATAAAAAACATACAGAAAAGCTACAATCCGTCTGGAACGGATCGTATGATACCCTATCCTCCTCTCTATAAAGTGGGCGTGGCCAAATTGCATTTTATACTCAAATATAGCTATAATGTCGAACATTTGAGGATGTTACATGTAAAATTTTATCAAAATAGGTTTTTTGATGATAACGCCCCCAAAAAGTGGGCGTGGCCAAAACTGTTCTATGGGTGAATTGTAGGGAATCTGAATACCCAAATGTTCGGTCTTAACAAAATTTTTCGGTTTCATATAATTTAGTGAAGTTATAAAAAAGTAGGCGTGGCAGTGGGCGGATGTAAAAAAATTTTACACTAGTATTTTACCTTTTTCTCGGAAGCCCAGATATGAAATTTCAGTCCTAGTTAAAAATTTAAGGCCCAAAAATCGGTTTTGTGATGAAAACGCCCTCAAAAAGTGGGCGTGGCCAAAACTTTTGTATGGGTGGATTGTAGGGAATCTGAATGCCTAAATATTTGGTCTTAACAAAATTTTTCGGTTTCATATAATTTAGTGAAGTTATAAAAAAGTAGGCGTGGCAGTGGGCGGATTTCAAAAATTTTTACACTTGTACTGTATCTTTTCCTCAGAAGCCCAGATATGAAATTTCATCGTCCTAGCTCAAAATTTAAGGCCCAAAAAGCGGTGACATACGGACGGACGGACGGACGGACGGACGGTCATCGCTCAATCGATTTCGCTATTGATGCTGATCACGAATATATATACTTTATATGGTCTATCTCGATTATTTCTCTATGTTACAAACTATGTGTCAAACTTAATATACCCTTAGGATAGGGTATAAACATACTGAAAAGCTACAATCCGTCTGGAACGGATCGTATGATACCCTATCCTCGTTCCTATAAAGTGCTCATGCCCAAATTGCATTTGGTACTCAAATATGGCTATAACGTCGAACGTTTGAGGATGTTACATGTGAAATTTCATGAAAATCGGTTTTTTGATGAAAACGCCCCCAAAAAGTGGGCGTGGCCAAAACTGTTCTATGGGTGAATTGTAGGAAATCTGAATACCTAAATATTTGGACTTAACAAAATTTTTCGGTTTCATATAATTTAGTGAAGTTATAAAAAAGTAGGCGTGGCAGTGGGCGGATGTAAAAAAAAATTACACTTCTACTGTATCTTTTCGTCAGAAGCCCAGATATGAGATTTCAGCGTCCTAGTTAAATATTTAAGGCCCAAAAATCGGTTTTATGATGAAAACGCCCCCAAAAAGTGGGCGTGGCCAAAACTTTTGTACGGTTGGATTGTAGGAAATCTGAATGCCTAAATATTTGGTCTTAACAAAATTTTTCGGTTTCATATAATTTAGTGAAGTTATGAAAAAGTGGGCGTGGCAGTGGGCGGATTTCAAAAATTTTTACACTTGTACTGTATCTTTTTCTCAGAAGCCCAGATATGAAATTTCATCGTCCTAGTTCAAAATTTAAGGCCCAAAAAGCGGTGACATACGGACGGACGGACGGACGGACGGTCATCGCTCAATCGATTTCGCTATTGATGCTGATCACGAATATATATACTTTATAGGGTCTATCTCGATTATTTCTCTATGTTACAAACTATGTGTCAAACTTAATATACCCTTAGGATAGGGTATAAACATACAGAAAAGCTACAATCCGTCTGGAACGGATCGTATGATACCCTATCCTCCTCTCTATAAAGTGGGCGTGGCCAAATTGCATTTTGTACTCAAATATAGCTATAATGTCGAACGTTTGAGGATGTTGCATGTAAAATTTTATCAAAATCGGTTTTTTGATGAAAACGCCCCCAAAAAGTGGGCGTGACCAAAATTGTTCTATGGGTGAATTGTAGGGAATCTGTATACCTAAATATTTGGTCTTAACAAAATTTTTCGGTTTCATATAATTTAGTGAAGTTATAAAAAAGTAGGCGTGGCAGTGGGCGGATGTAAAAAAAATTTACACTTGTACTGTATCTTTTTCTTGGAAGCCCAGATATGAAATTTCAGCGTCCTAGTTAAAAATTTAAGGCCCAAAAATCGGTTTTGTGATGAAAACGCCCCCAAAAAGTGGGCGTGGCCAAAACTTTTGTATGGGTGGATTGTAGGGAATCTGAATGCCTAAATATTTGGTCTTAACAAAATTTTTCGGTTTCATATAATTTAGTGAAGTTATGAAAAAGTGGGCGTGGCAGTGGGCGGATTTAAAGAATTTTTACACTTGTACTGTATCTTTTTCTCAGAAGCCCAGATATGAAATTTCATCGTCCTAGCTCAAAATTTAAGGCCCAAAAGGCGGTGACATACGGACGGACGGACAGTCATCGCTCAATCGATTTCGCTATTGATGCTGATCACGAATATATATACTTTATAGGGTCTATCTCGATTATTTCTCTATGTTACAAACTATGTGTCAAACTTAATATACCCTTAGGATAGGGTATAAACATACAGAAAAGCTACAATCCATCTGGAACGGATCGTATGATACCCTATCCTCCTCTCTATAAAGTGGGCGTGGCCAAGTTGCATTTTGTACTCAAATATAGCCATAATGTCGAACGTTTGAGGATGTTACATGTAAAATTTTACCAAAATCGGTTTTTTTATGGAAACGCCCCCAAAAAGTGGGCGTGACTAAAACTGTTGTATGGGTGAATTGTAGGGAATCTGTATACCTAAATATTTGGTCTTAACAAAATTTTTCGGTTTCATATAATTTAGTGAAGTTATAAAAAAGTAGGCGTGGCAGTGGGCGGATGTAAAAAAAATTTACACTTGTACTGTATCTTTTTCTTGGAAGCCCAGATATGAAATTTCAGCGTCCTAGTTAATAATTGAAGGCCCAAAACTCGGTTTTGTGATGAAAACGCCCCAAAAAGTGGGCGTGGCCAAAACTTTTGTATGGGTGGATTGTAGGAAATCTGAATGCCTAAATATTTGGTCTTAACAAAATTTTTCGGTTTCATATAATTTAGTGAAGTTATAAAAAAGTGGGCGTGGCAGTGGGCGGATTTCAAAAATTTTTACACTTGTACTGTATCTTTTTCTCAGAAGCCCAGATATGAAATTTCATCGTCCTAGCTCAAAATTTAAGGCCCAAAAAGCGGTGACATACGGACGGACGGACGGACGGTCATCGCTCAATCGATTTCGCTATTGATGCTGATCACGAATATATATACTTTATAGGGTCTATCTCGATTATTTCTCTATGTTACAAACTATGTGTCAAACTTAATATACCCTTAGGATAGGGTATAAACATACAGAAAAGCTACAATCCGTCTGGAACGGATCGTCTGATACCCTATCCTCCTATCTATAAAGTGGGCGTATCTTTTTCTTGGAAGCCCAGATATGAAATTTCAGCGTCCTAGTTAAAAATTTAAGGCCCAAAAATCGGTTTTGTGATGAAAACGCCCCCAAAAAGTGGGCGCGACCAAAACTTTTGTATGGGTGGATTGTAGGGAATCTGAATGCCTAAATATTTGGTCTTAACAAAATTTTTCGGTTTCATATAATTTAGTGAAGTTATGAAAAAGTGGGCGTGGAAGTGGGCGGATTTAAAAAAATTTTTACACTTCTACTGTATCTTTTTCTCAGAAGCCCAGATATGAAGTTTCATCGTCCTAGCTCAAAATTTAAGGCCCAAAAAGCGGTGACATACGGACGGACGGACGGACGGACGGACGGACGGACGGACGGACGGTCATCGCTCAATCGATTTCGCTATTGATGCTGATCACGAATATATATACTTTATAGGGTCTATCTCGATTATTTCTCTATGTTACAAACTATGTGTCAAACTTAATATACCCTTAGGATAGGGTATAAACATACAGAAAAGCTACAATCCGTCTGGAACGGATCGTATGATACCCTATCCTCCTCTCTATTAAGTGGGCGTGGCAAAATTGCATTCTGTACTCAAATATAGCTATAATGTCGAACGTTTGAGGATGTTACATGTAAAATTTTATCAAAATAGGTTTTCTGATGATAACGCCCCCAAAAAGTGGGCGCGGCCAAAACTGTTCTATGGGTGAATTGTAGGGAATCTAAATACCCAAATATTTGGTCTTAACAAAATTTTTCGGTTTCATATAATTTAGTGAAGTTATGAAAAAGTGGGCGTGGCATTGGGCGGATTTAAAAATTTTTTACACTTGTACTGTATCTTTTCCTCAGAAGCCCAGATATGAAATTTCATCGTCCTAGCTCAAAATTTAAGGCCCAAAAAGCGGTGACATACGGACGGACGGACGGACGGACGGACGGTCATCGCTCAATCGATTTCGCTATTGATGCTGATCACGAATATATATACTTTATAGGGTCTATCTCGATTATTTCTCTATGTTACAAACTATGTGTCAAACTTAATATACTCTTAGGATAGGGTATAAACATACAGAAAAGCTACAATCCGTCTGGAACAGATCGTGTGATACCCTATCCTCCTCTCTATTAAGTGGGCGTGGCAAAATTGCATTCTGTACTCAAATATAGCTATAATGTCGAACGTTTGAGGATGTTACATGTAAAATTTTATCAAAATAGGTTTTCTGATGATAACGCCCCCAAAAAGTGGGCGTGGCCAAAACTGTTCTATGGGTGAATTGTAGGGAATCTAAATACCCAAATATTTGGTCTTAACAAAATTTTTCGGTTTCATATAATTTAGTGAAGTTCTAAAAAAGTAGGCGTGGCAGTATGCGGATGTAAGAAAATTTTACACTTGTACTGTATCTTTTTCTTGGAAGCCCAGATATGAAATTTCAGCGTCCTAGTTAAAAATTTAAGGCCCAAAAATCGGTTTTGTGATGAAAACGCCCCCAAAAAGTGGGCGCGACCAAAACTTTTGTATGGGTGGATTGTAGGGAATCTGAATGCCTAAATATTTGGTCTTAACAAAATTTTTCGGTTTCATATAATTTAGTGAAGTTATGAAAAAATGGGCGTGGCAGTGGGCGGATTTCAAAAATTTTTGCACTTGTACTGTATCTTTTTCTCAGAAGCCCAGATATGAAATTTCATCGTCCTAGCTCAATATTTAAGACCCAAAAAGGGGTGACTTACGGACGGACGGACGGACGGACGGACGGTCATCGCTCAATCGATTTCGCTATTGATGCTGATCACGAATATATATACTTTATAGGGTCTATCTCGATTATGTCTCTATGTTACAAACTATGTGTCAAACTTAATATACCCTTAGGATAGGGTATAAACATACAGAAAAGCTACAATCCGTCTGGAACGGATCGTATGATACCCTATCCTCGTTTCTATAAAGTGCTCATGGCCAAATTGCATTTGGTACTCAAATATGGCTATAACGTCGAACGTTTGAGGATGTTACATGTGAAATTTCGGTTTTTTTATGAAAACGCCCCCAAAAAGTGGGCGTGGCCAAAACTGTTCTATGGGTGAATTGTAGGAAATCTGAATACCTAAATATTTAGATTCCCTACAATTCACCCATAGAACAGTTTTGGCCACGCCCACTTTTTGGGGGCGTTATCATCAAAAAAACTATTTTGATAAAATATTTAGGTATTCAGATTTCCTACAATTCACCCATAGAACAGTTTTGGCCACGCCCACTTTTTGGGGGCGTTATCATCAAAAAACTATTTTGATAAAATTTTACATGTAACATCCTCAAACGTTCGACATTATAGCTATATTTGAGTACAATATGCAATTTGGTCACGCACACTTTATAGAGAGGAGGATAGGGTATCATACGATCCGTTCCAGACGGATTGTAGCTTTTCTGTATGTTTCGAAAACAGAATAGCTTGCTTTTTACCTGGGTTCAGCGTGAGACCATTTACTTCTGACCAGCTAAGGATCGCTGTGAGATCTTCATTGACTCTCGCAACAAGGTCTTCAATAAGGCCAATTGGCCTTGATAAATAGATTTGGATGTCATCGGCATACAAGTCTACAGACCATAGGCAAATCATTGATGTACATACAGAATAGGATGGGACCCAGAATTGAACTCTGGAGTACACCCGATAGCAGGGTTTTAGGTTCTGAGATCTTGTCCTGGATAACCACCCTTTGAGTTCTGTTAGATAAATAGTCTTGAATAAGACGAGCAGCAGAATCACTGAACCCATAGTAAGGCACAAGTTTTTGACACAGAATGCTCTGTCAAAAGCCGTGGAGCAATCAAGCAGACACAAGATCGTTACATAATCCTTATCGAATTGGAGCCTTATGTCATGAAGTATCTTCACGACCGGTGTGAAACAGCTATGATAAGCTCTGAAACCAGAGTGAAATTGTGACAGAAGGCTTTGTGTTTGAAGGTGATGATCAATCTGCCCTGCAAGTATTTTCTCCAAAACCTTTGACAGACAAGGTACGATACTAACCGGACGATAATCACTTGGTAATGACAGATTTGCTTTTTTTGCAACTGGGGTAATTTTGGCCTTTTTCCAAGAAAGAGGAAACGTTGATGAGGTTATACACTAATTTAAATTGTGCGTAAGTGGACTTAAGAGGTAAGGAATGATAAATTTACCTGCATTGCTAGGTACAAAGTTGGATTGGCTAACAGTGTTGGCTATGAAATGATCATTAAGGATATTTGGATTAATTGAGCAATACAACTTTTCCCTCTTACCAACTCCAATGTTTCGCAAGTTTGTCCACAGTTTCTTAGAGGAAAGTTGTCCACTCAGTTTAGATGCATAGAAGCTTCTTTTAGCTAATCGGATCACATGGGTTGCTTGGTTTCGCGTTTTGCAATAAGTTCTCCAGTTTACAGAGCTTTGATCCCTTTTCCATTTAAGATATGACTTACGACGATTTTTTATTTCGAATGCGCACTATCTTCAGAGGTACGTGCTTGTCGTACAGATCATTAATAAGTGCTTGTACACAGTTTAACTTATCATCAATGGTTGATTTGTATATACAACTAACCCAAGACAAAGTAATCGCATCCAAGTGAAGTGAATTTATATCCATAGATTTAACGTCTCTAAATTGAAAAGTTAAGGGTACAATGGCATGGGAGAAATCAATGTCGTATGTGAAAAAAATAAGGTCATGATCAGATAAGCCATCAAGTGACAGTTGGTCTAAAAGAAGAATATTAGGCGGACTTGACACAGTCAAGAGGTCAAGTAGACTTGGGGTATCATTAGGAGCATAACGAGTAGGATGCGAGTCCTAGTGGAAGAGATATCATCGAGCAATTTAGACGAGCGTAAATCAGCTTTCAGAAGATCGGTGTTGAAATCACCACAAACCATGATATGCTCATAAATAAGTGAAAATTCAGCAATTGCATAAAAAACATACAGAATAGCTACAATCCGTCTGGAACGGATCGTATGATACCCTATCCTCCTCTCTATAAAGTGGGCATGGCCAAATTGCATTTTGTACTCAAATATAGCTATACTGTCGAACGTTTGAGGATGTTACATGTAAAATTTTATCAAAATAGGTTTTTTGATGATAACGCCCCCAAAAAGTGGGCGTGGCCAAAACTGTTCTATGGCTGAATTGTAGGGAATCTAAATACCCAAATATTTGGTCTTAACAAAATTTTTCGGTTTCATATAATTTAGTGAAGTTATAAAAAAGTAGGCGTGGCAGCGGGCGGATGTAAAAAATGTTTACACTTGTACTGTATCTTTTTCTTGGAAGCCCAGATATGAAATTTCAGCGTCCTAGATAAAAATTTAAGGCCCAAAAATCGGTTTTGTGATAAAAACGCCCCCAAAAAGTGGGCGTGGCCAAAACTTTTGTATGGGTGGATTGTAGGGAATCTGAATGCCTAAATATTTGGTCTTAACAAAATTTTTCGGTTTCATATAATTTAGTGAAGTTATGAAAAAGTGGGCGTGGCAGTGGGCGGATTTCAAAAATTTTTACACTTGTACTGTATCTTTTTCTCAGAAGCCCAGATATGAAATTTCATCGTCCTAGCTCATAATTTAAGGCCCAAAAAGCGGTGACATACGGACGGACGGTCATCGCTCAATCGATTTCGCTATTGATGCTGATCACGAATATATATACTTTATAGGGTCTATCTCGATTATTTCTCTATGTTACAAACTATGTGTCAAACTTAATATACCCTTAGGATAGGGTATAAACAGAAAAGTATTAAAAAGAAAAAATTTATGC
Organism: Xylota sylvarum; assembly: GCA_905220385.1. NCBI lineage: Eukaryota > Metazoa > Arthropoda > Insecta > Diptera > Syrphidae > Xylota > Xylota sylvarum. The sequence goes on along the minus strand of CAJMZQ010000057.1, from coordinate 6,318,423 downwards.
AAAGATAGTTTAAATAAGTTTGAGAACACCTGAAGTTTTAGAAGCTTAGGTCTTCAGCGGCAAAAGTTGTTGTTGTTCAGCATCTGTCAATTGTTTGTTGGTAACGTCACTAAGATGTTTTTCGCTGTTGACAATTACTGCATTGGCCTCCTTTGTAGTTTTAATATACACGAATTGGTATACCAACCAGAACGGCATCAGTGGAAATATTTTGCATCTGTAGTTCATCAAGTTGTGTTTTATAGTTGCTCAGTCTCACTAAATTCAGGGTTTTTTAGTTGCTCAAGCTTTTGTCGTAGTTGTTGTTTCAGATTTTCAACTTCCAATCGCAAGCAACTAACATTCTCTGTACACTTCTCCAAAGATGAGACCCGGTCCTTTAGTGCATTCATTTCACTGTCAATTAATGTAAATTTTACACTAATGCTGTTTTCAATAGTGTTGGTTCTTGGTGAAAGATTCTCCTCCATGGTAACTAGTCGGTTCATAATTAGTTCTCCCTGTGCTTCAATTTGTTTTGCCAAACAATTGTACATGTTTGTCTTTTTGGATGATGGTTCAGTTGTGGGAGTGTGAACTGGTGACAGTTTCTTTGAAGAAGAAGGAGAAGGGGATTGCTAAGCATAGAGGCAATTGTTTAAAAAGATTTTTCCGTTGACGAGTGTTTTTGTCATGTATTGTATGCTGCGACATTGTGTGCGTTGAATGAATTATTAATGTATGTATGTGTTCACTTATTTTGCATACTAATGGTTAGGATTCAGACAAATAATAGACTTTAATTCTTGTTGAATTAAGTGACTCTGGTTATAAGTTAATTGGAGACAGATTTAATTTACGTTAAATATTAAGGGATAGTGCCGCACTAAAGAATACGTCTACTCCATTTGAAATTACACTCACTTCTGAATAATAATAATGTTATTTTGTAACGTAACATTTGCTCTCTTGCTCTTTTATTGTTTCCTTATAACATTGTATTCTATTTGACTAATTGCTATATTGTACACTTGATTCAGTCTCTTTCGTTTTTGGACCTTCAACAAGTGCAGTCAGTGGTAATATTTCACATCACAAAATTATACATTTATATATTAATAAATCTAATATTCAATTTGAGACATTTATTTATTAATACAATTTACAAAACAACCAGTTTATGCAAAAGACCATTGTGCCAAACAGAGACAAAAGCTTTTTCTATATCCATTCCCGATTTGCTTTAATGCTATTGCAGATTCTAAGTACTTGATGTGAAGTGCTATGGTAACGCCTAAAACCAAATTACTCATCCGGAAATATATTTCTATTACAAATAATTTTGAGAATGCGTTCTTTAATAATGTTTTCATAAACCTTGCTAATGGAGTTTAACAAGCTAATTGGCCTGTAGTTTTCAGGACTCTCTGCATAAGGAAAATAACGTTTATTTATATTGCTCGCCTGGGTGGGTTATAAGCTCACAATTGATCTGTGGACTTATAACTCACCCAGGTGGGGCAAAAGTCCATTGTGAACTTTTGGCATGTGGACTTATGACCCTGCACCTCAATATAGGTGTGGAACTCAAAAATAAATTGGTCTTGCTCTCCCTTCTCTACAAAGAGATTTGGTGCATAAGAGTAGTATGTTTCCTGTGGTGAAAAGCTTTTCTGTTGCGAGACTACGATTATACAGAAGGCCTAGTTGGAAACTTGGTAAATAAAAGAAAGAGAAATTAAGAGAGTGTTATGAGTGAGGTTGGGCCATGAAGGCAGCTTCGGTGCAGGTGAGGAGGGCGGTCGTATGCTTGTGGTTGCGCGGCTAAGCTCGTCGAACGGGGCGGTTCCAACCCCACCTTCCAGTATTCCATGTTCATGGGTTACATCGTCCGTCTTTGTCCCACCAGCATATGTCCTTATTCTTAATAAATCCTTAATCCTCATGATAGCATAAATTATATATTTATATGCATATATAGGTATATATACTATATATATATATTTTATAACAAATTTTTCTTAACTACCCCTATTCCACTTTGAATTTAATTTCTTATCATTTTATCCAATTTTATCATAATGATATGTAAACCCTGATCTAGTCCAATTGGAATTACTCAGGGAGGAGAGATACCAAATCCACAGGACAGAATACTAGATCGTGTCTAAAATTTAACGAAAGAAATTCGTGTGAAAGGGATAAGTCGATGCGCGCTCCATGTACTTAAGGAGTGCGGTTGTTTTTCAATCGAAATGTCATTTCCGAATTGGCAGCTGTGCATGGAAAGTGTGCTATGGGGTAAGTATTTATTATTTTGTAAGATATCTTAATGATTCTAGATATTTAATCGTATCATGATTGTAGGACTTACATAGGACACTGGACTGCCAATTAGGACGGGATACATATATGTACTTATATAGGAGAAATCCGTGCTGGGCATGTACCACTTCGTTTATTTACATTCGTCCATGGGTATTTACTCGTGATGGAGGAGTTTACCCCATGAGGACATTGAAGTCATTGAACTTCGGAGTCCTCAGGTAGCATTTTCCAGTATCATTGCGGTCGCTTTGCAGTCTGTAATTTAAAAAAAAATCTTTTCTTCGACCAGGTATCTGCTGCCGAAACAGGATATGGATATACATAAAGTTACATGAAACTAAAATCAGGACAGTTTTCTATTGGGAGACTACGATTATACAGAAAGTGTACTTGGAAACTTGGTAAATAAAAGAAGGAGAAATTAAGAGAGTCATTGATATACATAAAGTTACATCAAAGTAAAATCAGGACAGTTCAATTTTATATAAATTGTTAAATTTAGCATTGTCTGCTCAGTTGTAATCGGACTTTGGATCAGACATGTTGTAAGGAAACATGTTGCAGATATTGGCAAAATCTATAGTAAAACACGTAAAACACATGATTTCCTTGCGATAGGACAAGTAAAACTTAATTTTCCTTGCCCTTGGTGCTCATAAAGAGCGTTGATAAAATCGGTCTTTAATGGAAAGTGTTCAACGAACATTTAGGATTTATCCGTGTGATAATAATCAATATGATATACATAAGCAAAGTGAAGTGATAATTGAATTCTTCTCTTAACTTGGTGGTTCCGGGTTTTCAGCGTTCTTGATCATCGATTTTTCGATTAAAGTTGCTGCTACACCCCGATACACCGATAATCCTTTTGACATCGAAGACAATTCGATTGTTGCATTCAACATTTTTGGATGATTTCGACTATAACACGATGTTGGGGGATAATTACAGAAGGCGTACTGGGAAACGTATCTAAAATAGTAAAACACGTAAAACACATGATTTCCTTGCGATAGGACAAGGAAAACTTGCTTTTCCTTGCCCTTGGTACTCATAAAGAGCGTTGATAAAGTCGGGCTTTAAAGGAAAGTGTTCAACGAACATTTAGGATTTATTCGTGTGATAATAATCAATGCGATATACATAAGTGAAGTGAAGTGATGATAGAATTCTCCTCTTAACTTGGTGGTTCCAGGTTTTCAGCGTTCTTGATCATCGATTTTTCGATTAATGTTGCTGCTACACTACGATACACCGATAATCCTTTTGACATCGAAGACAATTCGATTGTCGCATTCAACATTTTTGGATGATTTCGACTATAACACGATGTTGGGGGATAATTATACAGAAGGCGTACTTAGAAACTTGGTAAATAAAAGAAGGAGAAATTGAGAGAGTCATGGATATACATAAAGTTACATGAAAGTAAAATCAGGACAGTTAAATATTATATACATTGTTACATTGATCATTGTCTGCTCAGTTGTAATCGCACTTTGGATCAGACATGTTGTAAGGAAACATGTCGGAGATATTGGCAAAATCTATAGTAAAACACGTAAAACACATGATTTCCTTGCGATAGGACAAGGAAAACTTGCTTTTCCTTACCCTTGGTACTCATAAAGAGCATTGATAAAGTCGGGCTTTAATGGAAAGTGTTCAACGAACATTTAGGATTTATCCGTGTGATAATAATCAGTATGATATACATAAGTGAAGTGAAGTGATGATAGAATCCTCCTCTTAAGTTGGTGGTTCCAGGTTTTCAGCGTTCTTGATCATCGACTTTTCGATTAATGTTGCTGCTACACCCCGATACATCGATAATCCTGTTGACATCGAAGACAATACGATTGTCGCATTCAACATTTTTGGATGATTTCGACTATAACACGATGTTGGGGGATAATTACACAGAAGGCGTACTTAGAAACTTGGTAAATAAAAGAAGGAGAAATTGAGAGAGTCATGGATATACATAAAGTTACATGAAAGTAAAATCAGGACAGTTAAATTTTATATACATTGTTACATTGATCATTGTCTGCTCAGTTGTAATCGGACTTTGGATCAGACATGTTGTAAAGAAATATGTCGAAGATATTGGCAAAATCTATAGTAAAAGACGTAAGACACATGATTTCCTTGTGATAGGACAAGGAAAACTTGCTTTTCCTTGCCCTTGGTACTCATAAAGAGCGTTGATAAAGTCGGGCTTTAAAGGAAAGTGTTCAACGAACATTTAGGATTTGTTCGTGTGATAATAATCAATGCGATATACATAAGTGAAGTGAAGTGATGATAGAATTCTCCTCTTAACTTGGTGGTTCCAGGTTTTCAGCGTTCTTGATCATCGATTTTTCGATTAATGTTGCTGCTACACCCCGATACACCGATAATCCTGTTGACATCTAAGGCAATTAGATTGTCGCATTCAACATTTTTGGATGATTTCGACTATAACACGATGTTGGGGGATAATTATACAGAAGGCGTACTTAGAAACTTGGTAAATAAAAGAAGGAGAAATTGAGAGAGTCATGGATATACATAAAGTTACATGAAAGTAAAATCAGGACAGTTAAATTTTATATACATTGTTACATTGATCATTGTCTGCTCAGTTGTAATCGGACTTTGGATCAGACATGTTGTAAAGAAATATGTCGAAGATATTGGCAAAATCTATAGTAAAAGACGTAAAACACATGATTTCCTTGTGATAGGACAAGGAAAACTTGCTTTTCCTTGCCCTTGGTACTCATAAAGAGCGTTGATAAAGTCGGGCTTTAATGGAAAGTGTTCAACGAACATTTAGGATTTATTCGTGTGATAATCATCAGTATGATATACATAAGTGAAGTGAAGTGATGATAGAATTCTCCTCTTAACTTGGTGGTTCCAGGTTTTCAGCGTTCTTAATCGTCGATTTTTCGATTAATGTTGCTGCTACACCCCGATACACCGATAATCCTGTTGACATCTAAGGCAATTAGATTGTCGCATTCAACATTTTTGGATGATTTCGACTATAACACGATGTTGGGGGATAATTATACAGAAGGCGTACTTGGAAACTTGGTAAATAGAAGAAGGAGAAATCGAGAGAGTCATTGATATACATAAAGTTACATGAAAGTAAAATCAGGACAGTTCAATTTTATATACATTGTTGCATTGAGCATTGTCTGCCCAATTGTAATCGGACTTTGGATCAGACATGTTGTAAGGAAACATGTCGGAGATATTGGCACAATCTATAGTAAAACACGTAAGACACATGATAGGACAGACAGGATAGGATAGGATAGGATAGACTTGTGATAGGACAAGGAAAACTTGCTTTTCCTTGCCCTTGGTACTCATAAAGAGCATTGGTAAAGTCGGGCTTTAATGAAAAGTGTTCAACGAACATTAAGGATTTATCCGTGTGATAATAATCAATGTGATATACATAAGTGAAGTGAAGTGATGATAGAATTCTCCTCTTAACTTGGTGGTTCCGGGTTTTCAGCGTTCTTGATCGTCGATTTTTCGATTAATGTTGCTGCAACACCCCGATACACTGATAATCCTGTTGGCATAATTATACAGAAGGCGTACTTGGAAACTTGGTAAATAGAAGAAGGAGAAATCGAGAGAGTCATTGATATACATAAAGTTACATGAAAGTAAAATCAGGACAGTTCAATTTTATATACATTGTTGCATTGAGCATTGTCTACTCAGTTGTAATCGGACTTTGGATCAGACATGTTGTAAGGAAACATGTCGGAGATATTATCACAATCTATAGTAAAACACGTAAGACACATGATTTCCTTGTGATAGGACAAGGAAAACTTGCTTTTCCTTGCCCTTGGTACTCATAAAGAGCGTTGGTAAAGTCGGGCTTTAATGGAAAGTGTTCAACGAACATTTAGGATTTATTCGTGTGATAATCATCAGTATGATATACATAAGTGAAGTGAAGTGATGATAGAATTCTCCTCTTAACTTGGTGGTTCCAGGTTTTCAGCGTTCTTAATCGTCGATTTTTCGATTAATGTTGCTGCTACACCCCGATACACCGATTATCCTGTTGACATCTAAGGCAATTAGATTGTCGCATTCAACATTTTTGGATGATTTCGACTATAACACGATGTTGGGGGATAATTATACAGAAGGCGTACTTGGAAACCTGGTAAATAAAAGAAGGAGAAATCAAGAGAGTCATTGATATACATAAAGTTACATGAAAGTAAAATCAGGACAGTTCAATTTTATATACATTGTTGCATTGAGCATTGTCTGCCCAGTTGTAAGCGGACTTTGGATCAGACATGTTGTAAGGAAACATGTCGGAGATATTGGCACAATTTATAGTAAAACACGTAAGACACATGATTTCCTTGAGATAGGACAAGGAAAACTTGTTTTTTTCCTTGCCATTGGTACTCATAAAGAACGTTGGTAAAGTCGGGCTTTAATGGAAAGTGTTCAACGAACATTAAGGATTTATCCGTGTGATAATAATTAATGTGATATACATAAGTGAAGTGAAGTGATGATAGAATTCTCCTCTTAACTTGGTGGTTCCGGGTTTTCAGCGTTCTTGATCGTCGATTTTTCGATTAATGTTGCTGTTTCGACTATAACACGATGTTGGGGTACAATGTATACGCCAAGGTCCATTGCCTTATACCAAAAAATGGGGTAGTGAGTGTCTTATGCAAGTAAGTATACATAGTCGCCTTTTTGTTATCGAAAGGGTTACCTTATTAGAAGAAAGCAACAGGGTCCTTGGATCTATGTAGATGAATTATTTCACCACCTCAACATGGTAACTGTTAAAACTTCTTGTGTCGGCAGTTATACATTATTTTGGACAGTTACGCACTCTTCCTAAATACCGTAAAGCGTAACGTTAAATACTATAGTCATTTACATATTTACATATGTATTCAACTTTATCATAACTTTTCAGCAAATCAAGTGAAACTGGGTCATCAATTCTTTCACCTAGTTGAACAACAGATACATTATACATTCATAAACCTTCAGAGTTTGACTATCATTGAATGAGAAGAGACTGGGAAGCACCGAGCGCCATAAAGCCGGTACTCATCACCTCCGAGACAGGTTCATTCAACTATAACCACCTATAAGAAAAAGGCTAAAAACGATATTTTTTTATTAAAGATAAGTTTTTTTTGTTATTAAGTTACCGGTTATTAAGTTGGGCTCCGGACTGGTCGTGGATGGAGGATGTCACCGAATAGTTTTTTTTTTTTTTCTGTAAATACAAAATAAAAACAAGCACATGAGCACCCTTAAATTCGTTTAAATTAAAAATTAATAAGTCTAAACAAAAGGTAAGCAGTAAACAGTAAATGACTGGGATGTAAGAGAGTTGAGAAAGTGATCGCCACACACGAAGCAGGAATACGCACATCTTCGTGTAATATAATATAGTGACGGGCAAGGGGAATCACCAGGCAAACCCATCGAAACTAGAATGTGGCAGGAGGGCACTAACGATTCATTGGTACCCAACGGAGCGGTATCGCCGCCCCCATTGGCTCTCAAATGGTCGAATCTCACATCTCCGTCACCACTATGGGCTACAGCCCTAATATGTTTGATAATTAATCAACTCAACTCAACGCCACCTTTCGTAACCATTTTTTTATATACATATGTATTATATGCAGTGACACAAGTAAATATACATATGTACATTAGCGAGCAACTTAGGGAAGCTCAGTGAATAACTCACCCACAAAATTATTTCTACAATATAGTTTTTCTAAACCACTTGGTATAAAAAGTGGTTTAGAAAAACTATACACACCGTTTAAAACCGGATTTTAAAGAAAATAATTAATCTACATATTCTAATTACTCAAATACACTAACCACGAATTTATTTTAAAATAATGACGAACACACTTTATTAAATAATAGATTTAAATAATATATTTGAAATAACAACTATAAATTATAAAAAATTATAAATTATAAACAGTTTTAAGAGACTCAGTGATTAACTCACCCAAAAAATTATTGCTATGTGACACTTTTTTTTTTGTTCTATTTTTTTTTTTTAAATAAAAAATCAAGGCTTCTACTACACCACTTACTGGTTTAAAAGTTCACTACTCAATGACTATATCAATCGATAGTGGCACTCAGCCACCACCCAAAAATGTATGGAATATTTTTTATTTTTTTATTTATTTATTTATTTATTTATTTATTTATTTATTAATTTAGTGTAATATTTAAAATTCATATACAAAATCTACTTTTTACATAAAAAGAAAAGACCGAATAAATATACTTAATTATAAAAATTGGAGTTGTTTTTAATAAAGCTAACTGTTTCTCTTTCTCCAATGAAAAGAAGCTGCAAACCGCCCAGAAAAAGAAATTCAACGTTGGAAGCCTTAGCACGTCTGGAGTAGCCAGAGCCTACAGAGAGCGCCTTAGTGAGAGACTCTCCGCTGTGCATTCACTATCCACAAACGCCAACAATCTGTGGAACCAGTATCGCGACATCATCAAAGGGGTAGCAGAGACCACCATAGGCTACCAGCCACCACCCAAAAAGAGCCCTTGGTATGATGATGAATGCGTACGCCGGAAAAAGGTGACAGAAAATGCACACTTGCAAGCGCTGCAGCGCAAAACAAGGGCAGCGAGAGAAGAGTATCGAACCAGAAGAAGGGAGGAGAAGAAGATCCTGCGTAAGAAGAAAAGGGCCCACGCAGCCTCCCAGCTCAAGGATATCGAAGAGTCCCGCGATAGGAACAACATCCGGATGTTTTTCAGGAAAGCCAAGCAACTGGCAGCTGGCTTCAAGCCCGGAACGCAGGCTCTTCGAAACAGTGAAGGAAACCTAGTCACCGAAGCACAGGGAATAGTAGATGTATTTAAGCAGCATTTCCAGCAGCTACTTAATGGGCAGGTAGAGAGAGTGATAGGGCAAGAAGAAAACCCGCATCCAGTCAATGAAGAATCCATTCCCCCTCCTGGTTTTGAAGAGGTCGGCTCAGCTATCAAAAAGCTGAAGAACAACAAGGCCGCCGGCTCTGATGGTCTACCAGCAGAGTTTTCCAAACATGGTGGTGATGCTTTGGTGGGGTGCATGCACCAAGTCATCAACCAAGTGTGGGTGGATGAAGTCATGCCCGATGACTGTACTATCAGCTCTATATGCCCCATCTTCAAGAAAGGCGATCCTATGTCTTGTAAGAACTACCGAGGCATATCCCTGCTTAATGTCGCATATAAGATCCTATCCAACATACTGTGTGAACGTCTGAAACCTTTCTGCAGCACACTAATCGACACGTACCAGTGTGGCTTCCGGTCCGGCAGATCGACGATCGACCAAATTTTCACACTAAGGCAAATCCTGGTAAAGACCAATGAATTTCAAGTCGAGACTCACCATCTCTTCATCGACTTTAAAGCCGCATATGATAGTATTCATCGTCTTGAGCTCTACAAGGCGATGGCTGAATTCGGGATCCCGGCTAAACTGATCCAGCTGTGCCGCGTGACGCTGGATAACACGCGGTGCAACGTGCAATTCGGCAACAGTTCCTCTGAACTATTCCAAACATGCACCGGATTTCGGCAAGGAGATGCGCTATCATGTGACTTCTTCAATCGTGTGCTGGAACAGATAGTGCGCAGGGCAGGTGTGAACACGGAAGGCACTATCTTCAACAAATCTGTCCAGTTGCTGGGATACGCAGACGACATCGACATCATCGGTCGCTCCCAGCGCGCCGTGTTAGAGGCTTTTACGGCAATTGAGGAACAGACGAATCGAGTTGGCCTTGAAGTAAATGAGGACAAAACCAAGTACATGTTGTCAACAAACAAAGAAGCATCTGTCCACCGCCTAGGACAGAACGTCACTGTTGGCAACAGTAACTTCGAAGTGGTTAAGGAGTTTACCTACCTCGGAGTAAACATCAACTCCACGAATGACAACTTAGTGGAGATTCGACGAAGACTTACCCTAGGAAACCGCTGCTACTTCGGTTTGGCGAAACAAATGGGGTCAAAACTCCTAACTCGGAAGACGAAATGTTTGCTCTACAAAACTTTGATCCTGCCAGTTCTGCTGTATGGAGCCGAGTGTTGGACGATAAGCAGGAAGGCAGAGCCGATATTGAACACTTTCGAAAGAAAAATTCTTCGTCGGATATTCGGTCCTGTATTCGAGGAGGGGCGAATGGAGGAGAAGATATAACCGCGGACTCTATAAGCTGTACCAAGATGTGGATGTAGTCCAAAAAGCCAAAACACGTCGACTACACTGGCTCGGCCACATCGAGCGAATGGACAATAATGCTCCAGCAAAGAGGATCTTTGAATCACAGCCCCCAGGTTCGAGACGACAAGGAAGACCGAACCTCCGTTTTAAGCACCAAGCTAACGCGGATGCCAGAGCGCTTGGTCTAGACAACTGGAAGTAGCGCTCCCGGAATCGAAGAGAGTGTAACGCCGCCCTGTCTTTACGGGTCGGGAGCCCGTTAAGTAAAGTAAGTAATTCCTCTTATATTTTCTAGAAGGGATTGAGAAACATTTTTCACTTACGCGGCTCTTCTTACACACCTAGACATATAAAAAGGGTATAGACATGCAAGTCAGATGCTATCGGTCCTCTCTGCATTCCGGAAAGCAATTTGAAGGGCTGTGTAAAGCATATATACAAGGACAACACAAATGAGATAGACATTGCTCTTTATTATTATTGCAGCAGCCCTTCGTCGTGCTTCATGTTTACTTGAAACTCTCTTGCAACATATTACACGACTGATGTGCCTGCCAACCAGCTGTTCTGTTCTCTGTGTACATTCTGTTTGGTGTTTTATTAAGTTTATTGTTCTGGATTTGCACAGCGCGCACAACCACGTGTTTGCTTCTGTGCATAGACAAATCAGGCGCCACTTCGCTCAACAACTTCGGGCCAGTCGCCAAAGGTGTGAGAGCTGACAAGACGTAACGATGTTTCCGAGCGCTGTGAGTAATTTTTTATACCCAAGTTTACGATCGCATTGTGAGTAATTTTTTATGTTTTTTTCCAAATAGTGATGAAGAATTCATGTTAACAATGTTTACTTTGTGATTTAATTACTAATATTTCCATACTAAATCAGAATTTATAACAAGTTGTAATTTTTATTTTGTGCATAGCCTGGGGTACATTCGGACAATAATACAGGGGGCACATTCGTACGCGTACTTATTTACGAAAATTATAATCAAATGAAATATAATATAACACTTTAAAATTTGTTTTACCCATTCTATAACTGAGGTATTTTTTATATAAATATTTCCTTCAGAATCATGGCATCATTAATGTGGCAGTTGACGAAGTAATGCAAGGACGGTTGTCTTATAGAAAAGCCGTGTTGAAATACAACGTTAAAGCATCAACTTTACAAAGTAGAGTAAAGAAATAAAGAAATGGTGTTAATAAAGATAGACCGCCACGTACAATACTTTTCATTCCAAATTTACAAGTTTGCAAGTCTACCTACTGTAGGAGGATCATTAACGAAAAGTATGAACAGAAGAGGATCAAGAACTGAGCTTTGTGGAACGTCTGTTAATATTTTAATGAATTCGCAAAAGTATTGTTGTAGAAGACTGCTTGCTTTCTTCCTTGGAGGTAGGAGAGAAGAAATTTTGCAGCCGAATCAGAAAAACAACATAGCATCTTGAGTTTATTAATTAATATGGTGCGATTGGCTGTGTCAAAGGCCTTGGAAAAATCAAGTAGCGTTAGATATGTTATTAGGTTTTTGAGTAGTTCGGTTGTACAACTGTGTTTATACCCTATCCTAAGGGTATATTAAGTTTGACACATAGTTTGTAACATAGAGAAATAATCGAGATAGACCCTATAAAGTATATATATTCGTGATCAGCATCAATAGCGAAATCGATTGAGCGATGACCGTCCGTCCGTCCGTCCGTCCGTCCGTATGTCACCGCTTTTTGGGCCTTAAATTTTGAGCTAGGATGATGAAATTTCATATCTAGCCTTCTGAGAAAAAGATACAGTACAAGTGTAAAAAATTTTGAAATCCGCCCACTGCCACGCCCACTTTTTCATAACTTCACTAAATTATATGAAACCGAAAAATTTTGTTAAGACCAAATATTTAGGCATTCAGATTCCCTACAATCCTCATACAAAAGTTTTGGCCACGCCCACTTTTTGGGGGCGTTTTCATCACAAAACCGAGTTTTGGGCCTTAAATTATTAACTAGGACGCTGAAATATCATATCTGGGCTTATGACGAAAAGATTCAGTAGAAGTGTAAATTTTTTTTACATCCGCCCACTGCCACGCCTACTTTTTTATAACTTCACTAAATTATATGAAACCGAAAAATTTTGTTAAGACCAAATATTTAGGTATACAGATTCCCTACAATTCAGCCATAGAACAGTTTTGGTCACGCCAACTTTTTGGGGGCGTTTTCATCAAAAAACCGATTTTCATGAAATTTTACATGTAACATCCTCAAACGTTCGACATTATAGCTATATTTGAGTACAAAATGCAATTTGGCCACGCCCACTTTATAGAGAGGAGGATAGGGTATCATACGATCCGTTCCAGACGGATTGTAGCTTTTCTGTATGTTTTTTTCTGAAACCAGACAAAAACTTAAATGTGATAATGAATACATTTTTTCAGGACCTTTGACAAATAAGGAATATTAGCAGCTGGTCTGTACTCAGCCATAGAGTTAGCTGATGCCTTCTGTTTCAGAATTGAAATTATTTTTTCTGATTAAAACCATAAGTCAAACCCGGAAGTATGTATTGAAGTATAATTTTGATAAACGAAGAGTGAATACCATACCACATACCCAAACCCAAACACATTATGTAAAAATCCAACTTCTTGGACATGGCCTTCAATATTTTTTGAAAAATAGAAACTTTATTCGAGAGTTCGGTACGGTTATACAGAAGGGGGAATAGGAATATGAAAGCAGAGTAAGTTGAGTTCAGTGTAAAACATACAGAAAAGCTACAATCCGTCTGGAATGTCTGATACCATATCCTATTCTCTATAAAGTGGGCGTGGCCAAATTGCATTTCGTACTCAAATATGGCTATAACCTCGAACGTTTGAGGATATTACATGGAAAATTTGATCAAAAACGCCCCCAAAAAGTGGGCGTGGCCAAAGCTGTTCTATGGGTGAATTGTAGGGAATCTGAATACCTAAATATTTGGACTTAACATAATTTTTCGGTTTCATATAATTTAGTGAAGTTGGCTGGATGCGGTAGGAATAGGGTAGGCACTGACTGGCGTCAACCTGGCGACGTCCAGTGTTGTAACTGTTACTGCGCATCAATTGTGCTTATTTTACCTCCTAGTGGTAGCCATCGGGTACTGGTTGGTGTCCATCCGGACCCGACTTGCTAAACTTATAAGCGCGAGTGTTGACCAAGAGAAAATTGCAGCACTATAAATACGACAGCGGACGAACTCTCCGCGGAAGTCAACGGAAGCACAACACTTTATCTGGGCTACTTCGACATATTCGGAGCTCAGGCCGATAAAGATTTCCAAGAATAAGTCAGGTTTTTGGAAAAGAGATGGTGGCGGATGAGCCCTTATTGGGCCAACGGCAGCGCTCATATCCCCGAAGCGGGATACTGACTTCGGTTTAAAACCGGCCCCTTGTCCTAGGGGTTTCAAAAAATGGAACTGGCCCTCCAGGTTGGGGGTTGTGCCGTCGGGGTAACTTCCTTACCACGTAAAAAAAATTTAGTTATGAGAGAGACACAAGCCTCGGATAATGGACCCCCTCATTTAATACCACGACCCGGAACGTACACGGACTATGATATAAGAGTATGCACCTGGAATGTACGTACACTGTACACTCCTGGTGCTATTCAAAAACTTGAATCTGTCCTCACGCAGTACAAGGCAGATATTACCGCGATCCAGGAGATACGATGGATAGGATCAGGTATGCAAAAACGGAAAAATTGCGACATTTATTACAGCTGCCACAAAAGACTGCACATGTTAGGATGCGGATTCGTCGTGGGAAATCGGCTACGCTCAATGATAATTGACTTTAAGCCGATCAGCGATCGCCTGGCTGTGATCCGCATCAAGGCTACATTTCAAAACATCAGCATAATATGTGCACACGCCCCTACCGACGAAGCTGAAGACTCTATCAAGGAGGAGTTTTATGACCTCCTGGACGGAGCCTACGGAGCCTGTCCGGAGTATGATGTCAAAATCATACTCGGGGACTTCAATGCCAAAATCGGTAAGGAAAACATCTTCGGCGGATTAGTTGGAAAGCACAGCCTCCACGACACGACAACAGACAACGGCTTCCGGCTAATCGATTTTGCAGCAGCTCGTAATACGGTGATAAGCAGCACTAGGTTTCCAAGACTACGAATCCACACAGCAACCTGGCGCTCTCCAGATGGTCGAACCGCCAACCAAATCGACCACGTGCTAATAGATGCGAGGCACGCATCCAACATTCTGAATGTGCAAACGTTCAGAGGGGCAAACGTCGACTCTGACCATTTTCTTCTTGCAGCTAAGTTCAGAGCTCGACTATCCAATGAGAAGAAGCTGCAGACCGCCCAGAAAAAGAAATTCAACGTTGGAAGCCTTAGCACGTCTGGAGTAGCCAGAGCCTACAGGAGCGCCTGAGTCAGAGACTCTCCGCTGTGCATTCACCATCCACAAACGCCAACAATCTGCGGAACCACTATCAGCTCTATATGCCCCATCTTCAAGAAAGGCGATCCTATGTCTTGTAAGAACTACCGAGGCATATCCCTGCTTAATGTCGCATATAAGATCCTATCCAACGTACTGTGTGAACGTCTGAAGCCTTTCTGCAGCACACTAATCGGCACGTACCAGTGTGGCTTCCGGCCCGGCAGATCGACGATCGACCAAATTTTCACACTAAGGCAAATCCTGGAAAAGACCAACGAATTTCAAGTCGAGACTCACCATCTCTTCATCGACTTTAAAGCCGCATATGATAGCATTCATCGTCTTGAGCTCTACAAGGCGATGGCTGAATTCGGGATCCCGGCTAAACTGATCCAGCTGTGCCGCGTGACGCTGGATAACACGCGGTGCAACGTGCAATTCGGCAACAGTTCCTCTGAACTATTCCAAACATGCACCGGATTTCGGCAAGGAGATGCGCTATCATGTGACTTCTTCAATCTTGTGCTGGAACAGATAGTGCGCAGGGCAGGTGTGAACACGGAAGGCACTACCTTCAACAAATCTGTCCAGTTGACATCATCGGTCGATCCCAGCGCGCCGTGTTAGAGGCTTTTACGGCAATTGAAGAAGAGGCGAAACGTGTTGGCCTTGAAGTGAATGAGGACAAAACCAAATACATGTTGTCAACAAACAAAGAAGCATCTGTCCGCCGCCTAGGACAAAACGTCACTGTTGGCAACAGTAACTTCGAAGTGGTTAAGGAGTTTACCTACCTCGGAGTAAATATCAGAGACTCTTCACGGGTCGGGAGCCCGTTAAGTAAGTAAGTACAATTCACCCATAGAACAGTTTTGGCCATGCCCACTTTTTGGGGGCGTTTCATCACAAAACCGATTTTGATAAAATTTTACATGTAACATCCTCAAACGTTCGAGGTTATAGCCATATTTGAGTACAAAATGCAATTTGGCCACGCCCACTTTATAGAGAGGATTGTAGCTTTTCAGTATTTTTTAGTACTGAAAAGATAAACATGCGCCTGCGAGGCGCACAATCAAAAAAAGCGTTTTTTTTTACAAAATAAAATAAATCTTTTTTATTTACTACATTTTTTATACCCTATTCTAAGGGTATATTAAGTTTGTAACATAGAGAAATAATGAGATAGACCCAATAAAGTATATACATATATTCGTGATCAGCATCAATAGCGAAATCGATTGAGCGATGACCGTCCGTCCTTCCGTCCGTATGTCACCGCTTTTTGGGCCTTAAATTTTGAGCTAGGACGCTGAAATTTCATATCTGGGCTTCTGACGAAAAGATACAGTAGAAGTATAAGTTTTTTTTAAATCCGTCCACTGCCACGCCTACTTTTTTATAACTTCACTCAATTATATGAAACCGAAAAATTTTGTTAAGACCAAATATTTAGGTATTCAGATTCCCTACAATTCACCCGTAGAACAGTTTTGGCCACGCCCACTTTTTGGGGGCGTTTTCATCAAAAAACCTATTTTGATAAAATTTTACATGTAACATCCTCAAACGTTCGACATTATAGCTATATTTGAGTACAAAATGCAATTTGGCCACGCCCACTTTATATAGAGGAGGATAGGGTATCAGACGATCCGTTCCAGACGGATTGTAGGTTTTCTGTATGTTTTAGTACTGAAAAGATAAACATGCGCCTGCGAGGCGCACAATCAAAAAAAGCGTTTTTTTTTTACAAAATAAAATAAATCTTTTTTATTTACTACATTTTTTATACCCTATTCTAAGGGTATATTAAGTTTGACACATAGTTTGTAACATAGAGAAATAATGAGATAGACCCAATAAAGTATATATATTCGTGATCAGCATCAATAGCGAAATCGATTGAGCGATGACCGTCCGTCCTTCCGTCCGTATGTCACCGCTTTTTGGGCCTTAAATTTTGAGCTAGGACGCTGAAATTTCATACCTGGGCTTCTGACGAAAAGATACAGTAGAAGTATAAGTTTTTTTTAAATCCGCCCACTGCCACGCCTACTTTTTTATAACTTCACTCAATTATATGAAACCGAAAAATTTTGTTAAGACCAAATATTTAGGTATTCAGATTCCCTACAATTCACCCGTAGAACAGTTTTGGCCACGCCCACTTTTTGGGGGCGTTTTCATCAAAAAACCGATTTTGATAAAATTTTACATGTAACATCCTCAAACGTTCGAGGTTATAGCTATATTTGAGTACAAAATGGAATTTGGCCGCGCCCACTTTATAGAGAGGAGGATAGGGTATCAGACGATCCGTTCCAGACAGATTGTAGCTTTTCTGTATGTTTTTGTTGTTACATTATTAGTAATTAAGTAAAACATAAACATATATTATTCATTTTTCTAAGTAAAGTAGGATTTTATAAATCCATAACAAAAAGGAACACAAAATTAGAAATCTTCGTTATTTAAATATCAATTATTATTAATAGGTGACATTTATATTATTTTGTCTTACTAACTGATGAATTACAATATTATCAGTCTCAAATAATACCAATCAGTCAAAAATACAAAAAAATCAATAGTTATATACAGTTGTTGCAAACATCATGTTTATGTTCACCACACACTGTCTTTTTACATTTCGTGCATATCATCTTAGACATTCTTTTCTTCTTCGTTGTACATAGGCTACAGTAACGCCGAACTTTAGCTGGAGGTTCCTCATCAGATCCTTCAGAAATATCTTGACTGTTTTGTGGCAAGATATTATGAATATTTTCCTTCAAACGTCTTGTCAAATTAGGGATTTCCAATCTGGATCTTGTCCACGGTGTTGATAGGTCACAGTATAGCTTCTTCATATATTCTCTACGGTTCAATGGTCTTTCTCCGTTTAGTACAACATTATGCGTGTAAATTATATACGAATTGACAAAGGCTATGTTTAAAATGCCGTAAAACATTGTCATTGGCCATCTGTTTGTCTTTCTAGAACAAGACATGGAAGAGCACATTTGATCAAACGTGTCGACGCCGCCTTTAGTCTGGTTGTAGAACATAATAATCTCAGGTTTGCCAGTTGTAGAATTTATAACGGGACCTTCATCGCATGAGGATAATAAGTACACCATCTTCGACGGCTTCGGCTTGTATGACACTAGGGTTAAATATCCATCAAAGCAAAGCATAGACGTTCCCACTTGTCGAGAACGGGTGTTTTTCAACTGTTCAGGAATTTCCCGTTTGTTTGACCTTACCGTGCCCACAATTGTCAATTTATAGGGTTCAAGCAGCAATGATTTTGCGGCAGGAATAGACGTGAACTAATTGTCACACGTTATGTTGCGGTTTGTGCCATGAACTGGTCGTGATAGCTCCTTCAAGTAGTATTCTCCTTGCGGCAAACCATTTGTATTTGTTGCTCTTCCAATGTATGGCATAGCATTCAACATATAATAGGTTCCACTATCGCACACCATTGGGATTTTTATTCCATACTTACTCGGTTTGTTCGGTATGTACATTCGGAATGGGCATCTACCTCGGAATCCAAGTAATTGTATATCAATAATGACATTGCTTCCAGAAAAGTAATTATTTTTGCATTGAGCTATAAACAAATCCCAAAACTTTCGAACAGGAATAAATAGATCTTGCTGACGACGAGCAGGGCGTAGAGTCTTGTCATCCATTCTTAGACACCTGATAATAAAATCACACATCTGCCAAATATCTCGTGCCGCTAAATGAACTATCAAACAATTCAACGGTTGATAAATGGTTATCTTTCATTGCAGCACTTAGAGTAAGTATTCCAATAAAGGCTTTGCTTTCAGTAGGATTCATATCCCTAAATGTCGAAGAAGTCATACTATCAGTACGTGTTATTGACATCTCCACAATTGTCCACTGATCAAGCTCTTGAATGATATCATCCGTGATAAATAACTTAAAACATAAAAGTGGTTCCAAAATATTTCGACACATTCGAGTAGGACCTCTATTAGAGCGAATTATATTGATCGCAGATGTTCTACCATGACTTTGACCCTTAGAAGTAGGCCAAACGTGTCTATTCTTACCTCTGATTACTCTTTGAGCCGGAATAATTATGCGGTGGTCATGTCCGGGGTTTTCAGGTGTTGAGGTGTCATTTAAGTTTTCTTCGATTACTTCATCTACGTACTCGTCGTCAGTTTCACTTTGAACATCATCTTCACTTATATGATCCTCAAACTCGCTGTCACTGCCATCATTTGCAAGTTCGTCTTCTTGATTCAAAAAAGAAACAATTTCTCCGTCTTCCAACACTCTTCTAGACGCCATGATGTGAAAACGTTCCTAAAACCCATACATGAGTAGAATATAAGTTCACAGTAACAAAAGAAAAATATAACAAAAAACTGCATAAAAGTTACACAGATTTCGACGAAGACTTACCCTAGGAAACCGTTGCTACTTCGGTTTGGCGAAACAAATGGGGTCAAAACTCCTAACTTGGAAGATGAAATGTATGCTCTACAGAACTTTGATCCTGCCAGTTCTGCTGTATGGAGCCGAGTGTTGGACGATAAGCAGGAAGGCAGAGCCGATATTGAACACTTTCGAAAGAAAAATTCTTCGTCGGATATTCGGTCCTGTATTCGAGGAGGGCGAATGGAGGAGAAGATATAACCGCGAACTCTATAAGCT
This sequence comes from Xylota sylvarum, assembly GCA_905220385.1. Classification (NCBI taxonomy): domain Eukaryota; kingdom Metazoa; phylum Arthropoda; class Insecta; order Diptera; family Syrphidae; genus Xylota; species Xylota sylvarum. The sequence continues at coordinate 6,298,667 of CAJMZQ010000057.1, read as the reverse complement.
GTACCAAGATGTGGATGTAGTCCAAAAAGCCAAAACACGTCGACTACACTGGCTCGGCCACATCGAGCGAATGGACAATAATGCTCCAGCAAAGAGGATTTTTGAATCACAGCCCCCAGGTTCGAGACGACAAGGAAGACCGAACCTCCGTTTTAAGCACCAAGCTAACGCGGATGCCAGAGCGCTTGGTCTAGACAACTGGAAGCAGCGCTCCCGGAATCGAAGAGAGTGTAAGGCCGCCCTGTCTTTACGGGTCGGGAGCCCGTTAAGTAAAGTAAGTAATTCCTCTTATATTTTCTAGAAGGGATTGAGAAACATTTTTCACTTACGCGGCTCTTCTTACACACCTAGACATATAAAAAGGGTATAGACATGCAAGTCAGATGCTATCGGTCCTCTCTGCATTCCGGAAAGCAATTTGAAGGGCTGTGTAAAGCATATATACAAGGACAACACAAATGAGATAGACATTGCTCTTTATTATTATTGCAGCAGCCCTTCGTCGTGCTTCATGTTTACTTGAAACTCTCTTGCAACATATTACACGACTGATGTGCCTGCCAACCAGCTGTTCTGTTCTCTGTGTACATTCTGTTTGGTGTTTTATTAAGTTTATTGTTCTGGATTTGCACAGCGCGCACAACCACGTGTTTGCTTCTGTGCATAGACAAATCAGGCGCCATTTCGCTCAACAACTTCGGGCCAGTCGCCAAAGGTGTGAGAGCTGACAAGACGTAACGTGTTTCCGAGCGCTGTGAGTAATTTTTTATACCCAAGTTTACGATCGCATTGTGAGTAATTTTTTATGTTTTTTGCCAAATAGTGATGAAGAATTCATGTTAACAATGTTTACTTTGTGATTTAATTACTAATATTTCCATACTAAATCAGAATTTATAACAAGTTGTAATTTTTATTTTGTGCATAGCCTGGGGTACATTCGGACAATAATACAGGGGGCACATTCGTACGCGTACTTATTTACGAAAATTATAATCAAATGAAATATAATATAACACTTTAAAATTTGTTTTACCCATTCTATAATTGAGGTATTTTTTATATAAATATTTCCTTCAGAATCATGGTGCGGAAATATAAAAAAGGGTTAATGTGGCAGTTGACGAAGTAGTGCAAGGACGGTTGTCTTATAGAAAAGCCGTGTTGAAATACAACGTTAAAGCATCAACTTTACAAAGCAGAGTAAAGAAATAAAGAAATGGTGTTAATAAAGATAGACCGCCACGTACAATACTTTTCATTCCAAATTTACAAGTTTGCAAGTCTACCTACTGTAGGAGGATCATTAACGAAAAGTATGAACAGAAGAGGATCAAGAACTGAGCTTTGTGGAACGTCTGTTAATATTTTAATGAATTCGCAAAAGTATTGTTGTAGAAGACTGCTTGCTTTCTTCCTTGGAGGTAGGAGAGAAGAAATTTTGCAGCCGAATCAGAAAAACAACATAGCATCTTGAGTTTATTAATTAATATGGTGCGATTGGCTGTGTCAAAGGCCTTGGAAAAATCAAGTAGCGTTAGATATGTTATTAGGTTTTTGAGTAGTTCGACTGTGTTTTTTTCTGAAACCAGACAAAAACTTAAATGTGATAATGAATACATTTTTTCAGGACCTTTGACAAATAAGGAAGATTAGCAGCTGGTCTGTACTCAGCCATAGAGTTAGCCGATGCCTTCTGTTTCAGAATTGAAATTATTTTTTCTGATTAAAACCATAAGTCAAACCCGGAAGTATGTATTGAAGTATAATTTTGATAAACGAAGAGTGAATACCATACCACATACCCAAACCCAAACACATTATGTAAAAATCCAACTTCTTGGACATGGCCTTCAATATTTTTTGAAAAATAGAAACTTTATTCGAGAGTTCGGTACGGTTATACAGCAGGGGGAATAGGAATATGAAAGCAGAGTAAGTTGAGTTCAGTGTAAAACATACAGAAAAGCTACAATCCGTCTGGAACGTCTGATACCATATCTATAAAGTGGGCGTGGCCAAATTGCATTTCGTACTCAAATATAACTATAACGTTTGAGGCATGTAACGTTTGTTACATGTAAAATTTTATCAAAATCGGTTTTTTGATGAAAACGCCCCCAAAAAGTGGGCGTGGCCACTGTTCTATGGGTGAATTGTAGGGAATCTGAATACCTAAATATTTGGATTTAACAAAATTTTTCGGTTTCATATAATTTAATGAAGTTATGAAAAAGTGGGCGTGGCAGTTGGCGGATTTAAATAATGTTTACACTTGTACTGTATCGTTTTCTCAGAAGCCCAGATATGAAATTTCATCATCCTAGCTCAAAATTTAAGGCCCAAAAAGCGGTGACATACAGACGGACGGTCATCGCTCAATCGATTTCTCTCTTGATGCTGATCACGAATATATGTACATATATACTTTATACGGTCTATCTCGATTATTTCTCTATGTTACAAACTATGTGTCAAACTGAATATACCCTTAGGATAGGGTATAAACATACAGAAAAGCTACAATCCGTCTGGAACGGATCGTCTGATATCCTATCCTCCTCTCTATAAAGTGGGCGTGGCCAAATTGCATTTTGTACTCAAATATGGCTATAACCTCGAACGTTTGAGGATGTTACATGGAAAATTTTATCAAAAACGCCCCCAAAAAAGTGGGCGTGGTCAAAGCTGTTCTATGGGTGAATTGTAGGGAATCTGAATACCTAAATATTTGGACTTAACAAAATTTTTCGGTTTCATATAATTTAGTGAAGTTGGCTGGATGCTGTAGGAATAGGGTAGGCACTGACTGGCGTCAACCTGGCGACGTCCAGTGTTGTAACTGTTACTGCGCATCAATTGTGCTTATTTTACCTCCTAGTGGTAGCCATCGGGTACTGGTTGGTGTCCATCCGGACCCGACTTGCTAAACTTATAAGCGCGAGTGTTGACCAAGAGAAAATTGCAGCACTATAAATACGACAGCAGACGAACTCTCTCGATGGAGTCAACGCTGGCGTTAAAGCTTCAAACGGAAGCACAACACTTTATCTGGGCTACTTCGACATATTCGGAGCTCAGGCCGATAAAGATTTCCAAGAATAAGTCAGGTTTTTGGAAAAGAGATGGTGGCGGATGAGCCCTTATTGGGCCAACGGCAGCGCTCATATCCCCGAAGCGGGATACTGACTTCGGTTTAAAACCGGCCCCTCGTCCTAGGGGTTTCAAAAAATGGAACTGGCCCTCCAGGTTGGGGGTTGTGCCGTCGGGGTAACTTCCTTACCACGTAAAAAAAATTTAGTTATGAGAGAGACACAAGCCTCGGATAATGGACCCCCTCATTTAATACCACGACCCGGAACGTACACGGACTATGATATAAGAGTATGCACCTGGAATGTACGTACACTGTACACTCCTGGTGCTATTCAAAAACTTGAATCTGTCCTCACGCAGTACAAGGCAGATATTACCGCGATCCAGGAGATACGATGGATAGGATCAGGTATGCAAAAACGGAAAAATTGCGACATTTATTACAGCTGCCACAAAAGACTGCACATGTTAGGATGCGGATTCGTCGTGGGAAATCGGCTACGCTCAATGATAATTGACTTTAAGCCGATCACAGCCTGGCTGTGATCCGCATCAAGGCTACATTTCAAAACATCAGCATAATATGTGCACACGCCCCTACCGACGAAGCTGAAGACTCTATCAAGGAGGAGTTTTATGACCTCCTGGACGGAGCCTACGGAGCCTGTCCGGAGTATGATGTCAAAATCATACTCGGGGACTTCAATGCCAAAATCGGTAAGGAAAACATCTTCGGCGGATTAGTTGGAAAGCACAGCCTCCACGACACGACAACAGACAACGGCTTCCGGCTAATCGATTTTGCAGCAGCTCGTAATACGGTGATAAGTAGCACTAGGTTTCCAAGACTACGAATCCACACAGCAACCTGGCGCTCTCCAGATGGTCGAACCGCCAACCAAATCGACCACGTGCTAATAGATGCGAGGCACGCATCCAACATTCTGAATGTGCAAACGTTCAGAGGGGCAAACGTCGACTCTGACCATTTTCTTCTTGCAGCTAAGTTCAGAGCTCGACTATCCAATGAGAAGAAGCTGCAGACCGCCCAGAAAAAGAAATTCAAAGTTGGAAGCCTTAGCACGTCTGGAGTAGCCAGAGCCTACAGGAGCGCCTGAGTGAGAGACTCTCCGCTGTGCATTCACCATCCACAAACGCCAACAATCTGTGGAACCAGTATCGCGACATCATCAAAGGGGTAGCAGAGACCACCATAGGCTACCAGCCACCACCCAAAAAGAGCCCTTGGTATGATGATGAATGCGTACGCCGGAAAAAGGTGACAGAAAATGCACACTTGCAAGCGCTGCAACGCAAAACAAGGGCAGCGAGAGAAGAGTATCGAACCAGAAGAAGGGAGGAGAAGAAGATCCTGCGTAAGAAGAAAAGGGCCCACGCAGCCTCCCAGCTCAAGGATATCGAAGAGTCCCGCGATAGGAACAACATCCGGATGTTTTTCAGGAAAGCCAAGCAACTGGCAGCTGGCTTCAAGCCCGGAACGCAGGCTCTTCGAAACAGTGAAGGAAACCTAGTCACCGAAGCACAGGGAATAGTAGATGTATTTAAGCAGCATTTCCAGCAGCTACTTAATGGGCAGGTAGAGAGAGTGATAGGGCAAGAAGAAAACCAGCATCCAGTCAATGAAGAATCCATTCCCCCTCCTGGTTTTGAAGAGGTCGGCTCAGCTATCAAAAAGCTGAAGAACAACAAGGCCGCCGGCTCTGATGGTCTACCAGCAGAGTTTTTCAAACATGGTGGTGAGCACCCATTTGGTGGGGTGCATGCACCAAGTCATCAACCAAGTGTGGGTAGATGAAGTCATGCCCGATGACTGGACTATCAGCTCTATATGCCCCATCTTCAAGAAAGGTGATCCTATGTCTTGTAAGAACTACCGAGGCATATCCTTGCTTAATGTCGTATATAAGATCCTATCCAACGTACTGTGTGAACGTCTGAAGCCTTTCAGCAGCACACTAATCGGCACGTACCAGTGTGGCTTCCGGCCCGGCAGATCGACGATCGACCAAATTTTCACACTAAGGCAAATCCTGGAAAACACCAACGAATTTTAAGTCGAGACTCACCATCTCTTCATCGACTTTAAAGCCGCATATGATAGCATTCATCGTCTTGAGCTCTACAAGGCGATGGCCGAATTCGGGACAAATGGGGTCAAAACTCCTAACTCGGAAGACGAAATGTTTGCTCTACAAAACTTTGATCCTGCCAGTTCTGCTGTATGGAGCCGAGTGCTGGACGATAAGCAGGAAAGCAGAGCAAATACTGAACACTTTCGAAAGAAAAATTCTTCGTCGGATATTCGGTCCCGTATGCGAGGAGGGCGAATGGAGGAGAAGATATAACCGCGAACTCTATGAGCTGTACCAGGATGTGGATGTAGTCCAAAAAGCCAAAACACGTCGACTACACTGGTTCGGCCACATCGAGCGAATGGACAATAATGCTCCAGCAAAGAGGATCTTCGAATCACAGCCCCCAGGTTCGAGAAGACAAGGAAGACCGAACCTCCGTTTTAAGGATCAAGCTATCGCGGATGCCAGAGCGCTTGGTCTAGATAACTGGAAGCAGCGTGCCCGGGATCGAAGAGAGTGAAAGGCTGCTGTGTCTCAGGCAGAGACTCTTCACGGGTCGGGAGCCCGTTAAGTAAGTAAGTACAATTCACCCATAGAACAGTTTTGGCCACGCCCACTTTTTGGGGGCGTTTCATCAAAAAACCGATTTTGATAAAATTTTACATGTAACATCCTCAAACGTTCGAGGTTATAGCCATATTTGAGTACAAAATGCAATTTGGCCACGCCCACTTTATAGAGAGGAGGATAGGGTATCAGACGATCCGTTCCAGACGGATTGTAGCTTTTCAGTATTTTTATACCCTATCCTAAGGGTATATTAAGTTTGACACATAGTTTGTAACATAGAGAAATAATCGAGATAGACCCTATAAAGTATATATATTCGTGATCAGCATCAATAGCGAAATCGATTGAGCGATGACCGTCCGTCCGTCCGTCCGTCTGTCCGTCCGTTCGTCCGTCCGTCCGTCCGTCCGTCCGTCCGTATGTCACCGCTTTTTGGGCCTTAAATTTTGAGCTAGGACGATGAAATTTCATATCTGGGCTTCTGAGAAAAAGATACAGTACAAGTGTAAAAATTTTTGAAATCCGCCCACTGCCACGCCCACTTTTTCATAACTTCACTAAATTATATGAAACCGAAAAATTTTGTTAAGACCAAATATTTGGGTATTTAGATTCCCTACCATATACCCATAGAACAGTTTTGGCCACGCCCACTTTTTGGGTGCGTTATCATCAAAAAACCTATTTTGATAAAATTTTACATGTAACATCCTCAAACGTTCGACATTATAGCTATATTTGAGTACAAAATGCAATTTGGCCACGCCCACTTTATATAGAGGAGGATAGGGTATCAGACGATCCGTTCCAGACGGATTGTAGGTTTTCTGTATGTTTTAGTACTGAAAAGATAAACATGCGCCTGCGAGGCGCACAATCAAAAAAAGCGTTTTTTTTTTACAAAATAAAATAAATCTTTTTTATTTACTACATTTTTTATACCCTATTCTAAGGGTATATTAAGTTTGACACATAGTTTGTAACATAGAGAAATAATGAGATAGACCCAATAAAGTATATATATTCGTGATCAGCATCAATAGCGAAATCGATTGAGCGATGACCGTCCGTCCTTCCGTCCGTATGTCACCGCTTTTTGGGCCTTAAATTTTGAGCTAGGACGCTGAAATTTCATATCTGGGCTTCTGACGAAAAGATACAGTAGAAGTATAAGTTTTTTTTAAATCCGCCCACTGCCACGCCTACTTTTTTATAACTTCACTCAATTATATGAAACCGAAAAATTTTGTTAAGACCAAATATTTAGGTATTCAGATTCCCTACAATTCACCCGTAGAACAGTTTTGGCCACGCCCACTTTTTGGGGGCGTTTTCATCAAAAAACCGATTTTGATAAAATTTTACATGTAACATCCTCAAACGTTCGAGGTTATAGCTATATTTGAGTACAAAATGGAATTTGGCCGCGCCCACTTTATAGAGAGGAGGATAGGGTATCAGACGATCCGTTCCAGACAGATTGTAGCTTTTCTGTATGTTTTTGTTGTTACATTATTAGTAATTAAGTAAAACATAAACATATATTATTCATTTTTCTAAGTAAAGTAGGATTTTATAAATCCATAACAAAAAGGAACACAAAATTAGAAATCTTCGTTATTTAAATATCAATTATTATTAATAGGTGTCATTTATATTATTTTGTCTTACTAACTGATGAATTACAATATTATCAGTCTCAAATAATACCAATCAGTCAAAAATACAAAAAAATCAATAGTTATATACAGTTGTTGCAAACATCATGTTTATGTTCACCACACACTGTCTTTTTACATTTCGTGCATATCATCTTAGACATTCTTTTCTTCTTCGTTGTACATAGGCTACAGTAACGCCGAACTTTAGCTGGAGGTTCCTCATCAGATCCTTCAGAAATATCTTGACTGTTTTGTGGCAAGATATTATGAATATTTTCCTTCAAACGTCTTGTCAAATTAGGGATTTCCAATCTGGATCACATTGATAGGTCACAGTATAGCTTCTTCATATATTCTCTACGGTTCAATTGTCTTTCTCCGTTTAGTACAACATTATGCGTGTAAATTATATACGAATTGACAAAGGCTATGTTTAAAATGCCGTAAAACATTGTCATTGGCCATCTGTTTGTCTTTCTAGAACAAGACATGGAAGAGCACATTTGATCAAACGTGTCGACGCCGCCTTTAGTCTGGTTGTAGAACATAATAATCTCAGGTTTGCCAGTTGTAGAATTTATAACGGGACCTTCATCGCATGAGGATAATAAGTACACCATCTTCGACGGCTTCGGCTTGTATGACACTAGGGTTAAATATATAGCATAGACGTTCCCACTTGTCGAGAACGGGTGTTTTTCAACTGTTCAGGAATTTCCCGTTTGTTTGACCTTACCGTGCCCACAATTGTCAATTTATAGGGTTCAAGCAGCAATGATTTTGCGGCAGGAATAGACGTGAACTAATTGTCACACGTTATGTTGCGGTTTGTGCCATGAACTGGTCGTGATAGCTCCTGCAAGTAGTATTCTCCTTGCGGCAAACCATTTGTATTTGTTGCTCTTCCAATGTATGGCATAGCATTCAACATATAATAGGTTCCACTATCGCACACCATTGGGATTTTTATTCCATACTTACTCGGTTTGTTCGGTATGTACATTCGGAATGGGCATCTACCTCGGAATCCAAGTAATTGTATATCAATAGTGACATTGCTTCCAGAAAAGTAATTATTTTTGCATTGAGCTATAAACAAATCCCAAAACTTTCGAACAGGAATAAATAGATCTTGCTGACGACGAGCAGGGCGTAGAGTCTTGTCATCCATTCTTAGACACCTGATAATAAAATCACACATCTGCCAAATATCTCGTGCCGCTAAATGAACTATCAAACAATTCAACGGTTGATAAATGGTTATCTTTCATTGCAGCACTTAGAGTAAGTATTCCAATAAAGGCTTTGATTTCAGTAGGATTCATATCCCTAAATGTCGAAGAAGTCATACTATCAGTACGTGTTATTGACATCTCCACATTTGTCCACTGATCAAGCTCTTGAATGATATCATCCGTGATAAATAACTTAAAACATAAAAGTGGTTCCAAAATATTTCGACACATTCGAGTAGGACCTCTATTAGAGCGAATTATATTGATCGCAGATGTTCTACCATGACTTTGACCCTTAGAAGTAGGCCAAACGTGTCTATTCTTACATCTGATTACTCTTTGAGCCGGAATAATTATGCGGTGGTCATGTCCGGGGTTTTCAGGTGTTGAGGTGTCATTTAAGTTTTCTTCGATTACTTCATCTACGTACTCGTCGTCAGTTTCACTTTGAACATCATCTTCACTTATATGATCCTCAAACTCGCTGTCACTGCCATCATTTGCAAGTTCGTCTTCTTGATTCAAAAAAGAAACAATTTCTCCGTCTTCCAACACTCTTCTAGACGCCATGATGTGAAAACGTTCCTAAAACCCATACATGAGTAGAATATAAGTTCACAGTAACAAAAAAAAAATATAACAAAAAACTGCATAAAAGTTACACAGAAGATAAACACGCGCCTCTCGAGCGCAACGCGTTGCAATAACTAAAAAACTGTGGTGCTTACCGAACCGGAATGACCGTCTCTCGCAAGTGTTGATCGAAGACTGAGTTGGCTTGAAAGAACAAGTTTGTTCGAGCGCCGGTTAAAAGAAGAAAGCAATATATGTATTTCGCGGGCGCCTCCGAGGCGCAGTTTATCTTTCTAGGGTTAAGCCGAAAACACCTAGATAACGATTAACTTCCTGCTTAAGATTAGTATCTGTATCCCAGGCAGTATCGGTAATTTGTTTGTTATTTGACGTCCGTATCAAATAATAAAATTTGTATAACGATTCAGATTTAAGTAAGTCGGGGGCTTACAATCACATTTAAATATGTTTTCGTTTTCATCCTTTCCATCCTTTCCATGGCAACAACTTGTTTAGTTGAAAAGTCATTGACAATAACAATCCTCAAAGGTAGGCGAATTCCAGAATACGGGTATACATAGTTTCCTAGAACGATGTCCAATCGAAAAGTATTTTGGTTTCACTGTGGCGAAGCAATTCATTGTTTTGGAAGGGTACGCTAACAGACGTAATATTGCAATAATAAACCAATTTGAACTATAACCAACATACTGTGGCAAAATAATAACTTAATCATAACATGCAATCACCCAGAGAAACTCACCCAATGGCAATCACCATCCCTTACAACCAAAAAAGGATTCCAAAGCGAAGCCAACTAAAAATACGTTTTTTTTTTTCCTTATTTTTTTTTGTCGACATCGCTATGAGAGTTATAGGCCAATCCATAAGGCTCAACCAGAAACTCCTCTTGTGTGGGTTATTCCCGCTCACCAAAGCGCCGACTAGAGGATCCCGGAACTCGTTGGAGTGGAGCATGTTGGTTCCCAACACAGGACACATTATTTTATAACAAACACTTTATTTCATATACACTTTCGATGAAAACATACAAAAAAGCTACAATCCGTCTGGAACGGATCGTATGATACCCTACCCTCCTCTCTATAAAGTGGGCGTGGCCAAATTGCATATTGTACTCAAATATAGCTATAATGTCGAACGTTTGAGGATGTTACATGTAAAATTTTATCAAGAGGTTTTTTTATGATAACGCCCCCAAAAAGTAGGCGTGGCCAAAACTGTTCTATGGGTGAATTGTAGGGAATCTAACAACCCAAATATTTGGTCTTAACAAAATTTTTCGGTTTCATATAATTTAGTGAAGTTATAAAAAAGTAGGCGTGGCAGTGGGCGGATGTAAAAAAATTTTACACTTGTACTGTATCTTTTTCTTGGAAGCCCAGATATGAAATTTCAGCGTCCTAGTTAAAAATTTAAGGCCCAAAAATCGGTTTTCTGATGAAAACGCCCCCAAAAAGTGGGCGTGGCCAAAACTTTTGTATGGGTGGATTGTAGGGAATCTGAATACCTAAATATTTGGTCTTAACAAAATTTTTCGGTTTCATATAATTTAGTGAAGTTATGAAAAAGTGGGCGTGGCAGTGGGCGGATTTAAAAATTTTTTACACTTGTACTGTATCTTTTTCTCAGAAGCCCAGATATGAAATTTCATCGTTCTAGCTCAAAATTTAAGGCCCAAAAAGCGGTGACATACGGACGGACGGTCATCGCTCAATCGTTTTCGCAATTGATGCTGATCACGAATATACATATATACTTTATAGGGTCTATCTCGATTATTTCTCTATGTTACAAACTATGTGTCAAACTTAATATACCCTTAGGATAGGGTATAAAAAGAGACACCACCAACCACCAAAAGGAAACAAAATCGAAGGTCAACAAATGCTAACATCCTTGCATTTGCATCATCTCCCTCGGACACATGGCGGCATGTAAACGAAATCAGCAGATACCCCTTTCTCACCAAATTGGTCATGGCTGACGTTGAGACAAGAAGAAAGGATGCACTAGGGGCATTAATCGTTCATATATAACACTTCTGAAACACATGTACATACCTAAATATGTACATGTAAACTCTCGCATAGCTACTAGAATTTAAAATGTTAATGTATGAACGTACTTAAAATCAAGTTTAAATGTTCATCGACCTTCATACATATGTAAAATGATTCTAAGTTAGTTTACAGTACCAACTAAAAGCGAGGTTTGATGGGAACTAGGGTGGAAATTGTACTGCACTGGTTTGTTACTGAACATAGCAAACGATTGGATAAAAAATACTAAACTTGTTAAAATACATAAGGTAGATACTCTGCAGAGTATACCTTTGAATAGCTTTCTCAATTATACTACCAATGAGGATGATAGAACGGTTCAGTTTACTGCTATGTACATTTATTAGAATGCAATACTATATAAAGCAAAACTGTTTGAAATCTTTTTTAAGTCTCTGTAATAAAGTCGCGGTCGGAGCATTGAATTTAGTCGCTGGTGTTTATACCCTATCCTAAGGGTATATTAAGTTTGACACATAGTTTGTAACATAGAGAAATAATCGAGATAGACCCTATAAAGTATATATATTCGTGATCAGCATCAATAGCGAAACCGATTGAGCGATGACCGTCCGTCCGTCCGTCCCTATATCACCGCTTTTTGGACCTTAAATTTTTTTGCTAGGACGATGAAATTTCATATCTGGGCTTCTGAGAAAAAGATACAGTACAAGTGTTAAAATTTTTGAAATCCGCCCACTGCCACGCCTACTTTTTTATAACTTCACTAAATTATATGAAACCGAAAAATTTTGTTAAGACCAAATATTTGGGTATTTAGATTCCCTACAATTCACCCATAGAACAGTTTTGGCCACGCCCACTTTTTGGGGTCGTTATCATCAAAAAACCTATTTTGATTAAATTTTACATGTAACATCCTCAAACGTTCGACATTATAGCTATATTTGAGTACAAAATGCAATTTGGCCACGCCCACTTTATAGAGAGGAGGATAGGGTATCATACGATCCGTTCCAGACGGATTGTAGCTTTTCTGTATGTTTTTCTTTTCTCTTGTTTATATGCTTCACTATTTAATAACTTTTATATGTATCATCTTTAATTAACTAAAAGTAATTGCATTTAATTATGTTATCATTTACCTTTATCATTTTAGTCTATAAGATAATTATGTACTCGATTGATGAATAAATAAATAAATAAACTAATATTAATAATATAATAGAATAATAGAAACACACCGCTTACTGGTGAAGTAAGGAGACTAGTTTAGTTTTTCACATTTCATTGCGATTTGAACGCACAAAACAGTCAACAGCAACTGTTTTCTTACTTATTAAAATATTTTTTTAAAATGAATAGTTTTGTGATAATTGATGTGGAAGGGTTCACTGGTAAAGGGAATAAGTTTATTTGTAAAGAACTTACCGTGTGTTATAACTAAATAGAATTCCAAAATTTTATCACTAAACCGCCGCCGTTTGAATTTCAAAGACTACCTCATTCTTATCAGAAGCGAAAGACTTGGGCAACATTTTGCCAACATCACCTCACACGGGATTCTGGATCGATTGATTTTTACAGTGTGCGGAGATTTCTTCGAGAAAATATCCACAAAGAGTCAACTATTTACGTCAGAGGAGCGGTTAAAAAAGAATGGCTAGAAGAATTCATCGAAGAAAAGAGGTACCAAGTGCTTAATTTATAATTTTATGGATGTCCAAATTTGAGTGAACTTCATGAGTCCAACACCACAATAGAGAGAGGAACTCATAGTGATCATGGACATTGTGTATTATAAAACGCATTACTTTTACATAAATTTGTTAAAAATGAAATTATTGCAAACTAAAGCAATTTATTAATTTGAATGAATAAAAAAATTTTTTTTCTTTTTTTTTACTATATTCCTTTTTCGTAATTTTTGCTTGGGAAATTCAATCCAATGATATTTTACAGAGAGAGAAAGACAAAGAGAAATTTCCGGACAATTATCTGAAGGAGACAAATTGACTAACATAATTATTAATCATAATGTAAGTAAACTGAGTAGTATTTTAAATAAGCTGAAAAAAGTAAAACGTGTAGCGTGCAAATATTGCGCTAACTTCCTTATCCGCTCCATCCCTCCCAATCATACCCATAGACCTTTCCCTTCCCCTTCTTTTTCTCTTTTACCCGTTGTCCCCTGTGAACTTTGCGAACGCTGAGCATTACTGGTTGGGTCTCACTTTCGTTTAAAAAAACCACAAAACCAATTCAAAACCGCGTACAAAACATTTTAAAATTCACAAATCAGTAATTGCCAAATATTTTTCTAAACATAACTTTCGTCACAATGGACTTCGATAAATGGCTGAATTCGCCTCAGCTGAGTGTGCGTGTGCATGTGTGAGTGTGAGAGAGGTGGAGCCGACGACCCGGCGACTTCACTTCTTGATTGACCGAATCCAGAGCCGGACACGGTAGTGAAAATGTTCTTTTTTTTTTAAAAAAAATAAATTTTCTAGAGTGGTAACGTAAAAAAGAGTTCTTTTTTTGAGTGGTTAAAGAAAAGAAAAAAAACAGAAAACATACAGAAAAGCTACAATCCGTCTGGAACAGATCGTATGATACCCTATCCTCCTCTCTATAAAGTGGGCATGGCCAAATTGCATATTGTACTCAAATATAGCTATAATGTCGAACGTTTGAGGATGTTACATGTAAAATTTTATCAAAATAGGTTTTTTGATGATAACGCCCCCAAAAAGTGGGCACGGCCAAAACTTTTGTATGGGTGGATTGTAGGGAATCTGAATGGCTAAATATTTGGTCTTAACAAAATTTTTCGGTTTCATATAATTTAGTGAAGTTATAAAAAAAGTAGGCGTGGCAGTGGGCGGATGTAAAAAAATTTTACACTTGTACTGTATCTTTTTCTTGGAAGCCCAGATATGAAATTCCAGAGTCCTAGTTAAAAATTTAAGGCCCAAAAATCGGTTTTGTGATGAAAACGCCCCCAAAAAGTGGGCGTGGCCAAAAATTTTGTATGGGTGGATTGTAGGGAATCTGAATGCCTAAATATTTGGTCTTAACAAAATTTTTCGGTTTCATATAATTTAGTGAAGTTATGAAAAAGTGGGCGTGGCAGTGGGCGGATTTCAAAAATTTTTACACTTGTACTGTATCTTTTCCTCAGAAGCCCAGATAAGAAATTTCATCGTCCTAGATCAAAATCTAAGGCCCAAAAAGCGGTGACATACGGACGGACGGACGGACGGCCGGTCATCGCTCAATCGATTTCGCTATTGATGCTGATCACGAATATATATATACTTTATAGGGTCTATCTCGATTATTTCTCTATGTTACAAACTATGTGTCAAACTTAATATACCCTTAGGATAGGGTATAAAAAAAGAAATATAGTGAAGTGAAAACAAGAAAAAACATACAGAAAAGCTACAATCCGTCTGGAACGGATCGTCTGATACCCTATCCTCCTCTTTATAAAGTGGGCGTGGCGTACTCAAATATGGCTATAACCTCGAACGTTTGAGGATGTAACATGTAAAATTTTATCAAAATCGGTTTTTTGATGAAAACGCCCCCAAAAAGTGGGCGTGGCCAAAACTGTTCCATGGGTGAATTGTAGGAAATCTGAATGCCTAAATATTTGGTCTTAACAAAATTTTCCGGTTCATATAATTTAATGAAGTTATGAAAACGTGGGCGTGGCAGTGGGCGGATTTAAAAAAAATTTACACTTCTACTGTATCTTTTCGTCAGAAGCCCAGATATGAAGTTTCAGCGTCTTAGTTAAAAATTTAGGGCCCAAAAATCGGTTTTATGATGAAAACGCCCCCAAAAAGTAGGCGTGGCCAAAACTTTTGTATGGGTGGATTGTAGGGAATCTGAATGCCTAAATATTTGGTCTTAACAAAATTTTTCGGTTTCATATAATTTAGTGAAGTTATGAAAAAGTGGGCGTGGCAGTGGGCGGATTTCAAAAATTTTTACACTTGTACTGTATCTTTTCCTCAGAAGCCCAGATAAGAAATTTCATCGTCCTAGATCAAAATCTAAGGCCCAAAAAGCGGTGACATACGGACGGACGGACGGACGGACGGACGGACGGCCGGTCATCGCTCAATCGATTTCGCTATTGATGCTGATCACGAATATATATACTTTATAGGGTCTATCTCGATTATTTCTCTATGTTACAAACTATGTGTCAAACTTAATATACCCTTAGGATAGGGTATAAAAAAAGAAATATAGTGAAGTGAAAACAAGAAAAAACATACAGAAAAGCTACAATCCGTCTGGAACGGATCGTCTGATACCCTATCCTCCTCTTTATAAAGTGGGCGTGGCGTACTCAAATATGGCTATAACCTCGAACGTTTGAGGATGTAACATGTAAAATTTTATCAAAATCGATTTTTTGATGAAAACGCCCCCAAAAAGTGAGCGTGGCCAAAACTGTTCCATGGGTGAATTGTAGGAAATCTGAATGCCTAAATATTTGGTCTTAACAAAATTTTCCGGTTCATATAATTTAATGAAGTTATGAAAAAGTGGGCGTGGCAGTGGGCGGATTTAAAAAAAATTTACACTTCTACTGTATCTTTTCGTCAGAAGCCCAGATATGAAGTTTCAGCGTCTTAGTTAAAAATTTAGGGCCCAAAAATCGGTTTTATGATGAAAACGCCCCCAAAAAGTGGGCGTGGCCAAAACTTTTGTATGAGTCGATTGTAGGGAGTCTGAATGCCTAAATATTTGGTCCTAACAAAATTTAAAGAAGCCCAGATATGAAATTTCATCGTCCTAGCTCAAAATTTAAGGCCCAAAGAGCGGTGACATACGGACGGACGGACGGACGGTCATCGCTCAATCGATTTCGCTATTGATGCTGATCACGAATATATGTACTTTAAAGGGTCTATCTCGATTATTTCTCTATGTTACAAACTATGTGTCAAACTTAATATACCCTTAGGATAGGGTATAAAAATAGTGATTGTGGCTTTTCCCCAGACCCATACGCAGGATAGTACGTAGTAAGGAGGATAAGCAGGACCCTGTTGGAGGGAGGCAAAAAAAAACATACAGAAAAGCTACAATCCGTCTGGAACGGATCGTATGATACCCTATCCTCCTCTCTATAAAGTGGGCATGGCCAAATTGCATATTGTACTCAAATATAGCTATAATGTCGAACGTTTGAGGATGTTACATGTAAAATTTTATCAAAATAGGTTTTTTGATGATAACGCCCCCAAAAAGTGGGCGTGGCCAAAACTATTCTACGGGTGAATTGTAGGAAATCTGAATACCTAAATATTTGGACTTAAAATTTTTCGGTTTCATATAATTTAGTGAAGTTATAAAAAAGTAGGCGTGGCAGTGGGCGGATGTAAAAAAATTTTACACTTGGACTGTATCTTTTTCTTGGAAGCCCAGATATGAAATTTCAGCGTCCTAGTTAAAAATTTAAGGCCCAAAAATCGGTTTTGTGATGAAAACGCAACCAAAAAGTGGGCGTGGCCAAAATTTTTGTATGGGTGGATTGTAGGGAATCTAAATGCCTAAATATTTGGTCTTAACAAAATTTTTCGGTTTCATATAATTTAGTGAAGTTATGAAAAAGTGGGCGTGGCAGTGGGCGGATTTCAAAAATTTTTACACTTGTACTGTATCTTTTTCTCAGAAGCCCAAATATGAAATTTCATCGTCCTAGCTCAAAATTTAAGGCCCAAAAAGCGGTGACATACGGACGGACGGACGGACGGACGGTCATCGCTCAATCGATTTCGCTATTGATGCTGATCACGAATATATATACTTTATAGGGTCTATCTCGATTATTTCTCTATGTTACAAACTATGTGTCAAACTTAATATACCCTTAGGATAGGGTATAAAAATAGTGATTGTGGCTTTTCCCCAGACCCATACGCAGGATAGTACGTAGTAAGGAGGATAAGCAAGACCCTGTTGGAGGGACAGCGAGGCAAAAAAAAAACATACAGAAAAGCTACAATCCGTCTGGAACGGATCGTATGATACCCTATCCTCCTCTCTATAAAGTGGGCATGGCCAAATTGCATATTGTACTCAAATATAGCTATAATGTCGAACGTTTGAGGATGTTACATGTAAAATTTTATCAAAATAGGTTTTTTGATGATAACGCCCCCAAAAAGTGGGCGTGGCCAAAACTTTTGTATGGGTGGATTGTAGGGAATCTGAATGCCTAAATATTTGGTCTTAACAAAATTTTTCGGTTTCATATAATTTAGTGAAGTTATGAAAAAGTGGGCGTGGCAGTGGGCGGATTTCAAAAATTTTTACACTTGTACTGTATCTTTTTCTCAGAAGTCCAGATATGAAATTTCATCGTCCTAGCTCAAAATTTACGGCCCAAAAAGCGGTGACATACGGACGGACGGACGGACGGACGGACGGTCATCGCTCAATCGATTTCGCTATTGATTCTGATCACGAATATATATACTTTATAGGGTCTATCTCGATTATTTCTCTATGTTACAAACTATGTGTCAAACTTAATATACCCTTAGGATAGGGTATAAATAGCACAATTTTACAATGAATTAGTTACCTATCACATATCATTGTGTAATGAAGTATTGAAGGAAGAAGAATAATAAAAACAATATGACAAATAATTTTAATTTTTTTTTTTATTTATTTATAAATTTATTTATTTTCATCAAAAAATATTGTGTGTATTGTTTGATTCCTATGCAAAAGCACAATACCACTTAATGGGGATTTTTCTGGAATGCTCATAAGTAATTTACATATTTGTGGCCATTCATCTCTCTTATGTCTACACCACACGATGTTTGGATAGATAACTTTCAACTTCCTTTTTATGTTCGATACCCAAAGAGAAAGCTGTTGTCTTTTCATATTTTTACCATTGTTGTCCTTGGTGATTTTCTTTTTTCGCGCTTAGTAATTTTTAATGTGATATAATCATTGACTTCAGTTAATTTTTCTTCTACTTTCATTATTTCATGACAGTAGAATGATGTCTCCATCGGATTTTTTTTTTTTCGTTACTCTTTTCCCCATCGTAAATTATCGGTGGTAGTTCCTGTGACACGATCTCGATGTCTGCAAAATGTAAGTTATAGTTCTTGTCCTCATCTATTGCTGGTATAGTGAAGAGATCCATTTCATTATGGTCATTATCCTCCCGAAAAGTTACTTGGCTCAGAATATCGAAGGGATTCGACTCGAACTATGAAAGAATACATTTTTGCTCGTAAACCAATAAATTCAAGCATTTTCTTTCCAGCATTCTCAACTTTTAACATACCCACCTTCTTCATATTCACAGTGGGAAAGTTGTAAATATTAGAGGTAGAGTAATCCGAGGTATTGAAATACTTATTCAAATCATTATAGATATCGGAGTAAAAATCATCTATTCTGATGGTGTATATGAAAGAATCTGTATCCATATAATTGAGAAGTACTCTTCAAATTGAATATTGTTTTTTTTTTTTTTTTTTTTCGGGTTAGGAAACACTCCACTCAGCATAAGTGGTCCATTGTACTACCAGGAAGCAATATCCAGTATTACTCATTTTACTGGAATTTCTTCGACTTTCGGAGAAAGCCGTGAATGTACTTCAGTGATGAGAAGCTTACAGTATCAGCACTCACCACATCAGCGCCGAAGATCTGCCACCTGATCCGAGCAAAGGCAGGGCAATAACAAAGGAAATGATCCGAAGTATCGTCGCCTTCTCCACAAGCGTCGCAGACAGAGGTGTCTCTTAAGCCTAGCACACTAAGATGTTTAGCAAAAGGAAAGTGTCCCGTAAGAACGCCAATAAGTTGTCTGCAGACTTTTCTGCTGAGAGACAGCAAGAATGCCGCTGATTTCTTACAGACACCTGCATCCGGGAGAGCCGTGCCACACACAATTGTGCTTTTAGGAGACCGAATCGTCAAAGGAGGCCCTGACCGAGGACGCGGGAAGACCCAACGCAGGTTCAGGTCCTGAGAAATCATCCTCTGAGCCTAGCTTAGCAATCTCATCAGAGATCTCACTTCCCGCAATCACAGTGTGACCTGGGACCCAGACAAGAGTCAATGAGTTCAACCTTGCGACCGAATTCAAAGAATTCTTGCATTCTCGAACTATTTTGGAACGGCTTACAGGGTTGAGCAAGGCCTTAAGCGCAGCCTGACTGTCGCTACAGACGCAGATACTCCGACCCCGACACCTATTCTTAACAATATAGTCGGCAGCCGCTTGGAAAACAGAGGTATGTTTGCCTAACGTACAGTGAAGTCTAGTGTTGTCGGTCTCCACGAAGACACTAGCACTAGTTTTGGAGCCATCCGTGAAGATTCGACTACAGCCCAGTCCAGGCTCATACTCTGGCCGAAGCCAGTCCTGAACGCAAGGAAAGTCGACTCGAAATTTACACAGCAGCTGAGGTTCCGGTGTCATTGCATCAGACGGCATATCCATGGAACTAGGGTCGTGGGATAAGTGTCGCGCAAGGTCATCGAAACTCCAGTGCGGATGATACCAAAAGTCACCCGGTCTAAGACGGTAGATTGCTTTGATAGTACAGCGCATGAACAACCTCAGTTTTCAAAGGATTGACCGAAAGCAAATTCCTAGTGCATTCATCGTCCAAGTCTAAGGCTAAGAGAGTGCATACTCAGTGCAGACTTGCGCACGTGAATCTCGACTAGTCTCTCCAAATTTTTCAGCAAGAAGGAAGACAGACTTATAGGTCTGAAACTCTTAGCGAGGCAGTAGTCATCTCTACCAATTTTCGGTATAAAAGCCACTCGAATCGTATATGGGGTTTTGAACGCACCACGGATAGTCTGCTACTTAGAAGAGCGGTAGCAGCCTTGGAGTGATGCAAATTTATCTGAGTAAATGTCATTGACATAGACTCAAGGTTTCGTCCGTTTTCTGCACTCATTTGAAAATAAAGCGGAAATTAATCCTTCCAAGGTGCAGGAAAGGACGCATGTCACAAACAGATTTCATGACACCGACAGAGCTTTTATCCATACCCACAATAAGAGAAGAACCTTCCTCATTTTCCCTATTCTTACTCTTTTTGTGGGAATAGACTACACATTCGCTTGTGTCGACGCCAGGATTCTGTGTGTGGAGGCGCGCCAACACTTTCTTCGTCTTCCTCAGTTCCCCCGGAATCCAGCAGAAGGCACGCGTCCTCTTTTGAGGCATAAAGACCACAAAGAAAGTGACCCCTATGGGTGGAATTTTTGGCACCAATTTGCACAGCCATTCAATGGTTTGCTGCGAGGCGCCTTTCAGCACAAGGATTCCGTGCTTCAGCTCACAGCCCTCGACTTGAATGCAAGCATCTGCTGCCACCGCTAGCTCGCAGAGATGACTTTTGCTTGTTCACACTCTGCATCGGTCATCTTGTGATCATCGCCAGCTTTCCCTATACATATCGTCAGGGTAGAAACAGCAGCTTCTTTGTAGGAAGACTTCTTTTTCTTTCCCTCTTACCAGTAGTTTGATCCGCTACAGCCAAATTCCGACCAACTGTGTTAACCGCTACTAGTAGCAGTTTTTTTTGTTAGAAGGGGGCGCAATGGGTGCACACACGCTTACGCTAGGAGCACAACTGCCAGCAGCTTTGTCTGCTTCAGACAATATCTGTCCACCGGTGCCAGAAACTTTAGATATTCGCAGATAATTCCGCCCGCAGAAGAGCCCTGAGCAGAAGGGCGCGCATCAGTTGCGCACACGCTTCCCGCATTAGCTGCATGACACAGGGTTTGCTTCTTCCGCTGTACCCTGTTCGAGGTTAAGGAAAAGGAGGCAGCGTTGGATCCAAGAAGTTGTTCGGTTCCAGTTGGAGTACCTTCTGCTGATCTCATTCCCCTCCCCTTCGCCATCGGAAGCGGACTACGTTTAGCACTAGCGTCTTCAGCTGGTTGAGCACCTTTGCGCCGCCCTAACGAAGCCATCTTCCTTTTCCTCTTTCTTTGGCTCTTAGTCAGAAGCCCATCTAAGTGCGCCGCTTCCGGTGCTCGTTCAGCAAGGGCTTCCCGAGTCAAACCATCAACGACAGCACTACGATCAGTTGCCTGGCTATGCTGGGAGAGATTAAGAGTACCGGGTAAAACCTTTCCGCCACTTTCTCCCTCCTTCCATTTCATTCTCACGAACGAGTCGGAGAGTGGAATGCAAGAAATCTTCAGAAACGGGCACTGTACCCGGACCTGTACCATCGCCTAAAATTGAAATAACTCTGTGAATCTTTTTCAGCTTTAATCCATATTTAAGTATTTGTTTTAAATTGTCAATGTGTATGACATAATTAGTTTTAGAATAGAAGCTGCTCACCAGCTTTCTGAACGAGTACCTAGTGTAAAAATATTCTCCGGACAGAATCGTAAGTCGTTATGGGTATCATGCAAATTATTAGGATAATCTATATTTACTTCGAGAGCATAACCGATAGCTTTACTATTAAAATTTATTATGAATTCTTCAGTAAATTGTTCAATGCTAGATACCCATTGAAATCCACCATATGGAAGAAATTGCATTATTGCCTAAGCATACAGATTGTTTGCATCATAGTACATCAGATATGATGATGGAAGATCTGGATTGAACGATTTAATGAATTTGTTGTTTGCTACTGCATATCTATGACAGCATTGTGTCAGACCACCTCTGATATCCTTTTGGAAAAATGTGTGCATTTTCAGATCTATTAGGAGTTCTATTTCAATTTTTGTTGCTTTGAGCATTGCTTCCCAGGATAACCCTGGTGCTGTGTAGTAATGGCAATTGATATATTTTATGACAAATACGTCGAAATTTTTTTTCGAATATATCGGCAAGCAAAACTACATCACTTTGTAAATAGATTTCGAAGTACTCTTTCATATTCCTACATTGGAATTGAACCCTTCAGCCCTTTCTGAGCAACTTCATATGAATCATCAGAAAACTCTTCATCGGTTAAATTTGTTGAAAAAATTCAGTTTTTGGTGGCAAACAATCATCATTTAACTGATCCCACGAACTGAGATAGTCATATGGGAAACACCTTTCCATTTAATTAAATCAACATCTTGATCGCAGCGGAAATGTGATGTTGTTAATTTAAAATCATCAGTATTCATTCAGTGAAGAATCCATTCCCCCTCCTAGTTTTGAAGAGGTCGGCTCAGCTATCAAAAAGCTGAAGAACAACAAGGCCGCCGGCTCTGATGGTCTACCAGCAGAGCTTTTCAAACATGGTGGTGATGCTTTGGTGGGGTGCATGCACCAAGTCATCAACCAAGTGTGGGTGGATGAAGTCATGCCCGATGACTGGACTATCAGCTCTATATGCCCCATCTTCAAGAAAGGCGATCCTATGTCTTGTAAGAACTACCGAGGCATATCCCTGCTTAATGTCGCATATAAGATCCTATCCAACGTACTGTGTGAACGTCTGAAGCCTTTCTGCAGCACACTAATCGGCACGTACCAGTGTGGCTTCCGGCCCGGCAGATCGACGATCGACCAAATTTTCACACTAAGGCAAATCCTGGAAAAGACCAACGAATTTCAAGTCGAGACTCACCATCTCTTCATCGACTTTAAAGCCGCATATGATAGCATTCATCGTCTTGAGCTCTACAAGGCGATGGCCGAATTCGGGATCCCGGCTAAACTGATTCAGCTGTGCCGCGTGACGCTGGATAACACTCGGTGCAACGTGCAATTCGGCAACAGTTCCTCTGAACTATTCCAAACATGCACCGGATTTCGGCAAGGAGATGCGCTATCATGTGACTTCTTCAATCTTGTGCTGGAACAGATAGTGCGCAGGGCAGGTGTGAACACGGAAGGCACTACCTTCAACAAATCTGTCCAGTTGACATCATCGGTCGATCCCAGCGCGCCGTGTTAGAGGCTTTTACGGCAATTGAAGAAGAGGCGAAACGTGTTGGCCTTGAAGTGAATGAGGACAAAACCAAATACATGTTGTCAACAAACAAAGAAGCATCTGTCCGCCGCCTAGGACAAAACGTCACTGTTGGCAACAGTAACTTCGAAGTGGTTAAGGAGTTTACCTACCTCGGAGTAAATATCAACTCCACGAATGACAACTTAGTGGAGATTCGACGAAGACTTACCCTAGGAAACCGCTGCTACTTCGGTTTGGCGAAACAAATGGGGTCAAAACTCCTAACTCGGAAGACGAAATGTTTGCTCTACAAAACTTTGATCCTGCCAGTTCTGCTGTATGGAGCCGAGTGCTGGACGATAAGCAGGAAAGCAGAGCAAATACTGAACACTTTCGAAAGAAAAATTCTTCGTCGGATATTCGGTCCCGTATGCGAGGAGGGCGAATGGAGGAGAAGATATAACCGCGAACTCTATGAGCTGTACCAGGATGTGGATGTAGTCCAAAAAGCCAAAACACGTCGACTACACTGGCTCGGCCACATCGAGCGAATGGACAATAATGCTCCAGCAAAGAGGATCTTCGAATCACAGCCCCCAGGTTCGAGAAGACAAGGAAGACCGAACCTCCGTTTTAAGGATCAAGCTATCGCGGATGCCAGAGCGCTTGGTCTAGATAACTGGAAGCAGCGTGCCCGGGATCGAAGAGAGTGGAAGGCTGCTGTGTCTCAGGCAGAGACTCTTCACGGGTCGGGAGCCCGTTAAGTAAGTAAGTAAGTATTCATTCAGAAAGCGATAAGAAGGAAACTAATATTTCAACTTTTATCTACTCATATTCTTTTGGAAATAGAAATATAGACAATTCTCCTTATTTAAGGCTATGACTTTTATATGTCCCTCTATTTCTTGTAGCGAAGAAAAAAATAAATGACTGTCACAACCTGTCAAATTATGCATACATATAGGTATGAAATTGGGAACTCTAGCATTTAAATTGGAACTATTATGGGCAGGCTCTCTATATTCACCCGAAAAATAACAATGATCTCTTACTCTATATTCGAATTCTTGAAATTTTATCCGCAAAATATACAGCTGTCCTCTTGCTTCTGACGCCATGTTTGCTCCGCTGTCAGGTTTCTTATTGGCACAACATTTTTTTAATATTCGTCGTATAATGATTGGACATCTGCATTTAAATTCTGAATGAATTTCCTGGTACAATCGACTCCTATAAAACGAAAAAACAAAACAGAATTAATATATTTATTTTATTTATTTTTTTTTCTCACCTGTGAATGTCCGCATGAAATTCTTATTTTTGTCAAAAAAGCAATTGACATAATAACTAAAGGCGCAAGGAACATGTTGTTGAGTTGTTGTTGTCGATGATATTGATGGATCGGGCAAACAGCTTCTGACTGGCATCAGGATACTCTCAAAGTCCGCATATGAATCACCAGTTGGAATAAGGGAATAAATCCATCTGACCTTACTTTTGGGAAAACGGAAATGACATTTGCGTCAAAATGTCATTTTTGGTAATTTTGGGACTTATTCCCGTCTTCCAACTGGTGATTCATATATGTATAATAATCGGTACGCTTACCGTCTTTTCTATATTTTTAAATTTTAAGATTTTTTCATCATCGCTGGGCATACTTGTGATCACATGACTGCATTCATTTTTGTGGTTCCTTAAGCTTTCCTCATTGAGAGAATAATTAAAAGAACCAACTACGTTATAATTATTAGTTTTTTAATTCAAACTTAAAACATTTTTAATTCAATTGCCATTACAAAAAAAATACTTTTAAATTGTCAGTGTGCTATATTATACGCTATATATGTATACAGACTGAGCACACAAGAGGAACGACGTAGTTTAATGAAAAAATTTTCCTTCCTTCAGTTTACGGTGCACAGTTAACTGTTGTCCGTCGCCTGATGTGCAGACCGTGTTTTGGTTGGTTGTCGTCTGATCTGATGATAGAAGCGAAAAAAGGGGAAATGATTTTTTCTTTCAAAAGGGTTACTGTTGTCCGTCGCCTGATGTGCAGACTTAGTTTGATTGGTTGTCGTCTGGTCTGACGACAGAAGCGGAAAATGTGATAGTCACATAAACAACTATTACAGAGGTAAAGCTTCTTTTCTTTTACTTCAAGAATACTATCGCGCAGAAGTCTATTTAAACACTTCATCCGTATATTATGGGCTGTATCATTTTGTTCGCAATATAACAGGTTAACGTGAATCTTTCGTTAATTTTTAGTTAAATAATATGGGCCCTCGATGCACGGATTATTTTTACTATCCTTCGAGTAACCAAAAACATTGACACTTATATTATTTTGCATCTCAAATTTCTTTATTTGATCTACTACCAAATTAAAGACGAGATCTTTAAAGTTTAAGGTTATATCATTGATGTGAATTGTGTCAGTCCTTATATCACGTATATTATATGAATATATTGAATTAGGATTCGATACGTTTGGATTCAAAGCTGATATTATAGAGTGGGACTTTTACAGTCTCAGGATCCACGGTAAGTCCACGCAACACCAAAGTCAACGCCGCTTTGTTTTACTCTCTGCCGCGCTTCGTGCTGTCCGAGAACCGCAGCAAACACTGAACAGGCAGTCAGACAATTGTTACCCCAAAAGGGGGAAAAAGTAGAAAAAAAGAAAATAATAAAAAAACCAATTTTATTTTGGGTAAACCAATACAAAAATATTTTATTTACTCTCAAACGAAAAGAATCAAAAAAAAATAATGTGCAACTCTGTTAATTAATTAAGTGTGAATGCTTAAAGAAAGTGGGGAACCTATGGGGAACCGACTACCAATAAAGCACACAAGCTCAAATATCAATACACGTGGGAGCTAACCAAACACAAGTGTAGCACTTTTCTAAACAGTGGAAGAGTCCCGACTGAACTTTGCACAGTGCCAAACCTGAGCGAATTTGCATTGTCGTAGACTCTGCTTTTATAGCATTCTGCGGAGCGCGCAGCTGATAATTATTTTTTTAAAACAAACGGTGCTATCTTGCTTATCATTTTCTAGGGTTGCCATACAATTTTTCTTGTTATATAATCAAAATTCAAGTTTACAAATGGTTTAATTAAATGGTAAATGAAATTAATTTTACAATAAAAAGAAATTTCATAATTGAAACAAATGAAATAACAAGTAATAATAGAAATAAGCAAATATAACTGGGATGTTACAATATTATATTAAAACAGTATATGTCACTGTATATGTCCCTGTTTTGAACATTGATAACAGCTTTTTTATTGTTTATAAATTCAGGCAATTTAAAGTATGTTCATCCCCTTAGGCATTGGTACTTGTTGATATTTACTTCAACAGCTTTAATCCTAATCAGAGTCCATCCACTATCTCTCTCCTGAAATTCTTCTATTTTCTTCATGATTTTCTCCTCCATACCTATCCATAATTTTATTCTCAAGATCAACGCTCATTGAAACACTCTGCATGCCCGCACCTTTTCGTTTAGGCTTGGATATATCATCCAGGGTAGATTTAACGACGGGATCAATTTCCTTTTCTTCACTTTTACGATCTTTTGGTGGACTTTTTATTGGTTCATCTTCTGTTTTGATACTTATTTCGACGATAGAAGATTTCCTACTATTATCTGACTGTGAAACCCTTTCCGTGACAGTCGCTTATTCGAATAGAACCCTTTTTTCCGCACTCTTAGGCGGCTTGGAACATTTTGGTTTCGAATCATTATCCGAAAGAATTCAGAATCTGAAGGTGGCGTCTTATTCTCCCTTTTATTTGAAGGACTTTCATCATCGGATAATATATCTCTTTCTACACTTCTACGTATATTCAACGATTTTAGTTTTGGAACATCCCAACGCTTGTCGTCAAAAACTGCTGATGCTCTCTTATTCTCTCTTTTATCCGACACTTTTTCGATGGCAGATTCATTATCAGATAATTCATTTTTTTTTCTATAGTCTTACCGACCTTCGATGATTTTGGTTTAGAATCGTTATCCGAAGGGTTAATTTCAACAACTGATGAAGATTTTTTATTTTCCTTTTTATCAGTAGGCTTTACCGTAACTGATTCGTCATCGGATAATGGTTCCACTTCTATTTTTCTACGACCTTTCACAGTTTTTGATTTGAAGTCGATAATCGCAGGCTTTCTCTTAAGCTGTTCCGGGATAAGAGACTACCGGAAATATGAATGTTTATAGCACAATATGAAGATTGGCTAGGCCTTGGTTTGAAGAACAAGGAATAAGAAAAAAACAACTCAACTTAAATGATCGTTATAAATTTATTTGGACACTTCCTTTTTGATGGACTGTAGATGAGTGTCGAAAATTACTCTCTCATGCTACAAGCTAACCTCGGTTCAACAGCTGTTAGGCTTTACATAGTGTGCGGGGTCAATGAACCCTTGTTACATAACTTTTAATATTTAATAGTGCGCAAATCTTTACTTTATACATTTATACAAAAGCTTTTTAATGCCCCATTTTAAAACAAACAAATTAGAGGAAGATGAAACTATCAATTTTTTGGAGCTATACATGCATTCTTTCTCTTTCTTTAAGTCGGCCATCATTATATTAAGAAAATGAACTAGCTATCTTACACTTATAACTCACACGACTGCTGGAAAGAGATAGCATGCATGTGAACGATCTAATCTTCCAGATTTGACACTTCAGTTTCTTATGTTGAAGAGTGCGGTATGCGATCGTGTTCTTTGGTGTGATTTTGTCATTTTATTTTGTAAGTTTTTGGTTGTTAGTTGGGAACCAACATAAGCGTTTCCTCCTCAGATTCCTTTGTAAGCTTCAATTTTAAGCTGATAGACACTGCTTTTGTTGGTTCTTCTTGAACTGAGGGTCTTTAGGAGTACCAGAACCTACCAATTTATACTACTTAAGACCCCCAAGCAACTCCGTCGTTTTCTAGGGATGACGGGTTGGTACAGATGCTTTATTCCCAATTTTGCTTCTGTATTAGCCCAAATGACAGACTGTCTGAAGAAGAGACTGACATTTACGATGACCGACGAGGCGTTTAGAGAATTTCAAGAGCTCAAAACATCATTGGTGACAGTGCCAATTCGGACTTCACTAAACGCTTTTACAAACAATGCGACGCATCAACGTCTGGTGTAGGGAGTGTGCTGTTCCACATGGACGCGGATCGGAAATATAGCGTGACGGAACTTGAGTGCTACGCGGCCGTTTTGTCTGTAAAAAAGTTCAGAGCCTATGTGGAAGGATTGCATTTCACTATCATCACAGATCATGCTAGTCTGAAGTGGTTGATGACCCAGAAGGACTTGTCTAGCCGTTTGGTCAGATGGACAAGGGTTCGACTTCGTGATAGAGCATAGAAAAGGTATCCAAAACGTAGTCCCTGATACTCTCTCACGCATTCATATGGAGGAGCTTAAACCGGAGAGTGTAATGCTGGATGTTGACTTCGATTCACCACACTTTTCTTCAGGGGGAAAATGATGAATCAAGGAAGACTATCGACGAAAACCAAGACCGACTACCAGACGTATGCGTTTCAGATGGAGTTGTCTACAAACGGATGGATATACAAACCGGGGACGAGGTTCAGGAGGACAGAGCATGGAAACTCTGTGTGCCGAAGGAGTTGCATGAGGGTTTTCTGCATTCCGCCCATGATTCTTCTGCCGCACGGCATGGAGGAATTAACAAAACATTGTCGAGGTTGAGGCAGAAGTACTTTTGGCCAGGGATGGGGTCTGAGGTGCAGGTTCATGTGAAATTTGTAAATTTAGCAAGCCCCTTAAAGTGGTATCCTGACCGCCGATGGGAGAACAAACTTTGGTCGAAATACCTTTTCAACGTCTCTACATCGACTTTTGAGGACCCTATCCCACGGTCAAAGACCGGATATACACATATTTTTATAGTCTTAGACCATTTAAGTAAGTTTGTGTTATGTAATGGCAGCTGAGGTAGTAAAGTATTTAGAAGAAAATGTTTTTCATGTTTTTGGTGTTCCTGAGATTGTCCATTCAGATAAAGGAAATTAATTCATTTCAGAACTGTTTTCTAGCTTTCTTAACAAATACGGTGTCAAACATGTTCGCACCGTGTTTTACTCCCCTCAAGCGAATGCCTCCGAGAGGGTTATTCGTTCCTCACTGGCCAAAATACGGTCGTATATTGACGAAAGCAGAAAAACTGCGACCTACATGTCAGTAGTGCGGCATTTGCTTTGAGAAGCGTGGAGCATGATGCGACCAGGTTTGATCCCTATTACACTGTTTTTCGTCTCCGCTAACTAGATATGCTCAGAGACCTGAGTACGAAAATAACAAACAAGACTGATAGGCTTCAGCTTCCCCTCATGGTGGTAGATATAAGCTCTTCGCCAAATGTGTGTTGTACATGATTGACAATAAATTTGTTAAGATGACACTATATACCACGCGCTCCTATTATTAGTGAAAGAATGGTGATATTCTCTTCTGAGGCTTCAGCGGGGATAGCCTCTGTCTCTGCAGTTCGACTAGCATATTTTGCGAAGTTCAGGGAACTTTGTCAAAAGTAGCATGCTGTGGTGTCTTAACTATGGACCAAATTTCATCGGATGAGACGGGTTGGCGGGTCATAGTCTGTTGATGAAACTGGTCCAATATAAGGGCATTGCCATCCTTCGACAGACCAGAAAGGGACTGGCGAAAGTGAGAACTATTTGCGTTGGCTGGGGGTAGCAGAATATCTGGGCTTCTCCATCCTTTTCTAGATATGGTCCACCAAACTCTTCTGGTTCTCTTCATACTCCTGCTGGGCAAACCGGTACTTCAGTATCAGTCGTCGTCTGTTAGGAGTAATTGCTACTTGTTGATATTTTGCGGCCAGTGGTTGTCTTTGCCTCCTTGTTTGTCTATGGCGTTCCACAAGATTCCGCGTCTATTCGTCCAGTACATCCTTGCTAGACGCGTTAATGGCAAGCAGTGAGCGGTGTAGATAGATGTCCGTCTGGTCTTGGAGCATCAGGTGTCTGACGAGCCCTGGTTCCGATAACCTGATTTCTTCGGAGTGTTTCTCCTCGGCCGACTCATACTCAGACTGTGATGCCCCTACTGATTCGGCGTTCACAACAGCCAGGTTACGTTGGAATCGTTGAACTCTCACTCTAAGGGAAGGCCTCTGGTGCCTTCTTCTTATAGCCTCCCTTGTTCTGGTAGAAAGAGCGGCCAGGTGGTATATGATTTCCATCGGGTCAACCGTCTTCTCGCTGCTGCAGAGAAGGCCCTTCATAAACACATAGGTCAAGTCTCAGGTACTTCAGAGAAAAGAAAGGAATAGAAACAAAGAGTAAAGAGCGTAAGCGTAGAGATTCCGAAAAACATGCAAATCTCTAACAGGATCAGGATCACCGAGGATTCAAAACCCCCTGCTACGCGGCAAGCACGCTGACTCAACTACCCCGATAACAACCGAGAAGAAAAAGCCAAGGACTTTTAGTCCTGCGGTCCCCGTATCAAACATTGCTATGGAGCACCTCCAAGTTGCACTAGTTGATGCCATTAACTCAGAGGTTATACTCAATGACGAGCTAGGGGCCTTTTTGGAGCCTGTACTGATGCACCGCATCTCCACAGCCCTATGCGACAAGTCAAGCCAAAACCCGTTATCCAACCTCAAAGGCTTCCGCATCCTGTCCTGTCAGAATGAATTTACCCTAAAATGGCTCAAAGAGGAGATCGCCAAAATGGAGACGCCATGGGAACAAATAAATCTCTCTGTGGCACCTAAAACAGACGTCCCAACAAGACCCAATTTTAGGATACATATTCCGGGGCCAACCATCTCCAACGATAGGTTGAAACAGTTCCGCAAAGACTTGTTTTGGTTCCCTTACTTCCTTACTTAGGTGGCGCTACAGTTCGGGGTGAACCTGGGCCTCAACTAACAAGCCTCTCCAGTTAGCTCGGTCCTTAGCTAACTGCCTCCAGTTGCGCACTCCAAGCTTGTTCAGGTCCCCTTCAACTTGTACGCACCACCTAAGGCGAGGTGTTCCTCTGCTGCGTTGTCCCTCCGGGTGTGATTCGGGAACTCCTCGGGCCGGAGCACTGGTGTCCATTCGCTCTACATGTCCTAGTCATCTCAAACGACTAATGCGCAGTTTTTTGACTAGGTCGATATCGCTGTACAGCTCGTATAGTTCGTCGTTGAATCTTCTCCTCCAAAGCCCGTCAACGCAAACGGGACCGAATATTTTACGAATGATTTTTCTCTCGAAACAACCAAGGATATCTTCATCCGCTTTTGATAGAGTCCAAGCTTCAGCGCTATAAAGCAGGACTGGGATGATCAAGGTCTTATATGGAGTCTCCTAAAGAAACAGCGATTGGCAAGAGTTATTCTTCGTTTTATTTCTGCCGAGGTGTTGTTGTCAGAAGTGATAGCAGAGCCGAGGTAGACAAAGTCCCTTACTACCTCAAAGTTATAGCTGTCGATTGTGACGTTCTGTCCAATTCGTTGATGTTGAGTGTCCCTTCTTGTTGACAGCATATACTTGGTTTTGCCCTCGTTTACCGCTAAACCCATTTTGGCAGCTTCTGTTTCAATACTAGCGAACGCACCGGTGACAGCCCGCTGTGCTCTTCCAATAATGTCGATATCGTCGGCGTACGCTAATAGTTGCACAGACTTTTGAAAGATTGTGCCTCCGGTGTTGACTTGTGAGTTTCGCACATTTCTCTTAAGAATGATGTTAAAAAAATCACATGACAGCGCGTCACCTTGTCTAAATCCTTTTTTGACATCAAAGGTCTCGGTGAGATCGTTACCGACCTTGATGGAGCAGCGAAAATTCTCCAACGTCATCTTGTACAGGCGAACGAGTTTGTCAGGGATGCCAAAACTAGACTTGGCTCTGTATAGCTCGTCTCTATAGATGCTGTCATATGCGGCCTTAAAATCGATGAAGAGATGGTGGGTATCAATTTGGACGTCTTGAGTTTTTTCCAGGATCTGCCGAAGTGTGAAGATTTGATCGATTGTGGACTTTCCTGGTCTGAAACCACACCAATCAGGTTGTTGACGAAGGGTTTCAGACGTTCACACAATATGGTAGATAGGATCTTGTACGCGATGTTGAGGAGACTGATACCTCTGTAATTGGCGCAATTGAGGGGATCTCCTTTCTTGTGGATCGGGCCAGGCCAGGACTTCGGTTTCGAATAAAATCAAAATTAAATAAAATTTTTTATTTTAGTTTTTAAATAAATTTAATTTAATTTGTAATAAAATTTCATTTTATTTTTATTTACATAAAAATTTTTTTTTTTATTTCTTAAATAAAAATTTAATTTTTTTTGTAGATGTTTGCATCATGTGTTTGTTGATTGGTACTATCCCTCTAGCGCTCTCGTAAAGAGTTGAGTTGGAGTAATACTTCAGTGAAGCTGGTTGTCGCCAAAGACCAGTACATGCTCGGAGAATTTGCCATTCAAACATCTGAAGTTTTTTGATTATGGATGGCTAAATTATGAACTGTACGGGGCAACCGTAAGTAATAACTGGTCTGATGAGTTGCTTATTAATCAGGAGTTTGGTCTTTTTACTCAGACCACTCCGTCTTCTCATCAGTGGATGCACCAGATGAAATGCAAAATTGCCCCGAATGTTTGCAGAGTAAGGATTAATTTCAAAACTCTCGCTAAAATGTATTTCAAGGTACTTAGTTGATGATTTAGTTGGGACTTCTATGTTGCCTGGGAGTGTTAGCCGTAAGTGGGAGCAGCGGGTAGCGAAACCTCGTCGACCAAGGACGGCTGTTTCTGAAGGTCGGAAACAGATTAACTCCATTTAATGCAGTACTCTCCGAAGTTGTGTATATAAGACTGAACTCTACGTATGGCTATATCCGGTGATAGGGATACAGCGTATGTGGTGGAGTCATCCGCATACAGCATGGTTCTCGTTGCTGCCGGGTTGGATGGCTGATCTGCTCTGTAGATGGTAAAGAGCGTCGGGCCCAGCTTTGATCCTTGCGGTACTCCACCGCTGATTCTCTTCATTGATGACTTCATGGTGTGAACCTTTACAAAAAGAGTCTATGTGTTAAGAAGTTATGGATAAATCTTACTATGTAATGAGGGAAACCACATTTTATTAGTTTGTATATAAGTCCTTTGGTCCAAACGCTGTCAAAAGCCTTCTCGATGTCTAGGCATGCTACTGTTGATTCCTTCTTATTTAGCCCAATTGTAACGTCGTTGTGTAGTTGTAGGAGTGGGTGGATGGTGCAATGTCTGACCCGTAAGCCCAAGTGGTTGTTGCGAATTATCCTTCGCTTGGAGCTAAAATGGTTGATTTTTTTTAGGACCACCGATTCCAATATTTTGCTAACGCAGCAAAGCAAGGCAATTGGTTCGTATCCCTCAACGTTGTCGCGGTTGGTTTTCTTCGGAACTGGCATCACTTTGGCGATTTTCCATGGCGTGGGAAAATAGCTGTTGTTGATGCAGTTCTAGAAGATTACTGTAAGCAACAGTATGGCCAAACTTGGGAGTTTTTTCAGCAAATAGTTGGAGATCCCATCATTTCCTGAAGATTTTTTGGCGTTGTTGCTCTGGATAATGTCCGTCACTTCGTCAGTGTTGGTGAACATTGACTCGCTGGTCGGATCATTATAGGTGTTGTTGACGTTGAAAGTTGATAGGGGTGGACTGGTCCTTGTGACTTCGGTTACAAGGGCTTCAACTTCGGATAGGTAGTCGGGAGGGTGAGTGGGAGGACGATCGACGGAACTCCCTTCGAAACTGTTTGCGAAGGCTTCTGCCTTCTCGGCTGGAGTTGCTGCTGTTACTTGGCCGTGGTTGATCGTTTCAAGAAGGGCGTTTCTATTGCCTACTAGACGATTGATTTTCTTGAAGGCGTCGGGACCGGGCTTGATGTCTTCCAGTCACTTGGTAAACTCGCTGTGTCGGTATGATTTCACTGCCCGAAGCAACATTGTATTTGTGCAGTTCAGTTGAGAACGCACACTGCGGTATTCATCGTTCGCAGTATTCAATGTTCTCCGGACAATCCTTTGGAGTTTCTTGCGAAGTCGTTGTTTGTGGAAGTATATCGCATGGATATAACTCGGAAGATTTTCAAACCTATCTCTGTTAGATCTAGGTGTCTTCTGCCTGTAAACTGCATTGTTGACCACTAGCTGAAATTGATTGATGGCGTCATCGATCTCACTGTTGCTTAGGTTGCCAGAGGTTGAAATATGATATAATATGATCTGCATCGACATCAGTGCGGAATCGTTCCCAGTCCATTCGACGGAAACTGATGTGTAATTCTTGGGTTATTCTTACGGCCAGTATCTGCCTGTTGAGGTAAACAGCCAATTCAACTGCCAGATGGTTGGAGTCACTCAAGTGCGCAAGGCAGGAGTAGTTCCGAATCTCTGGCAGAATGTTGACGAAATTGGATGTGGCCAGAAAGAAGTCCAGAGTCAATGGACTGCTTGGGTAAGTACTTTGTGGTTGGGAGATAACCACAAATGAGTGTAGATGGCTTTTTCCGTCCAGCCAGTCGGCGATAGCCGCTCCATGCGGAGAGGTTACGACGTCTAGCCAGCGTGGATGCCTAGCGTTAAAGTCTCCCCCAACCACGCAGTAAGTGAGGCGGCTGGCGATGCCGCTGATGATACCGAGGTCGTGCTCAATATTCTCCTTCGACGGTCTGCAGTTAAAGTATGCTGAGATAACCAGCAGGGTTTCTCTATTGGAGGCCTCGATGATGACTGCTGTTGCTTCCACCACTCGAAGATCAGCAATTTGAGTCAATCCGGTTTCCTGTAAGAAAAGAATATCGGGTTTCTTAGATTTAATGAATAAATTCAAAAAAAACCCGTCGGGCTATTGAAAAAATGGAATTATATGATATAAAGGAGAGATTTTTTATTGGGAGCATAACTCACAAATCAATCTCCCAAAGACACCTGTTTTTGCCCTGTCGTCCAGGGCACTATAGTTGCCGGGCACTACCTTCTTTGCTTTTTGGAGCAAAGTCAGCAAGTCCATGCCGAACAACCTCTCTGTATCCTCAAAAATGTTTTCGTTGGTTGAGCTCTGGGTTGGCTTCTGTGCCGAAGGGGTTTTAGCTGGTGTCGGTTTTGGTGTGTTGTTTGGTTTCTGTTGAGTTGCCGGTTTCGGAAGTTGTTTCCTGGCATTTCCCAAGGCAGCTACGTCAGAGAAACTTAGGCCAGTTTCAATTGCTTTCGTGGCCGAGCTCAAAGCAAACTTGTGCTGCTCTTTCTTTTTTATTGCCCTTTTTTATTTACCTTCTCGGCGATCTTCTCCTTGTATTTTGGGCGTTCCTTGTAGTTTGCAGGGTGTCCAGTTTGTTTACAATTAGCGCAGTAAACTGCGTTGTCCAATTTCTCAGTTGCGATTCTGGCGCGTTTTCCGGGCTCATGCCTTTCTTTGTACTTTACACAAATGAAAAGCATACCACAATTGCTGGTAATATGTCTAAACTTCTAACAGTTTCTGCACTGTGTGAACCCATTAGATTTAAACTACTCCCATTGGACTCTCTGGTTCATGAGAAGAATTTTTCTGTATATTGAAGGGAGATCAATACCCTTCTGCACTTCAACGACGAAGTTATTGAACTTCTTGTCAGTTTTGTTGGTTTTGTAGCTGCTTACCTTAGTGACGGGAACACCGGTGGTTAGCAATTCACTTTTCACTTCGGTGGCGGTGAAGCTGTAGTGAATACCCTGTCTTCTTTTGGGGTGTAGATGTTGAACCCTGTTTTTCTTCTTGAAGAAATTGCTTGATTAATTGGTGATCATTCTTATTCTTCGTAATGATCACCGACTTTGATGTGTTGACATTGTGGACATTGTAGTCCACTTTCTTGTCCTTGCCAAACTTGGTTAGTTCTGCTACTATCGGTGGCATCAGAGACTTCTTCGTAGTAGTTGGTGCAGTCGGAAGGGATGAGGTACCAGGCACTGACGGTTGATGATTGACTGGTGTAATTGCTGATGGTGCTGTTGAAAAAGTGGGTCTGGACATGCCGTCAGTCTGTCTGCACACGAGGTTACAGCCTGAATGGGTTGACGGATTTGGATCAAATTTCATATCTCGGATCTGTGAGATGATCCCTAGAGGCAAAATTGGAATTTACATTCTAGCCTCAAAATTAATGGTACCTAGAGGCGATTACACTAAAATGGATTTTCTACAAAACGGCTGTAACGATTTGACGACGTGTAAAAACCACATATTTGTATACCCGTGACGTAATTTTGACGTCAGATGTTGTTATCAATGGTTACATATCGTCTAATAGACATAATTATGTCATTCACATATAGCACATCAAATTATGTGAACAGTATGTGGAACCCATTGCGTATAAAAATATGTGCATTTTTACATATCGTGTAATCGAGTGCCGCATACAACTTTTGGCATGTAAAAGTTTCGTTACACAAATATATGCCAGTCAAAATTGTGTATCCGTTTAAAATCCTGCAGCTGCGAAATTTTAGATGAACTAAATATTGAAGGAGTCGACGTCAATGAAGTAAAAACAAAGTGGTTGGCTCTTCGCGCAACATTCAAAACCAACTTGGCCAAGTTACGCGAAAAAAAATCGGGGCACGGCGCAGTTGAACTACAGACGGTGAACTGGCGTCACTTCAA
Organism: Xylota sylvarum; assembly: GCA_905220385.1. NCBI lineage: Eukaryota > Metazoa > Arthropoda > Insecta > Diptera > Syrphidae > Xylota > Xylota sylvarum. The sequence continues at coordinate 6,261,725 of CAJMZQ010000057.1, read as the reverse complement.
GCAAATGCTATTCCTGGAGGTAAATAATCTACACCATTCGACTGAATCCGTGTCATCCATAGAAATTGTAATAGTTATTTCGCTTTAATTTACATATTATTATATTTCATCAATATTTTGTGTCATCAGTAGTCAGCGATCGCTCGATTTTAGACGAATTTGCTGATTCACCTCAACCCTTAACACCTAATGTTGAAGTGGGTCAACGACGCAAGCGCCAATGTATACAGGCAATGCCGACAACACGTAGCGGGTCATCCACTTCACATATGTCATCTATACTGACCAGCGCAGTAGCTGCCCTTCAAACGTCTGACGCCAATTCAACCTTCTGCGACCACCTGTCTGCAGAATTGCGCAATCTTCCAGACGTCCACGTAATTTGGGCTTCGAGAGGATACAACATTGTCGTCGACATATTATCGTGACGCCAATCACCTTGGCCTTAGATTGCCTTCTGCATCATATTGATCAAATGATGAGCTCGGAGCGTACTTCGCCGAATTCGTTGTCAGCAGATAATTATGAAGAACGCAACACGAGAGTTTAATTTTTTTTTGTTTTTTCAGCATCCAAGTGTATTGGTTTCCGCAACACGCTGAAACGCGCCAACATGATTCCAAAGGTGTTTTCAATGATGCGGCGTGCACGATTCAGTCGGTAGTTGAAAACCCTTTGCAATAACGTTAGACCGCGTTGAGCAAAAGGCTTCATGATATTTGGGCGCATAGCGTATGCATCATCTGCGACGATTACGTATGGGACGGGCATTTCTCGCCCAGGAAATGGTTACGGTGGTGGCAAACACAGCTGATTGGTAGCCAATGCTTGACTGAAAGTGCAGCGCTTTAACACGCCACCATTCGAGTATCGTCCATTGCGACCAACATCCACATATATTAGTTTGTAATCTGCATCTGCAACTCCCATTAACACGATGCTATGTGTACCTTACGAAATGAATTACATTTTAAATATTCTCACTATAGACAAACTGTTAAGATAATGCCTGAAAATGGAAGGTACTTTAACCAAGTGGATAATGTTGAAAAGATAACCTCACCCGATCACGTTTTCTTTTCAAGTAAGCAATATTGTTTGACAGTTGTTACCAAATTATTCTTTTACATTTTATGTTATCTTAAAGTTGGTACTAAATGGCAGGACTCAGTGAATAATGAAATAGAAATGTTGATTTGATTTGCTTTATGTAAGATAATTTTCAAACTCAAACAATAACCCCTTTCGAACGTTCTCCTTACCTTTATAATTATAAAAGACGCTACCAGCGTTTGGCGGGTCGACAATGACGATGTGTTTACCGTCCATTGCGCCTATGCAATTTGGAAATTGCCATTGCTCATTAAACTGGCGTGCTACATTATCATTATCATTAAACTGTTTGTGGTACCTACCATATGCAAATTCAAATAATTTACTTATAAGTATCTACATATGTATATACATATATGTATACATATGTATACAATACAAATAGATACGCACCTTTAAATAATCGCTGATCAATGCTTTATAAATTGCGTCCACAACTTCTGAATGCGGAAAATGAATTGCAACGATTTAAAACTGTCACCAGTGGCCAAGTATCGCAACGTGAGCACCAGCCTATCTGACGCAGGCAGGGTACGGAAACGTACACTCACGAGCGCACATAAACATAAACATTCATTCGGTCGGTACACACGAAGGATAGTGCACGAAAACGGAAGTGTAAAATAAAAGTGATTAATAAGAAAACATAATTATGACGCCGCGGAAAATGTTTAATCTTAACAAATATGTTATAGGTATGTATATGATGTGATAAAAAGTTAAGTATAAAAAGACCATCAAATATTAAACGGCACTATAAGTTGCTGCATAATAAAAATATAGTTGATGATAGTGATAGTAGCGGTAATGAACCTGTCACATCGGGATCCAAGCAAAATAGCAGAAAATCAAGAATTAGTGTGAACATCACAATGAACAAAAGGGAATTTTTAAAATGTTGTGTGGGTTTAGTGACAGTTAAAAATATTTGATGACCAAGACTTTTTTAAAAAGATTATAGGCCCTTATGAACAAAAATTTGGTGTTAACATTAATTCCAAAAATATCGGCCTTGTTGTTGAGAAAGCCAGTCAAGAAATCAAGTACATTATAACAAGGCGTGTAGAAAAAAAATTATTTCATTGAAAGTGGACATTGCAACCCGTATGGAGAAAAGCATCCTGAGCATAAATATTCAGTACATAAAGGATTATAAAATATGTATTAATACAATAGGTAAGTGATCTCTGAGAAATAAAAATCTTTTCGTTCTAATTATAGCCTAATATTATTTTTCTCATTGGAATGATTGAAATAACATACAGCACAGTTTCTAAAAGAAGAGATTCTCAGATGTCTACAAGAATTTAAAATAGATATCACACAGTTGTATTCAAATACAAGTGATAACGGTGCCAACGTGATTAAAATCTCAAAAATATTGCAAGAAGTTTGAGAGGAAAATATAAGCAGCACTGAAGATACTGACCGCGATGAGGAAGATATTCAATCACAAATCGTTGCAATATTTTCAGTAGTTCGATGTGCAGCCCATACACTACAATTAGCAGCATATGATGTTTTAAAAGCGGTAGAGTCGGAAGCTAACGAATGCAGAAAAACTGGAAAACAAACTTCGAACATCAATAAGAGCTGGGGCGATAAATATTAACATGACCACTCTTGGTAATTTGACAAAATGGAATTCGACCTATTTTATGATTAATTCCATTTTGTCTCAAAAAGAATGCATCGATAATTAAGAGAATGTTATCAGCATTGATATAGATAGGAATTTTGTAGAAAATTTCATCAGTGCTTTCAAACCGCTTGCTGACTGCACTATAAAAACATACAGAAAAGCTACAATCCTTCTGGAACGGATCGTCTGATACCCTATCCTCCTCTCTATAAAGTGGGCGTGGCCAAATTGCATTTCGTACTCAAATATAGCTATAATGTCGAACGTTTGAGGATGTTACATGTAAAATTTTATCATAATCGGTTTTTTGATGAAAACGCCCGCAAAAAATGGGCGTGACCAAAACTGTTCTATGGGTGAATTGTAGGGAATCTGTATACCTAAATATTTGGTCTTAACAAAATTTTTCGGTTTCATATAATTTAGTGAAGTTATAAAAAAGTAGGCGTGGCAGTGGGCGGATGTAAAAAAAATTTACACTTCTACTGTATCTTTTCGTCATAAGCCCAGGTATGAAATTTCAGCGTCCTAGTTACTAATTTAAGGCCCAAAACTCGGTTTTGTGATGAAAACGCCCCCAAAAAGTGGGCGTGGCCAAAACTTTTGTATGGGTGGATTGTAGGGAATCTGAATGCCTAAATATTTGCTCTTAACAAAATTTTTCGGTTTCATATAATTTAATGAAGTTATGAAAAAGTGGGCGTGGCAGTGGGCGGATTTCAAAAATTTTTACACTTGTACTGTATCTTTTTCTCAGAAGCCCAGATGTGAAATTTCATCGTCCTAGCTCAAAATTTAAGGCCCAAAAAGCGGTGACATACGGACGGACGGACGGACGGACGGTCATCGCTCAATCGATTTCGCTATTGATGCTGATCACGAATATATATACTTTATAGGGTCTATCTCGATTATTTCTCTGTGTTACAAACTATGTGTCAAACTGAATATACCCTTAGGATAGGGTATAATTACAATGCGAGCACTGCATTTTAGGCGATTTCTATCGAGATTAGTTGTCCTGCGAACTGGAGTTGGTAGACATCGGAAATAGAAATTGTTACGCATCTCGTTTATATCACGCAATGATTACCAGAAAACAAAAACTTCTTGAAAATGATGCTTTCGGTACTGGATTGTATTTGGATACACGCTTCAATTTTGAGGGCTCTCCATTACTTACTGATGACCAAAAACAAGTTGCAATGGTAATTTTAGTGTTTTTTACGATTTCCACTTTTTCTTACTGTTAATTTTCCTACGAATAAAAACCTATGCAATGTGTCAACAATTGAAGGCAACACCGGCATTGGATCAATCAGTTAATTTGGCCGAAACTGCAACATTATTAACAGATTTTACAACTGCATCTAGTGAAAAATATGATAAACTAGAAAATCATATCAAACAAACGATAACATCTGCGCAGTCGACATCATCGACGAAAAGAAGCTTAAAGCAAAAATTATCATTATTATGCGAAAGGAGAATGGAACCATTGGACACTAATGTCTTGGAATATTTTAAAAAGATAGATAAGATCGAGAGCTATTACAGCTTGCTGAAGTTGCACTTGCTGTTCCTGCCACTCAAGTATCTGTAGAACGTGCTTTCAGTGCACTTTCCACAATATTAACAAAATTGAGAACAAAACTGTCCAAGAAAAGTCTTGCAAATATACTTTTATATAAATTAAATGTTAATTTGCTCCAATTTTCCACTTTAGATTGTATGGAAGATGATGGAATCTTAGACTAAAATTAATGGATTAATGAATAAACTTATAAAATGAAAAATATACATACAGAAAAGCTACAATCCGTCTGGAACGGATCGTATGATACCCTATCCTCCTCTCTATAAAGTGGGCGTGGCCAAATTGCATTTTGTACTCAAATATAACTATAATGTCGAACGTTTGAGGATGTTACATGTAAAATTTAATCAAAATAGGTTTTTTGATGATAACGACCCCAAAAAGTGGGCGTGGCCAAAACTGTTCTATGGGTGAATTGTAGGGAATCTAAATACCCAAATATTTGGTCTTAACAAAATTTTTCGGTTTCATATAATTTAGTGAAGTTATGAAAAAGTGGGCGTGGCAGTGGGCGGATTAAAAAAATTTTTACACTTGTACCGTATCTTTTTCTCAGAAGATATTTGAAATTTCATCGTCCTAGCTCAAAATTTAAGGCCCAAAAAGCGGTGACATACGGACGGACGGACGGACGGACGGACGGACGGACGGACAGACATCGCTCAATCGATTTCGCTATTGATGCTGATCACGAATATATATACTTTATAGGGTCTATCTCGATTATTTCTCTATGTTTCAAACTATGTGTCAAAGTTAATATACCCTTAGGATAGGGTATAAAAACAAACAATTATTTTCTGTTAAATATTTCAATGTGCTATCATTGTATTAATTTATCATTCTGAAATTTAGGAATTAAACTCACGAGCAATAAAATTAACTCATTTGCGACTCACGCACAGAGTGTGCGTTTTCTTTAATGCACACATGGAGTGCGCACATGGGGTGAGTTTCTATAAATCCGAACGCTCGTGTGCGTGAGCAAAAATAAAAATGTGCACAGCTAATAACTCAGGAGCGCGTGCGCATTGCAATTGCATATTGGATAGCGAACAGCTCATGAGTGTGCGTTTTCATATCTTGGATGCAGGTACAGTTAATCACAAAAGTAAGTAAGCACCCATCGATTTCGCATTTCATTTGAAACAAATGAAAATCCCGTTAAAAATATTGGTACCACTATGCATTCCGAATTATGTCTACCACCTACACAGTGTCTGTTGAGCAAAAATAATGGTAAAAATTGTTCAGCGTTGGTAGTGGACGACAGTTTTCCAACTGGGTACATTTTTTATATCACAAAAGTAAGTAAGCACTAGCGGCATTTTGAGGTTGATTGCTCACTGGTGAATACGTCTGCTGTTAATTTCGGTATTTTATTGTATTTGCTTATTTTCAATTGTTTTAAATTAATATTTAAGAAAATGGTACCAAGAGGAAGGGATATGAGCAAAAATTTAAAGGAAGTTATAATTAAACACTTTTTGGACAACATGTCGGAGCGCGAAATAGGTAAAATTGTGGACAAAAGCCCATCAACCGTTCACAAAATTATAACTAAATATAAAAACACTGGGAACGTGGAAAATAATGAGCGATCTGAACGTCCTTCAAAGTTTACAGCACAGGAAAGTCGGCTTATTGTTAGAAAAGTGAAGCAGAATCCTAAAATTAGTGCACCAAAGATATTGACCGAAATTACAAATGAAACCGGTAAGTCATGCAACCCCCAAACCTTTCAATCGTCAAAGAGACTTCAGTTTGCTAAAGACCATCAACATTACCGTGCAGACTTTTGGAACACCGTTATTTTTTCTGATGAGAGCAAATTCAAAATTCGCGGTTCGAATAGACGTGAAAAAGTCTGGAGAAAAAAAAAAATGCAGAGCTCGATCCTATAAACATGTCAGGGACAGTAAAGCACGGTGATGGCAATGTAATGGTATGGGGGTTTATGTCAGCATCCGGCTTCGGGAATTTAGTCTTTATTTTTTATTTTTTTTTTTATAATTCACGCGCGCTCAAGGGCTTATTACTACCCTTTTAATGTCAAGACACAGCGCGGGCGTTAGGGAAATTAGGAAGAGAAGATAGGAGATACCGATGGACATTGGTTTTAAATGTTTGTGGATTATACTGTGAGGGAAAAATAGAGCTTGGTAAAGCATTCCACATTCGTGTTGTACGGTTTATGAAAGAATCTCTATACTTGACGGTACGTCCGAAAATAGGCTTGAGGGTATACTGATGAGCATTCAAAGCGTGTCGGGTATTGCGAGAAAATTGATGAAGGGGCGGAATGCAACTGGCTATTTCGCTTGAGCACTGTTTGTGAAAAAAGCGATAGAATAAGGAAAGGCAAGAGACATTTCTGCGATGTTGGAGCGAGTCAATAGACTCCGCTATGCTTCTGTTCCCTATTAGTTTTAACGCTCGATTTTGAATTCTATCCAGCAGGTGCAAAGAGGTCTTAGGAGCACCAGACCAGATATGAGCATTATACTCGAGCTTGGGGCGGATGTATGCCTTATATATTTCAGCCAGATCAGAGGGGGTAAAGAACTTCTTGCAGCGTTTAAGGAATCCTAAACATTTCGCAGCATTCTTGGCGGATTCGAATATGTGATCATTCCAACGAAGCTGGTCGTTAACACACATACCGAGAATGGAAAATTTTTCGGTTTCGACGATGCAAGTGCCATTCATTGATAATGGCAAGGGGTTAAGGTAACGCTTGAGCGACAGCTGACAGCATTGGGTCTTCGAAGCATTAAATTCCACTCTGTTGTTTATACCCTATTTAATTATACTGTCAAGATCGGAATTTAATGAGCTTAACATACACATGTTGATTCCTTGATGGATAGATATGACTACAAAATATTTTAAAGAACAACCTGCAGGAAAGTGCCAGAAAGTTAGGTATGCAGAGGTCATATGTCTTCCAACATACTTCCTACGTTGTCCAAGAATGGCTGTTGTATAACGTTCGAACCCAGCTCAAAACGCCAAACCAATCGCCGGATTTGAACGGAATTGAACATTTATGGGAGCACCTTGATCGAAAGATCAGAACGCATGAAATAAAGACCAAGGATGATTTAAAACGTGTTCTTCGGGAGGAATAGTTCAAAATTGGGCATAACGTAACCCGAAAACTAGTGAATTCAATGCCATCACGAATGAAGGCTGTTCTAAAAGCTAAGGGCTATCCAACAAAAACATACAGAAAAGCTACAATCCGTCTGGTTTTTTGATGATAACGACCCTAAAAAGTGGGCGTGGCCAAAACTGTTCTATGGGTGAATTGTAGGGAATCTAAATACCCAAATATTTGGTCTTAACAAAATTTTTGGGTTTCATATAATTTAGTGAAGTTATAAAAAAGTAGGCGTGGCAGTGAACGGATGTAAAAAAATTTTACACTTGTACTGTATCTTTTTCTTGGAAGCCCAGATATGAAATTTCAGCGTCCTAGTTAAACATTTAAGGCCCGGAAATCGGTTTTGTGATGAAAACGCCCCCAAAAAGTGGGCGTGGCCAAAACTTTTGTATGGGTGGATTGAAGGGAATCTGAATGCCTAAATATTTGCTCTTAACAAAATTTTTCGGTTTCATATAATTTAGTGAAGTTATGAAAAAGTGGGCGTGGCAGTGGCCGGATTTAAAAAATTTTTACACTTGTACTGTATCTTTTTCTCAGAAGCCCAGATATGAAATTTCATCGTCCTAGCTCAAAATTTAAGGCCCAAAAAGCGGTGACATACGGACGGACGGACGGACGGACGGTCATCGCTCAATCGATTTCGCTATTGATGCTGATCACGAATATATATACTTTATAGGATCTATCTCGATTATTTCTCTATGTTACAAACTGTGTCAAACTTAATATACCCTTAGGATAGGGTATAAACAGTAAATAAGATCAAGTTTCTTACAAATGCTTACTTACTTTTGTGATTTGAATTTCCTATTGTTGATACCCAATCCTAAGGGTATATTAAGTTTGACACATAGTTTGTAACATAGAGAAATAATTGAGATAGACCCTATAAAGTATATATATTCGTGATCAGCATCAATAGCGAAATCGATTGAGCGATGACCATCCGTCCGTCCGTCCGTCCGTCCGTATGTCACCGCTTTTTGGGCCTTAAATTTTGAGCTAGGACGATGAAATTTCATATCTGGGCTTCTGAGAAAAAGATACAGTACAAGTTTAAAATTTTTTTACATCCGCCCACTGCCACGCCTACTTTTTTATAACTTCATTAAATTATATGAAACCGAAAAATTTTGTTAAGACCAAATATTTAGGTATTCAGATTCCCTACAATTCACCCATAGAACAGTTTTGGCCACGCCCACTTTTTGGGTTAGTTTTCATCAAAAAACCGATTTTGATAAAATTTTACATGTAACATCCTCAAACGCTCTAGTTTATAGCCATATTTGAGTACGAAATGCAATTTGGCCACGCCCACTTTATAGAGAGGAGGATAGGGTATCAGACGATCCGTTTCAGACGGATTGTAGCTTTTCTGTATGTTTTTAGTTAAGTCCATTTTTATACCCTATCCTAAGGGTATATTAAGTTTGACACATAGTTTGTAACATAGAGAAATAATTGAGATAGACCCTATAAAGTATATATATTCGTGATCAGCATGAATAGCGAAATCGATTGAGCGATGACCGTCCGTCCGTCCGTCCGTCCGTATGTCACCGCTTTTTGGGCCTTAAATTTTGAATTCTGGGCTTCTGACGAAAAGATACAGTACAAGTGTAAAATTTTTTTACATCCGCCCACTGCCACGCCTACTTTTTTATAACTTTACTAAATTATATGAAACCGAAAAATTTTGTTAAGAGCAAATATTTGGGTATTTATATTCCCTACAATTCACCCATAGAACAGTTTTGGCCACGCCCACTTTTTGAGGTCGTTATCATCAAAAAACCTATTTTGATTAAATTTTACATATAACATTCTCAAACGTTCGACATTATAGCTATATTTGAGTACAAAATGCAATTTGGCCACGCCCACTTTATAGAGAGGAGGATAGGGTATCATACGATCCGTTCCAGACGGATTGTAGCTTTTCTGTATGTTTATTCTTTCTTTCCTTTTATTCTTCCATCCGCCTCATACAAATACAAAACAAATTTTTGGCGCAATAGGTCCATGGGACCCAGGGCCTAGCTTCTTACAACCATTCGTGTTGTGCTTGTTATATTGTTCACATGAATGGAAGGGGCCTACTGTTTAATGGCGGATGCGAATGGCAATTTTGAGAAGCTTTTTCATGACAGTTTTACTCTCGGATGTTTGTCAGACGCTCGCGAGAGGTGGGACCGTGAAAGAAATTTTAGGTGTTGTCTGGGGATTGAACCTGTCACCCCTTGCTCCGTAGTCCAACGCAATAATCACTTGAGCCACGGCGCCCATACTGAATTGTATCTTTTGCATTGTATTTAGTCGTTTACTATCCATCATTAAATACACATTCAAAATTATCGTGGGTTTTTATACCCTATCCTAAGGGTATATTAAGTTTGACACATAGTTTGTAACATAGAGAAATAATCGCGATAGACCCTATAAAGTATATATATTCGTGATCAGCATCAATAGCGAAATCGATTGAGCGATGACCGTCCGTCCGTCCGTCCGTATGTCACCGCTTTTTGGGCCTTAAATTTTGAGCTAGGACGATGAAATTTCATATCTGGGCTTCTGAGAAAAAGATACAGTACAAATTTAAAATTTTTTTACATCCGCCCACTGCCACGCCTACTTTTTTATAACTTCATTAAATTATATGAAACCGAAAAATTTTGTTAAGACCAAATATTTAGGTATTCAGATTCCCTACAATTCACCCATAGAACAGTTTTGGCCACGCCCACTTTTTGGGTTAGTTTTCATCAAAAAACCGATTTTGATAAAATTTTACATGTAACATCCTCAAACGCTCTAGTTTATAGCCATATTTGAGTACGAAATGCAATTTGGCCACGCCCACTTTATAGAGAGGAGGATAGGGTATCAGACGATCCGTTTCAGACGGATTGTAGCTTTTCTGTATGTTTTTAGTTAAGTCCATTTTTATACCCTATCCTAAGGGTATATTAAGTTTGACACATAGTTTGTAACATAGAGAAATAATTGAGATAGACCCTATAAAGTATATATATTCGTGATCAGCATGAATAGCGAAATCGATTGAGCGATGACCGTCCGTCCGTCCGTCCGTATGTCACCGCTTTTTGGGCCTTAAATTTTGAATTCTGGGCTTCTGACGAAAAGATACAGTACAAGTGTAAAATTTTTTTACATCCGCCCACTGCCACGCCTACTTTTTTATAACTTTACTAAATTATATGAAACCGAAAAATTTTGTTAAGAGCAAATATTTGGGTATTTATATTCCCTACAATTCACCCATAGAACAGTTTTGGCCACGCCCACTTTTTGAGGTCGTTATCATCAAAAAACCTATTTTGATTAAATTTTACATATAACATTCTCAAACGTTCGACATTATAGCTATATTTGAGTACAAAATGCAATTTGGCCACGCCCACTTTATAGAGAGGAGGATAGGGTATCATACGATCCGTTCCAAGCGGATTGTAGCTTTTCTGTATGTTTATTCTTTCTTTCCTTTTATTCTTCCATCCGCCTCATACAAATACAAAACAAATTTTTGGCGCAATAGGTCCATGGGACCCAGGGCCTAGCTTCTTACAACCATTCGTGTTGTGCTTGTTATATTGTTCACATGAATGGAAGGGGCCTACTGTTTAATGGCGGATGCGAACGGCAATTTTGAGAAGCTTTTTTATGACAGTTTTACTCTCGGATGTTTGTCAGACGCTCGCGAGAGGTGGGACCGTGAAAGAAATTTTAGGTGTTGTCTGGGGATTGAACCTGTCACCCCTTGCTCCGTAGTCCAACGCAATAATCACTTGAGCCACGGCGCCCATACTGAATTGTATCTTTTGCATTGTATTTAGTCGTTTACTATCCATCATTAAATACACATTCAAAATTATCGTGGGTTTTTATACCCTATCCTAAGGGTATATTAAGTTTGACACATAGTTTGTAACATAGAGAAATAATCGCGATAGACCCTATAAAGTATATATATTCGTGATCAGCATCAATAGCGAAATCGATTGAGCGATGACCGTCCGTCCGTCCGTCCGTATGTCACCGCTTTTTGGGCCTTAAATTTTGAGCTAGGACGATGAAATTTCATATCTGGGCTTCTGAGAAAAAGATACAGTACAAGTGTAAAAAATTTTTAAATCCGCCCACTGCCACGCCCACTTCTTCATAACTTTACTAAATTATATGAAACCGAAAAATTTTGTTAAGACCACATATTTAGGCATTTAGATTCCCTACAATTCACCCACACAAAAATTTTGGCCACGCCCACTTTTGGGGTCGTTTTCGTCACAAAACCAAGGGTATATTAAGTTTGACACATAGTTTGTAACATAGAGAAATAATTGAGATAGACCCTATAAAGTATATATATTCGTGATCAGCATCAATAGCGAAATCGATTGAGCGATGACCATCCGTCCGTCCGTCCGTCCGTCCGTATGTCACCGCTTTTTGGGCCTTAAATTTTGAGCTAGGACGATGAAATTTCATATCTGGGCTTCTGAGAAAAAGATACAGTACAAGTTTAAAATTTTTTTACATCCGCCCACTGCCACGCCTACTTTTTTATAACTTCATTAAATTATATGAAACCGAAAAATTTTGTTAAGACCAAATATTTAGGTATTCAGATTCCCTACAATTCACCCATAGAACAGTTTTGGCCACGCCCACTTTTTGGGTTAGTTTTCATCAAAAAACCGATTTTGATAAAATTTTACATGTAACATCCTCAAACGCTCTAGTTTATAGCCATATTTGAGTACGAAATGCAATTTGGCCACGCCCACTTTATAGAGAGGAGGATAGGGTATCAGACGATCCGTTTCAGACGGATTGTAGCTTTTCTGTATGTTTTTAGTTAAGTCCATTTTTATACCCTATCCTAAGGGTATATTAAGTTTGACACATAGTTTGTAACATAGAGAAATAATTGAGATAGACCCTATAAAGTATATATATTCGTGATCAGCATGAATAGCGAAATCGATTGAGCGATGACCGTCCGTCCGTCCGTCCGTCCGTATGTCACCGCTTTTTGGGCCTTAAATTTTGAATTCTGGGCTTCTGACGAAAAGATACAGTACAAGTGTAAAATTTTTTTACATCCGCCCACTGCCACGCCTACTTTTTTATAACTTTACTAAATTATATGAAACCGAAAAATTTTGTTAAGAGCAAATATTTGGGTATTTATATTCCCTACAATTCACCCATAGAACAGTTTTGGCCACGCCCACTTTTTGAGGTCGTTATCATCAAAAAACCTATTTTGATTAAATTTTACATATAACATTCTCAAACGTTCGACATTATAGCTATATTTGAGTACAAAATGCAATTTGGCCACGCCCACTTTATAGAGAGGAGGATAGGGTATCATACGATCCGTTCCAGACGGATTGTAGCTTTTCTGTATGTTTATTCTTTCTTTCCTTTTATTCTTCCATCCGCCTCATACAAATACAAAACAAATTTTTGGCGCAATAGGTCCATGGGACCCAGGGCCTAGCTTCTTACAACCATTCGTGTTGTGCTTGTTATATTGTTCACATGAATGGAAGGGGCCTACTGTTTAATGGCGGATGCGAATGGCAATTTTGAGAAGCTTTTTCATGACAGTTTTACTCTCGGATGTTTGTCAGACGCTCGCGAGAGGTGGGACCGTGAAAGAAATTTTAGGTGTTGTCTGGGGATTGAACCTGTCACCCCTTGCTCCGTAGTCCAACGCAATAATCACTTGAGCCACGGCGCCCATACTGAATTGTATCTTTTGCATTGTATTTAGTCGTTTACTATCCATCATTAAATACACATTCAAAATTATCGTGGGTTTTTATACCCTATCCTAAGGGTATATTAAGTTTGACACATAGTTTGTAACATAGAGAAATAATCGCGATAGACCCTATAAAGTATATATATTCGTGATCAGCATCAATAGCGAAATCGATTGAGCGATGACCGTCCGTCCGTCCGTCCGTATGTCACCGCTTTTTGGGCCTTAAATTTTGAGCTAGGACGATGAAATTTCATATCTGGGCTTCTGAGAAAAAGATACAGTACAAATTTAAAATTTTTTTACATCCGCCCACTGCCACGCCTACTTTTTTATAACTTCATTAAATTATATGAAACCGAAAAATTTTGTTAAGACCAAATATTTAGGTATTCAGATTCCCTACAATTCACCCATAGAACAGTTTTGGCCACGCCCACTTTTTGGGTTAGTTTTCATCAAAAAACCGATTTTGATAAAATTTTACATGTAACATCCTCAAACGCTCTAGTTTATAGCCATATTTGAGTACGAAATGCAATTTGGCCACGCCCACTTTATAGAGAGGAGGATAGGGTATCAGACGATCCGTTTCAGACGGATTGTAGCTTTTCTGTATGTTTTTAGTTAAGTCCATTTTTATACCCTATCCTAAGGGTATATTAAGTTTGACACATAGTTTGTAACATAGAGAAATAATTGAGATAGACCCTATAAAGTATATATATTCGTGATCAGCATGAATAGCGAAATCGATTGAGCGATGACCGTCCGTCCGTCCGTCCGTATGTCACCGCTTTTTGGGCCTTAAATTTTGAATTCTGGGCTTCTGACGAAAAGATACAGTACAAGTGTAAAATTTTTTTACATCCGCCCACTGCCACGCCTACTTTTTTATAACTTTACTAAATTATATGAAACCGAAAAATTTTGTTAAGAGCAAATATTTGGGTATTTATATTCCCTACAATTCACCCATAGAACAGTTTTGGCCACGCCCACTTTTTGAGGTCGTTATCATCAAAAAACCTATTTTGATTAAATTTTACATATAACATTCTCAAACGTTCGACATTATAGCTATATTTGAGTACAAAATGCAATTTGGCCACGCCCACTTTATAGAGAGGAGGATAGGGTATCATACGATCCGTTCCAAGCGGATTGTAGCTTTTCTGTATGTTTATTCTTTCTTTCCTTTTATTCTTCCATCCGCCTCATACAAATACAAAACAAATTTTTGGCGCAATAGGTCCATGGGACCCAGGGCCTAGCTTCTTACAACCATTCGTGTTGTGCTTGTTATATTGTTCACATGAATGGAAGGGGCCTACTGTTTAATGGCGGATGCGAACGGCAATTTTGAGAAGCTTTTTTATGACAGTTTTACTCTCGGATGTTTGTCAGACGCTCGCGAGAGGTGGGACCGTGAAAGAAATTTTAGGTGTTGTCTGGGGATTGAACCTGTCACCCCTTGCTCCGTAGTCCAACGCAATAATCACTTGAGCCACGGCGCCCATACTGAATTGTATCTTTTGCATTGTATTTAGTCGTTTACTATCCATCATTAAATACACATTCAAAATTATCGTGGGTTTTTATACCCTATCCTAAGGGTATATTAAGTTTGACACATAGTTTGTAACATAGAGAAATAATCGCGATAGACCCTATAAAGTATATATATTCGTGATCAGCATCAATAGCGAAATCGATTGAGCGATGACCGTCCGTCCGTCCGTCCGTATGTCACCGCTTTTTGGGCCTTAAATTTTGAGCTAGGACGATGAAATTTCATATCTGGGCTTCTGAGAAAAAGATACAGTACAAGTGTAAAAAATTTTTAAATCCGCCCACTGCCACGCCCACTTCTTCATAACTTTACTAAATTATATGAAACCGAAAAATTTTGTTAAGACCACATATTTAGGCATTTAGATTCCCTACAATTCACCCACACAAAAATTTTGGCCACGCCCACTTTTGGGGTCGTTTTCGTCACAAAACCGATTTTTTGGCCTTAAATATTTAACTGGGACTCTGAAATTTCATATCTGGGCTTCCGAGAAAAAGATACAATACTAGAGTAAAAGTTTTTTTAATCCGCCCACTTCCACGCCTACTTTTTTATAACTTCACTAAATTATATGAAACCGAAAAATTTTGTTAAGACTAAATATTTGGGCATTTAGATTTCCTACAATTCACCTATAGAAGAGTTTTGGCCACGCCCACAGTTTGGGGGCGTTTTCATCAAAAAACCGATTTTGATAAAATTTTACATGTAACATCCTCAAACGTTCGAGCTTATAGCCATATTTGAGTACGAAATGCAATTTGGCCACGTCCACTTTATAGAGAGGAGGATAGGGTATCATACGATCCGTTCCAGACGGATTGTAGCTTTTCTGTATGTTTTTTCATGGTACCGAAACCCGGGAAAGCTAATGTGTGAACGGTTTTAACGAATATTTTTTTAACATTGTGCTCTCGTTTTTTGTTTTTGTAAATATAAAATGGAAATAGCAAATAGAAAAATATTAAGGTCGCAGTTATCAAAATTGTGCAATCAGGCTGCTGAATATTTACTGCAAAATACTTTAACACCCGTATATAATCATGCAAACGATGATGAAATTGAGGAAGATTTAGTGGTACTTGTGGAGAGGTTAAAGTCTCTCAATACGAATTTATTAAGTGCAAATCGTGAGGCAGTTCGGTTCGTGGATGAAAAAAATGCAGAACGTGAATGCGAACTGATAGCTGAATACAGTGACAAGGCAGTAACAGTGATCGCGCGGGCCGAAAAGCGAATTTTGAGTCTGCAAAAACTAAAGGATAGGACGAATGAAGTACGATCTTTAATCACAGAGGCATCACATAGAATAGAAAAGCGGCAACAGCAGGTAAGACTACCTAAAATAGAGCTCGAAAAATTTGATGGCAATACAAAGAAATGGCTTTCCTTTTGGGAGCAATTCCGCATCGTAGTGCATGAAAATAGAAATTTGTCCCCATCAGACAAATTTAATTATTTAAAAATGAGTTTATTAGGGGCTGCAGAAAACACTATTGCTGGATTTACACCTACAGAAGCCTGCTATATCGACGCTATTAATTTACTTAAAGAGCAGTACGACAATAAAGAAAAAATCATTGAAGAATCAATAAACCAGTTGATGTTTCTTCCTGTTGTTAAATCGCGCAACGGAATGGTAGGTCTGCGCAAACTATATAACGCTATATGTAGTTCAGTGAGATCGTTATCGGCATTAGGGGTAGGAGCAGGCCAATACAACATCATGCTAAAATCTGTTATCATGCGTTCCCTTCCTTCTGATTTAAAACTAGAGTATCACCGCAGATATACAAACACCAACACAGATGCAGGTAGCAGTCCAATTGATCAGGGTAGTAATGTCGACGCAGACATAGTTAACGATGGAGAGCAAGAAAACGAGATGTTCCCAGTACTTCTAATCAGAATGTAATCGCTAATTCTAATGAGACTGTTTGTTTGCGACAAATACTAATCAAACTAAGAAGATCTATTTGCAAACGGCTTGCGGGTATGTATCAATTCCTAGTGGAAAATCTAAATTGTTTGTACGATTAGTATTAGATGGGGGTAGTCAATTAACTTTTATAAAAGAAGATCTTTCAAGAGCATTGAAGTTGCCGGTTGTAGGGACACATCTAGTGAGTATTCCCTTTGGTTCCCATAAAAAATCCCCAAAGCAACTGTGTAACAAAGTTGAATTAAAAATAAAAGGACAATATTATAATGAAACGATGTTGATTGAAGCCATTGAGGTTCCAGATATTTGCGTTGATATTTTGTCTATACCAGATAGCAATAATCCATCGTTTCAGAATTTGTTGTTGGCTGATGCAAGGGTTAAAAATATGCATCCAATACCAGGAATTAATTTACTCATTGGAGCCGACAATTATTGGTTGTTCGTGACTGGTGATTTTGTAGGTTGTCTGATAATCTTGCTGCTGTTAACACTTGCTTGGGGTGGACACTGCATGGTCCTGCGAAAGATAATGAGTCTAGTAGTCAGTCTACGTCGTTGTGCACATTTGTGGATTCTAACGAGGATCAAATTGATTTTTCTAATTTATGGAGGCTCGAGACAATAGGCATAACAAACGAGGAAAGTAGCAAAGAAGATTTTACTGAGAATTTTATTAATGACAACATAAGACACAAAGGTGATCGATTTGGAGCTTCCTTACCTTGGAAAAACGACCTCAACTTAAGTGACAATAAGACTAACGCTATCGGACGTTTAAAGAATTTATTAAGAAAGCTTTCTCGGGAAGAGAATAAATTGAAGGAGTATGAAACAGCTTTAAAAGAATATATGGCGTGTGGATTTGCAGAAGAGGTACCTATGAATTCCAAAGATGAGAGAGTATACTACTTACCCCATCGAGCTGTTTATCGACAGGATAAGGTAACCACAAAATTGAGGATCGTGTTTGATGCATCATCACATGAAATTGGACAAAACTCGCTGAGTGATTGCTTGTGGCCTGGTGAAAATCTGTATACGGATCTCTATTCGATTCTGCTGAATTTTAGGATGGTCTAACAGCTGACATAGAAAAGGCCTTTCCATAGATCAGATTAGATAAGAAAGATAGGGATTGTCATCGATTTTTATGGATAAAAAACAACGTAGAATCAGCTCTGGCGGTAAACGATTTTAAAGAATATCGAATGACTTGTTTAACTTTTAGTGTTAAGAGCAGTCCCTTCATACTTTCAGTGACATTGCGAAAGAATTTAAGATCCTTCAAAGATATTTTTGAAAAAAACATATAATTCAATTAAGGATTACTTTTACGTAGATGACCTGGTCCTTAGCGTGAATAATGAAGAATCTGCAAAAACGATTTATAGCGAAACATTATGTATTATGAAGGCAGCCGGTATGAACATAAGGAAGTGGACCACAAATTCCAACAATCTTCGGAGTATATTACAGAATAACGATAATGGATATGAAAACTGTGCTTCAGTGAAGACTTTAGGGATTATTTGGTGGTTAGAATTAGATGATATTTTCGTTGACCTTCAAACTGCAATAACGTACCATGCGAGGGAAAAAATCGGATCCAAGCGAAATGTTTTAAAAATGATATCTAGAGTTTATGACCCGTTAGGTATTTTGGGTCCATTTAAGATTAATATGCAGATTTTGTTCCAGTTGATATGGAAATTAAAGTTGGATTGGGACTCGATTTTGCCAGACGAACTTCGTAAACAGTGGTGTTTATGGTGTGAAGGACTCCTTAATCTAAAGAATTTTTCTCTTCCTAGACATGTATTTAATCATACGGATGTTGGCGCACAAGACGAAATCACTCTGCACATATTCTCAGATGCGAGTCTGTGCGCATATGCAGCTGCAGCATATATAAGAAAGGTCACATCTACCGGTACAGTTCAATGTCAATTTCTCTGCTAGCGAAATAGAGTTGCACCATTAAAGGATGATGGTTCCTAGGAGTTAACTATTCCATAGCTGGAACTAACAGGGGCTCTTCTTGCTGCGAGACTTCAAGCATATTTAAACTTTCGACTTTCAACGAAAATAGCTAAAACCTTCATATGGTCGGATTCGAAGATAGCTCTGTTCTGGATAAGAGGAGACGCTTCAAAATTAAAACCGTGCGTTCGGAACAGAGTGAAGGAAATAGTTAGGATCGACAAAGATGTAGTTTGGTCATATTGCCCTTGAACGATGAATCCAGCTGATTTGTTGACGCGAGGAGTTTCTGCATCAACGCTTATGCAGTCGCTAATGTGGAGAAGCGGTCCAGAATTTTTAAGTAAAAATCAATCTGAATGGCCTGTCGATGCAGATTTCGGAGAAATGGAATCACAGGAAGCTGTTCCATTGATGGTGAACTTAGAAGAAGATTTACAGTACAGAGAACCACCTAACGAAGTAGAGAGATTTAGCAATTATCGTCAGTTTTTACGCATAACGGCTTACGCACTTCGTTTTGCTCATAACATTAAATCAAGCAACGCAAGATTAACTGGTTATATTACCATAGACGAATTAAATAAGGCTGAGATATTTTGGTTGAAATATATTCAAAAGCATTCCTACGGAGCAGAAATTCAGACTCTATTGAATCAGTGATAAGTTGAGTGTAATTCAAAAATTTCAACGTTTACCCCTTTTTTGGATGACCAAGGACTCTTACGAGTGGGTGGAAGGTTGCAGCTGGCAGATGAGAATTTTGATGTCATCCATACCATAATTTTACCGAAGGAAGCTGTTATCAATGCAATGCTTATCATGGACGTTCATATAAGACTTCATCATAGTGGAGCTAACGCTTTATTTATCAGATTACGACAACGATTTTGGTTAGTCAAGGGGAGTCAACTAATCAAAAGGATTATCAAAACTTGTGCCGAATGTAAGAGGATGCATGCAAAACCAGCAACGGAACCCTTCCCGCCAATGCCAAGAGATCGAATCACCGTAGCCAAACCATTTGAAACGACAGGAATTGACTTCGCTGGACCATTGTACATCAAGAGCGCTGTGGCATCGGAGAAAACATCTAAAGTTTATATCATGTTGCTTACCTGTGCAGTAGTTAGAGCGATTCACTTGGAGCTGGTACCCAATTTAACAACGGAGAGTTGTATATCAGCGATATAACGGTAATGTACTCTGATAACGCAAAAACTTTTAAAAGGGCTGCTTTGGAACTGAAGGCGCTTGCAGATGTAGTCAAGGTTCCGGACTTACATAATTTTGCTTTACATCAAGGCATCGAATGGAGATTTATTGTTGAAAGAGCTGCATGGTGGGGAGGCTGGTGGAAGCGATTAGTCAGAAGTGTGAAAGAAAATCTTAAGGTCGTTCTTAGAAGAAATTTGCTTACCTATGACCAATTACAAACTCTTTTACATATCGGATAGTCCAGGCGATCTACAACCCTTGTAGCCTGCAAATTTTCTGATTTCCTCTCCATTTATTAGTCTTCCGACTATAAGTAATCAATTTAATCATAACTTTACTAATGCTGATTTAATGCAGGTTTGGTTAAGACGACAGAAGTCCATCAAGAAATTCCGTAAACGTTGGACCACAGACTATCTACAACTTCTGAGGTCCGTTCACTGCAGTCCAAGACGTTTTTCTTCAAATATAAAGATTGACGATGTGGTGCTGATCCATGACGAAAGTTTGCCTCGAACCTTGTGGAAGCTTGGCCGTGTATCAGCTATATACCCCGGACGAGATGGCTTGTGAAGTCAGAACAACAGACCAGAAAACTTTGAGAAAAACAGTACAGCTATTATATCCTTTAGAAATACAATAGAGGATGTTGAAAAATAATAATAATTAACGAATTTAATTAAATCTAAAATAAAGTAAAAAATATATTTAATCATTAGTATCTGGCAATGTCCACTAAATTGTTTGAATTCATATGTTGTTTTTGTTCATTCTTTTTATTCTTTCTTTGCTTTTATTCTTCCATCCGCCTCATACTGAATTGTATCTTTTGCATTGTATTTAGTCGTTTACTATCCATCATTAAATACACATTGAAAAATATCGTGGGTTTTTTTTTAGCACGAAAACCTTTTGTTTCCCGAAATCGCACCCAATTCTTTCTCCAAATGCGACGTTTCCGTATAACTTTCTGTTTGCGTTTTTCCTCATCATTTTCAACCAAATAGGTTGCCAAAACAACAACAGCTGCCCACTTCATAGTACATATGAATCGAATGTGAAGATTTTACACGTAGTGTAATCAACACAAAAACATACAGAAAAGCTACAATCCATCTGGAACGGATCGTATGATACCCTATCCTCTTCTCTATAAAGTGGGCGTGGCCAAATTGCATTTTGTACTCAAATATAGCTATAATGTCGAACGTTTGAGGATGTTACATGTAAAATTTTTTGAAATTTCATGGTTCTAGCTCAAAATTTAAGGCCCAAAAAGCGATGACATACGGACGAACGGACGGACGGTCATCGCTCAATCGATTTCGCTATTGATGCTGATCACGAATATATATATTTTATAGGGTCTATCTCGATTATTTCTCTATGTTACAAACTATGTGTCAAACTTAATATACCCTTAGGATAGGGTATAAATATGGAGCAAATTTTGTGTACGCATTTAAGGCCTATGCAATAATATGGCCCACCAAATTTTAAAACTGCCACACCCACTTTAAAACTTAAATATTTTCATATTTTGTCTAGAAATTGAAAAAATGAATTGAGGCACAATTTATACGCGATACAATTCTATTTAATCCATTCGTACAAAATATAGGCCTCCACCCACTTTTTGGGGCCGTTTTTAAACAAATATTTTTTTCTATGCAACTCTGCAGATAAAATCCGCTTTAAGATGGGGAGTCTCACGTCCGCTGAACTAAGTCTGATGCATAAGGCAATGGGTGAATTTTCATACCTATGTATCTTGTCAGACTATTGACTTTAACTATTTTACTTGAACTTCAATCTTGAATAATTTATAATTCTTCAGCACAAATGTGCAAGTATGTACGCCCCAGTCGTGCACTTTATCTTTTAACCGTTTAGGTTTATTCTTTTTTTCTTACGCACTCCACAGCGCTGCCCTGAATAATGTTGCGCGCACGATAGGTTGGGTTTTTCTTTTTTATTTTTTAGGTGTAAATTTTTTATTTTTGTTTTATTTTGAATAATTGCTTGTTTCTAAATTGTTGGTTGGGTGTGGTTTTATATTTGTTATTTTTGATATTATTTTTGTTTCCCCTTCTATGGCACAATTAGGTGTTGGAGGACAATTACAAAGCGTGTGCACGTAGCTGGTTGCTAATCGGAAGTAAAAATGGTTACTGAGGCATTTACTCATGCTATAACAGATGGAAAACTACAATTAGCAGCAAGGATGGCCGGTAAGAAAACACTCGCAGAGGCTTTGGCGTTTGGTCAGGCAATGGAGACGGCAGACCAGATTTCTCAGGGGATCCATCATGTCAACAATTTTGCCGGAGAACAAGTTCGTTGGAGGAACTGCAACAAACTAGGTCATCTATAACGACAGTGCAGAAGCCCACCTAAACGCGGAAACTGTACATTGTCCGAATAGACGACGTAATGAAGAAGAATCGGACAGGGATAATATCCATCCTGTTGGAAAACGCCTAAGAACCAGTTCCATCATCGAAGTCTCTCAAACCAAACGATACAATAAGAGCCTAACGTGGAAGCGTTCATCGGCAATACCAAGTGCATGGCCACTTGGCGAAGTTCGCTAAATATATTTATTTACATATTTTATTATATATTCAACAAAAGAATTCAACATGATACTACCCGATATTAGAATCTTATAATTATTGAGGTAGGGATGGTAGGAAAAATGTTAGATAAATGTGCAAATAGCCTCTCCTGAAATTCGGTGGAAGAACTTGTTCTCTGCAAATCAACCGGATGTCTATTCCATAGTCGAATTGCTATGACAAAGAATGATTGCAGCCGTACGTATGGGTTCCATCGGCTATCCCATTCCTTCCCCATGAACTGCTGATGGATGATCCAGCTCCCTCTCATGGTGGTGGATATACATAAGCTCTTCAACGTGGCCATATGAGTGTTGTAGAAGACTACAATACGACATTTTTTTAGGGGAAGAATGCTGATATCCTTCTCCGGGAATTGGTGCCTTATTTTCTGAATGAAGCATGGGAGGAGATCTTTATGTACATTTTTTTTCAGCGTTTATCTCCATCCCTCCGTCCAAGAAGAAGGAATGCACTCGCTCTCCATCTTCTCTGAAATTGGCGAACAGCAAACTATCGTCGGCATAAGCTAGGCAGCGCTGGTTGGTGTTGACATTCGATTGGGTCCCGGCGAATGACTCCATTGTGCAGACAAGTTCATCGGCTACTATTGAGTTACCGATTGACATGCACCGCGTGCACACGCGCTTAAAATCCCGGCCACCCAGCTACGTGCAAAAAGAAAAAAAAAACATACAGAAAAGCTACAATCCGTCTGGAACGGATCGTATGATACCCTATCCTCCTCTCTATAAAGTGGGCATGGCCAAATTGCATTTTGTACTCAAATATAGCTATAATGTCGAACGTTTGAGGATGTTACATGTAAAATTTTATCAAAATAGGTTTTTTGATGATAACGCCCCCAAAAAGTGGGCGTGGCCAAAACTGTTCTATGGGTGAATTGTAGGGAATCTAAATACCCAAATATTTGGTCTTAACAAAATTTTTCGGTTTCATATAATTTAGTGAAGTTATAAAAAAGTAGGCGTGGCAGTGGGCGGATGTAAAAATTTTTACACTTGTACTGTATCTTTTTCTCAGAAGCCCAGATATGAAATTTCATCGTCCTAGCTCAAAATTTAAGGCCCAAAAAGCGGTGACATACGGACGGACGGACGGTCATCACTCAATCGATTTCGCTATTGATGCTGATCACGAATATATATACTTTATAGGGTCTATCTCGATTATTTCTCTATGTTACAAACTATGTGTCAAACTTAATATACCCTTAGGAAAGGGTATAAAAAGCAGGCCCCAAAATCTAAATAAACAATAATCTAAATCAAAAACAACCAAAAAACATACAGAAAAGCTACAATCCGTCTGGAACGGATCGTATGATACCCTATCCTCCTCTCTATAATGTGGGCGTGGCCAAATTGCATTTTGTACTCAAATATAGCTATAATGTCGAACGTTTGAGGATGTTACATGTAAAATTTTATCAAAACAGGTTTTTTGATGATAACGCCCCCAAAAAGTGGGCGTGGCCAAAACTGTTCTATGGGTGAATTGTAGGGAATCTAAATACCCAAATATTTGGTCTTAACAAAATTTTTCGGTTTCATATAATTTAGTGAAGTTATGAAAAAGTAGGCGTGGCAGTGGGCGGATGTAGAAAAACTTTACACTTGTACTGTATCTTTTTCTTGGAAGCCCAGATATGAAATTTCAGCGTCCTAGTTAAAAATTTAAGGCCCAAAAATCGGTTTTGTGATGAAAACGCCCCCAAAAAGTGGGCGTGGCCAAAACTTTTGTATGGGTGGATTGAAGGGAATCTGAATGCCTAAATATTTGCTCTTAACAAAATTTTTCGGTTTCATATAATTTAGTGAAGTTATGAAAAAGTGGGCGTGGCAGTGGGCGGATTTAAAAAATTTTTACACTTGTACTGTATCTTTTTCTCAGAAGCCCAGATATGAAATTTCATCGTCGTAGCTCAAAATTTAAGGCCCAAAAAGCGGTGACATACGGACGGACGGACGGACGGACGGACGGTCATCGCTCAATCGATTTCGCTATTGATGCTGATCACGAATATATATACTTTATAGGATCTATCTCGATTATTTCTCTATGTTACAAACTATGTGTCAAACTTAATATACCCTTAGGATAGGGTATAAAAATAAAAACAAATCAAATCAACAATTACAATAACCAAGGAAAAAAATTAAAACAATAGAAAATCAATCAAAAAAAAAATCCTCGCGCTCGTAGTGCTAATTATTTACAATGCAGTGCAGTGTATAAAAAAAAAAAGTGTGTGAGTGCCAGTGCGGGTCATCCTCTCCCTCCTCTCCATCTCTTGACTGTCACTTGTCCACAATCATTGCATTCGCCGTTTGTTTTTTTTATTCACGCGGTTAGTGCAATGATTGTGGGAAAGTAACACCAGACGAATAGCGGGTTGTGAGTGAAAATTTTGTTGGTGGACCAACTCTTATTGTCGTACGGGATTTTCACTTCACAGCTCTGCTTAGAAGCGTCGGGGTTTGTGTTTTGTGTTTGTCTATTATACTGTTAGGTAATTTTAGAGTGGAAAAACCTCTTTGCCACGTACATTAACGTCTGCAAGTACAGGCCAGCTGTTTTGGCACTGGGTGAAACACAGGTTGGGGAGAATTCCGGTTCTCCAGATTTGAACCTTCCTGGATATAACCTGGTGCCTTTATTCTTTTCTCACCGCGGTCTCGCCATATACGTTCGTAGTGATGTTGCCTACCAAATTCAACCACAGTACGGCTCTTGTTCAAATCCGAAATTTAACTTCATGTGGCTAAAATTCAGCGTCCGTACGCAAATTATTCACTACTGTTTTATTTATAGAAGCCCCAATTTAGACAGCAATTCTACTTGCAATGAGTTTGATGCGCTGTCTGACTCCATCACAAGAATTGTTTCCATTTATCCCTCAGTATGAGGGGCAATTTCAATATACACAATTCTGGTTGGCTTCGACATTCTGGACAGACAACACCCGAAAGAAGATATGTTGAGATCTTTGCTGAGGTAAATAATTTGAAATTTAGCCATCGGCTAATTTCTTGTACCTCAACCACTCAGTTAAAGAAAAACCTCATAAAAGAATAGTGTGGCAATACGAGAAAGCCAATTGGGACGGCTTGAACAGCTTCTCTAGGAGTTTTAACTGATCGCTATGTTTCCTCGATAGTGACGTGGAGGCCGCCGCCGATATAAACACTAATACCATTTACCTTGCCATGAAATCCTTTATTCCTAACCGAATAAAGAGTATCAAGCCAAAGGAAGATGCATGCTAAGACTCGAGTTGTAAAAAGAGTTCTAATCCAATTCATTCCTTCGCTGACGACAGCACCCTCAGCTTCTCATATTCGTTCCCAAACTCACGTCCCTGCTCTTCGGCCGTGGAACTGGAACGGCAGCGTATGTTAAGCTCATTAGATTCCGATCTTGACAGCATAATTAAATGGGGTATTAACAACAGAGTGGAATTTAATGCTTCAAAAACCCAATGCTGTCACCTGTCGCTCAAGCGTAACCTAAACCCTCTGCCAATATCAATGAATGGCACCTGCATCGTCGAAACCGAAAAACTTTCCATTCTCGGTATGAGAGTCTATTGACTCGCTCCAACATCGCAGAAATGTCTTTTGCCTTTCTTTATTTTATCGCTTTTTCTACAAACAGTGGTCCAGTGAAATAGCCAGTTGCATTCCACCCCTTCAACAATTTTCTCGCAATACCCGTCACGCTTTGAATGCTCATCAGTATACCCTCAAGCCTATTTTCGGACGTACCGTCAAGTATAGAGCTTTCATAAACCGTACATACGAATGTGGAATGCTCTGCCAAGCTCTATTTTTCCCTCATTAACATTTAAAGGGTAGTACTAAACCCTTGAGCGCGCGCAAATTATAAAAAAAAAATTTTTGATTAGTGTCGGCAGGGGAGATTGGATCGCTTTATTTTTCTCTCCTATTGATTGGAACAAATACCAGTCCTGTACCTGTTGCGATCTCCTTTTCAAAATCCGTTAGATTCTGCCATAGGTAGCAGCTGAACGTGTCCTCTACATTCGCACGCTGTAGAGCTCTTGTGATGTGAAACGGTGTCAAAGGCCTTTTGGGTATACACGCACAGTTGTAAGGCTTTTCTTTGGTACTCTTTAATGAGCGAGTGTAGAGTGCGGGCATTAGCAAAGCAAAGCTGCAAGAGTAACATGGCGTTGAAAAGTAGGTTTAGTCTTGTGGCTCGAATACTCCGAAGTCTCTGTCAGCGCTCGGCCAGATAGATCCCATTAGCTTAACTGTAGACTGGATTTCATCGGATGAAGCGGGTTGGCAGATTATAGTTTTTAAACGAAACCGGTGCAGTATCGAGTCAGAAAGAGACTGGCGAAAGTTTGAGCTAACTTTGTCGGCTGGGAGTAGCAGAATATGGAGCACCAGGTGTATGTCCGGTCCGGTGATGTTAAGTTCTTGAAATCCGTCAATATAGCGTGGTATCAAAAACACTTTTATAATCCCGAGTTTCTGATACGGCTTTAGTGGAGGTCTGCTTACTCTCTTTAGCTGTTCGAAGAGATTTCCTATATTAGTTTGAGTTGTTCCTAGATAGTCGAATCGAGGTATTTTAAGGTGGAGTTGGTATTCATGGTACGATGCTGGTGTCCACGCAATTTTTTGGCGAATACAGTCCTAGTGCTAGAGAGGAGCGATTTTTTGTATTGGTCTCAAATGTCAAAGTCCATGCTGTCAGAAAATTGAGCCACTCAGTTGTGCATCTTTATGGCGTCATCCGGAATGTTGACAGTTAGAATGCCGTAATTAGCAGAAGATAGTAGTTCTGGAGAAGTCATTGCTGACTTTGATCAGTAGCTCGAAGATGTTGAACAGGATTAGCGAGAGTGTTGGACACCATTTTTAATGGGAATCTAACTGATTCGATGGTAAATTGCAGGTTAGTGTGGTGTTTGTGTCGGAATATGATGCCCCTACCAATTTGATAAATTTCTTATTTGCTTTTGATCTTCATAGTGCCCTAAAGACGGCGTAGTGCGGCATAGTGCCGACGGCACTCGTTAGGTCCAACGATACTAGGGTCAGAGGACTGTTGTTCAGACGATGATGTTTGATAAGACTCTGACTCCATGCGTTGACAAGACAGCCGTCGATGTGTATGAAGTCCCTCTGGCAACTTAGTAGTTCCATTTGAGATAATCGTTGTGCAAGGATTGTGTTAAAGCATTTCAGCACAATGGACGAGATTGTTATCGTCCTTCAATTTTTGACAATCTCTAGTTGACAGTTTTTTTCGGGATTAGGATCGTCTTGTTTGTTTTCATTCCACTTGGTATATTTTTGGCCAGCAGCATTGCGTTGAACAGCAGTGCCAGTTTAAGAGGTGGCATTTTCCTTAACTCCTTTTTGCAGATGTTTTCAGGACTCAGGCATTTGATTTTAGCTTACCAACAGCCACAACGAAGTGCTTAATAGAGATGGAACTAGAAACGATGACGCCATTGAAACGAATGCATGCTGATATCGTTGCAAGCGAGTGTTGAAAAAGTTAGCATAGTGTTCCAGTATATGTTGGTTTGATGGTACAATGTTTTCGGTGTTCCATGAGATGTTATCTAGCATCCTGTAAACGTAGTCGGTGTTATCATCAAAGGTGCCCCTCGTAACGCTGATGTTTCTTGGATCACGAAATTCTTCAAAAATAAATTTGGTATCACTATAAGTGAATGCCATCCTACTTTAAAAGCAGCCGAAACTTCAAATTTGATCTCCCGTCCAGATACGAATGGTTGTTCCGTAATCCTACTGGTATTAATTTCAACCTTGGAAAGATGCGTACGAACTTACCAAGAATCACAGCACTAAATCTAATCCTAAAAGTAAGAAAAATTTCCCTAGCTCTAAGTCCAACTCTAATCCTAGTTATAAGCCTAACCTTAAGTCTAATAATAAAGCTTCCGCCAGTCCTTAGTCCCCCCTTTCGCAATCTTTTCCCATCGGTAATAAACTCTCAGTTTTTGACTCAAATTGGCAATTTAAAATGGGTTTACTTCCTAATTTCAATACTGCTCGTAAATACCCCAACTTCACGCGATCGCATAAACCGAAGACCAATGGCTTGTCTTTTGACCTCTCGCCTGCTTCCTCTTCTCTTCCCTATGTTAAAACTGCCACACTACCACAATGTAATTTCGCATTTAAGAGATCGCAGAATTTACAATAATGTCCGTATTTATCTTTCCTATCTGCATGATAAAGCTGATTCCATCTGTATTGATGGTAAAACTAAAGCGGTCCTTACACGGTCATTCGATTGACGTGAAATTTTTAGTTTTTGTGAGTTTTCGTGGTGTACGGATGTGCGATTAGTGAAACGAACGATTGTATTGCATACATTGCATTTGCACATTGCATAAAGAGGAAAAAGAAAAAAATGTCGAGAAAAAAGAGAATTTGGATGAAGAAGTGGTTAAAAAAAGGAATTAGTTCACACATGAAAATCTTTTGAATGAATTGAAAATATCTGCACAGGACGATTATAAAATTTTTATGAGAATGGATAACTCCACTTACGAGGAATTGCTTAAAATAATTTCTCCTTTGATTACGGAAAAAATACATGCATGCGTGAAGCGATTTTCGTAAACCAGCGGCTTTTTACAACGTTGCGATATCTTGCTACAGGGAATTCATTTGAATTCAATTCAATATCTACAATATCAATCAGCAAAATAGTGATGGAAACTTGTGAAGCAATAATACGTGGCTTAAAGGAGTACATAAAGGTAAGTAATTCATTTATTTAAGAAAAATAAGATACATATTTGTGTATGTCTCACATTGAGTGCTTTGCTCTAACACCGGATGTACATAGTTGTAAAATACCCTATTTACTCCACGCCCGGGATGAGTAATTAAAGAACTAATTACTTGACTCGAAGTGGTAGGTTGTGGGCTATTCCTGGAATCGAAGGAATTAGATGAATCCAGATATGAGTCGGAATCGAAATGCTGAGAAGTTTTCGGTGTGGATGTATGTTGAGGAACTATTTAAAACAGCGTTCCTGTTTAAGTTCCCTAGAACTCCTTAAAATATTATTTCGTTTATACATTTTTCAGCATACAATTGTTGACTAGAATTCATGACTCTCAACTTCGATGCATAAACATCAGCCATCTTCCTTAAACTGTCTGACTCTTTTTGCAACCGCTGGGTAGCCAAAGCAATCAATTGATCTGTTGGATCGTTGTTTATACCCTATCCTAAGGGTATATTAAGTTTGACACATAGTTTGTAACATAGAGAAATAATCGAGATAGACCCTATAAAGTATATATATTCGTGATCAGCATCAATAGCGAAATCGATTGAGCGATGACCGTCCGTCCGTCCGTATGTCACCGCTTTTTGGGCCTTAAATTTTGAGCTAGGACGATGAAATTTCATATCTGGGCTTCTGAGAAAAAGACACAGTACAAGTGTAAAATTTTTTGAAATCCGCCCACTGCCACGCCCACTTTTTCATAACTTCACTAAATTATATGAAACCGAAAAATTTTGTTAATACCAAATATTTAGGCATTAAGATTCCCTACAATCCACCCATACAAAAGTTTTGGCCGCGCCCACTTTTTGGGGGCGTTTTCATCACAAAACCGCTTTTTGGACCTTAAATTTTGAGCTAGGACGATCAAATTTCATATCTGGGCTTCCAAGAAAAAGATACAGTACAAGTGTAAAATTTTTTTACATCCGCTTACTGCCACGCCTACTTTTTTATAACTTCACTAAATTATATGAAACCGAAAAATTTTGTTAAGACCAAATATTTAGGCATTCAGATTCCCTACAATCCACCCATACAAAAGTTTTGGCCACGCCCACTTTTTGGGGGCGTTATCATCAAAACAAATTCCACCTTGCCAGATACTTCTCTTCCACCATTACTGAATCCGGTTCAATATACACTAGGACAAATATTTTTCCGAACCCGCTGAGTAGCTCGAGTCCTCAAAGTAACAAATCTTCAGGTCCAGATGAGATCCCTCCCCTTGTTTTGAAGAGGTGTTCTTCTTCCCTGGCTAAACCTCTACGTAAAAGCTCTTCCACTTGTCATATTCTACAGGCATCTTTCCGGATAGATGGAAACTCGCGCACGTCCAGCCGATCCCTAAAAAGTGTAATAAAACCTCCCCTTCGAACTACCGACCCATTGCCCAACTCTCCAAGGTCATGAAAAGCATTGGTAACTTCCATTTCATGAGATATCTCGAAAGAAATCGTCTTCTCAATGACCGTCAGTACGGTTTCCGTCAACTACGTTCTACAGGTGACCTTATGGTGCACCTAACAGAAAAATGGAACCAGTAGTAGTTGCCCGAGTAGTTGCCCTTGATATCTCTAAAGCTTTCGATAGAGTGTGGCACAGTGCCCTCTTAAGCAAAATCCTAGCTTATGGTATCGGCAGCATCTTATCATCATGGACTGCAAGTTTTTTTAATTAATCGGTCAATACAAGTTGTATTGGACGGATATACTTCCACTCCATTCTCAACCAATGCTGGTATACCCCAGGGTTCAGTCCCCTCTCCGACCCTGTTTTTAATATTTATTAATGACCTTCTCTCTCTTACTCGCAATCCAATCCATTCCTTTGCGGATAACAGTACTCTTGACTTCACTTACTCTTTGGCGACTCCACGGCTGAGACCCCAAGCTGTAGAGTCTCACCGGCAGCGAATGTCAACCGAGCTCAACTCCGATATTGATGCAATCATCAGTTGGGGTGCTAAAAACCGACTCGAGTTCAATACGTCAAAAACCCAGTGCTGTCTCCTATCTCTGAAGCGGGATATCAATGTAGCCAAACTAAAAATGAATGGAGCTGATATTGAGGATTCTAATGGCTTGTCAATGCTTGGAATGCAAGTTACCCCAGACCTTCGCTGGTGTTGGCGCATATAATTAAAAAGTTTATTATAATTTGTTTTATTAAATAATGATTCTTTATTGTAAAATATTACTACATTATCTTCATTTTTTAATTTAACGTAACGTAACGAGTTTAAATAACGTATACTATTTAATGATTTAACTTAATGATTGTCAATCAAATCATATTACCAAATGTCAAAATTACATTTTCTTATTTTACTCATTCCATCGTAATATTTGAAACAAACAACACCTGTGATTAAACTTTTAAGTCTGATAAAAGTATTTTATAACGTTCAAGTGGAGAAACTTATTTTATTTTATCCATCTCTGAATTAGAACAATTTTCATGGTCCTTCGAGTCCTTTAAGGATTAATATTTATTAATCAGTGTGTGTACTGAAATAACATTAAAGACATTTATTAGACAATTTAACAAAATAAGACAATTAAACCAATATTTAATTACAAGGGAGTTTTTTTGTAAGCGTAAATCGGTTTCCCGCGTCGCGTAATTTACCATACAATAAAAGTGCAATATCTCGCAAGTGAAATTTCTGCAATATAATTAATTTTTTTCCAATATATTCAACGTTGGGAATTATTTTTACATACATACGTCCACCGTTGGATAATTTTACGCAACAGTTCTGCGCACCGTTGGATAATTCCGTAGCTGAACATCCACCGTTGGATCCGTTTTAACCGTAGACTCCGTGGTGATATCCGCTGCAACTGTGCGGCATACTGTTGAGTCCGTTGACTACCGGAACATTTTGTCTTTGGATTATCTTAACAGACATTTTGTGGACTTCCGCGGAACTTTTAGGAATCTAAAAAAAAAACAAAAACGTAAGTCGAAATACACCCGCTTTAAAGCTCCGGAGGAATTTGCTTAAGCAAATTACAAAAGACTTTGAAAACTTCGGCAAGCGCTCACCAAAGGAGAGAATAAGAAACTACATCTCCAATAGGATTGTGACTTTGGAGGAAAATTTCAAAACGAGTACCCAACACAACGCCAGCGGAATTGCCACAACCGAACCTGGAAAGGAAGAGGAATTAGAAGAGGTTTTCGATAAGATTAAGGAAACATACCTGGATTATAAAACAGCATTACAGGACAGCCTGGACAAGTTTACGCCAATAGTTGATGATCCGGTAAGTGCTAGAATAAGCGGTTCGAGTGACATGAATATCATACGTCTTCCAAAAATAAATTTACCGGTTTTCACTGGGGATTAGCAATCCTGGAGATCATTCCACGATCTATTTGTTTCCTTAATTCATAGCAACAAAACATTGTCTGAAGTAGAGAAACTGCATTATTTGAAATCGAGTTTGGGGGGTGAGGCTGAGCGTCTTTTACATCATTTAGCCATTGACAATGGAAATTATAGGCCAGCGTGGGAGATTCTCACGTCCTCGTCAATTCGCAGCTTCAAATTTTCTAAAGCGAGATTTAGGACGTTAGAAGCAGTGGGAGAGCAGCATAATGACTACTTAGCAAGGTCTCTAGGCATCGGTGGCTAAAGCCAAATCGTTTCATGTGAAACAAAGCCAGAAAGGTCAGTTCAGCTGCAAGGTTTGCAACAAAGGGGCCCATTCGCTTCCTGCAACAGATTTTTGAAGATGGACATTGCTTCGCGTAGAAGCATCGTCAACAAAATCGGGGTTTGCGAAAACTGTCTGGCATATAGTCATGCAACCCCACAATGTCGAGTAGAGTTCGATGTTATTTCTGCCAGCAGCTTCACCACTCTCTTTTGCATCTCAACCCTAGTACACACACATCAAACATACAACACATTCAGCGCCTAATTCTTTCTCCACTCAACACACACGCAACCCCACACATTCACACGTTTCCATCATTAATGCGAATGCTATCCCATTCCAACCTACTCAGCAAGTGAGTAATTTTTTCGCAGCACAGGGTTCTTGTTCGCAAGTTTTGTTGGCAACCGGCATAATTAAAGTCAAAGCGTCTTCGTGAATAGACATCGAACTGCGAGGTCTAATAGATCCCGGGTCAGAGGCCACCTTTATTACCAGCAAGGCAGCCAAGCGTTTGGGTCTACAAGGCAAACGCACTTTCGTTGAGGTGTCAGGGTTGGGGAAGGTCAGCAGCGGCGCGTGTCATAGATACGTTGACCTTACCCTTGGGTCTCTTCACTCTGGTTACGAGACCAGGACCAGAGCTTTAATTTTTCAGTCGCTGACTGGGCTTCTTCCGGCCCACGTACTGGCATCACAGCGATGGAACCACATCCATGGATTGTCTCAGGTATTATAAACCTGCCGAAGTCGACCTATTACTAGGTAATGAGGTCTACTCCGAAGTAGTACTCCCAGAAGTCATTCGCGGCGAAGAAGTAACGACACCCATTGCCCAGAACACATTGCTTGTACCTATATAGGAAGTACCCTTCAAGGCTCATCAAGCGTGCGAAGATAAAGCGTGTGAGGACTTCTTCAAAGCAACGACGAAGAGGTTAGAGAGCGGACGATACGAGGTATCGTTACCATTCAAGGAAGGGAGCAGACCTGGGCTTGGATCCCCGAAGGAAGGCGCCTTGCGTAGGTTTGCTCAGCTGGAACGGCGGTTCCCTTTTAACCCTACATTATACATGGAATATAGGAAATGTATAAATGAGTACTTACGGCTGGGACATATGGAGGAGGTTGATGTCAACAACGATGAAATGCTTAGCTCACCCTATCACTACTTCGTGCCACCCCATGCTGTATTCAAGGAGTCCAGTTCAACGACAAAACTCCGGGTCGTCTTTGATGCTGCGGCCAAAACTTCGGATTGGGTTTCGTTGAACCAGCATTTGATGACGGGACCTAAGACGCAAACGGACATAATTGATATTGTGCTAAGGTGGAGACGGCATAAATATACCTTCACAGCAGATATGGAGAAAATGTATCTGCAAATCCGTGTTAGCTCCGAGGATTCTTACTATCAGCTGATAGTCTGGCGTGATTGTGACTCCGAACCAATCAAGGCGTACCGCCTTCAAACCGTCACATTTGGTATAACTTGTGCACCCTATCTTGCCATTCGAGCACTCAATCAACTGGCTGATGATGAGTCACATAAGTTTCCTCTGGGCGTACGGATGGTGAGAGAAGATGCCTACGTTGATGATCTGTTTGCTGGAGCTGCTACTGTAAAAGAAACGTTATTAAGGCTTGATCAGGTCAAAAGTTTGCTGTTGTCGGGAGGACTCAATTTACGTAAATGGGCAAGCAATTCAACTGATATTTTAGGTCAGATACCCTTAGACCAGCGGGAAGTTGATTTTTGCTTACAACTACATTCTTCCGATCACATCAAAGCATTAGGCATCAAATGGTTTCCAGTAGAAAATAGTCTTTCATTTCAGAACATTCAAGTGGACGCTGCTGAACCAACGAAGAGGACAATTCTTTCCAACATCGCCAAGCTATTCGATCCACTAGGTTGGATTTCTCTCTGCGTCATAAAGGGTAAAATCTTGATGCAGCAATTATGGCGCAGTGAGCCATAAAGCTGGGAGGATCCTGTTTCGTCGCAACTGAAGAACGAGTGGAACGACTTTCGTGAAGAATTGCCCCATCTTGAAAACCTTCGCATTCCTCGCTGGATCCACACAAGCGACTCACATAAGGATCTGGAGTTACACGGGTTCAGTGACGCATCCGAGAAGACATATGGTGCGGCGATTTATCTTCGAGTTTTGGATTTCGACAACAACATCCATGTCCACTTGCCTCTGTTCAAGACCAGAGTTGCTCCAGTGAAGACCCAAACGCTCCCACGCCTTGAACTGTGTGGAGCCGTGATTCTTGCCACACTAATGGACTACACATCACGGGTTTTAGGATTGCAAGACGTGAAGCAGTATGCATGGACCGACTCAACCATCACTCTAGCGTGGATCGCTGCTCCTCCAAGCAAGTGGGCTACTTTCGTCAACAACCGCGTAGCCGAGATACAGCGTCTAGTCAAACCATTCAGCTGGAGACACATTCCGAGTGAGTTGAATCCTGCAGATTTAGCGTCGTGGGGAATAAGGCCTTCTGATTTAATTTCAAATACTCTTTGGTGGAACGGTCCGAATTTCCTCCGCGAATCTTGGGAGTTCCAGTGTCCACATCAGCCGACAAGCCTAAGCACTGACGAGGAGAAACGATCAGTCAGAGCCCACACTGTCGTTCAGGTAAACAATGATTTCCACACCTTGATGTCTAACCATTCCAGCTTGACTAAACTTCTCCGAATAATCGGATATTGTCGACGGTTTATATCAAACATGCGAAAGGTACCTGGCTCTAGAAATGGTGACATACTTTATCCAGCAGAAATTCACGATGCTACTCTCTTCATGGTGAAGCTCGCGCAATCAGAAATGTTTGGTACAGATCTCAAAGTCGGAGCTCCAAGTTCACACTGTCCGTTCACTGACTCCGATGGTATTTTGCAAGTCGGAGGTAGGTTGCAGCATCCGGAGCTTACATTTGATCAACGGCATTTGATCATATTGACAGGAAACCACCATTTCACAAAACTCTTGGTCGCCGACGCTCATCTGAAGACACTACATGGAGGGATCCAGCAAACAACACCGTATCTTCGGAATACATATTGGATCCTGAAATTTAAAAACTGCATCAAGAATTTATTACATGAGTGTACCATCTGCTTTCGATACAGGGCGAAACCGTCATCTCAACTCATGGGTAACCTACCCACACCAAGGGTTCGCGTGTCTCAACCCTTTACGCAAACCGGTGTATACTACGCTGGACCGATTGACGTGAAGTCATGGAAGGGTCGAGGTGGCAAAATATTCAAGGCTTATTTCGCCATATTTGTGTGTTTGGCTACCAAGGCAGCCTTGTACAGATTTACGGCCAGACGCGGTCTGTATGCAGATATATTTAGCGACAATGGGACGAACTTCGTGGGAGCCAACAACGAGTTGAAGAAAGCCTTTGAAAACGCCAAATTTGATTGGAAGGACGTTGCGGAAACAATATCCAAACATGGTATCCAGTGGCATTTTATTCCTCCTGCTTCCCCTCACTTCGGCGGACTTTGGGAAGCTGGAGTAAAATTGATTAAATACCACCTTAAACGGATTATCGGCTTAGAGACGTACACGTTTGAGAAACTCACCACTCTTTTACATCAAGTGGAAGCGTGTTTAAATTTGAGGCCTCTATGTCCAACGTCAGATAATCCACACGATTTCGCAGCCCTTACTCCCGGACACTTCCTCGTTGGACGATCCTTCAGCCTGATCTATCGGATACCAAAATCGGACATCTTCAACGATGGCAGCGGATCCAGAAGCTACAACAACTTTTTTGGAAACAGTGGAAATCCGAATACCTGACACGACTGCAAAAGCGTCCAAAGTGGTTGAAAATGGAAGGCCAACCCAAGCGAGGAGATCTAGTTCTGATCAAAGATGATCAATTACCACAAGCAAGGTGGAGTTTAGCCCGCGTTATTAGTACTCATCCGGGTACAGATAATTTAATTCGGGTCGTAACCCTAAGAACACCGAAGGGGGAAGTCAAGCGACCTATCACGAAAATTTGCTTGCTTCCCTCCAATAACACCTACGATGTAATATGAGCATGTAGCCATCAAAATTCTCCAACTTAAAGTTTTTAATTCCCACACAAAACTTTTCCTCAAATAGCAAAATGCCGACGGCAAATACAATCAAAAAAAAAAAAAACCCCAAATATTATTCAAAACATACAGAAAAGCTACAATCCGTCTGGAACGGATCGTATGATACCCTATCCTCCTCTCTATAAAATGGGCTTGGCCAAATTGCATTTTGTACTCAAATATAGCTATAATGTCGAACGTTTGAGGATGTTACATTTAAAATTTTATCAAAATAGGTTTTTTGATGATAACGCCCCCAAAAAGTGGGCGCGGCCAAAACTGTTCTATGGGTGAATTGTAGGGAATCTAAATACCCAAATATTTGGTCTTAACAAAATTTTTCGGTTTCATATAATTTAGTGAAGTTATAAAAAAGTAGGCGTGGCAGTGGGCGGATGTAAAAAAATTTTACACTAGTATTGTATCTTTTTCTCGGAAGCCCAGATATGAAATTTCAGCGTCCTAGTTAAAAATTTAAGGCCCAAAAATCGGTTTTGTGATGAAAACGCCCCCAAAAAGTGGGCGTGGCCAAAACTTTTGTATGGGTGGATTGTAGGGAATCTGAATGCCTAAATATTTGGTCTTAACAAAATTTTTCGGTTCCATATAATTTAGTGAAGTTATGAAAAAGTGGGCGTGGCAGTGGGCGGATTTCAAAAATTTTTACACTTGTACTGTATCTTTTTCTCAGAAGCCCAGATATGAAATTTCATCGTCCTAGCTCAAAATGTAAGGTCCAAAAAGCGGTGACATACGGACGGACGGACGGACGGACGGACGGACCTACGGACGGACGGACGGACGGACGGACGGACGGACGGACGGACGGACGGACGGACCTACGGACGGACGGACGGACGGACGGACGGTCATCGCTCAATCGATTTCGCTATTGATGCTGATCACGAATATATATACTTTATATGGTCTATCTCGATTATTTCTCTATGTTACAAACTATGTGTCAAACTTAATATACCCTTAGGATAGGGTATAAATATGAAATTTTATTTCAGTTTAATCAACACATACATAATTCTATTAATACACATACATAACTCTAAAAGTCATCAAATTAAAATGAATTCTAATTAATTTCATAAATTATAAATAATAAAAAATTTTATTATTCTCTTTGAACAAAAATCAACAAAACATACATATGCCCACCACACTCAATCAAATACACTTCCATATGCACCGTATAGCAATCGAGCACATTACAGTAAATGTAAAAAAAAATTACACTTCTACTGTATCTTTTCGTCAGAAGCCCAGATATGAAATTTCAGCGTCCTAGTTAAAAATTTAAGGCCCAAAAATCGGTTTTATGATGAAAACGCCCCCAAAAAGTGGGCGTGGCCAAAACTTTTGTATGAGTGGATTGTTGGGATTCTGAATACCTAAATATTTCGTCTTAACAAAATTTTTCTGTTTCATATAATTTAGTGAAGTTATAAAAAAGTGGGCGTGGTAGTGGGCGGATTTCAAACATTTTTACACTTGTACTGTATCTTTTTCTCAGAAGCCCAGATATGAAATTTGATCGTCCTAGCTCAAAATTTAAGGCCCAAAAAGCGGTGACATACGGACGGACGGACGGACGGTCATCGCTCAATCGATTTCGCTATTGATGCTGATCACGAATATATATACTTTATAGGGTCTATCTCGATTATTTCTCTATGTTACAAACTATGTGTCAAACTTAATATACCCTTAGGATAGGGTATAAAAACACTCGAGAAATAAAATCTACCCGGCACAATCACAGACAACAAAACAATGAAATGCAATGGCAACTGCAACAACAACGACCTTCAGCATAAACATAATGGCCGTCAGTCAAGAAGAAAAGAAGACGTGCAAAATTTCCTGATTTGTGAGGTCAACCAGGCGTTGAAGATAAAGGCTGAGACACATTGCGAACTTCGTTCAGGGCCGGGGAGGATGTTGGCGCATATAATTAAAAAGTTTATTATAATTTGTTTTATTAAATAATGATTCTTTATTGTAAAATATTACTACATTATCTACATTTTTATACCCTATCCTAAGGGTATATTAAGTTTGACACATAGTTTGTAACATAGAGAAATAATCGAGATAGACCCTATAAAGTATATATATTCGTGATCAGCATCAATAGCGAAATCGATTGAGCGATGACCGTCCGTCCATCCGTCCGTCCGTATGTCACCGCTTTTTGGGCCTTAAATATTCAGCTAGGACGATGAAATATCATATCTGGGCTTCTGAGAAAAAGATACAGTACAAGTGTAAAAATTTTTGAAATCCGCCCACTGCCACGCCCACTTTTTCATAACTTCACTAAATGATATGAAACCGAAAAATGTTGTTAAGACCAAATATTTAGGCATTCAGATTCCCTACAATCCATCCATACAAAAGTTTTGGCCACGCCCACTTTTTGGGGGCGTTTTCATCACAAAACCGATTTTTGGGCCTTAAATTTTTAACTAGGACGCTGAAATTTCATATCTGGGCTTCCAAGAAAAAGATACAGTACAAGTGTAAAATTTTTTTACATCCGCCCACTGCCACGCCTACTTTTTTATAACTTCACTAAATTATATGAAACCGAAAAATTTTGTTAAGACCAAATATTTGGGTATTTAGATTCCCTACAATTCACCCATAGAACAGTTTTGGCCACGCCCACTTTTTGGGGTCGTTATCATCAAAAAACCTATTTTGATTAAATTTTACATGTAACATTCTCAAACGTTCGACATTATAGCTATATTTGAGTACAAAATGCAATTTGGCCACGCCCACTTTATAGAGAGGAGGATAGGGTATCATACGATCCGTTCCAGACGGATTGTAGCTTTTCTGTATGTTTTAATTTAACGTAACGTAAAGAGTTTAAATAACGTATACTATTTAATGATTTAACTTAATGATTGTCAATCAAATCATATTACCAAATGTCAAAATTACATTTTCTTATTTTACTCATTCCATCGTAATATTTGAAACGAACGACACCTGTGATTAAACTTTTAAGTCTGATAAAAGTATTTTATAACGTTCAAGTGGAGAAACGTATTTTATTTTATCCATCTCTGAATTAGAACAATTTTCAGCTGGAATCATCAGATTTCCGAAGCTGCGAAAAATGGCGCTAGATGCCTCGGTTTCCTCAAGAGGTGTAAACGTGTTTTCAGTCCTCCAGACTTGGCTACTATTTATAAGGCTTACATTCGTCCAAAACTCAAATACAACTCACACGTTTGGGCGGGAGCTCCCGTAACATGTCTGAGTTTATTAGATCGTGTCCAGAGTCAGGCATGTAGATTGATCGGTGATCTATCAATTTGCAACCAAATCCCTTCGCTAGAACATCGTCGGAATGTTGGTTGTTTATCGGTCTTGTACCGATATTTCCATCATAGTTGTTCGGACGAAATCTATAACTGTGTCCCGCCGGTCCGTCAGTTCAATCGTACTCATTGAATCCTACTTTCGGTCGCACTGTCAAATTCAGAAGCACGTTCTTTAGCCATTTAACACGTATGTGGAATGACTTGCCGTCCTCAATATTTCCATTAAATTATGATTTACAAAGATTTAAAGTCAACGCGCATCGTCACCTAACTCTCTTTCCTTTTCCTACCAACTTTTAACTTTCCTAAACCTTTTCCTTTCACTCCATCACTGGGTTTATAACTTTAAAGGACTTTAGTCCTAAGTGATGCAGAACATTTAAAAAAAAAAAAAAATTACTTCCGCCCTTAATCAGTTATCTTCTCACGCTCCTCTTCCTGACAAAGTTTCAACTCCAAACATCCCTAGTGTAACCTCCCCTGAATGCTTGTCTATTTGTTACCAGAACGTGAGAGGTCTGCGAACTAAAACCTCCTCCATATTTCTTAACTCCCAAAAGCTCCCTTATGACATTTTCGCCCTAAATGAAACCAATCTATCCTGTGGTTACCATAGCAATAAACTATTTACCCCTGACTTCGTTGTTTTTCGTGGTGTTCTCTTGGCAATACACAACCGTCTGGACTCCTCACTCTTTAAATCCTCGCATACCGCTAACTTTGAGTTCATTTGTGTCAAAATAAGGATATCTGGGCACAACATCTACATCTTCTGCTGCTACATTCGACCTTCCCAGCCCACCCAATCCTATCAGCTTGCCATTGACGCATTTGATTCTCTACTTAATGTTGTGGACACCAGCGACGTTGTCTTAATCTTGGAGGATTTTAATTTTCTCGATCTTGAATGGGCTCTGCCGGATGATGAGTCCCACTTTATTGCCACAAATCCCTCCTCGGACAAAGAGGTACTTTTCGTTGATTGTCTCTCTGATTCAGGTCTTTACCAATTAAGTGGCCTCAATATGAACGCCTTTATAGCCACATCCGGAGTACCTTAAGGTAGCCATCTTGGCCCTCTGATCTTCATTTTGTTTATTAATGACGTTGACTGCATCATCAAAAACTCTTATTTATCTATCTACGCTGATGATATGAAAATTTTCAGGCACATTTCCTGCTCTGTTGACTCTCGCCCACTTCAAGCTGATTTGTACAATTTCTCAATCTGGTGCCAAAAAAATTTCCAATGTCAACAAATGCCAAGCCATTACATATCCCCGTAAACGTCTTCCGCCAGTCTCAAGACGGACTGGCTATGACGAGCCAGTCCCTTCTGTCGTTTTATTGCACGATTTGGG
Organism: Xylota sylvarum; assembly: GCA_905220385.1. Taxonomy (NCBI): domain Eukaryota; kingdom Metazoa; phylum Arthropoda; class Insecta; order Diptera; family Syrphidae; genus Xylota; species Xylota sylvarum. Next base: position 6,219,733 of record CAJMZQ010000057.1, on the reverse strand, counting down.
TGTTATCTGTGACAGAGAACTAACTTTTCGCTGTCATATTGATAACATAATCAGCAGAGCGAACTCTGCGCTTGGTTTTGTGAAGCGTTGGTCTAAGGAATTCTCCAACCCTTATGTAACGAAATCTCTTTTTCCACATTTGTTAGACCAATCCTTGAATATGCTAGCCAAGTATGGTCACCCTATCACGATACGCATTCCCTCCGGATTGAAGCCGTTCAACGCAGATTCAACCGGTTCGCTCTACGCGATCTTCCCTGGATAGACCCCCTAAGAGGATCGGCTGAAAATTATAAACGCAATCACTCGAAAAGCGCCGAAAAATAGCAGACATCCTTTTTGTACATCAGCTACTAGCAGGAAACATCGATATCCCCGCACTGCTACAAATGATATCCCTCAACGCCGCTATAACTGTGGTGTTACAATCCTCCGAATCAGAGGACTGGTCACCACTACCTTGCTTCTTGGGAAGCCCTGATCCAGCATCATTGATAGATGCCAGCGCTTTTGACACTGTAGCACTGCAACCCCCCGAAACAGAGGGTTGGTCACCACTGACCTGTTTTGCGTGAAACTCAGACTGGGACGAGTCAATATGTACGTCGGAATGCCAGGATTTCGGATCCCTATGAGCCGAAGAATGTCCTTCGGGTCACTAGTACCAAGAGGTATCCATACTCTAGTCGGGAATTTCGGCTTTTGGAGCAGCCTTGAATTTGAATTCCACATAGCACCGACTTGATATAGTTATCTGAATTCTCGTCGCTGCAGATCAATAATTTGACATCAGTCCGATTCCAACTGCAATCCTTAAAGTTCGGCGGCGCTAACGTGGGGTAAGCCAGACAGTGGAAGAGGATACCCGAAGACACTTGTGCCTTCAAAATCCTCCAATTCTCCGCGCTGATTCGTCCTTCCTCGGCACCCTGGTCAATGACCCTAAATATCAGATCATGCTGAATGGTTTTTTTTGGCCTTCTTAGGGGTCTTGGAAGGATCCTCCTGTGACCTGGGTCTCTTGGAGGCCGGATCCCTTCCGGCTTCAGAATTGGTTGAGGGTCCCCACTACTCGAGCTGACTCCTCCGCCGGTTATGAATTGGGAGCCTTCCCGTGACGATCTGTCTTCCCTAGCAACAACAGAGTACCTTCCTTTTTCGGATGGCATCCACTGGAACAGTGGCCTGGACGCAGTGGAAGACACAAGAGTACCCTCCAGAAACAGGTTGGCTACTCTTGTCATCGAGCACCGCTCTCGCATCCCAGTTAGCTTCCCCATCTTCAGGAGACGCTCTAGAACGATCTGCCGATCTGCGCTTGTACCAGAGTTTTGGTGTTTTTTACTGGCGGATGGACGTCCCGCTTCAGCAGGTCATCTATTGGCAGACTTGATTACTGTTGCAACCTCCGAGACAGAGGCCGCCTCCGAATTGGAATCTGTGTAAGTAAGAATGATGGAGCCGTCAGTATTATCATCAATACTTAGTCTGTACAGCTGCTTCTCCACAGTCTTAGTGACACGCTTGGTTCGTTCAGTCGTTGTCAATCTATTTTTTTGAGGCTTAGCCTCGGAAGGTTCATTTTCTATTTTTGTAAAGTTTGTACTTGTTATTACTAATAATTGCTCCCACGAGAAAGCCGTTTTGAAGTGGTCCATCCAGCCGGTTTTACTGAGATAAGGAACTACTACGACAAGCCTTGCCAAAACACTTGAAGGAGCTCGTTAGAGACTGACTTAACCCTCAGGCTTGCATCCTTGGGCACGGTTTAGTATGCGCCCACATATCCACTGCAGTCAAGTTGACTACTCTTTAGCTTGGACCCACCTCCAAGGACCTTTCAGCATGGGTGACCCTACTGCAATCGCTTCTTGGAATCGTAAGGTCGGAGAGAGCATTTCAATCACGCAACGCTATAGCACGTGAAGGAGCTCGTTAGAGACCGATTTAACCCTCAGGCTTACATCCTTGGGCACGGCTTACTACGCGCCCACATCACCACTGGAGTCAGGTTGACAACTCTTTAGCTTGGACAATCCTCCAAGGACCTCACAGCATGGGTGACCCTACTGCAATCGCTCCCTGGAATCATAAGGTCGTACAGAGCATCTCTACCACGCAACGATATAGCACGTGAAGGAGCTCGTTAGAGACCGATTTAACCCTCAGCCTTGCATCCTTGGACACGGTTTAGTATGCGCCCACATATCCACTGCAGTCAAGTTGACTACTCTTTAGCTTGGACCCACCTCCAAGGACCTTTCAGCATGGGTGACCCTACTGCAATCGCTTCTTGGAATCGTAAGGTCGGAGAGAGCATTTCAATCACGCAACGCTATAGCACGTGAAGGAGCTAGTTGGTGAATGATTTAACCCTCAGCCTTGCATCCTTGATCACGGTTTGCTATGCGCTCACACCACCACTGGAGTCAGTTTGACTACTCTTTAGCTTGGACCCTCCTCCAAGGACCTTACAGCATGGGTGACCCTACTGCAATCGCATGCTGGTATCATAAGGTCGTACAGAGCATCTCTACCACGCAACGCTATAGCACGTGAAGGAGCTCGTTAGAGACCGATTTAACCCTTAGCCTTGCATCCTTATACACGGTTTAGTAGGCGCCCACATCACCACTGCAGTCAGGTTGACTACTCTTCAGCGTGGAACCTCCTCCAAGGACCTTACAGCATGGGTGACCCTACTACAATCGCTCCATCGAATCATAAGTTTGTACTGAGCATCTCTACCACGCAACGCCAAAGCACTTGAAGGAGCTCGTTAAAGACTGATTTAAACCTCAGCCTTGCATCCTTGGGCACGGTTTAGTATGCGTCCACATCAAAACTGGAGTCAGGTTGACTACTCTTTAGCTTGGACCCTCCTCCAAGGACCTTACTGCATGGGTGAAAATACTGCAATCGCTCGTTGGAATCGTAAGGTCGTACAGAGCGTTTCAATCACGCAACGCTATAGCACGTGAAGAAGCTCGTTAGAGAATGTTTTAACCCTCAGCCTTGCATTATAAGACACTTTTTAGTATGCGCCCACATCACCACTGCAGTCAGGTTGTCTACACTTTAGCTTGGACACTCTTCCAAGGACCTTTCAGCATGGGTGACCCTACTGCAATCGCTATTTGGAATCGTAAGGTCGTACAGAGCGTTTCAATCACGCAACGCTATAGCACGTGAAGGAGCTTGTTAGAGACCGATTTAACCCTCAGCCTTGCATCCTTGGACACGGTTTAGTATGCGCCCACATCACCACTGCAGTCAGGTTGACTACTCTTTAGCTTGGACCCTCCTCCAAGGACCTTTCAGCATGGGTGACCCTACTGCAATCGCTCGTTGGAATCGTAAGGTCGTACAGAGCATTTCAATCACGCAACGCTATAACACGTGAAAGAGCTCGTTAGAGACCGATTTAACCCTCAGCCGTGCATCCTTGGACACGGTTTAGTATGCGCCCACATCACCACTGCAGTCAGATTGACTACTCTTCAGCTTGGACCCTCCTCCAAGGACCTTTCAGCATGGGTGACCTTACTGCAATCGTTTCCTGGTTTCATAAGATCATACAGAGCATCTCAACCACGCAACGCTATAGCACGTGAAAGAGCTCTTTAGAGACCGATTTAACCCTCAGCCTTGCATCCTTGGACACGGTTGAGTATGCGCCCACATATCCACTGCAGTCACGTTGACTACTCTTTAGCCTGGAATCTCCTCCAAGGACCTGTCAATATGCGCCCACATCACCACTGCACTCAGGTTGACTACTCTTTAGGTTGGACCCACCTCCAAGGACCTTTCAGCATGGGTGACCCTACTGCAATCGCTCCTTGGAATTGGAAGGTCGTACAGAGCATTTCAATCACGCAACGCTATAGCACATGAAGGAGCTCGTTAGAGACCGATTTAACCCTCAGCCTTGCATCCTTGGACACGGTTGCGTATGCGCCCACATCACCACTGCAGTCAGGTTGACTACTCTTTAGCTTGGACCCTCCTCCAAGGACCTTACAGCATGGATGGCAATACTGCAATCGCTTCCTGGTCTCATAAGGTCGTACAGAGCATCTCTACCACGCAACGCTATAGCACGTGAAGGAGCTCGTTAAAGACCGATTTAACCCTCAGGCTTGCATCCTGGGACACGGTTTAGTAAGCGCCCACATCACCACTGCAGTCAGGTTGACTACTCTTCAGCTGGGACCCTCCTCCAAGGACCTTTCAGCATGGGTGACCCTACTGCAATCGGTCCTTGGAATCGTAGGGTCGTACATAGCATTTCAACCACGCAACGTCATAGCACGTGAAGGAGCTCGTTAGAGATTCATTTAACCCTCAGCCTTGCATCCTTGGGCACGGTTTGCTATGCGCTCACACCACCACTGGAGTCAATTTGACTACTCTTTAGCTTGGACCCTCCTCCAAGGACCTTACAGCATGGGTGACAATACTGCAATCGCTTCCTGGTCTCATAAGGTCGTACAGAGCATCTCTACCACGCAACGCTATAGCACGTGAAGGAGCTCGTTAGAGACCGACTTAACCCGCAGCCTTGCATCCTTGGACACGGTTTAGTATGCGCCCACATATCCACTGCAGTCAAGTTGACTACTCTTTAGCCTGGACCCACCTCCAAGGACCTTTCAGCATGGGTGACCCTACTGCAATCGCTCCTTGGAATTGTAAGGTCGTACAGAGCATTTCAATCACGCAAGGCTATAGCACGTGAAGGAGCTCGTTAGAGACCGATTTAACCCTCAGCCTTGCTTCCTTGGACACGGTTGAGTATGCGCCCACATCACCACTGCAGTCAGGTTGACTACTCTTCAGCTGGGACCCTCCTCCAAGGACCTTTCAGCATGGGTGACCCTACTGCAATCGGTCCTTGGAATCGTAGGGTCGTACAGAGCATTTCAACCACGCAACGTCATAGCACGTGAAGGAGCTCGTTAGAGATTGATTTAACCCTCAGCCTTGCATCCTTGGGCACGGTTTGCTATGCGCTCACACCACCACTGGAGTCAATTTGACTACTCTTTAGCTTGGACCCTCCTCCAAGGACCTTACAGCATGGGTGACAATACTGCAATCGCTTCCTGGTCTCATAAGGTCGTACAGAGCATCTCTACCACGCAACGCTATAGCACGTGAAGGAGCTCGTTAGAGACCGACTTAACCCTCAGCCTTGAATCCTTGGACACGGTTTAGTATGCGCATACATATCCACTGCAGTCAAGTTGACTACTCTTTAGCCTGGACCCACCTCCAAGGACCTTTCAGCATGGGTGACCCTACTGCAATCGCTCCTTGGAATTGTAAGGTCGTACAGAGCATTTCAATCATACAAGGCTATAGCACGTGAAGGAGCTCGTTAGAGACCGATTTAACCCTCAGCCTTGCTTCCTTGGACACGGTTGAGTATGCGCCCACATCACCACTGCAGTCAGGTTGACTACTCTTCAGCTGGGACCCTCCTCCAAGGACCTTTCAGCATGGATGAACCTACTGCAATCGGTCCTTGGAATCGTAAGGTCGTACAGAGCATTTCAACCACGCAACGCCATAGCAAGTGAAGGAGCTCGTTAGAGAATGATTTAACCCTCAGCCTTGCATACTTGGACACGGTTTGCTATGTACTCACACCACCACTGGAGTCAGTTTGATTACTCTTTAGCCTGGACCCACCTCCAAGGACCTTTCAGCATGGGTGACCCTACTGCAATCGGTCCTTGGAATCGTAAGGCCGTACAGAGCATTTCAACCATGCAACGTCATAGCAAGTGAAGGAGCTCGTTAGAGAATGATTTAACCCTCAGCCTTGCATACTTGGACACGGTTTGCTATGTACTCACACCACCACTGGAGTCAGTTTGATTACTCTTTAGCCTGGACCCACCTCCAAGGACCTTTCAGCATGGGTGACCCTACTGCAATCGGTCCTTGGAATCGTAAGGCCGTACAGAGCATTTCAACCACGCAACGTCATAGCACGTGAAGGAGCTCGTTAGAGATTGATTTAACCCTCAGCCTTGCATCCTTGGGCACGGTTTGCTATGCGCTCACACCACCACTGGAGTCAATTTGACTACTCTTTAGCTTGGACCCTCCTCCAAGGACCTTACAGCATGGGTGACAATACTGCAATCGCTTCCTGGTCTCATAAGGTCGTACAGAGCATCTCTACCACGCAACGCTATAGCACGTGAAGGAGCTCGTTAAAGACCGATTTAACCCTCAGGCTTGCATCCTGGGACACCATTTTGTAAGCGCCCACATCACCACTGCAGTCAGGTTGACTACTCTTCAGCTTGGACCCTCCTCCAAGGACCTTTCAGCATGGGTGACCCTACTGCAATCGCTTCCTGGTAGCATAAGGTCGTACAGAGCATTTCAATCACGCAACGCTATAGCACGTGAAGGAGCTCGTCAGAGAATGATTTAACCCGCAGCCTTGCATACTTGGGCACGGTTTGCTATGCGCCCACATCACCACTGGAGTCAAGTTGATTACTTTAGCTTGGACCCACCTCCAAGGACCTTACAGCATGTGTGACCCTACTGCAATCGCTTCTTGGAATCGTAGGGTCGCACAGAGCATCTCTACCACGCAACGCCAAAGCTTTTGAAGGAGCTCGTTAAAGACTGATTTAACCCTCAGCCTTGCATCCTTGGGCACGGTTTAGTATGCGTCCACATCACCGCTGGAGTCAGGTTGACTACTCTTTAGCTTGGACCCACCTCCAAGGACCTTTCAGCATGGGTGACCCTACTGCAGTCGCTCCTTGGAATCGTATGGTCGTACAGAGCATTTCAACCACGCAACGCCAAAGCACTTGAAGGAGCTCATTAGGGACCGATTTAACCCTCAGGTTTGCATTTTTGGACACGGTTTAGTATGCGCCCACATCACCACTGCAGTCAGGTTGACTACTCTTTAGCTTGGACCCACCTCCAAGGACCTTTCAGCATGGGTGACCCTACTGCAATCGCTCCTTGGAATCGTAAGGTCGTACAGAGCATTTCAACCACGCAACGCCATAGCACGTGAAGGAGCTCGTTAGAGAATGATTTGCCCTCAGCTTTGCATCCTTGGGCACGGTTTGCAATGCGGCCACATCAGCACTGGAGTCAGGTTGACTACTCTTTAGCTTGGACCCACCTCCAAGGACCTTACAGCATGTGTGACCCTACAGCAATCGCTCCTTGGAATCGTAAGGTCGCACTGAGCATCTCTACCACGCAACGCCAAAGCACTTGAAGGAGCTCGTTAAAGACTGATTTAACCCTCAGCCTTGCACCCTTTGGCACGGTTTAGTATGCACTCGCATCACAACTTTAGTCAGGTTGACTATTCTTTAGCTTGGACCCTCCTCCAAGGACCTTACAGCATGGGTGAGCCTACTGCAATCGCTCCCTGGAATCATGAGTTTGTACTGAGCATCTCTACCACGCAACGCCAAAGCACTTGAAGGAGCTCGTTAAAGACTGATTTAAACCTCAGCTTTGGATCGTTGGGCACGGTTTAGTATGCGTCCACATCACCACTGGAGTCAGGTTGACTACTCTTTAGCTTGGACCCTTCTTCAAGGACCTTACAGCAAGGGTGACCCTACTGCAATCGCTCCCTGAAATCATAAGTTTGTACTGAGCATCTCTACCACGCAACGCCAAAGCACTTGAAGGAGCTCGTTAAAGACTGATTTAAACCTCAGCCTTGGATCCTTGGGCACGATTTAGTATGCGTCCACATCACCACTGGAGTCAGGTTGACTACTCCTTAGCTTGGACCCTCCTCCAAGGACCTTACAGCATGGGTGACCCTACTGCAATCGCTCCCTTTTTTCTTTTTTTATATGGAAGGGGAAATCTTCTATAAGATACTGACGAAATACTCGGTTGATCAGCATGCCAGATTTCTACTGACTAAAACCACCTCCCTTTAAATCTTTTTCTATAGCCCGCGGTACTACCTCCAGGTATTTCTTCACGGGGCAGGATTTAGCAATTCTTGCTTTCTTCAGATTTCTACATGACCAGTCTCTTGATTCCTTCTTGTTTCTGCATCTCTGCCTCTTTCCCGCTCCAGTCGAGCTGAGATGTATTTTGTGTAGGAGTCTACTGCATCCCATTTTACTTGAGACTGTAGCATGTGACCTACAATGTTTTCAGGGTTTGGTAAGGCTTCCAGATCCCTGTGCAGGATTTCTCTCTGATCCTGGAATCGTGGGCATTCAAAGTATACATGCTCAGCGTTTTCTGGTATTCCCTCGCAAGTCGGGCAATTGGGCGTGTCATCGAGTTTGAATCTATGTAGGTAAGCATGAAAGCATCCATGCCCACTCAGCATTTGAGTAATATGGAAGTTTAGTTCTAAGTGCTTCTGCTCTATCCAATCATTTATTGTCGGGATAATTCGGTACGTCCATCGACCTTTATCAGATGCATTCCAGAACTGCTGCCATTTGCCTAAACTAACAGTTCGTTCAGCTTCGTTTATGTCATTAGTTAATTCAGTTGTGTTCATTCCGTCGCTTTTCTTTTCGTAGATTCTCTGCGCTTCATCTGATAGCAGGTCAATGGGGACCATTCCCGCGATGACATTCGCTGCGTCGCTAGACACTATACGATATGCACTGCATACTCTCAAGGCACATAGTCTGTACGTCGTTTCGATTTTTTTTCCTATATGACTTGGTCTTCATAGCTCCTGCCCAAATTGGTGAAGCATATAGGATTACGGACTTAATTATGCTTGCATACAATCGTCTTCGACTATACCTAGGTCCTCCTACATTTGGCATTATCCTCATGAGGGCGTTATTAATGCGTGAGGCTTTCTCGCTTACATGCTCTAGGTGTTGTTTGAAGGTAAGCCTAGCATCTAACATCATACCCAGGTATTTGATTGCAGGTTTCGTTTCAACCTCGTGTCCACCTACCGTGATGGTGATTGTCTCGCACTCTTTCCTGCTGCTAATCAGCAGCACTTCGGTTTTATTTTCAGCGAACTTAAGACCTACTGATGTAAGCCATTTCTGGACTATCCTAATAGTGTCGTTGCTGATTTGGGAGACTTCCTTCAAAAATTTGGCCACTACGACAATGGCGATGTCGTCAGCAAATCCCACTATTTTTGCTTCTTCTGGTATTGGCAGCCAAAGTATTCCATCATACATGATATTCCGCAACAGCGGCCCCAAGACCGAGCCCTGTGGCACTCCCCCCGAGACGATGTATTTTTTAATACCCTCATCTGTATTATACAGGAGGATCCGTTGTCTAAAGTAGTTCTCTATTATATTTATTAAATACTGTGGAACTCTCTTGTTTCTTAGCGTAGTTAAGATATGTTCCCAATTTGCGGAATTGAACGCATTTTTATACCCTATCCTAAGGGTATATTAAGTTTGACACATAGTTTGTAACATAGAGAAATAATCGAGATATAGCCTATAAAGTATATATATTCGTGATCAGCATCAATAGCGAAATCGATTGTCCGTCCGTCCTTATGTCACCGCTTTTTGGGCCTTAAATTTTGAGCTAGGACGATTAAACTTCATATCTGGGCTTCTGAGGAAAAGATACAGTACAAGTGTAAAAATTTTTGAAATCCGCCCACTGCCACGCCCACTTTTTCATAACTTCACTAAATTATATGAAACCGAAAAATTTTGTTAAGACCAAATATTTAGGCATTCAGACTCCCTACAATCCACTCATACAAAAGTTTTGGCCACGCCCACGTTTTGGGGGCGTTTTCATCACAAAACCGATTTTTGGGCCTTAAATTTTTAACTAGGACGCTGAAATTTCATATCTGGGCTTCTGACGAAAAGATACAGTAGAAGTGTAAATTTTTTTACATCCGCCCACTGCCACGCCTACGTTTTTATAACTTCACTAAATTATATGAAACCGAAAAATTTTGTTAAGACCAAATATTTGGGTATTTGAATTCCCTACAATTCACCCATAGAACAGTTTTGGCCACGCCCACTTTTTGGGGGCGTTATCATCAAAAAACCTATTTTGATAAAATTTTACATGTAACATCCTCAAACGTTCGACATTATAGCTATATTTGAGTACAATATGCAATTTGGCCATGCCCACTTTATAGGGAGGAGGATAGGGTATCATACGATCCGTTCCAGATGGATTGTAACTTTTCTGTATGTTTTATATCTAAAGTAATGACAGAGCAATACTTTTTTGAGCCTCCTTTCCATCCTCGGCCATCTATGGCTTTCTGCGCAGTATCGACTACCACCTTGATTGCATTTATCGTAGACCGTGCCCTTCGGAAGCCATACTGGTGCTCGGCTAGACCTCCCGCGTTTTCAATCGCTGTTTCTAGCCTGGTACCAATGATCCGTTCGAGCACTTTTCCAGCTGTATCCAGAATACAGAGTGGTCGATAAGATGATGGATCTCCCAGTGGTTTGTTTCCTTTAGGTATGAGGACTAGTTTTTATACCCTATCCTAAGGGTATATTAAGTTTGACACATAGTTTGTAACATAGAGAAATAATTGAGATAGACCCTATAAAGTATATATATTCGTGATCAGCATCAATAGCGAAATCGATTGAGCGATGACCGTCCGTCCGTCCGTCCGTCCGTATGTCACCGCTTTTTGGGCCTTAAATTTTGAGCTAGGACGATGAAATTTCATATCTGGGCTTCTGAGAAAAAGATACAGTACAAGTGTAAAAATTTTTGAAATCCGCCCACTGCCACGCCCACTTTTTCATAACTTCACTAAATTATATGAAACCGAAAAATTTTGGTAAGACCAAATATTTTGGCATTCAGATTCCCTACAATCCACCCATACAAACATTTTGGCCACGCCCACTTTTTGGGGGCGTTTTCATCACAAAACCGATTTTTGGGCCTTAAATTTTTAACTAGGACGCTGAAATTTCATATCTGGGCTTCTGAGAAAAAGATACAGTACAAGTGTAAAATTTTTTTACATCCGCCCACTGCCACGCCTACTTTTTTAGAACTTCACTAAATTATATGAAACCGAAAAATTTTGTTAAGACCAAATATTTGGGTATTTAGATTCCCTACAATTCACCCATAGAACAGTTTTGGCCACGCCCACTTTTTGGGGGCGTTATCATCAAAAAACCTATTTTGATAAAATTTTACATGTAACATCCTCAAACGTTCGACATTATAGCTATATTTGAGTACAAAATGCAATTTGGCCACGCCCACTTTATAAAGAGGAGTATAGGGTATCAGACGATCCGTTCCAGACGGATTGTAGCTTTTCTGTATGTTTGTATCTTCCATTGACTCGGAAATACTCCTTCTCGGAGGCATGAGTTGTAAAGATCCAAAAACAAGTCCGGTCTGGCTTTAATTGCGGTTTTTAGTGCACTATTGGGTATCGCATCTGGACCAGGTGCTTTTCTGTCTCCAACTCTGCTGCAGATAGTAACCAGCTCTTCTCTTGTTACCATAGGTATCAACTGGGTTGATGCTAGCTGTACTGTACTCGATTGCAATTCACGCTGACTTGGAAAGAGCCCATTAACGATCTCGAGGAGCAGGTTCGGGCATGTTGGTGGTGGTTGATGGAATATTTTAAGTCTTTTCAGAACTACTAGATACGCCATCCCCCATGGATTTTGGTCCGTTTCATTGCATAATTCCCAGAAACATCTACGTTTGCTATTTTGGATAGCTTGTTTTAGGTCCTTACGCGCTCTTTTGTACCGGTTTTTCCTCTAGAACGTTGATACAGCCTTCTCATGCGGTGGCATTCGGAGCGTAGCTGCGCAATATTTTCATTCCACCAGTAAACTGAGGTAGTATATTTACGATTTACCTTTTTTCGCACCATAGAGGCATCGCAGGCATTTGTACGGTGGCTCATAGTTTGTTTCGCCTTGTCTACTGCTGAACCTGTCAGCGTCGTGTTCTCTAGCATCTCTATCCAGGGTGTTGGTTTTCCATCCTAGGTTTTGAGTAGTATTTCGTGCTGAAGGATTTCTTCTCGTTTTGATCTCAAAAAGTATGGCCTGATGGTCACTGTGGGTGTAGTGGGAGCTTACTTTCCATGAAGCGTTTTGAACTAGAGAACAGCTAACAAACGTCAGATCTATAATCGAGCCCATTCCGCTTCGGGTAAATGTTTTTTCCTGGCCATTGTAAAGAAGGTCTATGTCGAGTGCGGCGAAAGCCTCTAACAGGCAAGTTCCTCTTCGGTTTGTTCTCGGACCACTAATTTTGGTTCGTACGAAACCAGCATTAGGTACCACCTCCGTTTCCTGAAAGAGTTTATTGCTGCAGGACCAGATCGCAGCTTTGCCTGTGCTGTCAGTGATCCATCTATTTCTATCGTGCTGCTTATACGGTTCACTTAGGATAGCCACATTGATATTCAGTTCCCGTACATATTGCAGCAGAAGATTTTGGGCAGCCTCGCAGTGTTCACTATGTTCGACTTGATCGATGTCGGTTGGATCGTAGGAGCACCTTCTAACCGCTCGGTAATAGCTTCCAATATTTCTCCCTCCGTAGTAACTTCGTCGAGATCTTTAATTTCAAGCAGTACTTCTTGTGTTAGCATTTTAACCTCAGCATGCTCCACTAGCGTCTTTCCTATTTTGTTTTGGACCTGTGAAGCTTGCAAGTCCGCAGACCTCTTAAGTTCTATAAGAAAGTGCCCCTTTGCTGTCTTCCGTGGTTTACGCTCTGTCCTTAAGGTCAGGGTCGTTCTTAACTTTTCGGAGCATATCTGCGTAAGACCATTCACCTGTCGGCTTTATAACTATTGCGTCTGGGCGTGTTGGCTTCTTTCGCTTTTTGTTGCTCACTTTGCTCCAACTGGTTTCACCGCTGGTTTTACCTGAGCCAGGTGGGACTGGAGGAGCTGCGTTGATGGGCTCTATTGGTGTGCCTGCCTTACTTGGCTTTTTACGCTCTGGCTCCATATGCGTCTTCTCTTTTTTCCTTTTAGGAACTGGGAGCACGCTACCTCGTAGATCTTGGCCCATTTGGTCACCATTTGGGGTTACGTCTCTTCTTCACTTAGGTGTCGCAATTTCGCCTTCCTTGACCAGTGTTTGCATGGGTTTTTCTTTTTCGGCACAGGCTTTAAGGAAATTTAAGTGCTGTGTCTGGGTTGCCTTTTCAACTCCGTCTTTCTTACTATTCTTAGAGCTGTCCACCACTGAACAGTAGGCTAGACGAATGGAGCTGGTGAGCTTACGAATCTCGGTGTGGACATTGTTTTTAGTCTTAATAAAGTCCATCAGCTTATCAATTCTTTCTCCCAGGGCTGTAAGAGCATCATATTTTTTATTAGCTTTTGTTGAACCGTTCTCCGCGACTGCTGCGAACAGGTCCTCTATCTCAATGACATGGTGGACATTTGATTCTTTTACAGCCAGTTCTGCAGCGACAGGTGTGCTAACCGCTTCCTTTGCTATGCTTTTTAGCTTTGATCGCATCATCAAGGAACTTCTCCTAAACGGTTCCTCAGTCTGTTGAGTTCCATCAGGTGTTCCTGCTTCTCCATTTTCATTTTCATTTTTGATTTTTTTGGTTTGTTTTGTTTGGATTTAAATTCATTTTGGATCCCACGAGTGTAGGGGAAAGTAGGTCAGCTACATCATAGCCCCCGCTAATGTAGTAAGGCTTCATTACAACCAGAGGGCATCAGTTATCTGGAGGGCTCCGTTAGCTGTATTGATTTAATGTCCCCAGCGCCATCCAGGCCTCAGCACGGGTCGCTTGACACTTTGCCTTCGGGGCGGGACGCTTAGTTAAGGGCGGCATCTGTTCGCCCTGTCACAAAAATTTCATAGGGTTAATGTGTTTTTTCCGTCACACCCTCCATTTTTGCCGCTCTTGGTCGGGGACTGCTTATTGGTTATTCGCAACTAACCTATATATATATAGGCTGTTCAGCTATCCACCACGTGCTGATCCCCCTGGTAGCCCGAACCAGGCCCCAGGACTGTATTCACTCCCTGGAATCATAAGTTTGTACTGAGCATCTCTACCACGCAACGCCAAAGCACTTGAAGGAGCTCGTTAAAGACTGATTTAAACCTCAGCCTTGCATCCTTGGGCACGGTTTAGTATGCGTCCACATCACCACTGGAGTCAGGTTGACTACTCTTTAGCTTGGACCCTCCTGCAAGGACCTTACAGCATGGGTGACCCTACTGCAATCGCTTCCTGTTATCATAAGTTTGTACCGAGCATGTCAACCACGCAACGCCATAGAGAATGATTTAACCCTCAGCTTTGCATCCTTGGGCACGGTTTGCTTTGCGCCCTCATCACCACTGGAGTCAGATTGACTACTCTTTAGCCTGGATCCTCCTCCAAGGACCGTACAGCATGGGTGACCCTACTGCAATCGCTTCCTGTTATCATAAGGTCGTACAGAGCATCTCAACCACGCAACGCCAAAGCACGTGAAGGAGCTCGTTAGGGACTGATTTAACCCTCAACTTTGCATCTTTGGGCACGGTTTGCTATGCGCTCACACCACCACTGGAGTCAGTTTTACTACTCTTTAGCTTGGACCCTCCTCCAAGGACCTTACAGCATGGGTGACCCTACTGCAATCTCTCCCTGGAATCATAAGTTTGTACTGAGCATCTCTACCACGCAACGCCAAAGCACTTGAAGGAGCTCGTTAAAGACTGATTTAAAACTCAGCTTTGCATCCTTGGGCACGGTTTGCTATTGGCTCACACCACCACTGGAGTCAGTTTGACTACTCTTTAGCTTGGACCTTTCTCCAAGGACATTACAGCATTGGTGACCCACTGCAATCGCTCCCTGGAATCATAAGGTCGTACTGAGCATCTCCACCAAGTTAGAGGCCTCTAACAGAAAAACCCTGCTGGTGATCCCCGCTTACTTTAACTGTAGAGCATTGAATGAAAATATTAAGCACGAAATATTTGTCATGAGCAGAATCGCTACCCTCCACGTTTACTGCATGATTGAAGGAGATGTCAACGGTAGGCATCCCCACTAGATAAACGACGTATCCTCACCGCATGGGGTGGTTATCGCCGGCTGGCTGGATGGAAACAGCGATCTCCATTCATTCTTGGCTATCTCCTAACAACGAAATACTTTCCCAAGTACCCCATAGACTCTGGATTTTTTTCTGGCCACATGTAATTTCGTCAACATTCTACCAGGGATTCGAAACTGTTCCTGCCGTCCGTACTTGAGTGACTCCGACCATCTGGCAGTTCAGTTGGCTGTTCGCCTCAACAGGCAAATCAGAATTCCACATCAGTTTCCTTTGGATAGACTGGGATCGATTCCGTTCTGATATCGAAGCAGATCTCCCTCAAATTTCAACCACCGAAAACCTTAGCAATAGCAAAGTTTGAAAATTTTCCGAGGTATATCCAAGCGACCGCAAACAACAACTTCGCAAGAAACTCCAAAGGACGATCTCAACTGAACTGCACAAATACAATGTTTCTTCGTGCAATGAAATCCTACCGAGACAACGAGTTTACCAAGCGACTGGAAGACATCAAACCAACTATTTGCTGAAAAAACCCCCAAGTATGACCATACTGTGGCTTACAGTAATCTTCAACAACTGCATCAACAACAGTTATTCTCCCACGCCATAGAAAATCGCCAAATTGATGCCAGTTCGGTAGAACACCAACCGCGACAACGCTGAGGGGTATCGACCAATTGCCTTGCTTTGCTGCATTAGCAAAATATTGGAAACCACCGGGTCCTGAAAAAAATCAACCGTTTCAGCTCCGGGCGAGGAATAATCCCCAACGACCAGTTCGGATCTCGTTACAATTAGGATAAATAAAAAGAAATCAATAGAGTTAATCTGTTTCCGGCCTTCAGCAACAGCCGTTCATGTTCGACGAGGTTTCGCTACCCGCAGCTCCAACTTACGGCTAACACTCCCAAACAACATAAAAGTCCCAACTAAACCATCAGCTAAGTACCTTGGAATATATCTCCGCAAGAGGGTTGAAATTAATCCTCACTCTGCAAACATTCGGACAAATCTTGCCTTTTGCAATGCTGACCAGATGGATTGGTCTGAGCAAAAGACCAAACTCCTGATCTATAAGACCAGTCATTACTTACGGTTGCCCCATACGGTTCACCATTTAGCCATCCATAATGAAAAAACTTCAGATGTTTGAACGGAAAGTTCTCTCAGCATGTACCTTTGTCTTTGGCGACAACCTACGCTTCACTGAAGTACTACTCCAACTCAACCTCTTTACGAGAGCGATAGAGGGATAGTACCAATCAACGAACACATGATGCAATACATCTACAAAAAAAAATTAAATATTCATTTAAGAAACAAATAAAAATTAAATACAAATAAAAATAAAATTAAATTTCATTAAAAATTAAATTAAATTTATTCAAAACTAAAATAAAAAAATTTATTTAATTTTGATTTTATTCAAAATTTTATTCCAGCTAAAAAATAAATAATAAATAAATAAATATATATATAAATAAATATACAACAAATGTTAAAAAAAAATTACAATGTAATTTCCTTTGAACTGATTTACGTGTGGATTATCAGCAAAATCACAGTGTTCTAAAAATTTATCTTTAAGTTTTTCAATTCTAAGAGAAATCAATTCAATGTTCGCTTTGTTGTGAATATCTAGGGTAGAATGATGCCAAGGTAAGTTAAGCATCATTTTTATGATTTTATTTTGGCATATTTGCAGTTTTTTCAAGTGGCACTTTGCACAATTGCCCCACACTTGGCATCCGTATAGCAAAATTGCCTGAAAAATAACTCTATAAATAATGATTTTGTTGTTAGTTAATAGTAGGGACTTTCTGTTAATAAATGGATAAAGCATTTTGATAGCAATTCCAGCTTCTATTATCGTCCTATTTATATGTTCGTTAAAAGTTATTTTGGTATCAATATGTACTCCCAAATACTTAACGGAGGGCTCCATTTACTCCATTTACTTGTAATGGAACACTGGGAAGGAAACAAGTCTTTCTTTTTCGGGTGAAAAAAATAGCTTGCATTTTACCTTCATTTAATTTTATTTTCCACTTCGAGTAATATTTTTCTAGTATTTGCATAGCATTTTTTAAATTACTCTCAATGTTAAGAACAAATTGGTGGGATGAAAATATTGCAGTGTCATCAGTAAAGATGGCTGCATCACTGTTCACGTGTAAACTTACAATACTATATTATCGACGTGTTTTAACAAATTTAAAAGTTTCATGTAAGAGGTCGCCTTAGTAGATCACTGTTAGAGTATTTTCTAAGTACCTACATAGTTCCTTTTTCCCAAAAACTAATAACTTCCTTCTTGTACCAACCCTCCACGAGGTAAGACCTGTCTAGCTATACATTAAGCAATAAAGTACAGAATTCTAAGATCTGACTTTTTTTTAATTTTTTTTTCTACGGAAACTCCTTCACGAGGACCCCTTCAACTCCAGCACCCTAACATTTGGTCCAATCGAGCCAGATAATTATGCAAATTATCAACTCAATAAGTGAATTGAATTTAACTTAGTAAGATTCAATACACGATCGCTAGATCCCGATCATCCACCAAACCCGATCATCATCAATAAAAAATCCACGATCATCTATCCGATCATCAATCAATTTCACCAAACAACACTGCAAGATTCCAGCATATCGCAGAGCACTCCGTTATCATCAAAACGATCTTCGATCAACGAATCTCTAGATCTCTGCAAGATATCCCAGTGGCTGATCAAACCCCAATCACATTGGAAGCCTCCAAAACTGAGTTAAAGGAATTGTGGGGTGAAATAAAGAAATCATATGTGTTTTGCTTCAAATCTAATGATTCGGTATCTGAAGAAGATGTAGAGGCCATTAAAGCCAAATATCGGTCGTCGTCAGCCACATACACTATGTGTTTAAGTGAGATTATCGATTTAATTCGAAAGCTCGAACTGATTAAATTGGACTCCAACGGTACCCTCAAAAAAATTCAATCAGATTCTGATTGCATTTTCGGCTTGCATAAAAGTACCTCCGTGCGACATTGAAATATTTTATGGCGATTATCTCACTTGGCCGTCATTTAGGGATTTATTTACAGCCATATATATTAATCATCCAAAGTTATGCGCTGTGCAAAAACTATTTCATCTGCGTGCTAAAACCAAAGGTGAAGCATACAGTATTGTACGTAAATTTCCTCTTACCGCTGATAATTTTGACCTCGCTTGGAAGGCCTTGTCTAACCAATATGAAAATAAAAGAGTTCTAGTAAACAATCAATTGAAAACTCTTTTTAATGATAAGTGTCGCATCTGGGAAGAATATCAAAAAACTTCAAAGTGATATCAATGATTGTCTTTCAATCTTAAAATCGTACGAAGTGGCGACTCAGTCATGGGATCCAATCCTAGTGTTTATACCCTATCCTAAGGGTATATTAAGTTTGACACATAGTTTGTAACATAGAGAAATAATCGAGATAGACCCTATAAAGTATATATATTCGTGATCAGCATCAATAGCGAAATCGATTGAGCGATGACCGTCCGTCCGTCCGTCCGTCCGTATGTCACCGCTTTTTGGGCCTTAAATTTTGAGCTAGGACGATGAAATTATATCTGGGCTTCTGAGGAAAAGCTACAGTACAAGTGTAAAAATTTTTGAAATCCGCCCACTGCCACGCCCACTTTTTCATAACTTCACTAAATTATATGAAACCGAAAAATGTTGTTAAGACCAAATATTTAGGCATTCAGATTCCCTACAATCCACCCATACAAAATTTTTGCCCACGCCCACTTTTTGGGGGCGTTATCATCAAAAAACCTATTTTGATAAAATTTTACATGTAACATCCTCAAACGTTCGACATTATAGCTATATTTGAGTACAAAATGCAATTTGGTCACGCCCACTTTATAGAGAGGAGGATAGGGTATCTTTTGATTGTAGCTTTTCTGTATGTTTATACCCTATCCTAAGGGTATATTAAGTTTGACACATAGTTTGTAACATAGAGAAATAATCGAGATAGACCCTATAAAGTATATATATTCGTGATCAGCATCAATAGCGAAATCGATTGAGCGATGACCGTCCGTCCGTCCGTCCGTCCGTCCGTCCGTCCGTATGTCACCGCTTTTTGGACCTTAAATTTTGAGCTAGGACGATGAAATTTCATATCTGGGCTTCTGAGAAAAAGATACAGTACAAGTGTAAAAATTTTTGAAATCCGCCCACTGCCACGCCCACTTTTTCATAACTTCACTAAATTATATGAAACCGAAAAATTTTGTTAAGTCCAAATATTTAGGTATTCAGATTTCCTACAATTCACCCATAGAACAGTTTTGGCCACGCCCACTTTTAGGGGGCGTTTTCATCAAAAAACCGATTTTCATGAAATTTCACATGTAACATCCTCAAACGTTCGACGTTATAGCCATATTTGAGTACCAAATGCAATTTGGGCATGAGCACTTTATAGAAACGAGGATAGGGTATCATACGATCCGTTCCAGACGGATTGTAGCTTATCTGTATGTTTTTGTGTTCGGCTCGTCTTCCGGAAAAATTGCTCTCATTATGGGAACAATCACTCGAAAAACCGCGTGACCTCGCCGCATGGACAGAAGTGGACTCAGGGACGCCGAGGGATAAACTCGTCCCTGTACAAAAGCAGAATCACCGTTCTTTCCACACTAAGGCCAATAGTCTCACTTGTCAATTATGTCAATCTTCTCATCCTCTTCGACTTTGTACAAAGTTCTTGCAACTATCTATTCCGGATAGGATTTCGAAAGTCAATTTCTTAAAGTGTTGCCGAAATTGTCTTGCTTCAACTCATTTTGAGAAAGATTGTCAAAGTATTCATACGTGTAGACTTTGCAAACAGAAACATCACACTCTTTTACATCTTCCTCATCAGTCTCAATGTCGTAATACTTCCTCCTCTTTTAATATACAAGACTCTGTACCATTTCCAACACCTATTACAAAACTACAGTCCACTACTGAAGCAAACCCTCTTCAAGTTCAATCCTTTTTCGGTCAAAACAATAAACGCATTCTCATCTCGGTAGTAAGTTTACGTTGCGTGCTCTTATTGATCCTGGTTCGGAAGCAAGTTTTATATCAGAAGAAATGCAGAGAAGGTTACGCCTTCCTGTAATACCCATTCAAGCTTATATTTCAGGTATGAATGCAGTTGTAACAACATCATCTTCGAAATTATGTTCTCTAGTTTTGGGATCAAAACATCTAAATTCGTTTACCCTGACTACCATTGCCATTGTCCTGAAACGCCTCACAGGCAACTTACCCTCATGTGCTCTTAGCATGGAAGAGCTACCAGCTGAGTTCGATTTTGAACTCGCTGACCCTTTCTTTTACGAAAGTTCTAAAATCGATTTCATAATCGGAGCTGATTTATATCCATCAATTATTTTAGAGGGCCTAAGAACTAACATCCTCAATTCACTAATCGCACAAAATACAGTTTTCGGTTGGGTTCTTTCAGGACCTATTCCAAGGAAAAGCGTTCACTCTTTCTCTACAACAATATCCCATTTTGACAATTCGTCGATTGATGAACAAATTGCTAGGTTTTGGGAGATCGAAGAGGTCTCAGAATTCAAACCTGTCTCTACTGAAGAAGAGTTATGTGAGAAACTATATTCCGAAACAACATCTCGTGATGTCAATGGTCGCTACATTGTGCGACTCCTTTTTAAAGATCCTTTACCGATACTAGGAAACGCTAGAGATATAGCATGCAAACAACTTTCTCGCATGGAAAGATCCATTTCCAAAAATGCTAGCCTGCATCACAAGTATAATCCTGTCCTTGAGGAGTACTCTATCCTCGGACATATGGCAGCCGTTTCCTCCAATGAAATAATAAGAAACCATCAGATTAGTTCATATTATTTACCTCACCATGCAGTCATCAAACCTGAAAGCATCACGACAAAAATTCGAGTTCTGTTTAACGCCTCAAGCCCATCAAGCAATGGTATCAGCTTATATGACATGCTTCACACTGGTCCGGTTTTACAATCCGATCTTACAACTCTCATCCTAAGGTGGCGGTTTTATCGATATGTTTTTAGTGCGGATATCGAGAAAATGTATCGACAAATTTTAGTTCATCCCGATCACACTTCGATCACACTTCGTATCAACGAATTCTTTTTCGAAAGTCAGTTTTCGACGAATGCCAGGACTATGAGCTGAAGACCGTCACCTTCGGAATAAATTGTGCCCCCTATCTCGCCATCCGAACATTAAAGCAATTAGCAGACGATGTGCAACATAGATTTCCGGTGGCGTCTACTATTCTGAAAAACGATTTTTATGTCGACGACGTTCTGTCGGGATCGCATGATCTCACCTCAGCCTTACATGCTCGAAGAGAACTTTCAATGGCCTTAAACTCAGCAGGTTTTTCCTTAAGGAAATGGACATCTAATGCAATCGATCTGATACAACATATTCCTCAGTCCTACCTTTATGATGAAGATTTCCTTAAATTCGATCATAAAAGCTTTAGTAAAACCTTAGGAATCCAATGGAACGCCAAACTCGATTCCTTCCATTTCTTTGCATCATTCGATAGTCGCGATAATCAGATTACTAAACGAGCTGTGTTATCAGTCATAGCTCGACTGTTTGATCCAGCAGGTTGGTTAGCGCCAATAATAATTACTGCGAAGATCATCATGCAGCAAATCTGGCAAGATGGGACGTCTTGGGACACACCCCTTAAGCCCCTAACGTGTCATCGCTGGAAGTTGTTCTTTGCTGCCTTGCCGAACATTCAAACAATACAAGTTCCTCGCTGGGTTCAGTATACCCCAAATGACGTGGTTCAAGTTCACGGCTTTTGTGACGCATCCGAGAGAGCCTACGCAGCTACCTTGTACATACGTATTCAGCATAGTACAGACAGCTGGTCCTCTCATCTGCTTTGCGCCAAAAGTAAAGTAGCCCCTGTTAAACAAGTTGCGCTACCTAGACTCGAACTTTGCGGTGCCGTTCTTTTATCCAAGTTAATTAAAAATGTCCTTTCGCAGTTAAATCTACCACATTACGAACACATGCTATGGACTGACAGTTCCATTGTTCTAGCATGGCTAGAAAAACCTCCATATTCTTGGAAAACATTTATTGGAAATCGCGTTTCCAAAATTCAATCGAATCTCCCTAACTCCAAATGGTTGCATGTGCGGTCATCGGACAATCCCGCTGATTTAGCCACCAGGGGTATGTCACCTATCGATCTTCAGAACAGTAGCTTGTGGTGGAATGGACCTCATTGGCTTCGTCAACCACAATCCTCGTGGCCTATTTCTATATTTCAAAAACCAGATGATAAAGATATGGAATCTAGACCCATTAAAGCTAACTTAACCACCCTATCTCATAACGCAGATATAATATTTCAAATATTTTCATCTTGGCCTAAGACCCTACATGTTATTTGTTATGTATTACGCTTCTTCAAACGAATCAATCATCGATTCAAAACCAAGTTCGTTTATAAATCGACTGCTATATCTCAGGATGAATTATGGCGTGCAAAAAAGTTCATTATTCATCTTACTCAAAGTTCATATTTTTCAAGCGAATATTTATCTATTACTAGAGGACAACCGATATCAAAAACATACAGAAAAGCTACAATCCGTCTGGAACGGATCGTATGATACCCTATCCTCCTCTCTATAAAGTGGGCGTGGCCAAATTGTATTTTGTACTCAAATATAGCTATAATGTCGAACATTTGAGGATGTTACATGTAAAATTTTATCAAAATAGGTTTTTTTATTATAACGCCCCCAAAAAGTGGGCGTGGCCAAAACTGTTCTATGGCTGAATTGTAGGGAATCTAAATACCCAAATATTTGGTCTTAACAAAATTTTTCGGTTTCATATAATTTAGTGAAGTTATAAAAAAGTAGGCGTGGCAGTGGGCGGATGTAAAAAAAATTTACACTTGTACTGTATCTTTTTTTTGGAAGCCCAGATATGAAATTTCAGCGTCCTAGTTACTAATTTAAGGCCCAAAAATCGGTTTTGTGATGAAAACGCCCCCAAAAAGTGGGCGTGGCCAAAACTTTTGTATGAGTGGATTGTAGGGAATCTGAATGCCTAAATATTTGGTCTTAACAACATTTTTCGGTTTCATATAATTTAGTGAAGTTATGAAAAAGTGGGCGTGGCAGTGGGCGGATTTCAAAAATTTTTACACTTGTACTGTAGCTTTTCCTCAGAAGCCCAGATATGAAATTTCATCGTCCTAGCTCAAAATTTAAGGCCCAAAAAGCGGTGACATACGGACGGACGGACGGACGGTCATCGCTCAATCGATTTCGCTATTGATGCTGATCACGAATATATATACTTTATAGGGTCTATCTCGATTATTTCTCTATGTTACAAACTATGTGTCAAACTTAATATACCCTTAGGATAGGGTATAAAAAAAGTCCTCTGCTAAGTCTCACCCCAATGATAGACTCTGATGGAATTATTCGTGCTAATGGTAGATTAGCTAACTCTACTCTATGTTACAGTGAAGGATTTCCGATCATATTACCATATCAAGCTCATATTTCTAAGCTTCTTGTGCAATTCAATCATAAGTTGTCAATGCATGGTGGCAACCAACTTGTTATCCGTTTGATACGATGTGAGTTTTGGATACCGCGGATTAAGAACCTCGTTAAGAAATGCATACGTGCATGCAAAATCTGTACCATTCATAAAAGACAACTCCGTACTCAAATAATGGCCGCGTTACCACCGGAAAGAACCACAATTTCTCCACACCGGCCTCGATTTTGCTGGCCCCTTTTCAATAAAGAATTTTTTGGGACGTTCTTGCAGGATCTCTAAAGGATATGTCTGCGTTTTTATGTGCTTTGCCACCAGAGCAATCCACTTGGAAGCAACACACGATCTGTCCACTTCTTCGTTCCTAGCCGCTCTAAACCGATTCATTTCTCGACGAGGTCTACCGAAAGTTCTCTATTCCGATAACGGCACCAACTTCGTGGGAGCCAGTAAGATTATCGCAAAGGACTTTAAGTTGTTCCTTAAAACCTTCTCCTCAGATGTATCTGAGAGGTTTAAAGATCATCAACTCGAATGGAAATTTATTCCACCTGCAGCTCCACATATGGGTGGTCTCTGGGAGGCTGCCGTCAAAAGCTTTAAGACGCATTTTCGTAAGATCGCAGGTGACCATAAATTTATATTCGAAGAGTTTTCCACTCTTTTAGCAAAAATAGAGTCTTGTCTTAATTCAAGGCCAATATCCCCACTTTCGGGAAATGCAAACGACCTACCGTCCCTAACCCCATGACATTTTCTTATTGGGGCCCCTCTTCTTGCTCTACTGGAGCAAAATTGTAGTGAAAAATCTTTAAATTGCATAAAGAGATGGGAAAAACTGAAGTTGCTACACCACGAATTTTGTTCGCGATGGAAGAACGAGTATCTCCACGAACTGCGCAAGAGATATAAATGGAAGCATCCTCAAAGAGACACTGCCATTGACGACTTAGTCGTAATAAGGGATGAAAGGCTTTCCCCGAATGAGTGGCGGTTAGGACGTGTCATCAAGATATATTTAGGCACTGACGGTAGAGTTCGCGTTGCAGATGTCAAAACCCAAAATGGTATTGTAACGCGACCTATCGCAAAGCTTTGCGTATTGACAGATACATAAATTTTACCAAATTTATCTACCGTATACTCAATTACTTCTCTTTCATAACTAATTAAAGTATTGTTTGTTTCATTATCATAATTAACTTTCAAAATACTGCATTGATCTATAAAGTTTTTCACGAATCTTAATGTAATTAGTTCTTTATCTATCACAATGATATGTATAACTTTTATCTACTATCCGAATAACGTACTTACTACTCGTATTAGATATAATTTTCCTCTACTAACATTTCCTTCCCAAAATGGAGTGAGTGGAGCCCCTCCAATAAAAAAACGATCCCAATATTACTATTATTTACATATACATATGTATCTAAGTATCTAAAGTCATATGCTTTAGCAGCGATTACAATACTATATTATCGACGTGTTCTAACAGATTTAAAAGTTTCATGTAAGAGGTCGCCTTAGTAGATCACTGTTAGAGTATTTTCTAAGTACCTACATAGTTCTTTTTTCCCAAAAACTAATAACTTCCTTCTTGTACCAACCCTCCACGAGGTAAGACCTGTCTAGCTATACATTAAGCAATAAAGTACAGAATTCTAAGATCTTACTTTTTTTTAATTTTTTTTCCTACAGAAACTCCTTCACGAGGACCCCTTCAAACCAGCGACCTGGGTGCAAACTCCAGCACCCTAACATCACAATTAGGTAACTTTGGAAAATCCGACGTATACAAATTATACAAAATCGGTCCAAGAACAGATCCTTGGCGAACACCTGAACCAAATGGAATAACATTATACACACTATTATTAACTTTGGACTCTTTTACAGAAGGCCATTGTGCCAAACTGTATCGAATGCCTTTTCGATATCTAATAAAACCATCCCAGTGGATTTACCAATTGCACGATTCATCTTAACATGATTACAAATTCTTAGTACTTTGTGTGAAGTGTTGTGGTGTTGTCTAAATCCAAATTGTTCATTGGGGTATATGTCGACGGCACAAACATGCTTTAAAATTCGATCCTTAAGCACTTTTTCAACGATCTTGCTCAAACTGCTAGCCAAACTAATCGGCCTATAACTTTCAGGGCTTAATAATAGAAACAACTAGGATTTACTGGACGAATAGACGCGGAATAGTGGAAAGCCATAGTCAAACCAGGAGCAAAGGCAACCACTGACCACAACATATCAACAAGAGTAGTATAAATTGGTAGGTTCTGGGACTCCTAAAGTGGTGGACTCCACCACCTTCTTTGTGGTTTTGATAAGAGGCGTGCGTAACCGCAAGATGTGGTTAAGTGACCGCAAAATGTGGTTAGGTGACCGCAAGATGTGATTAAAATGACAAGGATGGTTTTTGAGAGAATTTTGAATGGTTATTCCCAATTGTTGCTGATTTGCTTATCGGTGTATGTGAATATAATGGTCACAATATGGTAGTTCGAATGCATGTGGGAAAGATAATGATAAACATATGTTGCGTATTTTTGGAAGGATATTTTATTTGTTTGTGGTGGGCTATACCTCAGAAAGTAACTTGGAGAGGGACATGAAGTGAAAATTAGTCAGTTGAGATTATTTCACTATTGAAATAGAATGTATGAACGTGTGAAGTATTTAAGTAATTGAATTTTACTGTGTTGAAAGAAGTATTACTAATCAAAATAAATTTATATTTGAAAAATGAAGTGTAATCAATCTGAGAGTGTGTTTTCGCGTTCTGATGCGTTGAAGCGTCATGTAGATGTGGTACACAACAAAAGTTTAAACCATTGTGTATTTTGTGGAAAGTCTTTTTCGAGAAAATATAAGTTAAAAGCACACATACTAAAGCGTAATGGCTTCGATGAGGAGAAAAAAAGTGTGTCAACTGTATCATTACCTTCAGTATCATTATCGAGACCATCAGCATAATCTTCATCATCGAGACCATAAGCATCAGCATCATCATCGAGACCATCATCATCATCAGCTGTATTACCATCGTCATCGACTTCAAAAATATTGTGTGAGTTATGCAACATTGAAGAGGATCGCAGGAAATGAAAGCAGCCCCAGCGAAGTAATTAACATCAACTAAGTGGTGTGCGAGTGGCTAATGTCCTCAAGATACTATCATCCTTCAAAGATCGAGTTGTGTTATATTCTGTAGTGAATGAAAATGAAGAACACTTGGATGTAAGGTCATTTTTCATGCGTAAGAAAGGAGTTCTCCAGAATCTGTTGCAAGAAAAAATTACAGAATATGACTCTATAATGTTTAATTTGGAGCTATTTGCAGAGTTTATTAAGATGAATAAGGATAATGAAATTGACTTTTATGTGAAATCGATGATAGCCGCCATGCAGTGTTTTAATGAGCGATGATCTTAAGAATAAAATTATGGATATGGAGGAGAAAATAGAAGAATTTCAGGAGAGAGATAGTGGATGGACTCTCATTAGGAATAAAGCTGTTGAAGTAAATATCAGCAAGTACCAATGCTTAAGGGGATCAACATACTTTAAACTGCCTGACGTTATACACAATAAAAAAGCTGTTATCAATGTTGAAAACAGGGACATATACTGTTTTAATATAATATCAGCTTTTAATCCAAACGTATCAAATCCTAATTCATTATATTCATATAATATACATGATATAACGAGTGACACAATTCACATCAATGATATAACCTTAAATTTTAAAGATCTCGTCTTTCCTTTGGGAGTAAATCAAATAAAGAAATTTGAGATGCAAAATAATATAAGTGTCAATGTTTTTGGTTACTCGAAGGATAGTAAAAATAATCCGTGCATCGAGGGCCCATATTATTTAACTAAAAATGAACGAAAGATTCACGTTATCCTGTTATATTGCGAACAAAATGATACAGCGCATTATGTATGGATAAAGTGTTTGAGTCGACTTCTGCGCGATCGTATTCTTGAAGTAAGAGAGAGGAAGCTCTACCTCTGTAATAGTTGTGTATGTGGTCTGTCATCAGAATAGACGACAACCAACCAAATCAGGCTACGGACAACAGTAACCCTGCCTGCTGAAAGCAAAATAAAAAATCGTTCCCCCTTTTTTCGCGTCTATTGATCAGACGACAACCAATCAAAAACATACAGAAAAGCTACAATCCGTCTGGAACGGATCGTATGATATCCTATCCTCCTCTTTATAAAGGGGGCGTGACCAAATTGCATTTTGTACTCAAATATAGCTATAATGTCGAACGTTTGAGGATGTTACATGTAAAATTTTATCAAAATAGGTTTTTTGATGATAACGCCCCCAAAAAGTGGGCGTGGCCAAAACTGTTCTATGGGCGAATTGTAGGGAATCTAAATACCCAAATATTTGGTCTTAACAAAATTTTTCGGTTTCATATAATTTAGTGAAGTTATAAAAAAGTAGGCGTGGCAGTGGGCGAATGTTAAAAAATTTTACACTTGTACTGTATCTTTTCGTCAAAAGCCCAAATATGAAATTTCAGCGTCCTAGTTAAAAAATTAAAGCCCAAAAATCGGTTTTGTAATGAAAACGCCCCCAAAAAGTGGGCGTGGCCAAAACTTTTGTACGGGTGGATAGTAGGGAATCTGAATGCCTAAATATTTGGTCTTAACAAAATTTTTCGGTTTCATATAATTTAGAGAAGTTATGAAAAAGTGGGCGTGGCAGTGGGCGGATTTCAAAAATTTTTACACTTGTACTGTATCTTTTTCTCAGAAGCCCAGATATGAAATTTCATCGTCCTAGCTCAAAATTTAAGGCCCAAAAAGCGGTGACATACGGACGGACGGACGGTCATCGCTCAATCGATTTCGCTATTGATGCTGATCACGAATATATATACTTTATAGGGTCTATCTCGATTATTTCTCTATGTTACAAACTATGTGTCAAACTTAATATACCCTTAGGATAGGGTATAAACAGGGCCGGACATCAGGCGACGAACAACAGTTAACTGTGCACCGTAAACTGAAGGAAGGAAAATTTTTTCATTAAACTACGTCGGTCCCCTTACGTACTCAGTCTGCACGCGTCACTCTACCCGTATGGTCGTATAATATGGCACACTGACAATTTGATAGTATTTTTTTTTGTAATGGCAATTGAATTAAAAATGTTTGAAGTTTGAATTAAAAAATTTATCATTATAACGTAGTTGGTTCTTTTAATCATTCTCTCAATCACTACATTTACATCATTATTACAATGAGGAAAGCTTAAGTAACCACAAAAATTAATGCTGTCATGTGGTCGCAAGTATGCCCAAAGATGATAAAAGTCTTAATATTTAAAAATATAAAAAAACATACAGAAAAGCTACAATCCGTCTGGAACGGATCGTATGATACCCTATCCTCCTCTCTATAAAGTGAGCGTGACCAAATTGCATTTTGTACTCAAATATAGCTATAATGTCGAACGTTTGAGGATGTTACATGTAAAATTTTATCAAAATAGGTTTTTTGATGATAACGCCCCCAAAAAGTGGGCGTGGCCAAAACTGTTCTATGGGTGAATTGTAGGGAATCTAAATACCCAAATATTTGGTCTTAACAAAATTTTTCGGTTTCATATAATTTAGTGAAGTTATGAAAAAGTGGGCGTGGCAGTGGACGGATTTCAAAAATTTTACACTTGTACTGTATCTTTTCCTCAGAAGCCCAGATATGAAATTTCATCGTCCTAGCTCAAAATGTAAGGCCCAAAAAGCGGTGACATACGGACGGACGGACGGACGGACGGGCGGGCGGACGGACGGATGGACGGACGGACGGTCATCGCTCAATCGATTTCGCTATTGATGCTGATCACGAATATATATACTTTATAGGGTCTATCTCGATTATTTCTCTATGTTACAAACTATGTGTCAAACTTAATATACCCTTAGGATAGGGTATAAAAACCGTAAGCGCACTGTTTGTTATATATGGGGACTTTGAAGGTATCCTAATACCAGCCAGCAGCTGTTTGCCCGATCCATCAATATCGTCGACAACAACAACTCAACAATATGTTCGTTGTGCCTTTAGTTATTATGTCAGTTGCTTTTTTGACAAAAATAAGAATTTTATGCGGACATTCACAAGTGAGAAGAAAAAATCGAAAAAAAAAATAAAAAAATAAATATATTAATTCTGTTTTGTTTTTTCGTTTTATAGGAGATTGTACCAGGAAATTCATTAAGAATTTAAATGCATACGTCTAGTCATTATACGATGAATATTACAAAAATGTTATAAAAAAATAAAATGCCGATAAAAAACCTGACAGCGGAGCAAAGGAGGACAGCTGTATATTTTGCGGAAAAAAATTTCAAGAATTCGGATATAGAGTAAGAGATCATTGTCATTTTTCGGGTGAATATTGAGAGCCTGCTCATAATAGTCGCAGTTTAAAAGCTAGAGTCCCCAATTTCATACCTACACATATTTATGCATAATTTGACAGGCTATGAGAAGTCATTTATTCTTTTCTTCACTATAAGATATAGAGAGAGATATAAAAGTCATAACCTTAAATAAGGAGAAGTAGATTTCTGTCTCCAAAAGAATATGAGTATATAAAAGTTTTTTTTTTTATATACTCATATATAAAAAATATTAGTTTCGAAATGAGGTTTCTTGATTCATATCGCTTTCTGAATGAAAGTATTGATACGTTATCGAATAATTTAAATACTGACGATTTTAAATTAACAACATCATATTTCCGCTGCGATCAAGATGTTGATTTAATTAAACGGAAAGGTGTTTTCCCATATGACTATCTCAGTTCATGGGATCGGTTAAATGATGATTGTTTGCCACCAAAAACAGCATTTTTCAATAAATGAAGAGTGTTCTGATGATTCATATGAAGTTGCTCAGAAAATTTGGGCTCAATTTCAATGAAAGAACATGAAAGAGTACTTGGAAATCTATTTACAAAGTGATGTAGTTTTGCTTGCCGATATATTCGAAAATTTTCGACGTATTTGTCATAAAATATATCAGTTGGACCCATGCTATTACTACACTGCACTAGGGTTATCCTGGGAAGCAATGCTCAAAGCTACAAAAATTTAAATAGAACTCCTAACAGATCTGGAAATGTACAAATTTTTCCAAAAGGGTATCAGAGGTGGTCTGACACAATGCTGTTATAGATATGCAGTAGCAAACAACAAATTCATTAAATCGTTCAATCCAGATCTTCCATCATCATATCTGATGCACTATGATGCAAACAATCTGTACGCTTGGGCAATGATGCAATTTCTTCCATATGATGGATTTCAATGGGTATCTAGCATTGAACAATTTACTGAACAATTCATAATGAATTTTAATAGTAAAGATATCGGTTATGCTCTCGAAGTGGATGTAGATTATCCTAATAATTTGCATGATACTCATAACGGCCTACGATGCTGTCCGGACAATATTTGTACACCGGGTACTCGTTCAAAAAAACTGGTGAGCTACTTTTATTCTAAAACCAATTATGTCATATACATTGACACTTCAAAGCAAATACTTAAAACTGGATTAAAGCTGAAAACGATTCACAGAGTTATTCAATTTGGAGAGTACTTCTCAATTATACAGAGTACGTCGGGTCTATCGTTGTGGATCCACCACAAAGCGCAGAAGGTCAGCGCGGCTTACTATTGCGGATAATAGAGTTGACATTAGGAGCAGCTATTTTTAGGGTTGCAGAATTCGGTGTAATCATTTTGACGACTAAAAATGCTAAGAAGAACTTCGCCATGAGATACAGTCCTTGCCAGGCTGTGGCTTCTGTTTGAAAATGTCATTTGGAGAACGTGTTACACTCTTGGACCCAATAATATTAGGACCAGAGATGGGAGTAATGCATTACTTTGTTAATGAAATTATAGGTAACTTTAGTATTAAATGAAAGTAATGTCAACGCGAAAAATTTTCATTAGCATTGAAAAATTCAATGTCACATGGCAATGGTTCATCAAGATAGGTCTCTTCAATAAATTCTACTAGCGGATGAAATATGTCTTCCTTCGGGAAGTTGCTTGAAGTGCTTTAAATACATATTATTTTTATTGTCTATCTATAATCGGTTTGGATACATATTTTTCATTGGCGTAATCCGTTTCCTTCAAAAACATCAACACATCCACTTCCATTTTTTCTTCGGAGAGCTTGCTCCACTTCCAGAAGGATATAATTGTTTATTTATCTCTCTGTAGAACTTATACTTCAAAGTTCACCATGTCTCCTTCAGTTTCTTCACTGAAACGAAAAACAAAAAATTTCCCTCATGTATATATCTTTGTAGTTTCGATTTCTTTTATTGTAAAGAAATAAGTACATTTTCTTTGACGAACTCTATCAATTGCTCTTCCATTTTTATACAGCATAAGCAAACAATGAAACTTCAAAAGCCGGTGATACCAAATACGTCACATGTACATAACTTCGCTCATTGCACAGCGCGTGTTCTGATCAGCGAGTATTTCTTCTCGGCCGACTTATATTCTGACTGTGATGGTCCTTCCGATTCGGCGTTCACAAAAGCCAGGTTATGTTGGAATCGTTGAACTCTCACTCTAAGGGAAGGCCTCTGGCGTCTTCTTCTTATAGTGTCCCTTTTGTTTTTTTTTTTTTTTTTATAATTCACTCGCGCTCAAGGGATTATTACTACCCTTTTAATGTTAAAACACAGCGCGGGTGTTAGGGAAATTAGGAAGAGAAGAAGATAGGAGATACCGATGGACGTTGGTTTTAAATGTTTGTGGATTATAATGCGAGGGAAAAATAGAGCTTGGTAGAGCATTCCACATTCGTATTGTACGGTTTAGGAAAGAATCTCTATACTTGACGGTACGTCCGAAGATAGGCTTGACTGATGAGCATTCAAAGCGTGACGGGTATTGCGAGAAAATTGTTGAAGGGGCGGAATGCAGCTGGCTATTTCGCTGGAGCACTGTTTATGAAAAAAGCGGTAGAATAAGGAAAGACAAGAAACATTTCTGCGATGTTGGAGCGAGTCAATAGACTCCGCTATGCTTCTGTTCCCTATTAGTTTCAACGCGCGATTTTGGATTCTATCCAGTAGGTGCAAAGAGGTCTTAGGAGCACCGGACCAGACATGAGAATTATACTAGAGCTTGGGGCGGATGTATGTCTTATATATTGCAGCCAGATCAGAGGGGGTAAAGAACTTCTTGCAGCGTTTAAGGAATCCTAAACATTTCGCAGCATTCTTGGCGGATTCGAATATGTGGTCATTCCAACGGAGATGGTCGTTAACACACATACCGAAAATGGAAAGTTTTTCTATTTCGACGATGCAAGTGCCATTCATTGATAATGGCAAAGGGTTTAGGTTACGCTTAAGCGACAGCTGACTGCATTGGGTTTTTGAAGCATTAAATTCCACTCTGTTGTTAATACCCCATTTAATTATACTGTCAAGATCGAAATTTAATGAGCTTAACATACGCTGCCGTTCCAGTTCCACGGCCGAAGAGCAGGGACGTGAGTTTGGGAACGAATATGAGAAGCTGAGGGTGCTGTCGTCAGCGAAGGAATGAATTGGATTAGAAGTAGCAGACAAGAGATCGTTTACGAAAATAAGAAAGAGTATCGGAGACAAAACGGAGCCTTTGGGGACAGCATTTATATGGTGGATTGCAGACTTGAAACCATCCAAAACAACTTGAATTGAACGTTCCGAAAGGTAGTTTCTAATCCATTGAAGAAGAGATTCATCGATGCCAAATGCACACATTTTCGACAAAAATCAAGCGCAACAATCTTACATTCACCAGAATGATGTGGTTCCACTTTTCCGTGAGATATACCATCAAATCACCAGTGGACCTTTTGCTACGAAAACCATACTGACGGTCATTAAGGAGCTTTCATGATTCAAGATATTTCATAAGCTGACGATTTATCAGCGTTTCCATGACCTTGGAAAGAAGGGACGTAAGTGCAATGGGTCGATAGTTGGAGGGAGAAGAAGATTCGCCTTTTTTAGGGACGGGCTGGACAAATGCTGTTTTCCATCTACTCGGGAAGAGTCCAGAAGAGTAGGATAGATGAAAAAGCTTACGCAGTGGTTTTGCCAGCGTGGAAGAACACCTCTTCAGAATAATGGGTGAGATACCATCAGGACCAGCGGATTTGTTTATGTTAAGATCTTTAAGTACTCTTGCTACTGTACGAGTGCGAAAGTGGATTTATCCCATAGAATATTCGACGCGCTCAAGTACAGGTGGAGTCAAAGCACAATCTGGGAGTGTGGAGTTCGCAGCGAATAAGGCTGGAAGCAGATTGGCCTTGTCCAGAGAGCTGACAGATGGAGTGTCATTGTGAACGAGCGTTGGGGTGGAAGATGAGGCACAATTTTTTATATTTTTGACGAACGACCAAATATTTCTGCTACCTTTGGGACAGTGTAGAATCTTTTGCCTCAATTTTTGGTCGAAGGAGAATTTTACACGGCGAATTAGATCATTGCAATCATTTCTGGTTCGTTTAAATATTTTTCGGTTTTCCTCTGTTGGGTCGGTCTTAAAAGACCGAACTCTTAGCTCCCTCAACCAGATAGCCTCTTTACAGCTCGAGTCATACCACGGGTTTTCCTTTGGCTTGATATTCTTTATTCTGTGAGGAATAAAGGATTTCATGCCGAGGCGGATAGTGTTTGTAATCGTATCGGTAGCGGCGTCCACGTCGTTATCGAAGAAACATAACGACCAGTTAAAACTCCTAAAGAACCTGTTCATGCCGTCCCAGTTGGCTTTCTCGTACTGCCAAACTAATCTTTTAGGAGTTTTTTCTTTAACTGTGTGGTTAAGGTACGAAAAATTACACCATATTAAATAGATACAGTGGTCTGACGAACCTAGAGGCGATAATACGTTTATGCTGTATTTATCGGGGTGGGAGCTAAGGAACAAGTTCAGAGTATTGGCGGCGTGACTGTCAATGTCGGGAAGTCGTGTGGGCTCATTCACAAGCTGGGTCAAATTATTTACCTCAGCAAAGATTTCAACATATTTTCCTTCGGGTGTTGTCTGTCCAGAATGTCGAAGCCAACCAGAATTGTGTATATTGAAATCGCCAGCAATGACGATCTCAGTATGAGGGTAATGGGAAACAATTCTTAAGATGGAGTCAGACAGCTCATCAAACTCATTACAAGTAGAATTGCTGTCAAAGTTGAGGCTTCTATAAATAAAACAGTAGTGGATAATTTGCCTACCGACACTGATTTTTAACCACATGATGTTAAATTCTGGATTGGAACAGGAGCCATATTGTGGTTGAATTTGGTAGGCTACATCACTACGGATATAAATAGCGAGACCGCGGTGAGCGAAGAATAAAGGCACCAGGCTATATCCAGGAAGGTTCAAATCTGCGGAATCAGAATTCTCCCCAACCTGTGTTTCATCCAGTGCCGAAACAGCTGGCCTGTACTTGCAGACGTGGATGTACGTGGCAAAGAGGTTTTTCCACTCTAAAATTACCTAACAGTATAATAGACAAACACAAAACACAAACCCCGACGCTTCTAAGCAGTACTGTGAAGTGAAAATCCAGCGTTAGCTTTCCAAAACAGATTGCCGTAGGTGTTATACCCGTACGACAATAAGAGTTGGTCCACCAACAAAATAAACACTTACAGCCCGCTATTCGTTTGGTGCTACTTTACCATAACCATTGCATCGACCTCATGAGAGAAGAAAACATACGGCAAATGCAATGAATATGATCCAGCAGCTGTCGCTGAGATGGAGAGGAGAGGGGGGGATGACCCGGCTGGCGCTCACACACTTGTTTTGATTTTTTTTTTTTATACACTTCACTGTGCACTGAATAATCGTTGCATGCGCGATGGGAACTGTTTATCAGTTGCTATTTTTTTTTGTTGCTTTGTGGCTAGTTTTTTGTTTTTATAGAATTTAATGTTTATTGCTATTTGTTTTAGTTTTGGCGGTTTTTTTTTTTTTTTTATTTCACGCGTAACAAACTGGGTGGTGGGTGAAACGAGTAAAAAGCGTGCGCGCACCGCGCGAGCCAATCGGTAACTCTGCCTTGTACTGGTAGAAAGAGCGGCCAGGTGGTTGATGATTTCCATCAGTTCAACCGTCTTCTCCTCGGTGCTACAGAGAAGTCCCTCCATAAACATACGGGCCAAGTCTCAGGTAGCCGAGAGAAAAGACAGGACTACGCCGTCTTAGGAAAGCCTTCTACTAAGGAATCAAACAGAGCTGAAGGAATAGAAACATAGAGTAAAGAGCGTAAGTGTTATCCCGTTATCCAACCTCAAAGGCTTCCGGATCCTCTCTTGTCAGAATTAATTTACCGTAAACCGGCTCAAAGAGGAAATCGGCAAAATGGAGACGCCATGGGAACAAATAAATCTCACTGTGGCACCTAAAAACGACCTCCCAACAAGACCCTCCGTTGGGATACATATTTCGGGGCCAACCATCTCCAAGGATAGGTTGAAACAGTTCCGCAAAGACTTGTTTTGGTTCCCTAAAGGTTTGAAAAATATTTTTTATTTATTTTTTTTACAAATTAATGCATCAGAAGTTGAGCAAAACTTGAAAAATCTTGTTGCAGGCCAGGACTTCGGTTTCGAATAAAATCAAAATTAAATAAAATTTTTTATTTTAGTTTTGAATAAATTTAATTTAATTTTTAATCAAATTTAATTTTATTTTTATTTAAAATTTTTTTTTTTTTTTCTTGAGTAAATACATATTTTATTTTTTTTGTTACTTCAGTGAAGCTGGTTGTCGCCAAAGATCAGTACATGCTGGGAGAACTTTCCGTTCAAACATCTTAAGTTTTTTAATTCTGGATGGCTAAATGGTGAACCGTATGGGGCAACCGTAAGTAATGACTGGTCTGATGAGTTGCTTATTAATCAGGAGCTTGATCAGACCACTCCATTTCGTCAGCAGTGGATGCATCAGATGAATTGCAAAATTGGTCCGAATATTTGCAGAGTGAGGATTAATTTCAACTCTCTTGCGGAAATATATTCCAAGGTACTTAGTTGATGGTTTAGTTGGGACTTCTATGTTGTTTGGGTAGCCGTAAGTTGGAGCAGCGGGTAGCAAAAACAGATTAACTCCGTTTAATGCAGTACTCTCAGAAGTTGTGTATATAAGACTGAACTCTACGTATGGCTATATCCGGTGATAGGGATACAGCGTATGTGGTGGAGCCATCCGCATACAGCATGGTTCTCGTTGCTGCCGGGTTGTATGGCTGATCTGCTGTGTAGCTGTTAAAGAGCTTCGGGCCCAGCTTTGATACCTGCGGTACTCCAGCGCTGATTCTCTTCATTGATGACTTCATAGTGTGAACCTGTACAAAAAAGAGTCTATGGGTTAAGAAGTTATGGATAAATTTTACTGTGTAATGAATGAAACCAAATTTTATTAGTTTGTATATAAGTCCTTTGGTCCAAACGCTGTCCTTCTCCATGTCTAGTAGCCATGTTACTGTTGATTTCTTTTTATTTATTCCAATTGTAACTTGAACGCCGAACTGGTTGTTGGGGATTATCCCTCACCCGGAGCTGAAACGGTGGATTTTTTTCATTACCCGGTGAAACATTAGATGGGTTATTTTCGTTGGAATGTGATAAGGGTGGGCTGGTCTTTGTGACTTCAGTTACTAGGGCTTCAACTTCGGTTTGGAAGTCAGGAAGGTGAGTGGGAGGATAATCGACGGAATTCCCTTCGAAAGCGCTTGCGATGGCTTCTGCCTTCTCGGCTCGAGTTGCTTCTCTTACTTGGCCATGGCTGATAGTTTCAGGAAGGTTGTATTGCCTACTAGACGGTTGAATTTCTTGAAGGCGTGGAGACCGGGCTTGAGATGTTCCAGTCGCTTGGTGAACTCGCTCTCTTGATAGGATGTGACTGCCTGAAGAAACAGTATGTTTGTGCAGTTTAGTTGAGAACGTACTTTGCGTTATTCGTCGTTCTTAGCATTTCATGTTCTCCGGACAATCCTCTAAAGTTTCTTCTGAAGTCGTTGTTTGTGGAAGTATATCGCCTGGATATAATCGCATGATTTTCAAACCTTGTTGTTGCTAAGGTTTTCGGTGGTTGAAATTTGAGAGAGATCTGCTTCAATATCAGAACGGAATCGTTCCCAGTCTATTCAAAGGAAACTGATGTGGAATTCTGATTTGCCTGTTGAGGCGAACTGCCAACTCAACTGCCAGATGGTCGGAGTCACTCAAGTGCGCAAGTTAGTAGCAGTTCCAAGTCTCTGGAAGAATGTTGACGAAATTAAATGTGGCCAGAAAGAAGTCCAGAGTCGATGGGGTACTTGGGAAAGTACTTTGTTGTTAGGTTTGTCAAGTTTGAATTTAGATCGCTGTTTCCATCCAGCCAGTCGGTGATTACCACCCCATGCGGTGAAGTTACGTCGTCTATCCAGTGGGGATGCCTAGTATTGAAGTCTCCTCCAATCACGCAGTAAGTGTGGAGGGTGGCGACGCTGCTCATGACAACGATGTCGTGCTTAATATTTTCTTTCAATGCTCTGCAGTTGAAGTACGCGGAGATCACCAGCAGGGTTTTTCTGTAAGAGGCCTCTAACGTGGTGGAGATGCTCAGTACGATCTTATGATTCCATTGAGCGATTGCAGTGGGTCACCAATGCTGTAAGGTCCTTGGAGGAGGGTCCAAGCTAAAGAGTAATCAACCTTACTCAAGTGGTGGTATGGGCGCATAGCAAACCGTGTCCAAGGATGCAAGGCTGAGGGTTAAATTCTTCTTTAACAAGCTCCTTCACGTGCTATAGCGTTGCGTGGTAGAGATGTTCTGTACGACCTTATGATTCCAGGGAGCGATTGCAGTAGGGTCACCCATGCTATAAGGTCCTTGGAGGAGGGTCCAAGCTAAAGAATAGTCAACTTGACTCCACTGGTGATGCGAGCGCATAGCGAACCGTGCCCGAGGATGCAAGGCTGAGGGTTAAATCAGTCCCTAACGAGCTCCTCTAGGTGTTCTGGCGTTGCGTGGTGGAGATGCTCAGTACGATTGCAGTAGGGTCACCCATGCTGTAAGGTCCTTGGAGGAGGGTCCAAGCTAAAGAGTAGTCAAACTGACTCAAGTGGTGGTGTGAGCGCATAGCAAACCATGTCCAAGGATGCAAGGCTGAGGGTTAAATCAGTCTCTAACGAGCTTCTTCAATTGCTTTCTCAGGTTTTGTCGTAGTGGTGCCTTATCCCAGTAAAACCGGCCGTCGCGATACGCACAACCAAGGAATGGCCGCCCGCATTGAAAACATCTCCAGCCTTTCCATGTCAATTGACAGAGCTTTTTATGACGGAAACGCATAAGCGACTATCACAAACGGACGTGTTAGTGACCGTATATAAAATGCAGGAGAAAAGAGGTCTCGGGAAGCGATAGAAAGGAGAAAGGACGATGTTAAAATTTGTATAAAAGGAGGATAGATGTGAGAAGAAAAATTAGAGTTAATTAGACATTTCAAAAGGTCACAGCGACAGTAAAAACGGCGGACCTCAATAATAAAACAACATAAACTAAAAGGCCGCAACCAAGCATAAGACAGCGGGCCTCAATGGTATAATAAATAGAGTTAAAAAATAACCACATCGCCACGTCTTTTTACTCTTTAAACACTTCCAAGTAAGCACGGTCAATACCGTCAATACGCGTTAAAAAACTGTCAACAGACATATGTTGTGCGCGACACGAATATTCCTCTCGCGTAAAAACGTTACAATTGGCGCAGTCGGTAGGATCAAGGAAGCCTAGCTTAGCTTGAAAAACCTTGATTGATCGTACCTAAACAAAAACATACAGAAAAGCTACAATCCGTCTGGAACGGATCGTATGATACCCTATCCTCCTCTCTATAAAGTGGGCGTGGCCAAATTGCATTTTGTACTCAAATATGGCTATAACCTCGAACGTTTGAGGATGTTACATGTAAAATTTTATCAAAATCGGTTTTTCGATGAAAACGCCCCCAAAAAGTGGGCGTGGCCAAAACTGTTCTACGGGTGAATTGTAGGGAATCTGAATACCTAAATATTTGGACTTAACAAAATTTTTCGGTTTCATATAATTTAGTGAAGTTATAAAAAAGTAGGCGTGGCAGTGGGCGGATTTAAAAAAATTTACACTTCTACTGTTTCGTTTTCTTGGAAGCCCAGATATGAAATTTCAGCGTCCTAGTTAAAAATTTAAGGCCCAAAAATGGGTTTTATGATGAAAACGCCCCCAAAAAGTGGGCGTGAACAAAACTTTTGTATGAGTGACATACGGACGGACGGACGGTCATCGCTCAATCAATTTCGCTATTGATGCTGATCACGAATATATATACTTTATAGGGTCTATCTCGATTATTTCTCTATGTTACAAACTATTTGTCAAACTTAATATACCCTTAGGATAGGGTATAAAAAATATAAAATAATAATAACGTTAAAAGAATTTTTCATTCTTCACAGTTTTTTTAAATCTCCTTTTTTGATTTTTGGTAGTGATCAAGGACTGTTTAAGCTGTTTGTTTCATTATAGAGTGAGGACGGCTGTCCAATCCACAGGCTTTTAGCTAGTGGATCTCGTGAGGTAGTCGGATCTTTATGAAGAATCAAAGAGAGGAACAGAGTTGAGAGATTTCAAGCTGGCTGCTGCCGGGGAATCATCGCTTCTAATCAGATGCCTTGTGAGGTGAGAGGAAGAGGCCTTGGTACTTTGTCAGTGTAAGGGTTTATCCGAGGCCAGCCTAACATTGGGTTTACCTTATAGCTTGCTGTTGTAGGGATGGAAGGGATAGACTTCAACACTCGTTTAGAATCCGAGGTACC
The DNA here is from genome assembly GCA_905220385.1 of Xylota sylvarum. Lineage (NCBI taxonomy): Eukaryota > Metazoa > Arthropoda > Insecta > Diptera > Syrphidae > Xylota > Xylota sylvarum. Next base: position 6,179,150 of record CAJMZQ010000057.1, on the reverse strand, counting down.
AGTCACAATTATAACGAGACAGGAACCAAACTTTAACAGCGTGCAAGTACAATACTAACTTAAGTCATGGAATGGTTCCTGGACAACCGACCAAGAAACCACACACCACAGTTAATATTACGACAAACACTTACACACTTAAACATATACTTTTTTTACTTTGTTCACGATACATAAATATTAGTTTTTTTAATCTTTATACACTGGCAATTTCTTTTATATAAAAAATATTTGTCCGTCAATAACCTCCCGGGATTCCCACAACCGGGATCCGCGCACACTCAAAACGAAAAAGCAGAAGGAAGCCGCCGAGAAAAGTGAATCTACCATTGGCAAAGGAAGAGAAAACCAAATTCGCTAAAATATTCTCCAAAAATCCCATAGTGAATCCTATAGTGGTAAAAAAAAAACCCTGTCCTAAGGGTATATTAAGTTTGACTCATACTTTGTAACATAGAGAAATAATCGAGATAGACCCTATAAAGTATATACACCGAGTTACAAAAAAAGTGGCGCACCTTGATATTTCGCAATTACTTCAAGTTAGTTGGAAAAAAAAGTTTTTTTAATACAGTTTTGTTTAATAATATAAAAATAAGTAATTGATGTTAAAAAAAAAAATAAACAACGAAGACTTTAGAAATAAAACATGAATTAAGGAAAATGGACAAAAACTTCATAAATTAACATTTTACATTTTTATTATTATATTTTTTTTAACGAATCCGAACATTTACCAAATAAGATATTTGCCGAGGCATACGTTGGATTAAATTTTTTACGATGGTATTGTCCAAATTGTCCCATTTCTCGATCAGAGCAGATCTCAGGCCGCTGAGTGTCTCTTGAACGGTAGATCCTATCCCAATCTTTTTCTACAGCAGGTCCCAAATGTGTTCAATGGGATTCATGTCCGAGTTCATCGCAGGCCAAGCCATCACGTCGATTTCCACTTCTTGTAAATATTCGGTAACGCACCTGGCGACGTGTTGTCTAGCATTGTCTTGCATCAGCAAGAAGTTTTCCTCCATAAATGGCGCGAATAGAACCACATATTCCTCCACAATGTTGGTGATATAATACGTAGAGGTCACTGATCCTTCCATGATGTACAGCTCGGTTTTGCCGCGCATGACAATTTCTGCCCACTCTATGACGGAACCGCTCCAGAAATATTCCCGCTGGGCAACTGTTGCCGAAGAGTATCTCTCATCTTATCATCCCCACACTCTGCTCAGTCTATCTGTTGAGCGGAGACGAAACCTGGAGTCATCAGTGGAAAGGACTCTATCCCAGTCGGCTTCTGTCCAATCCTGGTGAAAATAAGCAAATTCAAGTCGACGTCGCTTATGTTGTACCGTGAGCCTCGGTACACGACCAGGTCTTCTTGCTCTCAGGCCACTTTCTACTAATCGCCTCCTCACCGTTTGAGCATTAACAGCTGTCCCTCTAACAGTTCAAAGTCTGTGAGTCAGCTCAGCTGCTGATTAAAGACGATTTCGAAGACTTTGAATTACCAAATATCGGTCATTCCTTGCAGTATTTACTCCAGAGCGACCTGATCCTTGACGCCGTTTCTAGGAGTTGGTCTCCCTGTACCTTTAATGGCTTTTTTTTAACGTATTCTCCGGTTTTCTTATCATAATATAGGCATAGAGCACTCCCCGGCCACAGTCACACCTCGACTTCTTGTGCCATTATTTGCATATTTTTATACCCTATCCTAAGGGTATATTAAGTTTGACACATAATTTGTAACATAGAGAAATAATCGAGATAGACCCTATAAAGTATATATATTCGTGATCAGCATCAATAGCGAAATCGATTGAGCGATGACCGTCCGTCCGTCCGTCCGTATGTCACCGCTTTTTGGGCCTTAAATTTTGAGCTAGGACGATGAAATTTCATATCTGGGCTTCTGAGAAAAAGATACAGTACAAGTGTAAAAATTTTTGAAATCCGCCCACTGCCACGCCCACTTTTTCATAACTTCACTAAATTATATGAAACCGAAAAATTTTGATAAGACCAAATATTTAGGCATTCAGATTCCCTACAATCCACCCATACAAAAGTTTTGGCCACGCCCACTTTTTGGGGGCGCTTTCATCACAAAACCGATTTTTGGGCCTTAAATTTTTAACTAGGACGCTGAAATTTCATATCTGGGCTTCTGACGAAAAGATACAGTACAAGTGTAAAATTTTTTTACATCCGCCCACTGCCACGCCTACTTTTTTATAACTTCACTAAATTATATGAAACCGAAAAATTTTGTTAAGACCAAATATTTGGGTATTTATATTCCCTACAATTCACCCATAGAACAGTTTTGGCCACGCCCACTTTTTGGGGGCGTTATCATCAAAAAACCTATTTTGATAAAATTTTACATGTAACATCCTCAAACGTTCGAGGTTATAGCCATATTTGAGTACAAAATGCAATTTGGCCACGCCCACTTTATAGGGAGGAGGATAGGGTATCAGACGATCCGTTCCAGACGGATTGTAGCTTTTCTGTATGTTTTTACATAAATCAGTAATAACAAATAACTAATCAAATTAAAAACATACAGAAAAGCTACAATCCGTCTGGAACGGATCGTATGATACCCTATCCTCCTCTCTATAAAGTGGGCATGGCCAAATTGCATTTTGTACTCAAATATAGCTATAATGTCGAACGTTTGAGGATGTTACATGTAAAATTTTATCAAAATAGGTTTTTTGATGATAACGCCCCCAAAAAGTGGGCGCGGCCAAAACTGTTCTATGGGTGAATTGTAGGGAATCTAAATACCCAAATATTTGGTCTTAACAAAATTCTTCGGTTTCATATAATTTAGTGAAGTTATAAAAAAGTAGGCGTGGCAGTGGGCGGATGGAAAAAAATTTTACACTTGTACTGTATCTTTTTCTTGGAAGCCCAGATATGAAATTTCAACGTCCTAGTTAAAAATTTAAGGCCCAAAAATCGGTTTTGTGATGAAAACGCCCCCAAAAAGTGGGCGTGGCCAAAACTTTTGTATGGGTGAATTGTAGGGAATCTGAATGCCTAAATATTTGGTCTTAACAAAATTTTTCGGTTTCATATAATTTAGTGAAGTTATAAAAAAGTAGGCGTGGCAGTGGGCGGATGTAAAAAAATTTTACACTTGTACTGTATCTTTTTCTTGGAAACCCAGATATGAAATTTCAGCGTCCTAGTTAAAAAGTTAAGGCCCAAAAAATCGGTTTTGTGATGAAAACGCCCCCAAAAAGTGGGCGTGGCCAAAACTCTTCTATGGGTGAATTGTAGGGAATCTAAATACCCAAATATTTGGTCTTAACAAAATTCTTCGGTTTCATATAATTAAGTGAAGTTATGGGCGGATTTAAAAAATGTTTACACTTGTACTGTATCTTTTTCTCAGAAGCCCAGATATGAAATTTCATCGTCCTAGCTCAAATTTTAAGTCCCAAAAAGCGGTGACATACGGACGGACGGACGGACGGATTTCGCTATTGATGCTGATCACGAATATATATACTTTATAGGGTCTATCTCGATTATTTCTCTATGTTACAAACTATGTGTCAAACTTAATATACCCTTAGGATAGGGTATAAAAATAAATACAGGGAAAAACGAAAGCTTTGAAAGCTAGGCTAGACTCCAACCCGAAGGATTAATAAATTCCCAGTTTCCCTTTGGTTTTTGGTTTTGTTTTTTCCAGGTTTGTGTATACGAATCAGAGAGCAGAGACAACAATCCAAGCCATCGATACACTTCGAACAATTTATTAATTATTAACGAACACATTGGTGGAACGTGGCCAAGGGATGGTGATGCGGAATATATGGGAACACAAGCGTTCTCACCTTAGCCTCTAACTATCAACTCCTACTCTACACCTCCGCGTTGGTGGCTGCTGGGTGCCTAGTACCTCAACTGGAGATTGGGTAACCAACCCCTTTGGAAGGTCATTGGTGGTAGCAAACGAGAAAGGGGGAGGAGTGTTTTCTCACTAACACACCTCCTCTTAATCTGGACGGCAGCGGACGAATTCTCCAGGTGGAATCAACGATGGCGCCCACAAGTCCAGTCAGGCCGAACTTTCTAGTGCAATCCCTATATGAGCTGCTCTGCCTTATTCGGATCCCGGGTCTATAGGGATCTCCAACACTGAACCAGGGTGTTGGAAAAGAGTTGGTCGCGGAACAGCCCTTAATGGGCCAACGGCAGGACTCATATCCCCGAAGTGCGTTACTGACTCCGGAAAATCCGGCCCCTCGTCCTAGGGGTTTAAAAGGGAACTGGTCCTCCAGGTTGGGGGTTGTGCGTAGGGGTAACTTCCCGACCACGGAAAAAACACAGTTCCGAAAAACTTACAAGCCTCGGATATGGATGGACTCACTGTTGACGACCCCAGCAATCGAAATAAGGACAACGACCTTCGGATCTGCACGTGGAATGTTCGGACCCTTAACAGACCGCGTGTAGCCGAAGAATTAACAGAGGCCCTAGTCTGCTATAAGGCAGACATCACCGCCATCCAGGAAGTGCGATGGGATGGGCCGGGCAAAAAAAGGATGAAAAGCTGTGACATCTATTACGGTGATTGCTATAGAAAGCAGAAACAGCGCTTATTCGGATGTGGATTTGTCACAAGCGGCAGACTTAGGCAAGAAGTCTTGAGCTTTCGACACGTGAGCGAGCGTCTTATGACAATCCACATCAAGGCTAAATTCGCCAACATAAGCCTTATATGCGCTCACGCTCCCACCGAAGACAAGGACGACGCCACCAAAGAATTTTTCTACTAGCTCCTCGACAAATCCTACGAGCAATGCCCTAAATATGACGTTAAAATCGTTCTAGGCGACTTTAAGGAGGTCATCTTTGGTAGCACTACACGACACCACGTCTGCCAACGGACTTAGGCTTATTGACTTTGCGGCGGGGCGAAATGTCAGTATAGCAAGCACACGGTTTCCTCATCTCAATATCCACAAGGGGACATGGCGATCTCCTGATCATCAAACGATCAATCAAATTGACCACATTGCGATCGACGTAAGGCATGCCTCCAGTATTCTGGATGTCTGAACCTTCCGAGCAGCCAACATGGACTCGGATCACTACCTTGTTGCAGCTAAGGTACGAATGCGATTATCCCTAACGTCACAACAAAGAAGAACTACTGTGAGAAGATTTGACGTCGAAAAGCTGCAATCGCAAGAGGTCGCCAGAACCTTCGCCGCGTATCCCGAAATCTCTCAAATACTCCCATGCCGTCAGCATCAAACGCCGAAGACCAGTGGCAACGCTGCCAACAAGCCATCAGAAGTGCCGCAACTGATGTGCTGGGTTTCACCCGACCACCACAAAGAAACCCCTGGTTTGACGATGAGTGCCGGCAAGCACATGCAGCTAAACAGCAAGCATACAAAGCGGCGCTGCAAAAAAGGACGAGAGCTGCTCGTGAGCTCTACGAGCAGAAGAGACGGGAAGAACATCGGCTTTTCCGAAAGAAGAAAAAAGAGCACGAGAATCGCGCGATCGAAGATATTGAGAGATTATACTCCAGGAATAATGTACGTAAGTTTTACCAACAGGTAAAAAGAACGTGTCAGGCTAACAAGACCCGTACAGAAGCCTGTAGAGATGAAGAAGGAAACCTTGTAGTAGAGTCACAGTCGGTGCTGAGAATATGGAAAAACTTCTTCTGCAGACTGTATAACGGCGACGAAGACCAACATTCCGCTGTCAGGCAGAATGAACCATTCAACATAGACGATGATAGCCAAAACTTCCGTCCACCTGACCAAAACGAAGTAAGGATAGCAATATCCAAACTTAAGTCGAACAAGGCTGCTGGACCTGACGGCTTACCAGCCGAGCTGTTCAAGGCAGCTGGAAATGACCTGGTAGAGAGCATACACCAACTCATTTCCACTCCTCTTGGTTTCCGCATACGTAATACTGCATCATACATAATGTTCCACAGTGCAGGACCTAGAACTGATCCCTGTGGGACTCCTCCTGTAATTTTTTGTTTTTTCGGCCCTTCGTCCATATCGTAGAAGATTGTTCTGTCTTCAAAATAGCTTTTAATTATCTGGAGCAGATAGCTTGGCACCTGCATGTTCCTCAACGCTCTCATGATTAAACCCCAATTGATCGAGTTGAAGGCGTTGGTAGTGCTTCGTTTTTTCCTAAAACCGTATTGTCGGTCGGAAAGCCCGTTGTCTCCTTCGGTGTACTGGTCGAGTCTGTCACGAATAATTCTTTCTAAAACTTTCCCTACTGTGTCTAGCATGCACAGCGGTCTGTATGACGACGGTTGCTCTGGGGGCTTGTCGCTTTTTGGAATTAATACCAGCCTTTTTGGAATTAATACCAGCCCATTCCAGAGGAAGCTTTCCTTCTAACAGGCACGTTGTGTAGAGGTCTGTAAAGGCCTCTGGTCTAGTTTTAATGGCTTCCTTCAACACGAAATTTGGGATCCCGTCCGTTCCGGGGGCCTTATTGCTCTTCATTGATCCCGCTGCCTCCAAGACTTCTGCAGTTGTCACGGGTGGTATTGTTTCCGTGAGTTCCATTATTATTATACGGGGAAGGTGCACGCTAGTATTCCTTGGGAATAGCCCGCTGACTATGGTATTCATCATAATCGGGCATGTCGGTGCTGCTGCCGCTCCACTTTTAAGTTTGCCCATGACTATCTTGTAGGCACTTCCCCACGGGTTATGTTGGAGGTCTTCTCTTAATGATTCGGAAGATTCGGCTTTACTCTTTATACCCTATCCTAAGGGTATATTAAGTTTGACACATAGTTTGTAACATAGAGAAATAATCGAGATAGACCCTATAAAGTATATATATTCGTGATCAGCATCAATAGCGAAATCGATTGAGCGATGACCGTCCGTCCGTCCGTCCGTCCGTATGTCACCGCTTTTTGGGCCTTAAATTTTGAGCTAGGACGATGAAATTTCATATCTGGGCTTCTGAGAAAAAGATAGAGTACAAGTGTAAAAATTTTTGAAATCCGCCCACTGCCACGCCCACTTTTTCATAACTTCACTAAATTATATGAAACCTAAAAATTTTGTTAAGACCAAATATTTAGGCATTCAGATTCCCTATGAATATGTATGGGTGGATTATACACAAGTTTTGGCCACGGCCACTTTTTGGGGGCGTTTTCATCACAAAACCGATTTTTGTGCCTTAAATTTTTAACTAGGACTCTGAAATTTCATATCTGGGCTTCCAAGAAAAAGATACAGTACAAGTGTAAAATTTTTTTACATCCGCCCACTGCCACGCCTACTTTTTTATAACTTCACGAAATTATATGAAACCGAAACATTTTGTTAAGACCAAATATTTGGGTATTTAGATTCCCTACAATTCACCCATAGAACAGTTTTGGCCACGCCCACTTTTTGGGGGCGTTATCATCATAAAACCTATTTTGATAAATTTTTACATGTAACATCCTCAAACGTTCGACATTATAGCTATATTTGAGTACAGAATGCAATTTTGCCACGCCCATTTAATAGAGAGGAGGATAGGGTATCATACGATCCGTTCCAGACGGATTGTAGCTTTTCTGTATGTTTTTTATAAGTCTCCGAAGCTCTTTTCGTTTCCTTAGGAATTCTTCCCGTATCTCTTCGGAATTTTCTCTTTGTCTTTGCCTTCCTCGCTGCTGGCGTCTTCGTAGTTTTAGGCAGTCTGCTCTCAGCTTAGCGATGCTGTCTTTCCACCAGTACACCGGTGTTCTCCCATTTCCGTTTCCTTTACGTGGCATGGATGCGTCGCATCTTTGGGTGAGGAAAGTTGTTACCTTTTTAGCCTTTTCTTCAGCTGTGCCCCTGGGTTTTTCCATATTGCTCAGCCAATTCCTCGTATATCAGCCACAAGTGCATCCAGCAACTGTTGGTATTCTGCCATGCTCGCACTCGGTGGGGCATAACAGCTGAAGAAGTGGATGCCCTTAATTTTGGCGTAGGCGATATTCGGCTTTTTGTTTGCGTTTTTGCGCTCGATTGCATAGTTACCGAATGTATATATCGCTGCTCTCTTGGTGGAATCATCTACCCATCTTGCATTGACGTGGAAAGCTTTATACTGCTCGCATATAAGGGCTAGGTCTTTTTCCTCTCTTAGTTTCTTACATTCTGGGTCGCATATTGCACATTTTGGGTCCGCTGTGCAATTAATGGCAGTGTGTCCCTTGCATCCGCATCTTAGGCATATTCCTGTTCGATCTACTTCATTTTTGCAGTGCCTAGCAATGTGTCCTTACTCAAAGCACTTGAAACATCTTGTTGGCAACATGAGCTCGCGCACTCTGCATCTAACCCATCCTATCTTTATGCGTCCTGCAGCGATTATTATGTTTGCCACGTCTGCTGAGAGGTTGATAAGGGCAGTTTGTGTTCTGTCTTTTGTCATTCTCAAGGATTTAATAGCATCCTTTGTGATGCTCGCTGCTGTTTGAATCTGATCCGCTATTGCCGCGCAGATCTCCTCTGTGGTTGTCGCTTCATCTAGGTCGCGGATCTCGAACGTTACTCGTTGGCACAACGATTTTACATTAGCTTCTGATTGGAGGATTTTGGACATATCTTCCTTGAATTTCGCGGTCTGTTCATCGCTACCTCTCTTGAGCGATATAAGCAGCTCACCCTTTTCTGTCTTCCTGATCTTGTTTACGTTTTCCCCAAGATCTTTAAGTTCAGGGTTCGCTCTCATCATTTTGAGCATGTTTGCGTAGGACATCTCTCCCGTTTTCGCGATTACAATAGCATCAGACCTTCTGGGTTTTCATCCGTTTTGCCTTTGGGAGGCTTTTTTTATACCCTATCCTAAGGGTATATTAAGTTTGACACATAGTTTGTAACATAGAGAAATAATCGAGATAGACCCTATAAAGTATATATATTCGTGATCAGCATCAATAGCGAAATCGATTGAGCGATGACCGTCCGTCCGTCCGTCCGTCCGTCCGTCCGTATGTCACCGCTTTTTGGGCCTTAAATTTTTAGCTAGAACGATGAAATTTCATATCTGGGCTTCCGAGAAAAAGATACAGTACAAGTGTAAAATTTTTTTACATCCGCCCACTGCCACGCCTACTTTTTTATAACTTCACTAAATTATATGAAACCGAAAAATTTTGTTAAGACCAAATATTTGGGTATATAGATTCCCTACAATTCACCCATAGAACTGTTTTGGCCACGCCCACTTTTTAGGGGCGTTATCATCAAAAAACCTATTTTGATAAAATTTTACATGTAACATCCTCAAACGTTCGACATTATAGCTATATTTGAGTACAATATGCAATGTGGATACGCCCACTTTATAGAGAGGAGGATAGGGTATCATACCATCCGTTCCAAACGGATTGTAGCTTTTCTGTATGTTTTTTATCCGCTTTCTTCTTCGTTCTCTCTACTTATGACCAGTTTTCGTTGTCTGGCTGCTTTTGTTTTGGGACTTTGTCAGGGTTCTCCTTTATTGGTTTTCCCTGCGGTCCTTCACTCGTTAGTGGCTTCTGCTGACGTTTCGAGCTCGAGGTTTCGGCCATTGGCTCCGGTTTCCTTTTGGCGTCCAGGGCGATGTCTGGGAAGCATTGTTCTTCCTGATAACCTCCTTTCCTCTGTCGTCATGCATCTCAATTGCGGACAGCTCATAGAGCGCTTTGATGCTATCAATCGCATCTCCCATGGGCTGGTGGATGGAGCGCCTTCTCCCATCCTCTACCATGTCCACTAGGCTTTTTATCTGTTCTCCGAGTTTCTGGAAGACAGATAACTGATGAGTAGTATCACTTATCACTTCACTCTTTGGTGTGTTGTCAGGTCGTTGAGTGGATTGAGTTGCTGCCTGGCCTTTCGGTGACCTAGCTATTCTAGAACTCCTTCGAAAGGGGTTATCCTCGGTCTCCATATTTCTATCGTCGTTTGAGTTTTTTTTTGTTGTAATTTGGTCCCCACTCAAAGTCGTGATCAATGTTCGGATGCGTAGTCACCTAAGGATCCCATGGTTATCTTTGAAGCAGTGAGGCCATGCAAGGGTTGACACAAGCCCTTATGGGGTTTTGTGCCAGAGCCAGATCGGTGCTAACCAGGAATGTTACATCTGGACCTACGCCACCAACTGAACGGCGACGAGACATTGAGCGTTCTTTGAGTCCTGCCAGGGTTTTAACGGGACGGGGGCGTTTGTAGCATTAGTCTGAGAGCCATTTCAACCGGATTTCACTACTGCCTACCGAGGTAACAGAATACTACAAACGTCAGCCCTCATAGCTTATCGGTTCCGAATCATTTTCCAGTATACCATAATTAAGACCTTACTGGGCTCAGTCTTAATGATCTATTTATTTTACACATTATTATTTATGTATATGTGTGTGTCCTTATTAGTAGGACCTTTCGGGGCAAGGTGCTACACGTTGTGGCGGGTTCTTTTGGATCTCGCCAAATTACTCCTTCTGTGTCGCACGTTGTGACGGGTGCTTCTGGATTTCGCCATTTAAGTCTTTCTGTATCTCTCGTGGCTACCTCACAGGTAGAGAGCACTTATTTGAAGACGGTGCTTACTCGTCGTGTCTCAGAAAATTCATAGGGGTTCCGTTGGCCTTTTTAGCCACGCCCTCCTTCTCTGCCGGTCTTGGTCGGGAGCTGCTTATTGGGTATTCGCAGCTAGCCTACGTTTTTGTAGGCCGTTCACTATCCGCCACCTGTGACCCCCACAGTGGCCTGAGCTTAGCCCCACTAGCCCGTCTCACTAGTGCTGTGATACATATGTATGTAGATATGAGCATTTGTCAAACATAAATTAAATAATAAACATAAATAAAAGCATAAATTTGTCAAACTACTGTCTCAGGATCCGAGATGAGTTGAGTCACTTTTAAAAGATGTTTTTAATTTTTAATTTTATTTTAATTTAATTTTTACATAAGGTTTACGGATGCTTGTAATAAATGCTTGTAAAAGGATCTGATGTATATAGTAATGTATGGAACACATATTCGTTTGTTAAAGATCTTGAGCATTTTCTGCCATGATGAAGCCGAAAATATTTGTAATCTTTGTTGCGTGACTCTTGAGCGTCTTCCGAGAGTTGTCCAATTGTTTATTATGCTCTCTTCATGAATTAAAATTTTATGGACTGATGATGGCATATAATACCAGCATCAATCAGAACACCTGATGACAAAGCTTGTAGAATTACATGCAATCTGCGTATTAGTGCTTCATCAACACCTGTTATTTCTGCAGAACAACTAGCGTTACTAAAAAATCTTCTTGCCGTATTACCATAATAAGAGTTGCCGCTTACTTGTCGTGGTTTATCTATGATTAAACCCAATTCCTCGCGAAAACGTCTTTGAACTATATATTTCTTTTCTTCTTTTGATCGCTTGTTTTCATTATTAGTCGAGTCGCTGACCATTTTTTGAAGGAAAGATTGTATGATATGTGTAAAATCATCTCCATACACCTAATCCAGGCATGTAATGTGGATAATCCATACCGAAAACAATTTTCGTCTTCTGGCCTAGCAGTGACTTTCGTTAAATCGTTCATTAGACGTTGAGTGGCATTACAAATAGTACATGTAGAACTTAAAGGAGTGTCAGTTAATACCTGAGCCACTTTTCCGTCTATCATTGTTAAGAAAAGTTTATGTTTAATCTGGATTTCTTCACCATATCTTTTAATCAACAATGAATACAAATTGTCAATTTGATTTTAAATATTACCCACAAAAGCTCTAGTTTTCTAGGGAGTTTCTTTGGAAATCTCGATCGAAGTAGGCCGACAAAACCTTACAGACGAGGGCACAGGATTTTGCCAGATTATAACGCCAGTTGCTTCATCAACTAACCTTATGGGAACAACGGACGTTATGAACAAATTTGCATCTGAAATAAGTTCAGACTCCTTGGGAACTTGTTGTTTGTATTCACTTTGCCGATGAGCCGTCACAGCGCCACTTGCTATATAAAATCCAGTTTTTTTGACCCAATTGTACACACAGTGTCAATTAATAGAATTCTAGTTGCTGTGTGATTCAACAAATCTTGTAAAAAAATTATTTTTGCATATGTGTAAGTGATTTCAATCGATGAGACAGGTGGGTAAAAGCTTTGTTTACAGTTCCGTATTTTGCAATAAGGTGGCAGTAAAAAACAATCTCTTTCATTTGTAAGATTTCTCAAGTACAAATATTGAGCTTTGGTAAGATCCAAGTCAATGTAAACACTTAACACTTCTTCTTGAAGGCATGCAGAGAATTGATTCGTCTTCTGCTGAAGGCATGCAGAGAATTGATTCGTCTTCTGCCATTCTAGTAGGCAGACTTAAAATGCTGATTGATGTGTGTAAGGGTTGGATTGACGTAATTACTTCATTGTGTTTTGTGTCGCGGAAGAGAAAGCATGTCTAACGGGAAATTAAAGGACGATGAAGACCGAGCATTCGTATCGGAATTCATTGAAACCCATCAGTCATTATCGTGTTTATGGGATGTGAAAAGAAAAGACTATAGCGACCGAAACAAAAAATTGCAGCAATACGAAGTGTTAATGGAAAAATATAAAGAAAAGTATTCTGATGCACAAAAAGCGAAAATAAATACATTAAGAACGAATTTTCGGCGCGAGCTAAAACGTTTAAATGATTTAAACAAAAGTGGATCCGGTGTTGATAATTTCAACGAACCAACTCTTTGGTATTTTAATGAAATTAGTTTCATTAAAGACAGCGAATCTTCGTGTTCATCTCGCAGTACAATTGAAGAAGAAGACAACCAAGTAAGTACTTTTTTATACCCTATCCTAAGGGTATATTAAGTTTGACACATAGTTTGTAACATAGAGAAATAATTGAGATAGACCCTATAAAGTATATATATTCGTGATCAGCATCAATAGCGAAATCGATTGAGCGATGACCGTCCGTCCGTCCGTATGTCACCGCTTTTTGGGCCTTAAATTTTGAGCTAGGACGATGAAATTTCATATCTGGGCTTCTGAGAAAAAGATACAGTACAAGTGTAAAAATTTTTGAAATCCGCCCACTGCCACGCCCACTTTTTCATAACTTCACTAAATTATATGAAACCGAAAAATTTTGTTAAGACCAAATATTTGGGTATTTAGATTCCCTACAATTCACCCATAGAACAGTTTTGGCCACGCCCACTTTTTGGGGGCGTTATCATCAAAAAACCTATTTTGATAAAATTTTACATGTAACATCCTCAAACGTTCGACATTATAGCTATATTTGAGTACAAAATGCAATTTGGCCACGCCCACTTTATAAAGAGGAGGATAGGGTATCAGACGATCCGTTCCAGACGGATTGTAGCTTTTCTGTATGTTTTTTTATATATTAAGCAAGATTAGTGACAATGTTTTGCCATGAAACTTGGCCCTCATTATTAAAATGTTCGCAATATACTTGTCGTACATGTTTCGCAATGTTTGAAGAATTTCGGGATTGTGAGTTTTGTAAAGATGTCAACAAATTATTACTCTCTCCACGATCCTTCTATTACTATTCCGGTTTCCAAATCCTCTGCGTCGATAGAACCGCTTGGAAGGAATTTCGGCGCAGTTTTCCGTCTGAGAAAATTATGAAGGTAACAGCAAGCTAAAACAACTATTTGTGTTTTCTCTGGTGATAATTGAATTGTCCGCTGAAATATACCAATTCGTGAAGTTAAGATACCAAATGCATTTTCAACGATGCGCCGAGCTCGACTTAGCCGATAGTTAAAAATTATTTCTTTATCTCCAAGTCCAGTTTGCTCGAAAGGCTTCATAAAATGTTCAGTTTATTGAAAAGCATCATCGCCAAGAAATACGTAAGGTGCTTTGTTTTCGCTTGATGGCAATTTATCTGGTTCAGGTATATTAATCGAATTTTCCTGAAAAGCCTTTCCAAAAGATGTATGATGGAATACACCTACATCAGATATTCTGCCATTGACACCAACATCAGCAACGATAAATTCGTAATTTGAATCCAATACTGCCATTAATACTTCACTAAAAAACTTTTTATAGTTATAGTAGTAAGATCCAGAATGTGGTGGTTTTTTAATGGCGACGTGTTTGCCATCGACAGCTCCCAAACAATTTGGGAAATTCCAACGATCATTGAAGCCTTCTGCTATTTGTTTAAACTGGTCTTGCGTTTGAGGGATCTGTAACATACATACATTTAACATAAAGTTTTAATTGCATCTGAAATAATAAACATATTTTTTTGTGTATGCTTCTTTACAGGACGAAGGAGAACCAATCAGGAAAAAATTAAAGAAAAACAACGATCCAACAGATCAATTGATTGCTTTGGCTACCCAGCGGTTGCAAAAAGAGTCAGACAGTTTTAAGAAGATGGCTGATATTTGGGCATCGAAGTTGAGAGTTATGAATCTTAGTCAACAATTGTATGCTGAAAAATTTATAAATGAAATAATATTTGAAGGAGTTCTAGGGAACTTAAACAGGAACGCTGTTCAAATATTTCCTCAACGTACATCCACACCAAACTTCTCAGCATTTCGATTCTGACTCATATCTGGATTCATCTAATTCCTTCGATTCCAGGAAAAGCCGGCAACCTACCACTTCGAGTCAAGTTATTAGTTCTTTAATTACTCATCCCGGACGTGGAGTAAATAGGGTATTTTACAACTATGTACATCCGGTGTTAGAGCAAAGCACTCAATGTGAGACAGAGCAACAGGATTCAGAAACAGAATTGAATACTGCACACTATTTCTCTACGTTTCAGTAATATGTAAAAATGTATACACAAATATGTATTTTACTTTTCTTAAATAAATGAATTACTTACCTTTATGTACTCCTCTAAGCCACGTATTATTGCTTCACAAGTTTCCATCACTATTTTGCTGATTAATATTGCAGATATTGCGGTTGTAAATTTTAAATCCTCAAATGAATTCCCTGTAGCAAGATATCGCAACGTTGTAGAAAGCCGCTGGTTTACGGAAATCGCTTCACGCATGCATGTATCTTTTTTCATAATCAAAGGAGAAATTATTTTAAGCAATTCCTTGTAAGTAATATAATGTAATATCCATTCTCATAAAATTTTGATAATCGTCCTGTGCAGATATTTTCAATTCATTCAAAAGATTTTCATGTGTGAACTGATTCCTTTTTATACCCTATCCTAAGGGTATATTAAGTTTGACACATAGTTTGTAACATAGAGAAATAATCGAGATAGACCCTATAAAGTATATATATTCGTGATCAGCATCAATAACGAAATCGATTGAGCGATGACCGTCCGTCCGTCCGTCCGTCCGTCCGTCCGTATGTCACTGCTTTTTGGGCCTTAAATTTTGAGCTAGGACGATGAAATTTCATATCTAGGCTTCTGAGAAAAAGATACAGTACAAGTGTAAAAATTTTTGAAATCCGCCCACTGCCACGCCCACTTTTTCATAACTTCACTAAATTATATGAAACCGAAAAATTTTGTTAAGACCAAATATTTAGGCATTCAGATTCCCTACAATCCACCCATACAAAAGTTTTGGCCACGCCCACTTTTTGGGGCGTTTTCATCACAAAACCGAGTTTTGGGCCTTAAATTATTAACTAGGACTCTGAAATTTCATATCTTGGCTTCCAAGAAAAAGATACAGTACAAGTGTAAATTTTTTTTACATCCGCCCACTGCCACGCCTACTTTTTTATAACTTCACTAAATTATATGAAACCGAAAAATTTTGTTAAGACCAAATATTTAGGTATACAGATTCCCTACAATTCACCCATAGAACAGTTTTGGTCACGCCCACTTTTTGGGGGCGTTTTCGTCAAAAAACCGATTTTGATAAAATTTTACATGTAACATCCTCAAACGTTCGACATTATAGCTATATTTGAGTACAAAATGCAATTTGGCCACGCCCAGTTTATAGAGAGGAGGATAGGGTATCATACGATCCGTTCCAGACGGATTGTAGCTTTTCTGTATGTTTTTTTTAACCACTCCTTCATCCAAATTCTCTTTTTTCTCGAATTTTTTTCTTTTTCCTCTTTATGCAATGTGCAAGAGCAATGTATGCAATACGTACACCACGAAAACTCACAAAAACTAAAAATTTCACGTCAATCGAATGACCGTGTAAGGACCGCTTTATATTGTCTTTTGAAATTTGATAGTTTTCACGTAAAAATGTAGACAGGGCCGAAACATTTTTTCGGTTCTCAATATAGAAAACTAACACTTCCCGTTTTGATCAGATAAAAGAACTCATTGTAAACAATCTGGATATTAATATTCAGTATATTGAGATTATATTATATTATATTGAAACTTATAAAAAATATTAATGTGTAGGTACAATAACGTTTGTAACACACGTTTGAAAACTTCACGTGATAATACACTGTTGGACCTTTTATTACAAAATATCTTATAATTTCAAAAACCGCAAATAACCGCAACTGTTTCTTACACATGTAATAGGTAGACGCCTTGTGCTCGAAATGAAACAAAATTTACAACTTAGGCAAGTTTAGCTAACTGTCAAAAGTCTTGTCGAAATTGAAAAAACAATTTTTTATTGGTCATTTGATCATATCATATCATATGAGAAAAACTACGACAGCAATATTTTATCTCCAAATAGATATAACGGCAATAACTTTTTTTTTAATCTGCAGACAATAAGCTTTGCATATACATACATATGTATAATACAATATAACTTTTCTTGGAACTACTGCTAACAATTTAACTTTGTGCATATGTATATATTTTGCGAGGCAAAATTTACAGAATTTGCATAATGTAAGTATCCAACGTAATTTACTATGTATTTTGTGTACTAAGTACATAAAAAACGAACTAAATATTAAACTATGACATCTTAACTTACAAATAAAACCAAAAAAATATGTAATTTTAAACATTCCTAAAAATCATTTTTGATCAGGACTTGTACTACCATATTCCATAGCTCGCCGGTTCGGACGGTCTTACGCGCGTGATGACCGTAAAGACACAAAAATCGATTTTAAAACGCCCAATCACAAAACTATCCCCCTTTGTAATATACCAGTATTTTGTTCACTAAATAAAACAATTTATTTCCTTTAATTCACAATTTTTATTTTTATATTTACTTCAAAGAATATTTCATAAAAGTGAACACTTTCAACATTCTTAATGAATTGCACAAACTAAAGTGTCTAACGCTGTACAAACGGCTCTAAATGTTACCTCTGTTAACAGAGATAAAAGAAGAAGAGAGAAACATAAAAAAGTAGCGTCAGATATCAGACCGGTACCATATTTTGGTCACTCTGTAAATGCATGATAGTGCATGGAAGTGTCCGATGTTTTGCAAAAACATTTTTACTTCGTTTAGCAACCTGCCGCTATGCAGCTAAGATCGTAAACATGTTTATCATATTCTTCCACAGCTACTGTTATGCAGCTGCAATTTGTACATGGCAATGCTGTGGTGCTTGGTTAAAATATGGTAAGCATGTTTACTTAAGAGGCCTCCACCCAAAAGTTCGAACTCAGAGTCGAACATACACATAGTTTAGAGAACAACCAATGGGTTAAAATATAAACTAGACAAATTTTTTTTCGAAATTAAAATGTTCGAAAATATTTTATTCAAATATATTTTTCAGTATTTGCCTTGGTGGCAAACTAACTAGTTATAGGAGGGTGTAGTTCTAAGTTTAATTTTTGTTTATATTTGCGTTGCTGGGCAACAATATGACTGAAGTAGTATTGTAGGAATGTATGGATATATTTCCTTGCTAGCATTAGGGCGAGCTTTAATTGTGTACGGGATTTTAATTTTGCCTCACAGCAAAACATGAAAAATTGAATTTTCGTATTTTATGAATAATTTCATATTTTGGCTATTTATTTCGACCGTTAAACAATTATAGCATACTACAGTAGTAATGTTTTCTGTTTGTAACGTAATTTTTGTTCTTCAAACAAGTAAGAAATATAAGTGTTGGGTTTTAAAAGACTTAGACCTTTGTATATGTATGCAATTCACTCTTTATTCTTAATAAATAACAAACTTAAATGGTATTAAATAGCTCGGCGTCTGATTCAATACTGACCCATACTACCAGGGAAAACAAAAAGAGTTTGACAGCTCAATCGTAAGTCGCTGCCATCGTATATTGTTAGTGTTGCCAACTTACTCCAACATCTCCCTCTTCTAAGTTTAGACGAAGACGCCTCGTTGAGCGTCTTAACACTGGCAGAGCATTCGAAGAAGACGATGACGACGACGTCTACTTGCAAAATGATTGGTTCTACTTCCAATGCTTGCGGCTGTTGTTGTACCGGAACCTCGAAACCGGAGAGTTCTGGGTACATCTCGGTCTGAATTGGTTCGCATGTGACCGAATTACTCGTCGATCTTGCAGTCTGATGCTATAAATTACTTCTCCTTCCTTGAATATAATCTTTCCAGCTGCCCATGTCCAAGAGTTTTGCTTATACACTTTAGGGAAAACCCTTTGACCAATGTTGAAGTGACGTGATCTAGCACCATGTTTGCGGTTGTAGCTCTTTTCCATGTGATGGTTCCCTTCTGTTTGAAGCGAAGCAGATTTTGGATGCAGTAAACTTAAATTCGTTAAATGTGTCTTCCTGTGAATAAGATGTCTGGCGATTTTGCATCTGGTGTACTTTTGCACGGTGTTGATCTGTAGCTCATTAGGAAAGTCTGCAAGTTTTCTTCGGTTGTCCCTTCCTGCTCTAATTTCTTTAAGGCTCGTTTGAGAGTATCGACGAACCTCTCCACTTGTCCGTTAGATTGAGGATTAAATGGGGCTGTCTTTAAATGTAGGATACCACGTTCTGCACAAAATTTTTCGAACTGAGTTGAGGTGAATTGGGTGCCATTGTCTGACACCAATTGTTGAGGGTTTCCAAACCTCTCGGATACTTCCGTTAGCTTTTCGATGCAAGCCCTTGTTGTTATAGGAGCTGTTTGAAAAATCTCAGGCCACTTTGAGTAGGCATCGATGATTAGAAAAAAATATTTCCCGTTGACTGGGCCTGCGATGTCAATAAGTACTCGTTGCATTGGTTGTCCTGCCAATGGCCACGACTGCAACTCGTCTTTGATTGGAGACTTCGCAACGCTCGCGCAGGCTTGACAGTCTTTTACGAACTCCTTGATGTCCTGGTCGATGTTAGGCCAATATGCATGATTTCTGGCCAAGGACGTCATGCGTTTTATGCCCGGATGACCTTTGTGAAGTTGTTGTAAGACTACAGCTCTGAGTTTATTTGGAATGATGACTCTGTTTCCATACAACAAACATCCGTCCACTGTAGACAATGCATCTCGGCGAGTGTAAAATTGTTGGAAGTTTGGGGGTAGCCATTCCTAACATAATGGAAAACTTTTTGTAAGTTATCGTCTCTTCGTGTCGCAACTTTGACCGTCTTCGCCGTGATAGGTAGCGATTTCAAGACATCATCGAATTCACTTTAGATCTCGTCCTCAAAAGTTACACATCCAATGACAACGTCCTTGTCTACTTTTGGGTGTTTTGCGATGAGTCGTGATAACACGTCAACATAGCCAAAACTGGCTGTTGGAACGTATTGTATGTCGAAATCATATGTCATCAAAATAAGTGCCCAACGTTGTAAGCGACTACAGTGCTAGTCTGGTATACCTTTTTCGACCCGAAAATTGATAACAAGGGCTTATGGTCTTATCATGCGGTGGAACTTGGTTACTGCAAAGATAAGCGCGAGACCCTCCTTTTCAATTTGGCTGTAGTTCCTCTCAGCCGTCGTTAATGATCGCGCGGCATGATAAATTACCTTTTCTGTGCCATCAGGAAATTCGTGGGCGATGTATGCTCCTATACCCATGCTTGATGAATCCGCAGCCACTTTGATAGGCAATTTCGGATTGTAATGTGTCATCATCAAATCCGAAGAAAGAATTTCCTTGAACTTCTCAAACGAACGTTGACACTGCTTTGACCATTTTCATTCAGTTTTGTGCTTCAACAATTCATCTAATGGTGCCCTTATTTCCCTCATCTGTCTTATAAATTTGCCGTAATAATTTACTGCCCCAAGAAAAGCTCTTACCTGGCTTACATCTGTGGGAGTAGGCATGGTTTTTATGGCTTCTATCTTGGCGGGGTCAACATCTTTTCAGGTATTAACCCAATTTAATCTAAAAAAAATTCTGCCCTTTCGGTATATTTTCAAAATTGTTCTTCTTTATACCCTATCCTAAGGGTATATTAAGTTTGACACATAGTTTGTAACATAGAGAAATAATTGAGATAGACCCTATAAAGTATATATATTCGTGATCAGCATCAATAGCGAAATCGATTGAGCGATGACCGTCCGTCCGTCCGTCCGTCCGTATGTCACCGCTTTTTGGGCCTTAAATTTTGAGCTAGGACGATGAAATTTCATATCTGGGCTTCTGAGAAAAAGATACAGTACAAGTGTAAACATTTTTGAAATCCGCCCACTGCCACGCCCACTTTTTCATAACTTCACTAAATTATATGAAACCGAAAAATTTTGTTAAGACCAAATATTTAGGCATTCAGATTCCCTACAATCCACCCATACAAACATTTTGGCCACGCCCACTTTTTGGGGGCGTTTTCATCACAAAACCGATTTTTGGGCCTTAAATTTTTAACTAGGACGCTGAAATTTCATATCTGGGCTTCTGCGAAAAAGATACAGTACAAGTGTAAAATTTTTTTACATCCGCCCACTGCCACGCCTACTTTTTTATAACTTCACTAAATTACATGAAACCGAAAAATTTTGTTAAGACCAAATATTTGGGTATTTAGATTCCCTACAATTCACCCATAGAACAGTTTTGGCCACGCCCACTTTTTGGGGGCGTTATCATCAAAAAACCTATTTTGATAAAATTTTACATGTAACATCCTCAAACGTTCGACATTATAGCTATATTTGAGTACAAAATGCAATTTGGCCACGCCCAGTTTATAGAGAGGAGGATAGGGTATCATACGATCCGTTCCAGACGGATTGTAGCTTTTCTGTATGTTTTTTTTAACCACTCCTTCATCCAAATTCTCTTTTTTCTCGAATTTTTTTCTTTTTCCTCTTTATGCAATGTGCAAGAGCAATGTATGCAATACGTACACCACGAAAACTCACAAAAACTAAAAATTTCACGTCAATCGAATGACCGTGTAAGGACCGCTTTATATTGTCTTTTGAAATTTGATAGTTTTCACGTAAAAATGTAGACAGGGCCGAAACATTTTTTCGGTTCTCAATATAGAAAACTAACACTTCCCGTTTTGATCAGATAAAAGAACTCATTGTAAACAATCTGGATGTTAATATTCAGTATATTGAGATTATATTATATTATATTGAAACTTATAAAAAATATTAATGTGTAGGTACAATAACGTTTGTAACACACGTTTGAAAACTTCACGTGATAATACACTGTTGGACCTTTTATTACAAAATATCTTATAATTTCAAAAACCGCAAATAACCGCAACTGTTTCTTACACATGTAATAGGTAGACGCCTTGTGCTCGAAATGAAACAAAATTTACAACTTAGGCAAGTTTAGCTAACTGTCAAAAGTCTTGTCGAAATTGAAAAAACAATTTTTTATTGGTCATTTGATCATATCATATCATATGAGAAAAACTACGACAGCAATATTTTATCTCCAAATAGATATAACGGCAATAACTTTTTTTTTAATCTGCAGACAATAAGCTTTGCATATACATACATATGTATAATACAATATAACTTTTCTTGGAACTACTGCTAACAATTTAACTTTGTGCATATGTATATATTTTGCGAGGCAAAATTTACAGAATTTGCATAATGTAAGTATCCAACGTAATTTACTATGTATTTTGTGTACTAAGTACATAAAAAACGAACTAAATATTAAACTATGACATCTTAACTTACAAATAAAACCAAAAAAATATGTAATTTTAAACATTCCTAAAAATCATTTTTGATCAGGACTTGTACTACCATATTCCATAGCTCGCCGGTTCGGACGGTCTTACGCGCGTGATGACCGTAAAGACACAAAAATCGATTTTAAAACGCCCAATCACAAAACTATCCCCCTTTGTAATATACCAGTATTTTGTTCACTAAATAAAACAATTTATTTCCTTTAATTCACAATTTTTATTTTTATATTTACTTCAAAGAATATTTCATAAAAGTGAACACTTTCAACATTCTTAATGAATTGCACAAACTAAAGTGTCTAACGCTGTACAAACGGCTCTAAATGTTACCTCTGTTAACAGAGATAAAAGAAGAAGAGAGAAACATAAAAAAGTAGCGTCAGATATCAGACCGGTACCATATTTTGGTCACTCTGTAAATGCATGATAGTGCATGGAAGTGTCCGATGTTTTGCAAAAACATTTTTACTTCGTTTAGCAACCTGCCGCTATGCAGCTAAGATCGTAAACATGTTTATCATATTCTTCCACAGCTACTGTTATGCAGCTGCAATTTGTACATGGCAATGCTGTGGTGCTTGGTTAAAATATGGTAAGCATGTTTACTTAAGAGGCCTCCACCCAAAAGTTCGAACTCAGAGTCGAACATACACATAGTTTAGAGAACAACCAATGGGTTAAAATATAAACTAGACAAATTTTTTTTCGAAATTAAAATGTTCGAAAATATTTTATTCAAATATATTTTTCAGTATTTGCCTTGGTGGCAAACTAACTAGTTATAGGAGGGTGTAGTTCTAAGTTTAATTTTTGTTTATATTTGCGTTGCTGGGCAACAATATGACTGAAGTAGTATTGTAGGAATGTATGGATATATTTCCTTGCTAGTATTAGGGCGAGCTTTAATTGTGTACGGGATTTTAATTTTGCCTCACAGCAAAACATGAAAAATTGAATTTTCGTATTTTATGAATAATTTCATATTTTGGCTATTTATTTCGACCGTTAAACAATTATAGCATACTACAGTAGTAATGTTTTCTGTTTGTAACGTAATTTTTGTTCTTCAAACAAGTAAGAAATATAAGTGTTGGGTTTTAAAAGACTTAGACCTTTGTATATGTATGCAATTCACTCTTTATTCTTAATAAATAACAAACTTAAATGGTATTAAATAGCTCGGCGTCTGATTCAATACTGACCCATACTACCAGGGAAAACAAAAAGAGTTTGACAGCTCAATCGTAAGTCGCTGCCATCGTATATTGTTAGTGTTGCCAACTTACTCCAACATCTCCCTCTTCTAAGTTTAGACGAAGACGCCTCGTTGAGCGTCTTAACACTGGCAGAGCATTCGAAGAAGACGATGACGACGACGTCTACTTGCAAAATGATTGGTTCTACTTCCAATGCTTGCGGCTGTTGTTGTACCGGAACCTCGAAACCGGAGAGTTCTGGGTACATCTCGGTCTGAATTGGTTCGCATGTGACCGAATTACTCGTCGATCTTGCAGTCTGATGCTATAAATTACTTCTCCTTCCTTGAATATAATCTTTCCAGCTGCCCATGTCCAAGAGTTTTGCTTATACACTTTAGGGAAAACCCTTTGACCAATGTTGAAGTGACGTGATCTAGCACCATGTTTGCGGTTGTAGCTCTTTTCCATGTGATGGTTCCCTTCTGTTTGAAGCGAAGCAGATTTTGGATGCAGTAAACTTAAATTCGTTAAATGTGTCTTCCTGTGAATAAGATGTCTGGCGATTTTGCATCTGGTGTACTTTTGCACGGTGTTGATCTGTAGCTCATTAGGAAAGTCTGCAAGTTTTCTTCGGTTGTCCCTTCCTGCTCTAATTTCTTTAAGGCTCGTTTGAGAGTATCGACGAACCTCTCCACTTGTCCGTTAGATTGAGGATTAAATGGGGCTGTCTTTAAATGTAGGATACCACGTTCTGCACAAAATTTTTCGAACTGAGTTGAGGTGAATTGGGTGCCATTGTCTGACACCAATTGTTGAGGGTTTCCAAACCTCTCGGATACTTCCGTTAGCTTTTCGATGCAAGCCCTTGTTGTTATAGGAGCTGTTTGAAAAATCTCAGGCCACTTTGAGTAGGCATCGATGATTAGAAAAAAATATTTCCCGTTGACTGGGCCTGCGATGTCAATAAGTACTCGTTGCATTGGTTGTCCTGCCAATGGCCACGACTGCAACTCGTCTTTGATTGGAGACTTCGCAACGCTCGCGCAGGCTTGACAGTCTTTTACGAACTCCTTGATGTCCTGGTCGATGTTAGGCCAATATGCATGATTTCTGGCCAAGGACGTCATGCGTTTTATGCCCGGATGACCTTTGTGAAGTTGTTGTAAGACTACAGCTCTGAGTTTATTTGGAATGATGACTCTGTTTCCATACAACAAACATCCGTCCACTGTAGACAATGCATCTCGGCGAGTGTAAAATTGTTGGAAGTTTGGGGGTAGCCATTCCTAACATAATGGAAAACTTTTTGTAAGTTATCGTCTCTTCGTGTCGCAACTTTGACCGTCTTCGCCGTGATAGGTAGCGATTTCAAGACATCATCGAATTCACTTTAGATCTCGTCCTCAAAAGTTACACATCCAATGACAACGTCCTTGTCTACTTTTGGGTGTTTTGCGATGAGTCGTGATAACACGTCAACATAGCCAAAACTGGCTGTTGGAACGTATTGTATGTCGAAATCATATGTCATCAAAATAAGTGCCCAACGTTGTAAGCGACTACAGTGCTAGTCTGGTATACCTTTTTCGACCCGAAAATTGATAACAAGGGCTTATGGTCTTATCATGCGGTGGAACTTGGTTACTGCAAAGATAAGCGCGAGACCCTCCTTTTCAATTTGGCTGTAGTTCCTCTCAGCCGTCGTTAATGATCGCGCGGCATGATAAATTACCTTTTCTGTGCCATCAGGAAATTCGTGGGCGATGTATGCTCCTATACCCATGCTTGATGAATCCGCAGCCACTTTGATAGGCAATTTCGGATTGTAATGTGTCATCATCAAATCCGAAGAAAGAATTTCCTTGAACTTCTCAAACGAACGTTGACACTGCTTTGACCATTTTCATTCAGTTTTGTGCTTCAACAATTCATCTAATGGTGCCCTTATTTCCCTCATCTGTCTTATAAATTTGCCGTAATAATTTACTGCCCCAAGAAAAGCTCTTACCTGGCTTACATCTGTGGGAGTAGGCATGGTTTTTATGGCTTCTATCTTGGCGGGGTCAACATCTTTTCAGGTATTAACCCAATTTAATCTAAAAAAAATTCTGCCCTTTCGGTATATTTTCAAAATTGTTCTTCTTTATACCCTATCCTAAGGGTATATTAAGTTTGACACATAGTTTGTAACATAGAGAAATAATTGAGATAGACCCTATAAAGTATATATATTCGTGATCAGCATCAATAGCGAAATCGATTGAGCGATGACCGTCCGTCCGTCCGTCCGTATGTCACCGCTTTTTGGGCCTTAAATTTTGAGCTAGGACGATGAAATTTCATATCTGGGCTTCTGAGAAAAAGATACAGTACAAGTGTAAACATTTTTGAAATCCGCCCACTGCCACGCCCACTTTTTCATAACTTCACTAAATTATATGAAACCGAAAAATTTTGTTAAGACCAAATATTTAGGCATTCAGATTCCCTACAATCCACCCATACAAACATTTTGGCCACGCCCACTTTTTGGGGGCGTTTTCATCACAAAACCGATTTTTGGGCCTTAAATTTTTAACTAGGACGCTGAAATTTCATATCTGGGCTTCTGCGAAAAAGATACAGTACAAGTGTAAAATTTTTTTACATCCGCCCACTGCCACGCCTACTTTTTTATAACTTCACTAAATTACATGAAACCGAAAAATTTTGTTAAGACCAAATATTTGGGTATTTAGATTCCCTACAATTCACCCATAGAACAGTTTTGGCCACGCCCACTTTTTGGGGGCGTTATCATCAAAAAACCTATTTTGATAAAATTTTACATGTAACATCCTCAAACGTTCGACATTATAGCTATATTTGAGTACAAAATGCAATTTGGCCACGCCCACTTTATAAAGAGGAGGATAGGGTATCAGAAGATCCGTTCCAGACGGATTGTAGCTTTTCTGTATGTTTTTGTTAATAAGTTATTCTTTTTTAACCGCCTCAATTATTCGTAAAAGTTTTCTCTATGCAACCTTGGACTATATGCATCTGTTGTCCAGGAATAATCACAAAATATTGTAATGAAATAATTGTGTATTTTAAGAGTACATAGTACGAGTAAATAAAATGATACTATCTGTTTGAATATCCATTACTAAAAGTTGATACGTTTCCTTCCAAAAAGTTTGGCAACGATTGAATTATGATGTTCAGCCAGGTTGTTGTATTCATAACGACACTTCTAGTAGGTAAAAATATTTAACTCATAAATGCCGAGATTTTTCATAATTGGAATTAAATTGATATCTTTCTTGTTACACAGGATGGACAGCTATCATGGTCGCCAAAAATATGATTAATGACATAGTACATATGTATCTTCTTTAATCGCCTTTATAGCTTTAGCTTCTAATAAACGTTCATATCTTCTGAACTCAATAGCGCTTAAGATATCTTTCCTAATCCTTTCTAATTGCATTTAAAGCCCTGAGCCCTGTTTTATGCTTTATTCTTTTTATTTTTAAGGTTCAAGAGTCTCTTGTTAAACCAGGGTGGGTGAGAGGAAGATTTGCTTAACTTTCTCGGAACAAAGCGTTCCTTAATGTCGTTAAGAATAGAACAAAAGGTGTCGTACATAGTTCCCAGATTTGATGACGATAAAACTAGTTCCCACGGTATAGATTCCAAGCAAATGCTCATTGCATCAAAGTTATAACTATAATATAATTTTTGATTACAACAAGGTTTCTGATAATGAAATTTAGAAAATTCGGCTACAAAGGCTATATGAGGTAAGACATTGTTAAACATACAGAAAAGCTACAATCCGTCTGGAACGGATCGTATGATACCCTATCCTCCTTTCTATAAAGTGCTCATGCCCAAATTGCATTTGGTACTCAAATATGGCTATAACGTCGAACGTTTGAGGATGTTACATGTGAAATTTCATGAAAATCGGTTTTTTGATGAAAACGCCCCCAAAAAGTGGGCGTGGCCAAAACTGTTCTATGGGTGAATTGTAGGGAATCTAAATACCCAAATATTTGGTCTTAACAAAATTTTTCGGTTTCATATAATTTAGTGAAGTTCTAAAAAAGTAGGCGTGGCAGTGGGCGGATGTAAAAAAAAATTACACTTCTACTGTATCTTTTCGTCAGAAGCCCAGATATGAGATTTCAGCGTCCTAGTTAAATATTTAAGGCCCAAAAATCGGTTTTATGATGAAAACGCCCCCAAAAAGTGGGCGTGGCCAAAGCTTTTGTATGGTTGGATTGTAGGAAATCTGAATGCCTAAATATTTGGTCTTAACAAAATTTTTCGGTTTCATATAATTTAGTGAAGTTATGAAAAAGTGGGCGTGGCAGTGGGCGGATTTCAAAAATTTTTACACTTGTACTGTATCTTTTTCTCAGAAGCCCAGATATGAAATTTCATCGTCCTAGCTCAAAATTTAAGGCCCAAAAAGCGGTGACATACGGACGGACGGACGGACGGACGGTCATCGCTCAATCGATTTCGCTATTGATGCTGATCACGAATATATATACTTTATAGGGTCTATCTCGATTATTTCTCTATGTTACAAACTATGTGTCAAACTTAATATACCCTTAGGATAGGGTATAAAAATAGGTGCAATATCTGAAGAAACATTTACAACAAATTCTTTATCTACAAACATTAGATCTAAGATACGATTAAGATGATTTTTAATAAAATTTACTTGGATTAAGTCATATTGACTAAAAAAATCTATAAACTCAATCTCTTTGTCCGTAATAGCATTAAAAGGTAACAAGTAATTTACTTCATTATCAAATTCCGATACAATGTTCCCCAAATTAAAATCGCCAGTGAACATCACATGTTGAGATGGGCTTAAATTATCCAATACGGAACGAGAATTATCAAGGTGCAAATTATATATGTAGATCCAAAGAACTTTTCGGAGGTATATAACTGACGATTAAGAATAGGACAAAAATAGACTCAAAAGATATTTTAACAATTAATTGATCTACATCCAGATTAGCAGAAGGGGAAAAATTATTAGATGGTAGTTCCAGTTGTCCGCAGGAATGCGTACTGCGAACTGCAATCAGAACTCCTCCACATCTAATCTGCCCAGTAGTGATCACATAGCGATCCTTTCGGAAGACATTGCAGGAGGGACTACTAAAAATTTCAGATGTAAAATGACAGTCTGACAGCCAAGTTTCAGTAAAAACAATAATGTCATAATCTACGGATGTTGATAATGCAAAAAGTTTTGCAATTTTAGATCTCATACTTCCAACATTTTGGTAATATATTGAGTAGTTATTTTTATAATCACTACGAAGGCATTTGTTCAGGTCTAATCGTTTTTTGGATGATTACTGTTGACAAGGGGAACTGAGCTGCTGCTAGATGATGTATTACCAATCCTAGGAACATGTTCATGTACCAAAGTTCCTTCCAGCCAGAAATATTTGCAAAGCAGGAGATCGAAGCAGGTATCAGGAACAATCAGCTTAAAAGACGAAATTTCTCGAGGTACCTTAAAGTTGAATTTAAAACATCTTATGGATGACGAAGCGGAAGAAATTTTGCTTTTGATGTAGTTGGTGACATCGTCGACGGAAGTGGTAGAAGCCAGCATTGAAACGAAAATAGATTTCCGAGGAGGTATCTTCACTACCATCAAATTAACTGTTGATTCTTGCTCTGTATGACGGGAATGGTGAAGTGGGAGCAGAAATAGGTGGATTCATCACAGGATCAGGTGACAGTTGAACAGCCAGTACAGCATCAGGTGGACATAATGAAGAGGCAGGAGGTATAGAATCGATCCTCGACTTTTCACGCGAATTAGATCGCAGAACTCTTTTGACATGAGGAGGTTCCAGTTGATGAACATCATGAGGGATTTCTTGAACCAGGCTGGAGCAGTTGGATTCCTCAGATGTACGAACGTCAGATTGCACCACAGATTGCTGATTATCAAACAGTTTTTCTTTATGGGAAGACTGATCAACGCTTGAAAATCTTTCATCAAGCTTCTTGGCACTTGACACATCGAAGTTAAATACGTCTTGTATTTCTGAAAATAACTGCGAGAGGCAATTAAACGCTTTCTGAAGCTTGACAATTTTCCAATGCAGGACGTCAGGTGAAATATTCCGATATTTCTCACAGTAAAAACAAAGACCTGGAGTAGAAATGATTTTGTCAATGTCCTTTATTATTATTTATATTCATATTACTTATTCCTCACTTTATTTATGTATACCATGTCCACTCCTGACGTTTTACCCATTTCCTTCTCCTCTGCTCTTCTTTTTTTACTGCTGTGTTGTTTCATAAACCAAATTTTTAGAGTTTGCCGTATTCTCTGTAATGAACATTGTTTCGAATATGGATAATAATATTGTATCCAATGAGAACCATGGTGTGAATGAAAATGTTACTCGAATAATGTTGAATGTTTTGTCAAAGCAAAAGAATGGACTTAGAGTGTGTCATATCAATGCGCGTAGTCTTAACTCTTGTAAACTTGACTATTTGCGGTTTTTACTATGTGTTTCGTCTATTGATGTTAGTTGTATTGACGAGACGTGGTTTAAACCAGATACACCTGATGAAATGTACAAAATAGAGAATTATAATTTATTTCATAATGACCGGATAACTAGTACCATTGGGGGAGGAGTTGCGATTTATTGTAATTCTTCCTTAAATTGCCGAGTGGTCTGTAAATCAGAGAGTGGTTCTGTTGAATACTTAATATTAGAAATTTTTGATAATTGCATTAAATGTCTGATTTCGTGTTGCAATATCCCTGACCGACGATTATCGCCAGAACCAGCGCTATCCGAGAACTTAATTGTGTGTGGCGACTTTAATTCCAATTTGTTAAAAAATGATTCTCGTGCGCTTCAAATTAATGACTTTGCATCTTCCAGTGGTCTTACAATAATTAATGATTCTTTACCAACTTGTTTTCGACCGAATGCATCACCTAGTCTTCTTGATCTTATTTTAGTCTCTGATCCATCATCCGTTCTATTATACGATCAGCTATCTGTAGAAGGTATAAGTGAACATGAACTGCTTTTTTGCACCTACTATATACTTTTCTCTCATAATGTTTCACCGACATCGTTTAAGTTTAGAGATTTTAAATCAATTGATTTAGTATCCCTTTATACTGAGTCGTCTTTAACTCCCTGCGAATATTGTAGGTTGAGTGCTGATCCCAATGAAAAAGTGAAATACTTTCAACAATTTTTGGCTCATTTGTATGATAAACATGTACCTATAAAAACTGTTTCTGTGCAAAATCGAACATGCCCCTGGTTTACTTCTACAGTACTTAATGCGCTTAAAACTAGAAACAAGTTGTACTGCAAGTGGAAACAAAATCAGTCTCCTCTTAATTGGCTTGCCTATAAAGTAGCACGAAACAAGGTAACATGCATTGTTCGAGAGTCTAAGCGCAATTACTACTCCTCAACTCTACTACTGAGCAACTCCCTACCTCAAAAAACGCTGTGGAGGAATTTGCGACAAATAGGTATCAGCAACAGAGGTAGTAACGATTGTACAATAGACCCTGATGAACGATCACTTTCTTGGAAATGATGCGGAATTTGGTAATTCGGACTTCAATATTAATGCAGATACCATTGCACCACCCCAATCGGAATTTGAAGTGGTCACTGAGAACGAAGTGCTATGTATCGTAGCTTCCATAAAATCTAACGCTATTGATGAAGATGGGTTACCTATACGATTTGTGAAAATCCTGCTACCGCAAATTGTATGTCACTTAACGCACATAATAAACTTTTGCATTACGATATCGCATTTTCCCCAGTCCTGGAAGTATGCGAAAGTAATACCAATTGCGAAAAAAGGCGTATTCCATCGTTGCTGGCGATTACAGACCTATCAGCATTCTCCCATGCTTGTCAAAAGTTTTTGAGAAGGTCCTAGCTAAGCAGATTCAAAGTCATCTCTCTACCTATTCCCTCCTAACACCGTTTCAATCTGGCTTCAGAACTAAACATAGCTGCTCAACTGCAATGGTCAATATATTAGATGATATACGTCAAGAATTTGATAAGGGTTACATAACCTTGATAAAGTCAATCACTCGATTCTCTGCTGGAAACTTAAACACTTTTTTGGTTTCAGTGAACGAGCGGTAAAACTATTAAAGAATTTTCTATCTAACAGATACCAAAGAGTTGTTGTGAAAGGAAAATGCTCGGCTTTGAAACCCCTTATACAAGGTGTTCCTCAGGGTTCAATATTAGGACCTATATTGTTCTGCATTTTCATTAACGATCCGCCATTGGTATGCAAGCATATCTCAGTCCATACGCGGATGATGTACAACTCTATCTATCCCAACATCTTAATAGAATAGATGAACTTGTTCTACATCTCAATGAGGACTTATCCGCCATAAATAACTGGTCGCTTAGTAATGGGTTACTTATAAATCCAGCAAAATCCAAGGTGATACCTATCTCCAACAAGGTTTTCGACATGAATTGTATTTCTGACGTGTTGCTCTGCAAGAACAAATTGCAATTAGTAGAAAGAGTGAACACTCTTGGTTTTGTAATTAATCGTAGCATGTCTTGCTATGACCACATCAATTTAGTAATAGGTCGTATTTACGGGTGTTTGCGAAAACTATGGCTGACTGCCAATTTTGCTCCGATGGAGACTCGCCGAAGACTTGTTCGTACCCTTATAATTCCTATAATAACGTATGCTGAGGTCGTTTATTGCAGTCTCGACTCCTTATCTCAATATAAGCTCCAGATAGCTTTTAATGATGCTGTGCGGTATGTTCACGGACTTCGTAGGTATGACAAAATTTCTGTCTTTTCTATGAACCTGCTAGGGTGTACACTAACGGATTACCTAAATGCTAGAACTTGTATGATATTACATAACATCATAATATCGAAATCTCCAACGTATTTGTTCTCTAGGCTGGAATTTTCCCGTTCTCTCAGTACATTGAACATCAATATACCTTACTTTAAATGTTTAAATTCATCAAGACTGTTTTTCATTCACGCCATTAGGTTATGGAATTCCTTACCTTTGGACATCAAAGGTTCCTTACCTTTGGACATCAAAGGTATAAACACAAGCGTTAAATTCAAGCTAGCTATATTTAATTACTTTACATCGCAGCAGTAGAACCTTCCCCTACAATCCTTGTCCTTTCTTAATTGTATTTTATCTCTTCCTTTTTTCTCTTTAAATTTAACTTCAATTCTATAAAAATCCGTAATTTAAATTTCTTTAATTCTTATTTACTTAGTTTTTTCCTTTTTTTAACGATTAATAGAATGTATGTAATTTATTCTCAGTACTATAAAAGACACTGTCTTAATGTACATACCAATAATGGTAATTAAATTGAAATTGAATAAATTGAAATTTCCTTTGAGACCTATTCATTTTGCATTATCCGTTTCGAAGCAAATTCCGCACGAAATATTTAAATCGTTCGTGTTTTTTTTTACAAATTTAGCAATCGTGATTACTCATTGTTTATATTTGATAATAAAAATTTGCTGAGATGGCAACTCAATTTAGGCTTTTAGCAAGTGTTGAAACCAAAAGCTCGGCTCGATGATGTGGTTGAAAAAGATGCTGATATGTGGTTTCAGAATAAGATAAAAAATCGTGTGGTGAATATCAATCATGCATTAGCGGCAGAACACACTCTAAAAATTGTACTCACACGGACGACGAAGAAAGAAGACCAATTGATATCCAGATGATGGAAGAAGATGGGCGAGTTTTTCACTCAAATGCAGCCGTTGACGCACTTGCCAGTATGGAAAGAGAAACGGGAGTAGAGTGGTGAATATCAACGAACTCGCGGATAACTCAAACCATGAAACGAGTTAAAATGGTTAGGAAGCAACACAAGTTGAGTTTAGGTTGGATAAATCACGAAGATAGGCCGATAAAGAAAAGGGAGCCGATAATTCGTCAACTACCTATTGTAACAATTCACTCGAAGTGAATTTTAGTTTACATTAGTCACAGCTTTCAATTTGTTATGAAAATTTAGCATCAACTGATTGCAGCACTCAATTTTTGCTATCAGTCGTCGGTCATATGGATTGTTTTTAACCATTTTTTGTAAGAGCTGCTATCTCCAGCATTGTCAGGTACTAAAGTCCATTTTCTTTGACAATCATTTTGAAACCCTCAAGAAGCAAACCGGACTTCCTTTATGTTGAAGGTCCGCTGTATTTTATGTTACATAATTATGTTATCTGGGCATATGTAACACAGTATTTCTTTCGAAGGTCCAAGGAAATCACTTTCCCCGTACGCAAACTTTGACGATGCTGAAACTGTCTATTTACCAGTTTCGGAGTTAGGTACTTACAATACAGATAGAATGATTATGACTGCCAAGACTATTTGAAAGGGTTTAGAACTGATTTGCAATCTACGTACATAAACATATTAACTAATATTTAGATTAGGTATTGCGTTTCT
Organism: Xylota sylvarum; assembly: GCA_905220385.1. Taxonomy (NCBI): domain Eukaryota; kingdom Metazoa; phylum Arthropoda; class Insecta; order Diptera; family Syrphidae; genus Xylota; species Xylota sylvarum. The sequence goes on along the minus strand of CAJMZQ010000057.1, from coordinate 6,145,370 downwards.
GATTGTGTCCACTTTAGAGGTAACACACTTCTCACCAAGTTAACTTTAACTTTGTCAACTCTCGCAAAGAAGGATAAATACATTAAGCCACTTTTATATTGCAATCAATTCATTAGAAATATTGTACCAAATTTATACTTTTTTTACTTTAGCGGCTACATGGAATGTCCTTTTACCATTTTACCGAAAATTTAGTTTGAAAATATTACATGAAAATCATTGTTTAATTTGACTAAATTTAACAATTTTCAAACACTAATATCTCGGAAAAGAAGGAAAATTTTAAAATTCTGGTCGATCACATTGGAGATCTATTCATTACCTTTTCAAAGAGCCCAATATCCTATTATGCCAATAACGTTTTCTTATCGTAAAACTGTAAACCGATTTACAATTTTATGCAAAAAAGCGAAAGTTGTGTCCGGAATTTTCAAATATTACAGCAACAAAAACGTTTTTCAAAAATCTGGTCGATCACATTGCAGATGGAACTCTATTCTTTGATTTGTGATAATTACCATTTAAATCGGTTACTGATTCGCTGAATGGCATTGTAAACCGATTGCTCATTTTTCGCCTTTTTCATATTTTTTGGGTGGAGACCTCTTAAGAATTCATATTCCGTTGCTAACATGCGACTATATGGTGTACAGAATACATACGTACAGGCACCAGCTCCAGCGTGCTGGTTGTTTGTGTTTGCTTGTAACTCCTTGGGGCAAAGAGTGGGCCATTATTGATAGATGGGCTGGGATATAATTGAAACTCAGAAAATCAAAGATTTTTTCCAGGAATTTCTCATTAGCCATAGTAGCAGGGTAAATGCTTCGCCACAGTGAACACATTATACCTTTCGATTGGACATCGTTCTAGGAAACTATGTATACCCTATTCTGGAATTCGCCTACCTTTGAGGATTGTTATTGTCAATGACTTTTCAAATAAACAAGTTGTTGCCATGGAAAGGATGGAAACGAAAATATAATTAAAGGCGATTGTAAGCCCCCGACTTACCTAAATCTGAATCGTTATACCAATTTTATTATTTGATACGGATGTCAAATAACAAACAAATTACCGATACTGCTTGGGATAGAGATACTAATTTTAAGGAGGAAGTTAATCGTTGTCTAGGTGTTTTTCGGCTTAAGAGACCTTGTGCGAGATAAACTGTGGGTTGAGTACGGCCAACACGTCTTTAGGTTTTTTTTTTTTTTTATAAAATCCTTGCCCATATGGCTGACACTGCGACCAAAGAAGATCTATTGTATCAAAGGGTAATACTAAGCCAAGAGACGTTCCACCTCCCTTATGAAGGATAGTACGTCCTTAGCAGCGGAGTACCTTATCTCTGCTGAAGAACATATTTATGGAAAATACGCCTCCTTAACCAATGTAATGCTAGGCATTGACAGAGAATGTGCTCGGGGGATTCGTCATCTTTTAAACAGAACCTACATTCCATTGCTGGGCACAAATTGAGTTTGTTAAGGTGGTAACGCAGGCTGCAGTGGCTTGTGAGAAAGCTCACCAGCTTCCTAATGCTTTCCTTATCTAGATTAAGGATTTCCTTGTAGGAAAAAGGCCTGATTAATCTCTTGGATTGTCTCAGCCCCGGAACATTTTCCCAGTGAGCCAGACGAAGAGGAGGTACAAGTATTGATCAGCGCTGTAAGGTTCATTTCCTATGAACGCAGATTCTGAGCCAGCCCTAGCTAGTTCATCTGCAATTTCGGTGCCTGCAATTCCTTGATGACCAGGGACTCAACCAAGTTTCACCCTGTTGTGTCTGGCAAGAGATTGTAGTGCATCGTAGCAGCATGTAACTGATAAAGAGTCCATTAAGTTGGACGACAGCGCTTTAAGCGCTGCCTGGCTATCTGAAAACCAGTTTCCATCTTTGATCCGTCTGTGTACCAGATCAGACCTCTAGGGTCCAGTGTCGGAACACCATTAGACCAGTTTGCACGGTCCAATATCTCGACCTCAAATAACCTTCCAAAACAGTACTCCCTGACCATAATATCGGGGATAGTACAAAACATGTCCTTTTTGGGAATTGGGTCAAGAATTTTCAGGTGTCCCACATGATCGCCTGATTTATACTTGTATTCGAGTTGCAGTTTGATAGCGCATCTAGCGGCCGTCTTCCTAATGAAGATTTGTAAGGGAGAGAGCCCAACAACCGCTTCTAAAGCTGCCGTAGGGCAGGTGCGCATGGCACCCGTAATGCCGAGACATGCAATTCTTTGAAGCTTCTGAAGCTTCGTTGCCGTTGTCCGTTCAAGAACTTTCGGCCACCAAATAATGGCCGCGTACGTGATAATGGGCCTTACCATCATTGTATACAACCAATGTATCATTTTTGGACTTAGACCCCAAGTTCTGCAGTATAGGCGTCTACTGGCCCACATGGCCTTAGTGGCGCGCTCAATGGCGGACTTGATAGGAGAATTCCAGCTAAGCCGTTTATCAAGGATGACACCGAGATATTTAACCTCACTGGAATAGACTAAGGTGGTGCCTTTGATCGTAATAGGTCCCAGATTGACCAGTCTTTTTTTTGTAAAAGGCACTAGAACGGTTTAGCAAGGGTTGATGGATAGTCCTTCTCTGTTGCACCATTCTAACACGTATAGTAAAGCACACTGCATGACACTAGAAATGGTCGTGCTGTGTTTACCACTGATAAAAATCGTCAAGTCATCTGCATAACCAATGGCGATGTAGCCCTAATCTCTGAAGATCGACTAGGAGTTTGTCGATGACTAGTGACCATAGTAGAGGGGAGAGGACTCCTCCCTGGGGACATCCCTTAACTGCGGTCACAGACACTGACACTCCTCCAGAGGAGGAAGTAATAATTCGACTTTCCAGCATGGCCCGTATCCATTGGTTGGTCGAATCCTTGATACCTCTGCTAATAATTGCTCTTGCTATTGAGTCGTAGCCAGTGTTATCGAATGCGCCCTAAATGTCAAGAAAGGCACACAGGGCTATTTCCTTGGAACGTATAGTTCCTTCTACCTTCTCCACAAGATAGTAAAGAGCGCCTTCTGTTGATTTTCCTTTTCTGTATGCAAATTGACTTGAGTGCAGAGGGGTAGACGAATCTAGCCGACCTCTAATATGAACGTCAATGAGTCTCTCCATTGTTTTGAGGACAAATGATGTTAGACTTATAGGTCTATAAGATTTAGGCAGCTCACTAGGCCTATTGCCTGGTTTGGGGATAAATATTACATTTACCTGTCTCTAGGCTGTCGGGATGTAACCCCAATTGTAGCTGGCTTTAAATAAAGCAATCAAACCCGGCAGGATGAGACCAATTACCTTCTGCAAAAGCGTCGGGAATATACCATCACCGCCGAGGGCCTTAAATAGTTTAAAGGACCCTACAGCCCAGTTGACCTTATCCGGACTGAAAATTTTACCGGATAAACTGTTTACTCTACTTGCAATGCAGACCCTATGGTCAGATGCGTTCAGGTACATGTGAGGTACACGAGTGGACGAACCTGGATATGACCCTGAAGTAAGGTTCTAATAGTATCCACACGGTCCGTCGTGTAGGTGCCATCAGGCTTTTTTAGTAAACCTACACAATTAGCATGATCTTTCACAAGTGCCTTATGAATTCGTGCCGCTACTGGCATGTCAGCAATGTTTTCGCAGCATTTCCTCCATGTGGCACGTTTAGATCGTCTCAGTTCTGAGTTGTATTCTGTGAGAGCGAACCAATATTCGTCCCAACTCTTCGTGCGTTTAGCAACATTGAAGAGTTTTCTGATTTTCTGCCTTAGTTTGGCAAGCTGGTCATTCCACCAGGGAACCTTTCGTTTACACAAACTGGTTTTATGGACACAGCTGTCGTGATAGAAAGTAAGCAACAAATCATTTAATTGGTATGCTGCTTCATCTACGTCCCCTATGGACTCGATAGATGTAACTAGCATTTCTAATTTTGAGGGGACAAGCCCCCGATACAGATTCCAGTCCGTGGACTTGGGATCATATCTAGGTTACTTAGGTTACTTTGGCTCCTTTTTACACTGAAATCAACTTACTCTGCTTTCATATTCCTATTCAGCCCTACAGCGGTATAACCGTACCGAACTCTCGAATGAAGTTTCTATTTTTCAAAAAATATTGAAGGACATGTCCAAGAAGTTGGATTTTTACATAACGTGTTTGGGTTTGGGTATGTGGCATGGTATTCACTCTTCGTTTATCAAAATAATACTTCAATACATACTTCCGGTTTTGACTTATTTGACAAATTAGCAAAAATAATTTCAATTCTGAAACAAAAGGAAGAGTAAGAAACAAAAAGGAATAGATAATTTAATCTTAGATCTTATTTGCGTATATCGGTTTCAATCTTTACAATTGAGTGTGTACTATCTCGCGTGAACAATCCCAATACATATCTAATAGGTGATATAAATATTGATATACTCGGACTACCTTCGAGTAGTGATAGCTATGTTGTCCTATTGTCTTCTTTGGGCTTTGAGTCGTTAATTACACTTCCAACTAGAGTTACTGAAAATAGGAGATCCTGTATCGATCATATTTTTCTTCAGAAAAGAAATATCTATAACGTTTGTCCGTTTTTATTAAAATGGGATGTAACGGATCACTATCCTCTTGGTGTTTCATTTCATAATCTCTGAAAGGATCACAACAACAGAAAAAAAGGATGTCTATTCTAATAGTAATGAGCATTTGTACATGAAAATTAATTTCTCTAAGCTGAATGGTTATCTGACTGTGGAAACTTGGTTCGAGGATGTTACAATTAAAATTCTATCAAAATCGGTTTTTTTATGAAAACGCCCCCAAAAAGTGGGCGTGGCCAAAACTTTTGTATGGGTGGATTATAGGGAATCTGAATGCCTAAATATTTGGTCTTAACAAAATTTTTCGGTTTCATATAATTTAGTGAAGTTATGAAAAAGTGGGCGTGGCAGTGGGCGGATTTCAAAAATTTTTACACTTGTACTGTATCTTTTTCTAAGAAGCCCAGATATGAAATTTCATCGTCCTAGCTCAAAATTTAAGGCCCAAAAAGCGGTGACATACGGACGGACGGACGGACGGACGGTCATCGCTCAATCGATTTCGCTATTGATGCTGATCACGAATATATATACTTTATAGGGTCTATCGCGATTATTTCTCTATGTTACAAACTACATATGTGTCAAACTTAATATATCCTTAGGATAGGGTATAAAAACGACGAGAAAAGTATAACAAGAGTATAATAGAATTTATTACCAAGAGATGTTTTTTTTACACTGAAATCAACTTACTCTGCTTTCATATTCCTATTCAGCCCTACAGCGGTATAACCGTACCGAACTCTCGAATGAAGTTTCTATTTTTCAAAAAATATTGAAGGACATGTCCAAGAAGTTGGATTTTTACATAACGTGTTTGGGTTTGGGTATGTGGCATGGTATTCACTCTTCGTTTATCAAAATAATACTTCAATACATACTTCCGGTTTTGACTTATTTGACAAATTAGCAAAAATAATTTCAATTCTGAAACAAAAGGAAGAGTAAGAAACAAAAAGGAATAGATAATTTAATCTTAGATCTTATTTGCGTATATCGGTTTCAATCTTTACAATTGAGTGTGTACTATCTCGCGTGAACAATCCCAATACATATCTAATAGGTGATATAAATATTGATATACTCGGACTACCTTCGAGTAGTGATAGCTATGTTGTCCTATTGTCTTCTTTGGGCTTTGAGTCGTTAATTACACTTCCAACTAGAGTTACTGAAAATAGGAGATCCTGTATCGATCATATTTTTCTTCAGAAAAGAAATATCTATAACGTTTGTCCGTTTTTATTAAAATGGGATGTAACGGATCACTATCCTCTTGGTGTTTCATTTCATAATCTCTGAAAGGATCACAACAACAGAAAAAAAGGATGTCTATTCTAATAGTAATGAGCATTTGTACATGAAAATTAATTTCTCTAAGCTGAATGGTTATCTGACTGTGGAAACTTGGTTCGAGGATGTTACAATTAAAATTCTATCAAAATCGGTTTTTTTATGAAAACGCCCCCAAAAAGTGGGCGTGGCCAAAACTTTTGTATGGGTGGATTATAGGGAATCTGAATGCCTAAATATTTGGTCTTAACAAAATTTTTCGGTTTCATATAATTTAGTGAAGTTATGAAAAAGTGGGCGTGGCAGTGGGCGGATTTCAAAAATTTTTACACTTGTACTGTATCTTTTTCTAAGAAGCCCAGATATGAAATTTCATCGTCCTAGCTCAAAATTTAAGGCCCAAAAAGCGGTGACATACGGACGGACGGACGGACGGACGGTCATCGCTCAATCGATTTCGCTATTGATGCTGATCACGAATATATATACTTTATAGGGTCTATCTCGATTATTTCTCTATGTTACAAACTATGTGTCAAACTTAATATACCCTTAGGATAGGGTATAAAAAGAACTCTATTATAAGCGTTAGCTATATGAAAGCAGATTCAATGCTAAACGGCAGTGGCGTATACTGAATGATATATTAGCTAAAGGTTCAAACGAAAGCAGTCTTAAAGCTCTAAAACTAACTGATAGTTACTGAACTTGTTCTTTAAAAATATAGCCGACAAGTCTCAACTACCTCAAACAGGCTTCGCAGAAGAATCTTTTATTCTCAAATAGTATCCTGATTTTTCTTTGGTGTAGTTGATGAAGTTGAGGTGGTAGGTATGATTTCACACCTAAAACCCAAGCATTCATGTGGATGGGATGGTATAAGCAGCTTGGTTGTCAAAAGGATTAGTAGCCTTATAATTCGTCCACTAACATATTTAATCAATAGAAGTTTTGATACAGGTATTTTTCCTGAGTGTCTCAAAACTTCTATCATTGTACCTGTATATGAAAAAGGCGATTGTTCATGATATTTTTGCGTTATATAAACTTATTTACATTAACTAATAATATTTCTTAATTGTTTTCTCCATTTTTGAAAATTGCCAAACATTGTATAACACACCCTAATTCAATCAAACTTAAATCAAATGTGTAATGAGTAAAGAGAGTAAACTAAGCAACAGTTAATTGTACAGTCCATTTAATCTAATTATGTAACTTAACAGAGTTTTGCTTTGCCTCAGTCTCTTTCGCTGATGGATCGTCAAAGTGGTAACATCTCTTGGTAATAAATTCTATTATACTCTTGTTATACTTTTCTCGTCGTTTTTATACCCTATCCTAAGGATATATTAAGTTTGACACATATGTAGTTTGTAACATAGAGAAATAATCGCGATAGACCCTATAAAGTATATATATTCGTGATCAGCATCAATAGCGAAATCGATTGAGCGATGACCGTCCGTCCGTCCGTCCGTCTGTCCGTATGTCACCGCTTTTTGGGCCTTAAATTTTGAGCTAGGACGATGAAATTTCATATCTGGGCTTCTGAGAAAAAGATACAGTACAAGTGTAAACATTTTTTAAATCCGCCCACTGCCACGCCCACTTTTTCATAACTTCACTAAATTATATGAAACCGAAAAATTTTGTTAAGACCAAATACTTAGGCATTCAGATTCCCTACAATCCACCCATACAAAAGTTTTGGCCACGCCCACTTTTGGGGGCGTTTTCATCACAAAACCGATTTTTGGGCCTTAAAGTTTTAACTAGGACGCTGAAATTTCATATCTGGGCTTCCAAGAAAAAGATACAGTACAAGTGTAAAATTTTTTTACATCCGCCCACTGCCACGCCTACTTTTTTATAACTTCACTAAATTATATGAAACCGAAAAATTTTGTTAAGACCAAATATTTGGGTATTTACATTCCCTACAATTCACCCATAGAACAGTTTTGGCCACGCCCACTTTTTGGGGGCGTTATCATCAAAAAACCTATTTGATGAAAAATTTTACATGTAACATCCTCAAACGTTCGACATTATAGCTATATTTGAGTACAAAATGCAATTTGGCCACGCCCACTTTATAGACAGGAGGATAGGGTATCATACGATCCGTTCCAGACGGATTGTAGCTTTTCTGTATGTTTTATTCGCCAATTCTACAGTTTGAGATCCAATTCAATTTTCGTCGTTTAAACACAAATTTCGCGTTTGAGCAAAAACATTTTGGTCCTTCTTGTGCGGATTATTGAACTTTTTAATTAAATTGTGATTAATTAATCAAATTCTGTTAGAACAGAGTTTTTGTCATATGGACAAATAACTTATGTGCATGTGATAATTGTGCTCCTCGTGTTGAGGCAGACTCCGCGGGTAAGAGCATACATATTCGTATACATACATATGTATGTATGGATGTGGGAAATTTTTGTTAATAAATTCATCTGTGGAATATAGACATATATTAAAATTATACTTATATAATTCATCATTGCATGTGTGATTTCGTGATCGGAGTGCTGCAGTAGAAAAGGTTACGGTATTTCCCTCATAGTTCTTTAAATTATAATGGCTGCTAAGGCAATGAACACCATCAAGCAAAAACGTGGTCGCGCTAAGGGTTGTATCACGCGGACGGTAGCATTTGCGGAATCAATTAATCAATCGGTCGCTCTTTCCATGATCGAAAATCGTTTAACCAAACTTGATGAAGCGTGGACAGATTTCGGATCCCTTCAAAACGATCTTTATGAATTTTCCGGAGAAGCTGATTATTCTGACCCTGAGCCTGAGTACATTGAATATGAAGCAAAGTACTTTGCGGCTCATTCTATTTTGACCGAAGCGATTCGGAAGCGCAAACTCGCCGAAAATCCAAAGTCTTTGGGTTTTGATATGAGCGCAGATCATTCTGGTGTAGGTACTACGCAAACATCCCACCCTAATTTAATAAAATTACCAAAATTGTCAATACCTAGTTTTTCTGGCGATTACAAAGATTGGCCGGCTTTCAGAGACTTATTTCTTGGATCTGTGGAAAGCAATCCATCGTTGAGCTGTTCTCAAAAGTTTCATTACCTAAGGTCATTTTTAGTTGGTGATGCTTCTAATTTAATTAAACACATGTGCAGTTCGGAAACCAATTACCTAGAGGCTTGGGATAGGCTCGAAAAGCGCTATGATAGGAAACATTTGATAGTGCAATCCTTCGTGCAGTCATATCTTTCTCTACCAACATCTTCGGGAACCACTCAAACACTCCGGAAAATAACTGACGGAGCTGATGAGGTAATTCGTGGTTTAAACGCGTTAGATTCTACAGGTCGTGACCCATGGCTCATTTATCTTCTGCTGCAAAAGGTCGACTATGACTCTAAACAGGCATGGGCAGAAGAGGTAGGCACAAGAGATGATTCAACTATTGGCGAGCTGATTGATTTTCTTCATACTCGGTGTGATTCTTTGGAATCCTGTTCTTCCCTGTCTCGCTCTGTGCACACACGTACTAAAAACCAAGGAGCGATTAGAACGCATTTTGTTGAACAAGGCCCAGTTTGTCCAAAATGCAATTCAAATCACATGCTAATCAATTGTGAAGCTTTCGGTCTTCTTAATGTTGAAGACCGACGAAAATTTGTTAAGGAACGATCTTTATGCTTTAATTGCCTTCGGCAAGGTCATGTGGCAAATAAATGTAAATCACTGTTTCGCTGTAGGAGCTGTAAATCGAAACATCATTCGCTAGTGCATCCTATTGAAGTCAGGTCAACTACTCAATTGAGAGGGTCAATTAAGAGTAATGTTAATCCCTCAACTAATTCGTCGTCGTTTGAGGACTCTACAAGTCAGTCCTTGATTGTAAATCACTCACTTGAATCTACTCATCATTCTGTGGCTATTTTGCCTACTTCTATCGCTCGGGTTCAGGACAAGCAGGGAGCTTACCAGACTGTAAGACTTTTACTAGACACGGGATCCCAAGTCTCGTTTATCACCGAACACACTGTTCAACGCTTGGGACTTCCACGTAAACCTGGTCGGATTCCAGTTAAGGGAGTCGCATCCACTTCTGCAGGTACTACAAACGGAGTAGTATCAATTCGCTTGATATCTTGCTACACATCGGAGTTCGTCGAAGTCGATTGTTTTGTTCTATCGAGGTTAACATCACTGTTACCATCACATTTCTTGGCAAGCGCTCCTAATCGCAACAATCTTCTATCATTTCAACTCGCTGATCCATATTTTAATGAACCAGGTTCAATTGACATCCTAATAGGTGCTGATAGGGTATTCAACATTATTCGAGGACCTGCTAAGGACAATATACAAGGGCCCAGTATGATTCCAACAATATTTGGTTGGATCGTTGCTGGAAATTCGGTTCGTATTACTTCAGAAAACGAAGTAAAATCTTTTTGTACCAAGTTAGAGTTTGATCAACAATTCAATCTTGAACGCTTTTGGCATGTAGAAGAGGTTCATACAGAACCTACCCTAACCATAGCTGAGCAGAAAGCTGAGGACCATTTTTCGACCACTTATTCTAGAGGTTCTGATGGTCGATACATTGTGGAGCTTCCATTCAAAGATGCTGACAGGGTTGTTGATTTTGGTAACTCTTTTCACGTCGCTTTAAACCGTTTCTTATCGATCGAACGCAGATTCAAATCTGCCCCAGAAATGCATCAACAATATTCAACATTCATAAATGAATATCTGTCTTTAGGACATATGGAGGAAATTCCAGAAGAGTAGATTATTAAACCCACAACAAAATGTTTTTATCTTCCTCATCAGGCGGTATATAAAATGGATAGCAGTACAACCAAAATCCGTGTCGTATTCGATGGTTCTGCTAATGCTACCAATTCAATATCATTGAATGATTCCTTACTCGTTGGTCCTACTATACAGTCAGATATCTTTTCAGTATGTATACGTTTCCGTCGTCATGCGTATACATTATCGGGAGATGTCGAGAAAATGTATCGACAAATTCGGGTTTCTCAAAAGCATGTCGACTTCCAACGCATCATTTGGAGGGAGTCCAATCAACTTGTTTTGAAGCATTATCGGCTATTAACAGTCACCTACGGTACATCTTGTGCACCTTTTCTAGCCGTACGTACGCTCAAGCAGCTAGCATTGGATTCATCGGAAACATATCCTCGGGCTTCAAAGGTTGTACTCGAGGACTTCTATGTTGACGATGTCATAACAGGAGCTGACAGCATTGATGATCTCATTGCTCTACAATCGGAACTCTTCAGTCTTCTTAAAGGATCTGGTTTCCATTTGAGAAAGTGGACGACCAACTGTTGGCCGTTGCTGCTTTCATTACCAGAAGATCAAAGAGAGCTCTCACCGATTGATTTTGAAGAATCAACCTCAGTAAAATTATTAGGACTACAATGGTGTCCATCTAAAGACTGCTTCTCATACAAAGTGCGCCTAAACAACTCAGCTGTATATACAAAACGCCGCGTTTTATCAGAATCGTCTCGTATCTTTGACCCTATTGGATTTCTCGCACCAGTAACTGTCGGTATTAAGATATTCTTTCAAGAACTTTGGCGTGCTAAGCTTAAATGGGACGATGAGCTTCCCAAAGAATTAATTGACTCTTGGCAAAAGATTCGGAGTGAATTGAATCTTCTTGAAAACATTAAAGTTCCTAGAATCTTATGGATTCATAAAGAACATTTTGAATTTCACGCGTTTTGTGATGCCTCATTAGATGCGTACGCGACTGTAGTATATTGCAAAAGTGTGAACATCGACGGTAAAGTGAACGTTTCATTAGTAGCTTCAAAAAGCAAGGTTGCCCCTTTAAAAGTTTTGTCCTTACCACGATTGGAACTCTGTGGTGCTCTTCTCTTAGTTCGACTTGTTAACAAACTTAAAACTTCACTTAAGAAAAAGTATATTAAAATTTACGCGTGGACAGACTCATCTATTGTTCTCCATTGGTTGTCGGCACCACCCAAAAAATGGTCGGTATTCGTCGCGAATCGTACTTCGGAAATTTTGTCATCAATTTCATACGAATGTTGGAATCACGTAAGATCTGCCGACAATCCTGCTGACAGCGCTACCCGTGGAATATCACGTTCTCCTTTAGTAGTGAATGAGATATGGTGGAAGGGCCCGTCATGGCTTTGGAAGAATAAGGAGGACTGGCCGTCATCGGATTCATGTATTCATGATGTTCAGTGTAATGAACTCGAAGAGCGAAGTAAAGCCAAACTCCAGGTACTAGTATGCAACACCTCAAATGAAAACATTTTGGAAAATCTTATGATTAACTCTTCAAGCTGGTTAAAAACTGTTCGTATTGTAGCTTATAAATATCGGTTTATCTCAAATTCGCGCTCGGTAGCAAATTGTCGTACTTATAATTCACTAACAACACATGAAATTTCAAATGCTAAAACAAACTTAGTAAAATGTGCTCAGTCTTAAAAACAAAACTGAACTACGGAAGGGTCAAAAACTAAACTCTTTAGTGCCATTCATTGATTCGGTTGGTGTTCTTCGTGTTGGTTGACGTTTACAGGAATCGGACTTATCATACTGTGCAAAACATCCAATCATTTTAGAAAAATCGCATCCGATATCTCGTTTGATCGCTTTATACACTCATATAAAGTATTTACATGCCGGAGAGACACAAATGCTAGCGTTACTCAAACAGTGCTATTACATACTCGGGAGCAGAAACTTAGTACGTAGCATAGTGCACAAATGCGTTATTTGTTTTCGCCAACGACAAGGCGCGTCGTCGCAGCTTATGGGTAATCTTCCAGCGGAAAGAATTCGTTTTTCACGCCCATTCAGTAAGGTTGGTTGTGACTACGCCGGACCGATTACATTACGTTTGTCGCGCGGAAAAAATCCTCGATTCGTTAAAGCCTACATAGCAGTGTTTGTTTGCTTTGTCACTAAAGGCATTCATTTAGAACTCGTCGGTGATTTATCGTCGAACGCTTTTCTGATGGCCCTGGATCGGTTCGTGGCACGTCGCGGCAAACCTTCGGAAATTTGGAGCGACAACGGCACCAACTTTCAGGGAGCGAAGAGGTTACTCGACGAGATGTACGACTGTCTTCATAGTCAGAAACACCAAGATATTGTTGCTGATCATCTGTCGAAAGACAACATAGCTTGGCGGTTTATTCCCCCTTCGGCACCTCATTTCGGAGGTCTATGGGAAGCCGGGGTGAAATCCGTCAAGAAGCATCTCCGAAGGGTTATTGGTGGAAACAAGCTAACATATGAGGAAATGTATACGCTCCTGTCGAAGATCGAAGCTTTGCTTAATTCACGGCCAATGTGGTCTACGCCTGATAGTGAGCCCAGTGCCTTGACTCCTTCTCACTTCATGATAGGCGAACCATATACAGCTGTTCCGCAGCCTGAACTTTTCAACTCGACTTCTTTAAAAACTAATTGGTATCTTTTACAGGCACTCATGAAAGGGTTTTGGAAGCGATGGCATCGAGAATATTTGACATCTCTTCAGCAGCGTCCCAAATGGCAAAACTCTCAATCAAACATCAAGGAAGATGACATCGTTCTCCTGAAGGAACCTAATCTACCACCGTCGAAATGGATTCTTGGTCGCATTATTCATACCCATCCCGGCAAGGACAACAAGAATAGAGTCGTCACAGTCAGAACTCAATTGGGCGATTATGTTCGACCCATTGTTAAGGTTGCTCCACTACCGCTAGCTGAAAGTCCGTGCGGTCTTTCAGGGGGGGCTGAATGTTCATGATATTTTTGCGTTATATAAACTTATTTACATTAACTAATAATATTTCTTAATTGTTTTCTCCATTTTTGAAAATTGCCAAACATTGTATAACACACCCTAATTCAATCAAACTTAAATCAAATGTGTAATGAGTAAAGAGAGTAAACTAAGCAACAGTTAATTGTACAGTCCATTTAATCTAATTATGTAACTTAACAGATTTTTGCTTTGCCTCAGTCTCTTTCGCTGATGGATCGTCAAAGTGGTAACATCTCTTGGTAATAAATTCTATTATACTCTTGTTATACTTTTCTCGTCGTTTTTTATTCACCAATTCTACAGTTTGAGATCCAATTCAATTTTCGTCGTTTAAACACAAATTTCGCGTTTGAGTAAAAACAGCGATAGATGCGATCCAAATAACTACAGACCAATATCGTTGCTTTCAGTTTTCTCTAAGATTTTTGAGAAAATTATTTCTAATAGATTGCTTAAATTTATTGAGAAGTACAAGCTTCTTAGTGATTTTCAATTTGGTTTCCGGAAAGGGAAGTCTACTGAAGATGCCATAATGTCCTTCTTGACCAATATTCACGAGGCAATAGATAATAATAAAAAGTCGGGTGGTATATTTCTGGATTTAAATAAAGCATTTGACCTTGTTAATTATAAAATCCTACTAAAAGTACTATAGAGCTTTGGTTTCAGAAATAATATCCTCAGTTGGTTTTCGTCTTACCTAAGCAACAGAAAGCAACACGTTCGCATGAATTCAACCATGAGTGAATCCTCGCAGGGATCAGTACTTGGTCCTCTGCTCTTTATAATATATACAAATTCCATCTTTAAGTTGCATTTAAATGGTAAAATGGTTGCTTTTGCGGATGACTTGGCTCTTTCTTATGCTGCTCGCAGCGTTATTGACTTAATTCAACAGATGAATACGGACTTAACCTTGCTAAATGACTGGTTTAGGTATCATCAAATGATCCTTAGCAATAAGTAAAAAGTAATGTCTTTTTCCCTGTCTAATAAATATGTACTCAATGGAGTCGGTTTCCATGAGCATGATTATAACCACTTGATCTGTGATAAAAATTGCATGTCTCTACAATCTGTTACTGAATTTAAATACCTAGGTATAACTCTAGATAGCAAGTTAAATTGGACACATATCTATTGTTAAAAGAGCTTTATACATTGGCTTAAATAAGATTTATCATCTTCGAAAACTTGTTCCGACTAATCTTCTTATAACAATATATTATGCCCTAGTTAATTCTCGTTTTCCGAATTCATTGAAATATTAACAGGCGTTCCACAAGGCTCAGTTCTTGATCCTCTTCTGTTCATGCTTTTCGTTAATGATCTTCCTACAGTAGGTAAATAAATATTCATTATCACATATGTATGCAGATGATGTCCAACTGTACGTCAGCTGTAAGCCCGAGCTAACTGCGGAAGCTATACTCAAGCTAAATGACGATCTTTGTAGGATTTTAAATTGGTTTCAAGAAAACTTTTTGAAACTGAATCCCATTAAATCAAAATGCACGGTCATTAGCAGAACCGAAACAGATTTAAGCCATTTTCCTACTACATGCCTTGGAGGTAATCCAATTGAGTATATTGGCAAGTCTAAAAACCTCGGCATCTGGTTCAATTCCAAGCTAAGTTGGGATGATCATGTTACTACGATAATCGGTAAAATTTATGGTTCACTTAGAAATTTATCGGTATCCCAAGGCTACATACCACTAAAAACTAGAGTTATGTTAGCACACTCTCTTCTCCTGCCAATTATAGCTTATGGTTGTGAAATCTGCTGCTGCGTCCAAGCAATTACCAAGAGAAGACTTAATTTTGCGTTCAAGAAAATTTTTCGATATGTCTATGCCTTAAAACGTTATGATCACGTTTCTGCTTACACCAAAAGTATTCTCGGATGCTCATTAGACCTGTATTTGAAATTTTGTGCTGTTAAATGTCTTGACGGGATTATAACTTCTACACATCTTTGCACTGAGCGTCAATTTTTCATTTATGCCATTCGCATTTGGAATGGACTTCCCCTCAGCATAAGAAGATCTTGTTATGCAAATTTCTTTGATCACACCTTCTTCAGGCATATGGCAATTACTTCAAGTAAATTGGAAAAAAATGTTTTTTTTTCAATACAGTTTTGTTTATTAATATAAAAATAAGTAATTCGTGTAAAAAAAAATTCAAAACATACAGAAAAGCTACAATCCGTCTGGAACGGATCGTATGATACCCTATCCTCCTCTCTATAAAGTGGGCATGGCCAAATTCCATATTGTACTCAAATATAGCTATAATGTCGAGCGTTTGAGGATGTTACATGTAAAATTTTATCAAAATAGGTTTTTTGATGATAACGCCCCCAAGAAGTGGGCGTGGCCAAAACTGTTCTATGGGTGAATTGTTGGGAATCTAAATACCCAAATATTTGGTCTTAACAAAATTTTTCGGTTTCATATAATTTAGTGAAGTTATAAAAAAGTAGGCGTGGCAGTGGGCGGATGTAAAAAAATTTTACACTTGTACTGTATCTTTTTCTTGGAAGCCCAGATATGAAATTTCAGCGTCCTAGTTAAAAATTTAAGGCCCAAAAATCGGTTTTGTGATGAAAACGCCCCCAAAAAGTGGACTTAATATACCCTTAGGATAGGGTATAAAAAGAAGACATAAGAAGTAAAACATAAATTAAGGAAAATGGACAAAAACTTCATAAATTAACATCTTACATTTTTATACCCTATCCTAAGGGTATATTAAGTTTGACACATAGTTTGTAACATAGAGAAATAATCGAGATAGACCCTATAAAGTATATATATTCGTGATCAGCATCAATAGCGAAATCGATTGAGCGATGACCGTCCGTCCGTCCGTCCGTCCGTATGTCACCACTGTTTGGGCCTTAAATTTTGAGCTAGGACGATGAAATTTCATATCTGCGCTTCTGAGAAAAAGATACAGTACAAGTGTAAAAATTTTTGAAATCCGCCCACTGCCACGCCCACTTTTTCATAACTTCACTAAATTATATGAAACCGAAAAATTTTGTTAAGACCAAATATTTAGGCATTCAGATTCCCTACAATCCACCCGTACAAAAGTTTTGGCCACGCCCACTTTTTGGGGGCGTTTTCATCAAAAAACCTATTTTGATAAAATTTTACTTGTAACATCCTCAAACGTTCGTTTATTATTATTTTTATACCCTATCCTAAGGGTATATTAAGTTTGACACATAGTTTGTAATATAGAGAAATAATCGAGATAGACCCTATAAAGTATATATATTCGTGATCAGCATCAATAGCGAAATCGATTGAGCGATGACCGTCCGTCCGTCCGTCCGTCCGTCCGTCCGTCCGTCCGTCCGTCCGTCCGTCCGTCCGTCCGTATGTCACCGCTTTTTGGGCCTTAAATTTTGAGCTAGGACGATGAAATTTCATATCTGGGCTTCTGAGAAAAAGATACAGTACAAGTGTAAACATTTTTGAAATCCGCCCACTGCCACGCCCACTTTTTCATAACTTCACTAAATTATATGAAACCGAAAAATTTTGTTAAGACCAAATATTTAGGCATTCAGATTTCCTACAATCCAACCATACAAAAGTTTTGGCCACGCCCACTTTTTGGGGGCGTTTTCATCATAAAACCGATTTTTGGGCCTTAAATATTTAACTAGGACGCTGAAATCTCATATCTGGGCTTCTGACGAAAAGATACAGTAGAAATGTAATTTTTTTTTACATCCGCAGACTGCCACGCCTACATTTTTATAACTTCACTAAATTATATGAAACCGAAAAATTTTGTTAAGTCCAAATATTTAGGTATTCAGATTTCCTACAATTCACCCATAGAACAGTTTTGGCCACGCCCACATCTTGGGGGCGTTTTCATCAAAAAACCGATTTTCATGAAATTTCACAAGTAACATCCTCAAACGTTCGACGTTATAGCCATATTTGAGTACCAAATGCAATTTGGGCATGAGCACTTTATAGAAACGAGGATAGGGTATCATACGATCCGTTCCAGACGGATTGTAGCTTTTCTGTATGTTTTTTTTAACGAGTCCTTGTTCCTGTAATAGTGGGTATTGCCTCCCCGAACATCTTACAAACCAGATTATCTCCGAGGCATACTTTGGAAACTGTCCCATTCCTCGATCAGAGCAGATCTCATTTCATTTCATTTAATTCATTTATTTATCAAATATAAATTATAACATTGAGTTTTCTGCGAAGCCAAAGCTGTTGTCTGCAAAAGGCTGATTTTTATACCCTATCCTAAGGGTATATTAAGTTTGACACATAGTTTGTAACATAGAGAAATAATTGAGATAGACCCTATAAAGTATATATATTCGTGATCAGCATCAATAGCGAAATCGATTGAGCGATGACGTCCGTCCGTCCGTCCGTCCGTCCGTATGTCACCGCTTTTTGGGCCTTAAATTTTGAGCTAGGACGATGAAATTTCATATCTGGGCTTCTGAGAAAAAGATACAGTACAAGTGTAAAAATTTTTGAAATCCGCCCACTGCCACGCCCACTTTTTCATAACTTCACTAAATTATATGAAACCGAAAAATTTTGTTAAGGCCAAATATTTGGGTATTTAGATTCCCTACAATTCACCCATAGAACAGTTTTGGCCACGCCCACTTTTTGGGGGCGTTATCATCAAAAAACCTTACGTTCGACATTATAGCTATATTTGAGTACAAAATGCAATTTGGCCACGCCCACTGTATAAAGAGGAGGATAGGGTATCAGACGATCCGTTCCAGACGGATTGTAGCTTTTCTGTATGTTTATACCCTATCCTAAGGGTATATGAAGTTTGACACATAGTTTGTAACATAGAGAAATAATTGAGATAGACCCTATAAAGTATATATATTCGTGACCAGCATCAATAGCGAAATCGATTGAGCGATGACCGTCCGTCCGTCCGTCCGTCCGTCCGTCCGTCCGTCCGTCCGTATGTCACCGCTTTTTGGGCCTTAAATTTTGAGCTAGGACGATGAAATTTCATATCTGGGCTTCTGAGAAAAAGATACAGTACAAGTGTAAACATTTTTGAAATCCGCCCACTGCCACGCCCACTTTTTCATAACTTCACTAAATTATATGAAACCGAAAAATTTTGTTAAGACCAAATATTTAGGCATTCAGATTCCCTACAATCCACCCATACAAAAGTTTTGGCCACGCCCACTTTTTGGGGGCGTTTTCATAACAAAACCGATTTTTGGGCCTTAAATTTTTAACTAGGACGCTGAAATTTCATATCTGGGCTTCTGAGAAAAGGATACAGTACAAGTGTAAAATTTTTTTACATCCGCCCACTGCCACGCCTACTTTTTTAGAACTTCACTAAATTATATGAAACCGAAAAATTTTGTTAAGACCAAATATTTGGGTATTTAGATTCCCTACAATTCACCCATAGAACAGTTTTGGCCACGCCCACTTTTTGGGGGCGTTATCATCAAAAAACCTATTTTGATAAAATTTTACATGTAACATCCTCAAACGTTCGACATTATAGCTATATTTGAGTACAAAATGCAATTTGGCCACGCCCACTTTATAAAGAGGAGGATAGGGTATCAGAAGATCCGTTCCAGACGGATTGTAGCTTTTCTGTATGTTTTATATTAATTTTAATTTTAAATGTGAGCTTAATTAAAATAAGAAATTTAAAAATAGTACTCGTAAGTTAAGTTAATTATTTAAAATTAAGATTAATTAAAAAAAAAAAATTAATTTTAATTCAAAATATGTAAGAACAACTTTTGTAGCAAGACTATGACAAAAAAAAATTCTTTTAGCTTTAATTTTCTAGTTTTAGGGTTGGCAATAGCCTTCAGTGGTTGAGGAAGTTCATTGAGTATCGTAGGTACGCTGTACTTCAATTCTTTCTTGCCATAAATATTGGAAAACCTTGGTGTTTGAAACATCCCTCTTGTACCCCTTCTTGTGTTGAAGCGATGATTATTGACCTCTGGAACCTGTTGTCATTAGAGTACTCGAACGTTGTAGTCATCTTGAATAGTTCACGAATGCCAAGTACTTTGAACGTCCTTTCACCAGGTACATTTCGTTGAGTTTCTTCGTTCACTTTTCTATCTATGGTATTTTAGAGTTTTTGCAACTTATTTAGATGGGTATTGGATGCGTTACTCCAAGCAAGTATACCGTACCTCTACTTAGATTCAACTAGGGCGTAGTATACCTGTCTTAGAACCTGCGATGTTGAACAATTCTTGAGGTATATGATTCCGAAAAGCCTTTTCTTAAGATCTGATCGTAATTTATCTATATGTTTGTCCCAAATAAAGCGGCTGTCTATAGTAACGTCCAGGTATTTATATCTGTTAACAATTTCGATCGGTTCATCTGGAAGTGCTCCTGTACATATGTTGTTTCTTAGTTGCATAGTTTGTTGGGTTGCTTTGTGGTGTGGTCTTCGTATGTGCATCATTTTAGTTTTTGATGTATGAATTATGAGACCGTTGTCATGGCACTGCTTTGCTGAATTCTTCTTGCATGATATTTGTCGCTTCATCGAGACATCTGTGACAGACAACTATGGCTGTGTCGTCAGCGTAGCCATACGGTGTACTTTTTTTCGAACACACGCAGTAGCTCGTTTATGTATAATACGAAAAGAATTGGTCCGAGCTTTAAACCTTGTGGAACTCCATGCTTAATTGGCGTATCATTGCAATATGCATTTTTATTTTCCCACGAAAATACCTGTTCGCCAAGGAGTCCTCAAGCCAGTTCGATAAAGTCCCTCGAATTCCCAGTCTGTTTAGCGCTTCTATCATTTTTTTGTGGTTTAGCGTATCAAAAGCCTTGCTAAAATCCATGAAAAGTATTAATGCGTGGTGATTTCTATTTAGGCTTTCGTTAACTGTATTAGTAAATTCCGATAGAAGTTTACCCATGCTCTTGTTCTTTTGAAACCCATATTGCTTTTCATGAATGATTTTGTACTTATCAATGAAGCTCCAAACATTTATCGATTGCTGGTAGAATTGATATTGGCCTATAATTGCCTATTTGCCCTTTTGCTCCACTTTTATGAATGGGTCGTATCACAGCTGTCTTCAGTCCTTGTGGAATTTTGGCTTGCGTTAAAGTGAGATTTATAATCTTTGCAATGACGGGTGCAAATACGAGAGCGTGTGTCTTCAAATCAATCGCCCTAATGCCGTCGATTGCATTAGGTGATTTATTTATTTATTCAGCATAGTAACGATATTTCGCACTTCGACCTAACTGCTTTCTTCTACTAAGATGGAATTGGCCACAAAAGTATTCGTGTGCTCCGAAACAGTTACGTTGCAGTCATGGACTATGCGTAGAGTTTGGTCGCAGGAATAGGCTAGATCAGTATCTATATTTTAACAAACATAGAGATGCTGCTCTGGCCAGAGCCAAGGTTGCTTTTGCCCTTACAAAGATACTGTTTTGTAGCAGCCAACTCGATGCAAGGGTGAAGGTCATCTGCTACACGGTCCTTATAAGGCCAATGGAGCAAGCTTAATAGAAAAGATTATGGTGTTTGAGAGGGTTTGTCTCCGGGCTTGCCTTCACTTGTACAGAACACCAGAGTCTGAGTACAAAAAATTCTATTCCAATGAGGTCCTTTATAATAAAGTGAATCTGATCAGAGTGGACAATTTCCTGGTGAAGTTGATTCGAGGTCATATTGAGAGAGCAATGACCTCGACCAATAGCCTGATCTTTGGGGCTTACTACCCCAATGATATGTACCACGAGAGGGTGCGCCTTAACGGCTTTGTCCCTCCAGAGCCATTCCTCTATTTTGACAGACAAGGTCTGATTCAGGTCAGAGCGGGGTTACCGCTTATCTTCCACGTCCTGTTGATAGGCGACTCAATTACGATCGAGGTGTAGCACAAAGCGATAAGAAGCGTCTCCGATTCAGTAGGTCGGAGTTGGGGCGCGATGTTCAAGACCTAAAAAGAGAGCACCGACAGACAGAAATTCTGATGACTTAAAGAACGAGATGGAACTCCCTCGTCGATCCCTCTCAATCCTGGCTAGCCCTTGTAGGGCATGCTGGCCATTTTATTTATATATTTAGCCTGGCCGGCTTACATAGTTCTAAGTGCATGTTTAACTGTTGTCTTCTGTTGTTGTCCTTAGCTGTAAGCTATTTTTTAACAAAAGCATAAAAAAATAAAAAAAACATACAGAAAAGCTACAATCCGTCTGGAACGGATCGTATGATACCCTATCCTCCTCTCTATAAAGTGGGCATGGCCAAATTGCATTTTGTACTCAAATATAGCTATAATGTCGAACGTTTGAGGATGTTACATGTAAAATTTTATCAAAATAGGTTTTTTGATGATAACGCCCCCAAAAAGTGGGCGTGGCCAAAACTGTTCTACGGCTGAATTGTAGGGAATCTAAATACCCAAATATTTGGTCTTAACAAAATTTTTCGGTTTCATATAATTTAGTGAAGTTATAAAAAAGTAGGCGTGGCAGTGGGCGGATGTAAAAAAATTTTACACTTATACTGTATCTTTTTCTTGGAAGCCCAGATATGAAATTTCAGCGTCCTAGATAAAAATTTAAGGCCCAAAAATCGGTTTTGTGATAAAAACGCCCCCAAAAAGTGGGCGTGGCCAAAACTTTTGTATGGGTGGATTGTAGGGAATCTGAATGCCTAAATATTTGGTCTTAACAAAATTTTTCGGTTTCATATCATTTAGTGAAGTTATGAAAAAGTGGGCGTGGCAGTGGGCGGATTTCAAAAATTTTTACACTTGTACTGTATCTTTTTCTCAGAAGCCCAGATATGATATTTCATCGTCCTAGCTCAATATTTAAGGCCCAAAAAGCGGTGACATACGGACGGACGGACGGTCATCGCTCAATCGATTTCGCTATTGATGCTGATCACGAATATATATACTTTATAGGGTCTATCTCGATTATTTCTCTATGTTACAAACTATGTGTCAAACTTAATATACCCTTAGGATAGGGTATAAAAATAGAAAAAGAAAGCTTAAAAGTAGAAAGTGATGAAGATTCACAGGAATCTGAATGATCGCAAATAAGCTTGCGGGAAAGCTCTACGTCTCCATTTGATTTTGAAAGCGAGGCCACGCCCACTTTTTGGGGGCGTTTTCATCACAAAACCGAGTTTTGGGCCTTAAATTTTTAACTAGGACGATGAAATTTCATACCTGGGCTTCCAAGAAAAAGATACAGTACAAGTGTAAAATTTTTTTACATCCGCCCACTGCCACGCCTACTTTTTTATAACTTCACTAAATTATATGAAACCGAAAAATTTTGTTAAGACCAAATATTTGGGTATTTAGATTCCCTACAATTCAGCCGTAGAACAGTTTTGGCCACGCCCACTTTTTGGGGGCGTTATCATCAAAAAACCTATTTTGATAAAATTTTACATGTAACATCCTCAAACGTTCGACATTATAGCTATATTTGAGTACAAAATGCAATTTGGCCACGCCCACTTTATAAAGAGGAGGATAGGGTATCAGACGATCCGTTCCAGACGGATTGTAGCTTTTCTGTATGTTTTATATTAATTTTAATTTTAAATGTGAGCTTAATTAAAATAAGAAATTTAAAAATAGTACTCGTAAGTTAAGTTAATTATTTAAAATTAAGATTAATTAAAAAAAAAAAATTAATTTTAATTCAAAATATGTAAGAACAACTTTTGTAGCAAGACTATGACAAAAAAAAATTCTTTTAGCTTTAATTTTCTAGTTTTAGGGTTGGCAATAGTCTTCAGTGGTTGAGGAAGTTCATTGAGTATCGTAGGTACGCTGTACTTCAATTCTTTCTTGCCATAAATATTGGAAAACCTTGGTGTTTGAAACATCCCTCTTGTACCCCTTCTTGTGTTGAAGCGATGATTATTGACCTCTGGAACCTGTTGTCATTAGAGTACTCGAACGTTGTAGTCATCTTGAATAGTTCACGAATGCCAAGTACTTTGAACGTCCTTTCACCAGGTACATTTCGTTGAGTTTCTTCGTTCACTTTTCTATCTATGGTATTTTAGAGTTTTTGCAACTTATTTAGATGGGTATTGGATGCGTTACTCCAAGCAAGTATACCGTACCTCTACTTAGATTCAACTAGGGCGTAGTATACCTGTCTTAGAACCTGCGATGTTGAACAATTCTTGAGGTATATGATTCCGAAAAGCCTTTTCTTAAGATCTGATCGTAATTTATCTATATGTTTGTCCCAAATAAAGCGGCTGTCTATAGTAACGTCCAGGTATTTATATCTGTTAACAATTTCGATCGGTTCATCTGGAAGTGCTCCTGTACATATGTTGTTTCTTAGTTGCATAGTTTGTTGGGTTGCTTTGTGGTGTGGTCTTCGTATGTGCATCATTTTAGTTTTTGATGTATGAATTATGAGACCGTTGTCATGGCACTGCTTTGCTGAATTCTTCTTGCATGATATTTGTCGCTTCATCGAGACATCTGTGACAGACAACTATGGCTGTGTCGTCAGCGTAGCCATACGGTGTACTTTTTTCGAACACACGCAGTAGCTCGTTTATGTATAATACGAAAAGAATTGGTCCGAGCTTTAAACCTTGTGGAACTCCATGCTTAATTGGCGTATCATTGCAATATGCATTTTTATTTTCCCACGAAAATACCTGTTCGCCAAGGAGTCCTCAAGCCAGTTCGATAAAGTCCCTCGAATTCCCAGTCTGTTTAGCGCTTCTATCATTTTTTTGTGGTTTAGCGTATCAAAAGCCTTGCTAAAATCCATGAAAAGTATTAATGCGTGGTGATTTCTATTTAGGCTTTCGTTAACTGTATTAGTAAATTCCGATAGAAGTTTACCCATGCTCTTGTTCTTTTGAAACCCATATTGCTTTTCATGAATGATTTTGTACTTATCAATGAAGCTCCAAACATTTATCGATTGCTGGTAGAATTGATATTGGCCTATAATTGCCTATTTGCCCTTTTGCTCCACTTTTATGAATGGGTCGTATCACAGCTGTCTTCAGTCCTTGTGGAATTTTGGCTTGCGTTAAAGTGAGATTTATAATCTTTGCAATGACGGGTGCAAATACGAGAGCGTGTGTCTTCAAATCAATCGCCCTAATGCCGTCGATTGCATTAGGTGATTTATTTATTTATTCAGCATAGTAACGATATTTCGCACTTCGACCTAACTGCTTTCTTCTACTAAGATGGAATTGGCCACAAAAGTATTCGTGTGCTCCGAAACAGTTACGTTGCAGTCATGGACTATGCGTAGAGTTTGGTCGCAGGAATAGGCTAGATCAGTATCTATATTTTAACAAACATAGAGATGCTGCTCTGGCCAGAGCCAAGGTTGCTTTTGCCCTTACAAAGATACTGTTTTGTAGCAGCCAACTCGATGCAAGGGTGAAGGTCATCTGCTACACGGTCCTTATAAGGCCAATGGAGCAAGCTTAATAGAAAAGATTATGGTGTTTGAGAGGGTTTGTCTCCGGGCTTGCCTTCACTTGTACAGAACACCAGAGTCTGAGTACAAAAAATTCTATTCCAATGAGGTCCTTTATAATAAAGTGAATCTGATCAGAGTGGACAATTTCCTGGTGAAGTTGATTCGAGGTCATATTGAGAGAGCAATGACCTCGACCATAGCCTGATCTTTGGGGCTTACTACCCCAATGATATGTACCACGAGAGGGTGCGCCTTAACGGCTTTGTCCCTCCAGAGCCATTCCTCTATTTTGACAGACAAGGTCTGATTCAGGTCAGAGCGGGGTTACCGCTTATCTTCCACGTCCTGTTGATAGGCGACTCAATTACGATCGAGGTGTAGCACAAAGCGATAAGAAGCGTCTCCGACTCAGTAGGTCGGAGTTGGGGCGCGATGTTCAAGACCTAAAAAGAGAGCACCGACAGACAGAAATTCTGATGACTTAAAGAACGAGATGGAACTCCCTCGTCGATCCCTCTCAATCCTGGCTAGCCCTTGTAGGGCATGCTGGCCATTTTATTTATATATTTAGCCTGGCCGGCTTACATAGTTCTAAGTGCATGTTTAACTGTTGTCTTCTGTTGTTGTCCTTAGCTGTAAGCTATTTTTTAACAAAAGCATAAAAAAATAAAAAAAACATACAGAAAAGCTACAATCCGTCTGGAACGGATCGTATGATACCCTATCCTCCTCTCTATAAAGTGCGCGTGACCAAATTGCATTTTGTACCTCGAACGTTTGAGGATGTGACATGTAAAATTTTATCAAAATCGGTTTTTTGATGAAAACGCCCCCAAAAAGTGGGCGTGACCAAAACTGTTCTATGGGTGAATTGTAGGGAATCTGTATACCTAAATATTTGGTCTTAACAAAATTTTTCGGTTTCATAAATTTTTACACTTGTACTGTATCTTTTTCTCAGAAGCCCAGATATGATATTTCATCGTCCTAGCTCAATATTTAAGGCCCAAAAAGCGGTGACATACGGACGGACGGACGGACGGACGGACGGTCATCGCTCAATCGATTTCGCTATTGATGCTGATCACGAATATATATACTTTATAGGGTCTATCTCGATTATTTCTCTATGTTACAAACTATGTGTCAAACTTAATATACCCTTAGGATAGGGTATAAACATACAGAAAAGCTACAATCCGTCTGGAACGGATCGTATGATACCCTATCCTCCTCTCTATAAAGTGGGCATGGCCAAATTGCATTTTGTACTCAAATATAGCTATAATGTCGAACGTTTGAGGATGTTACATGTAAAATTTTATCAAAATAGGTTTTTTGATGATAACGCCCCCAAAAAGTGGGCGTGGCCAAATCTGTTCTACGGCTGAATTGTAGGGAATCTAAATACCCAAATATTTGGTCTTAACAAAATTTTTCGGTTTCATATAATTTAGTGAAGTTATAAAAAAGTAGGCGTGGCAGTGGGCGGATGTAAAAAAATTTTACACTTGTACTGTATCTTTTTCTTGGAAGCCCAGATATGAAATTTCAGCGTCCTAGATAAAAATTTAAGGCCCAAAAATCGGTTTTGTGATAAAAACGCCCCCAAAAAGTGGGCGTGGCCAAAACTTTTGTATGGGTGGATTGTAGGGAATCTGAATGCCTAAATATTTGGTCTTAACAAAATTTTTCGGTTTCATATCATTTAGTGAAGTTATGAAAAAGTGGGCGTGGCAGTGGGCGGATTTCAAAAATTTTTACACTTGTACTGTATCTTTTTCTCAGAAGCCCAGATATGATATTTCATCGTCCTAGCTCAATATTTAAGGCCCAAAAAGCGGTGACATACGGACGGACGGACGGTCATCGCTCAATCGATTTCGCTATTGATGCTGATCACGAATATATATACATACTTTATAGGGTCTATCTCGATTATTTCTCTATGTTACAAACTATGTGTCAAACTTAATATACCCTTAGGATAGGGTATAAAAATAGAAAAAGAAAGCTTAAAAGTAGAAAGTGATGAAGATTCACAGGAATCTGAATGATCGCAAATAAGCTTGCGGGAAAGCTCTACGTCTCCATTTGATTTTGAAAGCGAGGCCACGCCCACTTTTTGGGGGCGTTTTCATCACAAAACCGAGTTTTGGGCCTTAAATTTTTAACTAGGACGATGAAATTTCATACCTGGGCTTCTAAGAAGAAAATACAGTACAAGTGTACATTTTTTTTTCATCCGCCCACTGCCACGCCTACTTTTTTATAACTTCACTAAATTATATGAAACCGAAAAATTTAGTTAAGTCCAAATATTTGGGTATTTAGATTCCCTACAATTCACCCATAGAATAGTTTTGGCTACGCCCACTTTTTGGGGGCGTTTTCATCAAAAAACCGATTTAGATAAAATTTTACATGTAACATCCTCAAATGTTCGACATTATAGCTATATTTGAGTACAAAATGCAATTTGGCCACGCCCACTTTATAGAGAGGAGGATAGGGTATCATACGATCCGTTCCAGACGGATTGTAGCTTTTCTGTATGTTTTGTATTTAATTAAGTTCCATCAAACTACGTTTAATTTTTTTAGCACCAGCTTTTCGTTCCTGCTCCACTTTTTATACCCTATCCTAAGGGTATATTAAGTTTGACACATAGTTTGTAACATAGAGAAATAATTGAGATAGACCCTATAAAGTATATATATTCGTGATCAGCATCAATAGCGAAATCAATTGAGCGATGACCGTCCGTCCGTCCGTCCGTCCGTCCGTATGTCACCGCTTTTTGGGCCTTAAATTTTGAGCTAGAACGATGAAATTTCATACCTGGGCTTCTGAGAAAAAGATACAGTACAAGTGTAAAAATTTTTTAAATCCGCCCACTGCCACGCCCACTTTTTCATAACTTCACTAAATTATATGAAACCGAAAAATTTTGTTAAGACCAAATATTTAGGCATTCAGATTCCCCACAATCCTCCTATACAAAAGTTTTGGCCACGCTCACTTTTTGGGGCGTTTTCATCACAAAACCGAGTTTTGGGCCTTAAATTATTAACTAGGACGCTGAAATTTCATATCTGGGCTTCCAAGAAAAAGATACAGTACAAGTGTAAATTTTTTTTACATCCGCCCACTGCCACGCCTACTTTTTTATAACTTCACTAAATTATATGAAACCGAAAAATTTTGTTAAAACCAGATATTTAGGCATTCAGATTCCCCACAATCCACCCATACAAAAGTTTTGGCCACGCCCACTTTTTGGGGGCGTTTTCATCAAAAAACCGATTTTGATAAAATTTTACATGTAACATCCTCAAACGTTCGACATTATAGCTATATTTGAGTACAAAATGCAATTTGGCCACGCCCACTTTATAGAATGGGGGATAGGGTATCATACGATCCGTTCCAGACGGATTGTAGCTTTTCTGTATGTTTTGTATTTAATTAAGTTCCATCAAACTACGTTTTATTTTTTTAGCTCCAGCTTTTCGTTCCTGCTCCACTTTTTATACCCTATCCTAAGGGTATATTAAGTTTGACACATAGTTTGTAACATAGAGAAATAATCGAGATAGACCCTATAAAGTATATATATTCGTGATCAGCATCAATAGCGAAATCGATTGAGCGATGACCGTCCGTCCGTCCGTCCGTCCGTCTGTATGTCACCGCTTTTTGGGCCTTAAATTTTGAGCTAAGACGATGAAATTTCATATCTGGGCTTCTGAGGAAAAGATACAGTACAAGTGTAAAAATTTTTGAAATCCGCCCACTGCCACGCCCACTTTTTCATAACTTCACTAAATTATATGAAACCGAAAATTTTTGATAAGACCAAATATTTAGGCATTCAGATTCCCTACAATTCACCCATAGAAGAGTTTTGGCCACGCCCACTTTTTGGGGGCGTTTTCATCAAAAAACCGATTTTGATAAAATTTTACATGTAACATCCTCAAACGTTCGAGGTTATAGCCATATTTGAGTACAAAATGCAATTTGGCCACGCCCACTTTATAGAGAGGAGGATAGGGTATCATACGATCCATTCCAGAAGGATTGTAGCTTTTCTGTATGTTTTTCAGGTGTATCTGTGTTTATACGAGATTTACCTGGTTTTCTTCCTTTATTAGTTTTTCTGTTTCTTACAACTCTAGGATATGGTCTTATGGCTTCTGGTGTAAGGGGAACATTAGTAGCCGGTTCAGGTTGAGTCTTAGCTTTTGAAGTGGAAGGTTTGCAAGTGGTCGGTTCAGGTTGCATTTCTGCTGTAGAAGTGGATGTTTCGCAAGCTTCGGTTTCTTGACGATTCTTAAGCAAGGAAGTAGGTGAGATCTCACTATTATCATTGGAAGACAGAGGCAGATTCCTTTCATTGATGTCAGTCGATGGATCACAAATAGAAGGTAGCGGTTATAGTGCAACAGGACTTGTCTCCGGGTTTGGTGGAATATTTTCAGAAATATTAGAAGCATATACTTGACGTATGTATAGAGCAAAATGGTGCCGTGAAATAACGCCGAGTGAAATAAGGCCGAATATTGCTTGTGAAATAAGACGGAAACAAATGTTTCCACTTTGATAAAGCGACATTAGACCAATTTGGCTTGATGTCACTTATATGCATAAACAGTGCAATACGTATGGGGGGGCATGCGACCCCCCCTGCAACCCCCCTGCTTGGGGTCACTGTTGGATTTGGGATATAATATCAAATCAAAATGTTTAAGGTAAAAATTACAGGTCATCGATTTTATAGCCTTGACATAAGACATTTGGACGTCGGACAGCAATAAGTGTTTTAGTAGCATAACAGCTCACTACATAGAAGGAGCAAGTATAAAATCGTATGTTGAAAATCATACTGCTGAAAATATAGCTAATGTTATCGGCAAATTAGTGCTAAAACAAAGCAGTCAATGAAATTTTGAGCAAGCGCAATCATTTCTGTGTGGCTCATACGTTGAATCTTGCCGTTAAAGACTGCATTGAAAAACCAAATTTAGAGGATTATCCCGTTTATGAACGCCACATCTTTTAAACAAATGTAGAGGCATAGTATCACATTTTAAACATAGTGCCAAATCTTCTTATGCATTGCTCGACATACAGATAAAAATGAAAAAAAAAACAAACTAAAATTAAAAACTTACAGAAAAGCTACAATCCGTCTGGAACGGATCGTATGATACCCTATCCTCCTCTCTATAAAGTGGGCGTGGCCAAATTGTATTTTGTACTAAAATATAGCTATAATGTCGAACATTTGAGGATGTTACATGTAAAATTTTATCAAAATAGGTTTTTTTATTATAACGCCCCCAAAAAGTGGGCGTGGCCAAAACTGTTCTATGGCTGAATTGTAGGGAATCTAAATACCCAAATGATGGTTGGATGCTGTAGGAATAAGGTAGGCACTGACTGGCGTCAACCTGGCGACGTCCAGTGTTGTAACTGTTACTGCGCATCAATTGTGCTTATTTTACCTCCTAGTGGTAGCCATCGGGTACTGGTTGGTGTCCATCCGGACCCGACTTGCTAAACTTATAAGCGCGAGTGTTGACCAAGAGAAAATTGCAGCACTATAAATACGACAGCGGACGAACTCTCTCGATGGAGTCAACGGTGGCGTTAAAGCTTCAAACGGAAGCACAACACTTTATCTGGGCTACTTCGACATATTCGGAGCTCAGGCCGATAAAGATTTCCAAGAATAAGTCAGGTTTTTGGAAAAGAGATGGTGGCGGATGAGCCCTTATTGGGCCAACGGCAGCGCTCATATCCCCGAAGCGGGATACTGACTTCGGTTTAAAACCGGCCCCTCGTCCTAGCGGTTTCAAAAAATGGAACTGGCCCTCCAGGTTGGGGGTTGTGCCGTCGGGGTAACTTCCTTACCACGTAAAAAAAATTCAGTTATGAGAGAGACACAAGCCTCGGATAATGGACCCCCTCATTTAATACCACGACCCGGAACGTACACGGACTATGATATAAGAGTATGCACCTGGAATGTACGTACACTGTACACTCCTGGTGCTATTCAAAAACTTGAATCTGTCCTCACGCGGTACAAGGCAGATATTACCGCGATCCAGGAGATACGATGGATAGGATCAGGTATGCAAAAACGGAAAAATTGCGACATTTATTACAGCTGCCACAAAAGACTGCACATGTTAGGATGCGGATTCGTCGTGGGAAATCGGCTACGCTCAATGATAATTGACTTTAAGCCGATCAGCGATCGCCTGGCTGTGATCCGCATCAAGGCTACATTTCAAAACATCAGCATAATATGTGCACACGCCCCTACCGACGAAGCTGAAGACTCTATCAAGGAGGAGTTTTATGACCTCCTGGACGGAGCCTACGGAGCCTGTCCGGAGTATGATGTCAAAATCATACTCGGGGACTTCAATGCCAAAATCGGTAAGGAAAACATCTTCGGCGGATTAGTTGGAAAGCACAGCCTCCACGACACGACAACAGACAACGGCTTCCGGCTAATCGATTTTGCAGCAGCTCGTAATACGGTGATAAGTAGCACTAGGTTTCCAAGACTACGAATCCACACAGCAACCTGGCGCTCTCCAGATGGTCGAACCGCCAACCAAATCGACCACGTGCTAATAGATGCGAGGCACGCATCCAACATTCTGAATGTGCAAACGTTCAGAGGGGCAAACGTCGACTCTGACCATTTTCTTGTTGCAGCTAAGTTCAGAGCTCGACTATCCAATGAGAAGAAGCTGCAGACCGCCCAGAAAAAGAAATTCAACGTTGGAAGCCTTAGCACGTCTGGAGTAGCCAGAGCCTACAGGGAGCGCCTGAGTGAGAGACTCTCCGCTGTGCATTCACCATCCACAAACGCCAACAATCTGTGGAACCAGTATCGCGACATCATCAAAGGGGTAGCAGAGACCACCATAGGCTACCAGCCACCACCCAAAAAGAGCCCTTGGTATGATGATGAATGCGTACGCCGGAAAAAGGTGACAGAAAATGCACACTTGCAAGCGCTGCAACGCAAAACAAGGGCAGCGAGAGAAGAGTATCGAACCAGAAGAAGGGAGGAGAAGAAGATACTGCGTAAGAAGAAAAGGGCCCACGCAGCCTCCCAGCTCAAGGATATCGAAGAGTCCCGCGATAGGAACAACATCCGGATGTTTTTCAGGAAAGCCAAGCAACTGGCAGCTGGCTTCAAGCCCGGAACGCAGGCTCTTCGAAACAGTGAAGGAAACCTAGTCACCGAAGCACAGGGAATAGTAGATGTATTTAAGCAGCATTTCCAGCAGCTACTTAATGGGCAGGTAGAAAGAGTGATAGGGCAAGAAGAGAACCCACATCCAGTCAATGAAGAATCCATTCCCCCTCCTAGTTTTGAAGAGGTCGGCTCAGCTATCAAAAAGCTGAAGAACAACAAGGCCGCCGACTCTGATGGTCTACCAGCAGAGCTTTTCAAACATGGTGGTGATGCTTTGGTGGGGTGCATGCACCAAGTCATCAACCAAGTGTGGGTGGATGAAGTCATGCCCGATGACTGGACTATCAGCTCTATATGCCCCATCTTCAAGAAAGGCGATCCTATGTCTTGTAAGAACTACCGAGGCATATCCCTGCTTAATGTCGCATATAAGATCCTATCCAACGTACTGTGTGAACGTCTGAAGCCTTTCTGCAGCACACTAATCGGCACGTACCAGTGTGGCTTCCGGCCCGGCAGATCGACGATCGACCAAATTTTCACACTAAGGCATATCCTGGAAAAGACCAACGAATTTCAAGTCGAGACTCACCATCTCTTCATCGACTTTAAAGCCGCATATGATAGCATTCATCGTCTTGAGCTCTACAAGGCGATGGCCGAATTCGGGATCCCGGCTAAACTGATATAGCTGTGCCGCGTGACGCTGGATAACACGCGGTGCAACGTGCAATTCGGCAACAGTTCCTCTGAACTATTCCAAACATGCACCGGATTTCGGCAAGGGGATGCGCTATCATGTGACTTCTTCAATCTTGTGCTGGAACAGATAGTGCGCAGGGCAGGTGTAAACACGGAAGGCACTATCTTCAACAAATCTGTCCAGTTGCTGGGATACGCAGACGACATCGACATCATCGGTCGCTCCCAGCGCGCCGTGTTAGAGGCTTTTACGGCAATTGAAGAAGAGGCGAAACGTGTTGGCCTTGAAGTGAATGAGGACAAAACCAAATACATGTTGTCAACAAACAAAGAAGCATCTGTCCACCGCCTAGGACAAAACGTCACTGTTGGCAACAGTAACTTCGAAGTGGTTAAGGAGTTTACCTACCTCGGAGTAAATATCAACTCCACGAATGACAACTTAGTGGAGATTCGACGAAGACTTACCCTAGGAAACCGCTGTTACTTCGGTTTGGGGAAACAAATGGGGTCAAAACTCCTAACTCGAAAGACGAAATGTATGCTCTACAAAACTTTGATCCTGCCAGTTCTGCTGTATGGAGCCGAGTGCTGGACGATAAGCAGGAAAGCAGAGCAAATACTGAACACTTTCGAAAGAAAAATTCTTCGTCGGATATTCGGTCCCGTATGCGAGGAGGGCAAATGGAGGAGAAGATATAACCGCGAACTCTATGAGCTGTACCAGGATGTGGATGTAGTCCAAAAAGCCAAAACACGTCGACTACACTGGCTCGGACACATCGAGCGAATGGACAATAATGCTCCAGCAAAGAGGATCTTCGAATCACAGCCCCCAGGTTCGAGAAGACAAGGAAGACCGAACCTCCGTTTTAAGGATCAAGCTATCGCGGATGCCAGAGCGCTTGGTCTAGATAACTGGAAGCAGCGTGCCCGGGATCGAAGAGAGTGGAAGGCTGCTGTATCTCAGGCAGAGACTCTTCACGGGTCGCGAGCCCGTTAAGTAAGTAAGTAAGTAAATACCCAAATATTTGGTCTTAACAAAATTTTTCGGTTTCATATAATTTAGTGAAGTTATAAAAAAGTAGGCGTGGCAGTGGGCGGATGTAAAAAAAATTTACACTTGTACTGTATCTTTTTCTTGGAAGCCCAGATATGAAATTTCAGCGTCCTAGTTAAAAATTTAAGGCCCAAAACTCGGTTTTGTAATGAAAACGCCCCCAAAAAGTGGGCGTGGCCAAAACTTTTGTATGGGTGGATTGTAGGGAATCTGAATGCCTAAATATTTGGTTTTAACAAAATTTTTCGGTTTCATATAATTTAGTGAAGTTATGAAAAAGTGGGCGTGGCAGTGAGCGGATTTCAAAAATTTTTACACTTGTACTGTATCTTTTTCTCAGAAGCCCAGATATGAAATTTCATCGTCCTAGCTCAAAATTTAAGGCCCAAAAAGCGGTGACATACGGACGGACGGACGGACGGACGGACGGACGGTCATCGCTCAATCGATTTCGCTATTGATGCTGATCACGAGTATATATACTTTATAGGGTCTATCTCGATTATTTCTCTATGTTACAAACTATGTGTCAAACTTAATATACCCTTAGGATAGGGTATAAACATACAAAAATGCTACAATCCGTCTGGAACGGATCGTATGATACCCTATCCTCCTCTCTATAAAGTGGGCTTGGCCAAATTGCATTTTGTACTCAAATATAGCTATAATGTCGAACGTTTTAGGATGTTACATGTAAAATTTTATCAAAATAGGTTTTTTGATGATAACGCCCCCAAAAAGTGGGCGTGGCCAAAACTCTTCTATGGGTGAATTGTAGGGAATCTAAATACCCAAATATTTGGTCCTAACAAAATTTTTCGGTTTCATATAATTTAGTGAAGTTATAAA
This sequence comes from Xylota sylvarum, assembly GCA_905220385.1. Taxonomy (NCBI): domain Eukaryota; kingdom Metazoa; phylum Arthropoda; class Insecta; order Diptera; family Syrphidae; genus Xylota; species Xylota sylvarum. The sequence goes on along the minus strand of CAJMZQ010000057.1, from coordinate 6,110,293 downwards.
AAAGTAGGCGTGGCAGTGGGCGGATGTAAAAAAATTTACACTTCTACTGTATCTTTTCGTCAGAAGCCCAGATATGAAATTTCAGCGTCATAGTTAATAATGTAAGGCCCAAAAATCGGTTTTATGATGAAAACGCCCCCAAAAAGTGGGCGTGGCCAAACATTTTGTATAGGTGGATTGTAGGGAATCTGAATGCCTAAATATGTGGTCTTAACTAAATTTTTTGATTTCATATAATTTAGTGAAGTTATGAAAAAGTGGGCGGATTTCAAAAATGTTTACGCTTGTACTGTATCTTTTCCTCAGAAGCCCAGATATGAAATTTCATTGTCCTAGCTCAAAATTTAAGGCCCAAAAAGCGGTGACACACGGACGGACGGTCATCGCTCAATCGATTTCGCTATTGATGCTGATCACGAATATGTATACTTTATAGGATCTATCTCGATTATTTCTCTATGCTACAAACTATGTGTAAAACTTAATATACCCTTAGGATAGGGTATAACAAGATGTTCGGACTCGATGGAACGTTTTACATGCTTGAGCGCTTATTGATAGTAAAAGTGCCTCTTTCCGCTACGTTGCCACTTTTGGAAGCGTCCCCATCGAATCTGAATTTTAACGAATGAATTTTGACACAAGATATAGTGGCGCTTTTGCAACCATTCGAAAAAATAACTGTTATTATGTTAGGAGAGTCATACCCCTCATTATTGTGTATCATTCCACTAGTGGTAGGACTGCAAAAGACAGTAGACAATAAAAATCTAAGTACTGAGTCAGCTAAACTTTTGCAAAGGATTCTCCTAACTGTGATAGAGTAGCGTCTTGGTGTTTATGAATGTAACACAAAGCAGCTAAGGCGACCTTTTTGGTCCTTTTGGACCTTTTTGGCAATTATGTCGCATCAAGACTTCGTTCAAATTATTATAGAACTTTGTAACTGCAGTTTTATTAAAAGCGAATGATTGTGCAGGACTGGTTTTCTGGCTTAAGCAAACTGAGATTTGAATTTCGTTCCCTGTATTTACACATCCACTCTAAGCCAGCCATTTGATCCTCGTCCCATTTCGTTGGATACTTTAAATTCAATGTTTTGGCGTATTCATAAGCAAGTTTCCGAATTTGTACCATCATCAGCCCATAATGCATCTTGCAGCAATTAATAATGTAGTCATTTAAATGCTCCTCTTTTTCCAAGGAGAAGACTTGCAAACTTGTAAATTTGAAATGAAAAGTACGTGGCGGTCTATCTTTATTAACACCATTTTTGAATTTCTTTATTCTGCTTAACAAAGTTGATGCTTTAACGTTGTATTTCAACACGGGTTTTCTATAAGACAACCTCCGTGCATTATGAAGCACACATGAAGCAAGACGAAGGGCTGCTGCAATAATAATAAGGAGTAATGTCTATCTCATTTTTGTTATTCTTGTCACTCCTGTACATATACATATATGCTTTACAAAGCCCTTAAAATTGGTTTCCGGAATGAAGGGGGGACCGATAGCAGCTGACTTGCATGTATAGACCCTTTTTGTGTTTCTAGTTATAGTTGAATGAACCTGTCTCCGAGGTGATGAGTACCGGCTTTATGGCGCTCGATGCTTCCCACTCTCCTCTCATTCAATGATAGTCAAACTCTGAAGGTTTATGATTGTATAATGTATTTGTTGTTCAACTAGATAAAAGAATTGATGACCCAGTTTCATTTGATTTGCTGAAAGGTTATGATAAAGTTGAATACATACATATATGACTATAGTATTTAACGTTACGCCTTACGGTATTTAGGAAGAGTGCATAATTGTCCAAAATAATGTATAACTGTCGAGACAAGAAGTTTTAACAGTTACTATGTTGAGGTGGTGAAATAATTCATCTACAGAGGGTTCACTGTTAACTCGAAGGGCCCTTCCAAAATGTTGAATGCGGCAATCGAATTGTCTTCGATGTCAAGAGGATTATCGGTGTATCGGGGTGTAGGAGCAACATTAATCGAAAAATCGACGATCAAGAACGTTGAAAACTCGGAACCACCAAGAATACCGAATGCAGAGTGTCAAGCGAGATAGACGTGTGTATAAGAGCTAGTGCAGATTATTTATTTTTTGAATTATTAGGCGGGTTTAATCGAAACTTTTTTAAGTGGTTTTATTAAACCTTCTCGTTTATCAAACTTTTGGAAACAACGAGTCAATAATATGGATGGTTTTTGTGGTAAATGCGACAAAGGATCTAGTCGCGGTGATTTGCAAATCGTATCGTGTAGCGGGTTGTGTAAAAAAATGTTTCACCGTACTTGCTGTGAAGATCAGCTATCGGAATATGACTTAGGAATTTTAAAAAGCAAGCGAAGTCTTGGATACTACTGTGTGGAGTGCAAAAAAATTTCGAGCAATATGATTATATATTAGAGTGGCGACAATCTAAATATAAAACATACAGAAAAGCTACAATCCGTCTGGAACGGATCGTATGATACCCTATCCTCCTCTCTATAAAGTGGGCTTGGCCAAATTGCATTTTGTACTCAAATATAGCTATAATGTCGAACGTTTGAGGATGTTACATGTAAAATTTCATGAAAATCGGTTTTTTGATGAAAACGCCCCCAAAAAGTGCGCGCGACCAAAACTGTTCTATGGGTGAATTGTAGAGAATCTGTATACCTAAATATTTGGTCTTAACAAAATTTTTCGGTTTCATATAATTTAGTGAAGTTATAAAAAAGTAGGCGTGGCAGTGGGCGGATGTAAAAAAAATTTACACTTCTACTGTATCTTTTCGTCATAAGCCCAGATATAAAATTTCAGCGTCCCGGTTTTGTGATGAAAACGCCCCCAAAACTTTTGTATGGGTGGATTGTAGGGAATCTGAATGCCTAAATATTTGGTCTTAACAAAATTTTTCGGTTTCATATAATTTAGTGAAGTTATGAAAAAGTGGGCGTGGCAGTGGGCGGATTTAAAAAATTTTTACACTTGTACTGTATCTTTTTCTCAGAAGCCCAGATATGAAATTTCATCGTCCTAGCTCAAAATTTAAGGCCCAAAAAGCGGTGACATACGGACGGACGGACGGACGGTCATCGCTCAATCGATTTCGCTATTGATGCTGATCACGAATATATATACTTTATAGGGTCTATCTCGATTATTTCTCTATGTTACAAACTATGTGTCAAACTTAATATACCCTTAGGATAGGGTATAAAAAGAAATCGATGTACTTAGTTTAAATGTATTGAAGTTGTCAAACCAAATTACAAAATTAAAACAAATAATGCAAAATGAACTGTTGAAGAAGAATGAGAGTGAAAAACATACAGAAACATACAGAAAAGCTACAATCCGTCTGGAACGGATCGTATGATACCCTATCCTCCTCTCTATAAAGTGAGCGTGGCCAAATTGCATATTGTACTCAAATATAGCTATAATGTCGAACGTTTGAGGATGTTACATGTAAAATTTTATCAAAATAGGTTTTTTGATGAAAACGCCCCCAAAAAGTGGGCGTGGCCAAAACTGTTCTATGGGTGAATTGTAGGGAATCTAAATACCCAAATATTTTGTCTTAACAAAATTTTTCGGTTTCATATAATTTAGTGAAGTTATAAAAAAGTAGGCGTGGCAGTGGGCGGATGTAAAAAAATTTTACACTAGTATTGTATCTTTTTCTCGGAAGCCCAGATATGAAATTTCAGCGTCCTAGTTAAAAATTTAAGGCCCAAAAATCGGTTTTGTGATGAAAACGCCCCCAAAAAGTGGGCGTGGCCAAAACTTTTGTATGGGTGGATTGTAGGGAATCTGAATGCCTAAATATTTGGTCTTAACAAAATTTTTCGGTTTCATATAATTTAGTGAAGATATGAAAAAGTGGGCGTGGCAGTGGGCGGATTTCAAAAATTTTTACACTTGCACTGTATCTTTTCCTCAGAAGCCCAGATATGAAATTTCATCGTCCTAGCTCAAAATTTAAGGCCCAAAAAGCGGTGACATACGGACGGACGGACGGACGGTTATCGCTCAATCGATTTCGCTATTGATGCTGATCGCGAATATATATACTTTATAGGGTCTATCTCGATTATTTCTCTATGTTACAAACTATGTGTCAAACTTAATATACCCTTAGGATAGGGTATAAAAATAACAACTTGAATGATGGAGTCCAATCGATTTCAAAAACTGTAAATGAACTTAAACTTGAAATAATTATAAAAACAAATATAGGTGAGAGTGAGTAGGATAAAGTGATTAAGGAAAGTGTCGAATATATTTCAAAATCGGTGAATGAAAATAAAAATGAAATGAAAAGAGTGAATAAGAGTGTTGCAGGAAAGGATGATAAGAGGCAAAAGGAAAAATCATTCTCTGAAGTCCTAAGAAATAGAGAACCGAAAGAGCTTAGAAAAAATTAGATTTAGTTGGGTAAAGTGCCCAATCAGAGAATTTTATGATATTACCAGATGTTTTAATTGCCAAGGGTATAACCATAAGGCAGAAAAATGTAAAAATACAATAGGGTGTACAAAGTGTGGCGATAGCCATAAGTTTAAAGACTGTAAAAGTGAACTTGTTAAGTGTATCAACTGTACAAAAGCAAACGAAATTTTCGGTTTAAAGTATAAAGTTTAAGAAGACTTAAAATCTTAAGAGAATCCATTAGATATAAGCAACCAAAGGGTTGGTATATCAGATTGGTATGGTATATCTTAACATTGAGGGTCTTCTTAACAATTTTAAGGAGTTTAAAGTGTTAACACTGAAAAAAAAGAATTTATGCTATTGTGTTGTCAGACACTCATGTTACCAAAGACGTTTTAGACAAGGAGATCAAAGCACCGAGCTATACTCTATTCAAATGTAACAGTTTCTCGTCTCATACACGAGAAGTTCTTATACAGTAGAACTCGGATACGAGCTTCTCTGTTAAGTACCTGTTTCGGTTATTTACACTAAACGTGTTAGCCTTTTAATTTTCAGATGAAATACCTACAAATTTGATCGGATAATTGCCCGAAATATAAGAACCTCTTTGGCTTACTCCAAATAAAATAAAAAACATACAGAAAAGCTACAATCCGTCTGGAACGGATCGTATGATACCCTATCCTCCTCTCTATAAAGTGGGCATGGCCAAATTGCATATTGTACTCAAATATAGCTATAATGTCGAACGTTTGAGGATGTTACATGTAAAATTTTATCAAAATAGGTTTTTTGATGATAACGCCCCCAAAAAGTGGGCGTGGCCAAAACTTTTGTATGGGTGGATTGTAGGGAATCTGAATGCCTAAATATTTGGTCTTAACAAAATTTTTCGGTTTCATATAATTTAGTGAAGTTATGAAAAAGTGGGCGTGGCAGTGGGCGGATTTCAAAAATTTTTACACTTGTACTGTATCTTTTTCTCAGAAGCCCAGATATGAAATTTCATCGTCCTAGCTCAAAATTTAAGGCCCAAAAAGCGGTGACATACGGACGGACGGACGGACGGTCATCGCTCAATCGATTTCGCTATTGATGCTGATCACGAATATATATACTTTATAGGGTCTATCTCGATTATTTCTCTATGTTACAAACTATGTGTCAAACTTAATATACCCTTAGGATAGGGTATAAAAAGAAATCGATGTACTTAGTTTAAATGTATTGAAGTTGTCAAACCAAATTACAAAATTAAAACAAATAATGCAAAATGAACTGTTGAAGAAGAATGAGAGTGAAAAACATACAGAAACATACAGAAAAGCTACAATCCGTCTGGAACGGATCGTATGATACCCTATCCTCCTCTCTATAAAGTGGGCGTGGCCAAATTGCATATTGTACTCAAATATAGCTATAATGTCGAACGTTTGAGGATGTTACATGTAAAATTTTATCAAAATAGGTTTTTTGATGAAAACGCCCCCAAAAAGTGGGCGTGGCCAAAACTGTTCTATGGGTGAATTGTAGGGAATCTAAATACCCAAATATTTTGTCTTAACAAAATTTTTCGGTTTCATATAATTTAGTGAAGTTATAAAAAAGTAGGCGTGGCAGTGGGCGGATGTAAAAAAATTTTACACTAGTATTGTATCTTTTTCTCGGAAGCCCAGATATGAAATTTCAGCGTCCTAGTTAAAAATTTAAGGCCCAAAAATCGGTTTTGTGATGAAAACGCCCCCAAAAATTGGGCGTGGCCAAAACTTTTGTATGGGTGGATTGTAGGGAATCTGAATGCCTAAATATTTGGTCTTAACAAAATTTTTCGGTTTCATATAATTTAGTGAAGATATGAAAAAGTGGGCGTGGCAGTGGGCGGATTTCAAAATTTTTTACACTTGCACTGTATCTTTTCCTCAGAAGCCCAGATATGAAATTTCATCGTCCTAGCTCAAAATTTAAGGCCCAAAAAGCGGTGACATACGGACGGACGGACGGACGGTTATCGCTCAATCGATTTCGCTATTGATGCTGATCACGAATATATATACTTTATAGGGTCTATCTCGATTATTTCTCTATGTTACAAACTATGTGTCAAACTTAATATACCCTTAGGATAGGGTATAAAAATAACAACTTGAATGATGGAGTCCAATCGATTTCAAAAACTGTAAATGAACTTAAACTTGAAATAATTATAAAAACATACAGAAAAGCTACAATCCGTCTGGAACGGATCGTATGATACCCTATCCTCCTCTCTATAAAGTGGGCTTGGCCAAATTGCATTTTGTACTGAAATATAGCTATAATGTCGAACGTTTGAGGATGTTACATGTAAAATTTTATCGAAATAGGTTTTTTGATGATAACGCCCCCAAAAAGTGGGCGTGGCCAAAACTATTCTATGGGTGAATTGTAGGGAATCTAAATACCCAAATATTTGGTCTTAACAAAATTTTTCGGTTTCATATAATTTAGTGAAGTTATAAAAAAGTAGGCGTGGCAGTGGGCGGATGTAAAAAAATTGTACACTAGTATTGTATCTTTTTCTCGGAAGCCCAGATATGAAATTTCAGCGTCCTAGTTAAAAATTTAAGGCCCAAAAATCGGTTTTGTGATGAAAACGCCCCCAAAAAGTGGGCGTGGCCAAAACTTTTGTATGGGTGGATTGTAGGGAATCTGAATGCCTAAATATTTGGTCTTAACAAAATTTTTCGGTTTCATATAATTTAGTGAAGTTATGAAAAAGTGGGCGTGGCAGTGGGCGGATTTAAAAAATTTTTACACTTGTACTGTATCTTTTTCTCAGAAGCCCAGATATGAAATTTCATCGTCCTAGCTCAAAATTTAAGGCCCAAAAAGCGGTGACATACGGACGGACGGACGGACGGACGGACGGACGGACGGACGGACGGACGGACGGTCATCGCTCAATCGATTTCGCTATTGATGCTGATCACGAATATATATACTTTATATGGTCTATCTCGATTATTTCTCTATGTTACAAACTATGTGTCAAACTTAATATACCCTTAGGATAGGGTATAAACATACAGAAAAGCTACAATCCGTCTGGAACGGATCGTATGATACCCTATCCTCCTCTCTATAAAGTGGGCGTGGCCAAATTGCATTTTATACTCAAATATAGCTATAATGTCGAACATTTGAGGATGTTACATGTAAAATTTTATCAAAATAGGTTTTTTGATGATAACGCCCCCAAAAAGTGGGCGTGGCCAAAACTGTTCTATGGGTGAATTGTAGGGAATCTGAATACCCAAATGTTCGGTCTTAACAAAATTTTTCGGTTTCATATAATTTAGTGAAGTTATAAAAAAGTAGGCGTGGCAGTGGGCGGATGTAAAAAAATTTTACACTAGTATTTTACCTTTTTCTCGGAAGCCCAGATATGAAATTTCAGTCCTAGTTAAAAATTTAAGGCCCAAAAATCGGTTTTGTGATGAAAACGCCCTCAAAAAGTGGGCGTGGCCAAAACTTTTGTATGGGTGGATTGTAGGGAATCTGAATGCCTAAATATTTGGTCTTAACAAAATTTTTCGGTTTCATATAATTTAGTGAAGTTATAAAAAAGTAGGCGTGGCAGTGGGCGGATTTCAAAAATGTTTACACTTGTACTGTATCTTTTCCTCAGAAGCCCAGATATGAAATTTCATCGTCCTAGCTCAAAATTTAAGGCCCAAAAAGCGGTGACATACGGACGGACGGACGGACGGACGGACGGTCATCGCTCAATCGATTTCGCTATTGATGCTGATCACGAATATATATACTTTATATGGTCTATCTCGATTATTTCTCTATGTTACAAACTATGTGTCAAACTTAATATACCCTTAGGATAGGGTATAAACAAATATAGGTGAGAGTGAGTAGGATAAAGTGATTAAGGAAAGTGTCGAATATATTTCAAAATCGGTGAATGAAAATAAAAATGAAATGAAAAGAGTGAATAAGAGTGTTGCAGGAAAGGATGATAAGAGGCAAAAGGAAAAATCATTCTCTGAAGTCCTAAGAAATAGAGAACCGAAAGAGCTTAGAAAAAATTAGATTTAGTTGGGTAAAGTGCCCAATCAGAGAATTTTATGATATTACCAGATGTTTTAATTGCCAAGGGTATAACCATAAGGCAGAAAAATGTAAAAATACAATAGGGTGTACAAAGTGTGGCGATAGCCATAAGTTTAAAGACTGTAAAAGTGAACTTGTTAAGTGTATCAACTGTACAAAAGCAAACGAAATTTTCGGTTTAAAGTATAAAGTTTAAGAAGACTTAAAATCTTAAGAGAATCCATTAGATATAAGCAACCAAAGGGTTGGTATATCAGATTGGTATGGTATATCTTAACATTGAGGGTCTTCTTAACAATTTTAAGGAGTTTAAAGTGTTAACACTGAAAAAAAAGAATTTATGCTATTGTGTTGTCAGACACTCATGTTACCAAAGACGTTTTAGACAAGGAGATCAAAGCACCGAGCTATACTCTATTCAAATGTAACAGTTTCTCGTCTCATACACGAGAAGTTCTTATACAGTAGAACTCGGATACGAGCTTCTCTGTTAAGTACCTGTTTCGGTTATTTACACTAAACGTGTTAGCCTTTTAATTTTCAGATGAAATACCTACAAATTTGATCGGATAATTGCCCGAAATATAAGAACCTCTTTGGCTTACTCCAAATAAAATAAAAAACATACAGAAAAGCTACAATCCGTCTGGAACGGATCGTATGATACCCTATCCTCCTCTCTATAAAGTGGGCATGGCCAAATTGCATATTGTACTCAAATATAGCTATAATGTCGAACGTTTGAGGATGTTACATGTAAAATTTTATCAAAATAGGTTTTTTGATGATAACGCCCCCAAAAAGTGGGCGTGGCCAAAACTTTTGTATGGGTGGATTGTAGGGAATCTGAATGCCTAAATATTTGGTCTTAACAAAATTTTTCGGTTTCATATAATTTAGTGAAGTTATGAAAAAGTGGGCGTGGCAGTGGGCGGATTTCAAAAATTTTTACACTTGTACTGTATCTTTTTCTCAGAAGCCCAGATATGAAATTTCATCGTCCTAGCTCAAAATTTAAGGCCCAAAAAGCGGTGACATACGGACGGACGGACGGACGGACGGACGGACGGACGGTCATCGCTCAATCGATTTCGCTATTGATGCTGATCACGAATGTATATACTTTATAGGGTCTATCTCGATTATTTCTCTATGTTACAAACTATGTGTCAAACTTAATATACCCTTAGGATAGGGTATAAAAAGGCGGTGAGACAACGAAGCGATGCGGACGAATCAGCTGCACAGGAGTATACACATGTCTTGCATTCTTTGCTTGAAGATTACGAACCGGACAATGTCTTTAACGCGGATGAGAGTGGTTTATTTTTTAAGGCAATTCCAAATGGGACGTTCGCTTAAAGGGGTGAAGATGTTAGGGGAAGCAAGATGCAAAAATCCCGATTAACTTTACTTTTTCTCTGCAACACAACTGGAAAATACAAAAAGGTGATTGCTATTGGAAAAGCGAAAAGTCCACGCTGCTTTAAAAACAACCAAACGTCCTGTAATGTATTTAAACAACTGTAAAATCAAACTGATCTTAACTAAAGCTTAAGGAGTTGTCACTTTGACATTTGTTTTGGTTGGCCTCTTGGTTTCCGGCAGCTGAGCAGAAAGGATGTCTTTCCCGCGACAATCAATTTTAAACATGTGAAATCAAATCTTTATTTAATTAATAAATCTTTTGAAACTCTTTGGAATTTTTAAATAATTGAAATATATTATACGTCCGTAACGTATTACTCGAGCAAAAATGCGTGGATGACATCTCAAATATGGAAATCGATTCTGGTTGACTTCGATAAAGAAATGACGAAGAAGAATCGAAAGGTAATCTTGTTTGTAGATAATGCTAGTTGCCACAAAGTTTCTCTTAACTGCGAAAGTGTTAGAATTGAGTTTCTCCCACCAAATACCATGAGCTTAATTCAACCTCTTGACCAGGACATAATACATTGTGTTAAGTCCTATTACCGCCAAACTATCCTTCGAAAACAGGTGCTTTCAATTGAGTAAGGACTATCCACGAAAGATTTTATGAAATCAATAACATTATTAGATGCCATGTATTATATAAAACGATCATGGAGGCTGGTCAAGGAAGAATCCATTAAAAATTGTTTCGCAAAGGTATGTTAGCTAAGTAATGGTCTAGTTATTTATTACAGTTAATTGTATTTATGCTGGCCTGATTCAGGTTTAATGATGGTACGAAAGTGCAAAATAATAATCCCCATCAAGTAGAAGAACTACAAATGGAAGTCCCACCTTTAAGCGCAAATGAATTCCAGAGTTTTGTGTAATGTGACGAAAACCTTGAATGCTATTGTACCCCTACAGATGATGAGATTATATCAGATGTTCTTAATCTTTGTGAAGAAGAAAATTGAGATGTAGAGTTTAATGGAGAGTGCAATGAAATTTCAGATGGTACTAATCCATCATTAAAAGATGCAATATCGGCGGTGGATACCATTAAGCAAATTTGCCAAAAACACAAATGCTTATATGGATCTAATTGAGAATGTAGAAAAACTACTCTATAAAATATCACGGATGAGTTTGGTACAAAGAAAGATAACTGATTATCTTCCGTAAATAACAAAAATATTTTATATACATACATATTTATTACTTTTAAGTTTTGTTCTTGCATTAAAGTTTTATGTTGTGTTGCAAAAAACATTCTTAATTGATTTCTTAAAAGTCGTAATTTAATATTTTTCGGATATCTACCTCCAAGGGGCACTTAAGCGATTTCCCTTAAGAACCTGCCACGGATAAGAAACTGAAATTTAAGAAAATTTTACGAAGGCATTTATCCGAGTTTTACTGTATATGTTAAAGACGAACTAAAATCAGTGACAGTGTCGAGGAAGGACGAAAATATGAATGTGTAGTAGTTGTCTAATTATGTTATAACTAACAATTACACATGTGTAATAACCGGTGTTTATAGGTCACCAAGTTCTTCGGTAAGATTGTTTTGCGAAGACTTTGAAATATTATGCGAAGAATTAAGTGATGTGTGGAAAGATACTATTATAGTGGGTGAGTTTAATATTGATTGGTTTCAAGTTAATAGTACGTATAGGAAAAGTGTATCAAAAATATTAAAAAACAATTCATATTGCCAAATTATGCAGACTGCGACAAGAATAACTAAATCGTCTAGCACGTTAATAGATTTCGTGATAACAAATAATAAAAGGATTAGTGATCTCAGTTGTCCCTGACTTGCAAATAAGTGACCATGAAACTAGTGCTGTTGAAATTAACAATGGTAAGGAGACAAAATTAATGACGGAAGCAAATAGAAAAAAGTGTATACAGATGAAGAAATAGTATATATATAGATAGTCAAATGAGTGTAATAAAAGGTGAAATGGATATTGATTTAATGGGAGAGCTATTTCTTAAAGTCTATTGACGAGACAATAATAAATGGTTTAACAAACGGCTCCAGTATTGTGCAAATCGGAAGTCAATGGGCGAGATTATAAATTAATAAGAAATAAGTACAAAAGTGAAATTAAAAGGAATTATTTATAAAACAGAAAGTACAGTGTTCGACCAATCAAAAATCCATGTGGAAGAATTTAAAAAGATATGTTCTAAAGGAAGAAAAATGTAGTGAAAAAAAAAATATTCAATTTAATAACGAAATTCTCGACGGTAATAAATGCATAGCCAACAAATTTAATGACTTCCTTATTGAAAGAAGTCATTAAACTGCCAACGGCAGCGCTCACATCCCCGAAGCGGGGTACTGACTTCGGAATATCCGACTCCTTGTCCTAGGGGTAAAAAAGGAACTGGTCCTCCAGGTTGGGGGTTGTGCGTCGGGGTAACTTCCATACCACGTAAAAAAGCCAATAGTTACGAAGCAACAACGAGCCTCGAATGAGGATGATCCCGCTGTTGACGACCCCAGCAAACGAAATAAGGACAACGATCTTCGGATCTGCACGTGGAATGTTCGGACCCTTAACAGGTCGCGTGCAGCCGAACAACTAGCAGAGGCCAGTCTAGGGCCTACAATCCAGATATCACCGCCATCCAGGAAGTGCAATCGGATGGCCCGGGCAAAAAGAGGATGAAAAACTGTGACGTATACTACGGTGATTGCTATAGGGAACAGAAACAGCGCTTATTTGAATGTGGGTTCGTCATACGCGGCAGTCTTAGGCAAGAAGTCTTGAGCTTTCGACACGTGAGCGAGCGTCTTATGACAATCCGCACCAAGGCTAAATTCGCCAACATAAGCCTTATATGCGCTCACGCTCCCACCGAAGACAAGGACGACGCCACCAAAGAATGTTTCTACGAGCTCCTCGCGAAACCTACGAGCAATGCCCTAAATATGACGTTAAAATCGTTCTAGGCTCCTGGAGTCCTCACATTGCGTGGACGGCCGGATCTTTGACGGTCACGTACTCCACCAGTATCCTCGAATAATTTTATGGTACGATAAACAAAACACCGGGTGATTCCAAGCGGTTGCAAGCTCCGAAAGATATCATCTTTTGCCATATTAAACTTGTGTAATCCGATCACAACGACACGATTTTCGATATCACCCCATTCCATACTTGTAAACGACTAAAACCAAAAATCTTTTTCGCAACAAGGAAGCATAAAAGCAACGGGTTAAATAACGGTTAACATGAAAAGCGTGCAACAAATATTTCATTTAGAATTACTGCAACAACAACTGTATCAATATTTATGACTAGACTAGGTATATAAAGATATAAAGATGAACTTTCTTTTTATAGATAAACTTTATTAAAGATTGTTTTATTTCAACTGATACACTGGTTGAGTTCTTAATTTTATTTGCAATTGTGAACCTAGAATACGAGGGAGATTTCAACGGTGTCATTCGTCGTATGTCGTGCCAAAGACACACTGAAACTAAGTGGTCGTTTTTGAATAGTTGCCTTAGCGGCTGTCGGTTCACTCTCTCTGCTTCGTCTTCTTAAGAGGACCAAGTTTGAGAGAGAACTCGACTTGAGGACGCGGAGCTGTACCTTGTTTACAAGTAGACTTGATTGCCAAGAAAACTTTTAAACAAGTTACTGTTAGTTAAGAAAAAAACTGTCCTATATGTAACAATATACATAAATGACATGAAAGTGCAATAACAAATGTAAAACTTGCATTGTTTGCTGACGATGCGGTGATATACGTATATACGTGGCGGACAAAAATTACTTAGAATGTCAACAAAAAATGCAACATGACCTAGGAAGTGTTTTTCATTGGCTGCAGATGAATAAATTAAAACTGAGTGTGACAAAAACCAAATAACTCATCATAAATAAAAGACGAGGAGAGGAAAGGATGTAAGACTGAAAATTGACGATGAATATATTGAACAAATTGATGAAATCAAGTATTTAGGTATAACAATCGATAATAAATTGACTTTTAGAAATCATGTTGACTACTTATGCAAAAAAATTGCAAAAAGATAGGCTTTTTAAAAAGAATAAGAAATGACATTTCTACACCACTAAGTGCAATTAACATTTATAACGTAATAATTAAACCGCATTTCGAGTATTGTTCCTCAATTTTGTTTTTGTGGACAGATAGTATAGTTCAAAGATTGCAATTGTTACAAAATAAGGCTATGAGATGTATTTTAAAGTACAATAGATATGTGTCAATTAGTTTTATGTAAAATTCGTTAAAATGGTTGTCAGTCAAACAAAGAATCATAATGAATGTTTTATTGTTAATTTATAGAATTAAAAATAAACTAGTGCCTATTTATTTACTAAATTATGTGCAATATGTACGTGACGTGCAACCATATTCATTAAGAACAGCTAATCATCTTAGACTTTATATAAGGAAGATCGCAAAATTCTTTGCTATATAAAGGCTTCAAAATGTTTAATGAACTGCCAATTATTATAAGAAATGAAACAAATCTAACAGCTTTCAAAAAACATATTGTCAATTATATTAAAGACAGTTTTTACGTTTAAAACTCTTATACAAAACAAAAAACAAAACACTATTTGTAAAATTTATTTATGTATATGGCTAAATGTCTTCAACAAAAGCTAAATAAAATTAATCAAACTAAACTTAACTAAGAATTCAATCATCACTTCACTTCACTAATGTAATATACATATATCACATTGATTATTATCACACGGATAAATCCTAAATGTTCGTTGAACACTTTCCATTAAAGCCCGACTTTACCAACGCTCTTTATAAGTACCAAGGGCAATGAAAAACATACATAAAAGCTACAATCCGTCTGGAACGGATCGTATGATACCCTATCCTCCTCTCTCTGGGCGTGGCCAAATTGCATTTTGTACTCAAATATAGCTATAATGTCGAACGTTTGAGGATGTTACATGTAAAATTTTATGAAAATCGGTTTTTCGATGAAAACGCCCCCAAAAAGTGGGCGTGGCCAAAACTGTTCTATGGGTGAATTGTAGGGAATCTGAATACCCAAATATTTGGTCTTAACAAAATTTTTCGGTTTCATATAATTTAGTGAAGTTATAAAAAAGTAGGCGTGGCAGTGGGCGGATGTAAAAAAAATTTACACTTGCATTGAATATTTTTCTTGGAAGCCCAGATATGAAATTTCAGCGTCCTAGTTAAAAATTTAAGGCCCAAAAATCGGTTTTGTGATAAAAACGCCCCCAAAAAGTGGGCGTGGCCAAAACTTTTGTAAGGGTGGATTGTAGGGAATCTGAATGCCTAAATATTTGGTCTTAACAAAATTTTTCGGTTTCATATAATTTGGTGAAGTTATGAAAAAGTGGGCGTGGCAGTGGGCGGATTTCAAAAATTTTTACACTTGTACTGTATCTTTTTCTCAGAAGCCCAGATATGAAATTTCATCGTCCTAGCTCAAAATTTAAGGCCCAAAAAGCGGTGACATACGGACGGACGGACGGTCGGACGGACGGTCATCGCTCAATCGATTTCGCTATTGATGCTGATCACGAATATATATACTTTATAGGGTCTATCTCGATTATTTCTCTATGTTACAAACTATGTGTCAAACTTAATATACCCTTAGGATAGGGTATAAACATACAGAAAAGCTACAATCCGGAACGGATCGTATGATACCCTATCCTCCTCTCTATAAAGTGGGCGTGGCCAAATTGCATTTTGTACTCAAATATAGCTGTAATGTCGAACGTTTGAGGATGTTACATGTAAAATTTTATCAAAATAGGTTTTTTGATGATAACGCCCCCAAAAAGTGGGCATGGCCAAAACTGTTCTATGGGTGAATTGTAGGGAATCTAAATACCCAAATATTTGGTCTTAACAAAATTTTTCAGTTTCATATAATTTAGTGAAGTTATGAAAAAGTGGGCGTGGCAGTGGACGGATTTCAAAAATTTTTACACTTGTACTGTATCTTTTTCTTGGAAGCCCAGATATGAAATTTCAGCGTCCTAGTTAAAAATTGAAGGCCCAAAAATCGGTTTTGTGATGAAAACGCCCCCAAAAAGTGGGCGTGGCCAAAACTTTTGTATGGGTGGATTGTAGGGAATCTGAATGCCTAAATATTTGGTCTTAACAAAATTTTTCGGTTTCATATAATTTAGTGAAGTCATAAAAAAGTAGGCGTGGCAGTGGGCGGATGTAAAAAAAATTTACACTTGTACTGTATCTTTTTCTTGGAAGCCCAGATATGAAATTTCAGCGTCCTAGTTAAAAATTGAAGGCCCAAAAATCGGTTTTGTGATGAAAACGCCCCCAAAAAGTGGGCGTGGCCAAAACTTTTGTATGGGTGGATTGTAGGGAATCTGAATGCCTAAATATTTGGTCTTCACAAAATTTTTCGGTTTCATATAATTTAGTGAAGATATGAAAAAGTGGGCGTGGCAGTGGGCGGATTTCAAAAATTTTTACACTTGTACTGTATCTTTCTCTCAGAAGCCCAGATATGAAATTTCATCGTCCTAGCTCAAAATTTAAGGCCCAAAAAGCGGTGACATACGGACGGACGGACGGACGGTCATCGCTCAATCGATTTCGCTATTGATGCTGATCACGAATATATATACTTTATAGGGTCTATCTCGATTATTTCTCTATGTTACAAACTATGTGTCAAACTTATGATATGAAATTTCATATCTGGGCTTCTGAGAAAAAGATACAGTACAAGTGTAAAAATTTTTGAAATCCGCCCACTGCCACGCCCACTTTTTCATAACTTCACTAAATTATATGAAACCGAAAAATTTTGTTAAGACCAAATATTTAGGCATTCAGATTACCCACAATCCACCCATACAAAAGTTTTGGCCACGCCCACTGTTTGTGGGCGTTTCCATCACAAAACCGAGTTTTGGGCCTTAAATTATTAACTAGGACGCTGAAATTTCATATCTGGGCTTCCAAGAAAAAGATACAGTACAAGTGTAAATTTTTTTTACATCCGCGAACTGCCACGCCTACTTTTTTATAACTTCACTAAATTATATGAAACCGAAAAATTTTGTTTAGACCAAATATTTAGGTATACAGATTCCCTACAATTCACCCGTAGAACAGTTTTGGTCACGCCCACTTTCTGGGGGCGTTTTCATCAAAAAACCGATTTTCATAAAATTTTACATGTAACATCCTCAAACGTTCGACATTATAGCTATATTTGAGCACAAAATGCAATTTGGCCACGCCCACTTTATAGAGAGGAGGATAGGGTATCATACGATCCGTTAAAGACGGATTGTAGCTTTTCTGTATGTTTTTTGTTGTCCTTGTCATTTTTGTTGAACTTTTACGTACATATGTATACGTATATATATTTCCCAATCCTTTAACAAAGACAAATCCAAGTAGAATGTATACAGAGAACAGAACAACTGGGCGGCAAGCACATCAGTCGTGCAATGTGCTGATAGAGAGCTACAAGTAAACATGAAGCCAGACGAAGGGCTGCTGCAACAATAATAGAGAGCAATGTCTATGTCATTTTTGTTGTCCTTGTCATTTTTGTTGAACTTTTACGTACATATGTATACATATATATATTTCCCAATCCTTTAACAAAGCCAAATGCAAGTAGAATGTACACAGAGAACAGAACTGCTGGGCGGCAGGCACATCAGTCGTGTAATATGTTGATAGAGAGTTAAAAGTAAACATGAAGCCAGACGAAGGGCTGCTGCAACAATAATAGAGAGCAATGTCTATGTCATTTTTGTTGTCCTTGTCATTTTTGTTGAACTTTTACGTACATATGTATACATATATATATTTCCCAATCCTTTAACAAAGACAAATCCAAGTAGAATGTACACAGAGAACAGAACAACTGGGCGGCAAGCACATCAGTCGTGTAATATGTTGATAGAGAGTTACAAGTAAACATGAAGCCAGACGAAGGGCTGCTGCAAAAATAATAGAGAGCAATGTCTATGTCATTTTTGTTGTCCTTGTCATTTTTGTTGAACTTTTACGTACATATGTATACATATATATATTTCCCAATCCTTTAACAAAGCCAAATGCAAGTAGAATGTACACAGAGAACAGAACTGCTGGGCGGCAGGCACATCAGTCGTGTAATATGTTGATAGAGAGTTACAAGTAAACATGAAGGCAGACGAAGGGCTGCTGCAACAATAATAGAGAGCAATGTCTATGTCATTTTTGTTGCCTTGTCACTCCTGTACATATGATGAACTTTTAAATACCCATGTAGACATATATATACTTCCCAAGCACATCAGTCGAGTAATATGTTGATACAGAGTTACAAGAAAACATGAAGCCAGACGAAGGGCTGCTGCAACAATAATAGAGAGCAATGTCTATGTCATTTTTGTTGTCCTTGTCCTTTTTGTTGAACTTTTACGTACATATGTATACATATATATATTTCCCAATCCTTTAACAAAGACAAATCCAAGTAGAATGTATACAGAGAACAGAACAACTGGGCGGCAAGCACATCAGTCGTGCAATGTGTTGATAGAGAGCTACAAGTAAACATGAAGCCAGACGAAGGGCTGCTGCAACAATAATAGAGAGAAATGTCTATGTCATTTTTGTTATCCTTGTCATTTTGTGTGCGTATATATATTTCCCAGTCCTTTAACAAAGCCAAATGCAAGTAGAATGTACACAGAGAACAGAACTGCTGGGCGGCAGGCACATCAGTCGTGCAATGTGTTGATAGAGAGCTACAAGTAAACATGAAGGCAGACGAAGGGCTGCTGCAACAATAATAGAGAGCAATGTCTATGTCATTTTTGTTGTCCTTGTCACTCCTGTACATATGATGAACTTTGACCTACGTATGTATACGTATATATATTTCCCAATCCTTTAACTATGACAAATCCAAGTAGAATGTACAAAGAGAACAGAACAATTGGGCGGCAAGCACATCAGTCGTGGAATATGTTGATAGAGAGTTACAAGTAAATATGAAGCCAGACGAAGGTCTGCTGCAACAATAATAGAGAACAATGTCTATGTCATTATACCCTATCCTAAGGGTATATTAAGTTTGACACATAGTTTGTAACATAGAGAAATAATCGAGATAGACCATATAAAGTATATATATTCGTGATCAGCATCAATAGCGAAATCGATTGAGCGATGACCGTCCGTCCGTCCGTCCGTCCGTCCGTCCGTCCGTCCGTCCGTCCGTATGTCACCGCTTTTTGGGCCTTAAATTTTGAGCTAGGACGATGAAATTTCATATCTGGGCTTCTGAGAAAAAGATACAGTACAAGTGTAAAAATTTTTGAAATCCGCCCACTGCCACGCCCACTTTTTCATAACTTCACTAAATTATATGGAACCGAAAAATTTTGTTAAGACCAAATATTTAGGCATTCAGATTCCCTACAATCCACCCATACAAAAGTTTTGGCCACGCCCACTTTTTGGGGGCGTTTTCATCACAAAACCGATTTTTGGGCCTTAAATTTTTAACTAGGACGCTGAAATTTCATATCTGGGCTTCCGAGAAAAAGATACAATACTAGTGTAAAATTTTTTTACATCCGCCCACTGCCACGCCTACTTTTTTATAACTTCACTAAATTATATGAAACCGAAAAATTTTGTTAAGACCAAATATTTGGGTATTTAGATTCCCTACAATTCACCCATAGAACAGTTTTGGCCGCGCCCACTTTTTGGGGGCGTTATCATCAAAAAACCTATTTTGATAAAATTTTAAATGTAACATCCTCAAACGTTCGACATTATAGCTATATTTGAGTACAAAATGCAATTTGGCCACGCCCACTTTATAGAGAGGAGGATAGGGTATCATACGATCCGTTCCAGACGGATTGTAGCTTTTCTGTATGTTTTTTGTTGTCCTTGTCCTTTTTGTTGAACTTTTACGTACATATGTATACATATATATATTTCCCAATCCTTTAACAAAGACAAATCCAAGTAGAATGTATACAGAGAACAGAACAACTGGGCGGCAAGCACATCAGTCGTGCAATGTGTTGATAGAGAGCTACAAGTAAACATGAAGCCAGACGAAGGGCTGCTGCAACAATAATAGAGAGCAATGTCTATGTCATTTTTGTTGTCCTTGTCCTTTTTGTTGAACTTTTACGTACATATGTATACATATATATATTTCCCAATCCTTTAACAAAGACAAATCCAAGTAGAATGTACACAGAGAACAGAACAACTGGGCGGCAAGCACATCAGTCGTGTAATATGTTGATAGAGAGTTACAAGTAAACATGAAGCCAGACGAAGGGCTGCTGCAAAAATAATAGAGAGCAATGTCTATGTCATTTTTGTTATCCTTGTCATTTTGTGTGCGTATATATATTTCCCAGTCCTTTAACAAAGCCAAATGCAAGTAGAATGTACACAGAGAACAGAACTGCTGGGCGGCAGGCACATCAGTCGTGTAATATGTTGATAGAGAGTTACAAGTAAACATGAAGGCAGACGAAGGGCTGCTGCAACAATAATAGAGAGCAATGTCTATGTCATTTTTGTTA
Source organism: Xylota sylvarum (assembly GCA_905220385.1). Classification (NCBI taxonomy): domain Eukaryota; kingdom Metazoa; phylum Arthropoda; class Insecta; order Diptera; family Syrphidae; genus Xylota; species Xylota sylvarum. Next base: position 6,089,732 of record CAJMZQ010000057.1, on the reverse strand, counting down.
TCCTTGTCATTTTGTGTGCGTATATATATTTCCCAGTCCTTTAACAAAGCCAAATGCAAGTAGAATGTACACAGAGAACAGAACTGCTGGGCGGCAGGCACATCAGTCGTGTAATATGTTGATAGAGAGTTACAAGTAAACATGAAGGCAGACGAAGGGCTGCTGCAACAATAATAGAGAGCAATGTCTATGTCATTTTTGTTGTCCTTGTCACTCCTGTACATATGATGAACTTTGACCTACGTATGTATACGTATATATATTTCCCAATCCTTTAACTATGACAAATCCAAGTAGAATGTACAAAGAGAACAGAACAATTGGGCGGCAAGCACATCAGTCGTGGAATATGTTGATAGAGAGTTACAAGTAAATATGAAGCCAGACGAAGGTCTGCTGCAACAATAATAGAGAACAATGTCTATGTCATTATACCCTATCCTAAGGGTATATTAAGTTTGACACATAGTTTGTAACATAGAGAAATAATCGAGATAGACCCTATAAAGTATATATATTCGTGATCAGCATCAATAGCGAAATCGATTGAGCGATGACCGTCCGTCCGTCCGTCCGTCCGTCCGTCCGTCCGTCCGTCCGTCCGTCCGTCCGTCCGTATGTCACCGCTTTTTGGGCCTTAAATTTTGAGCTAGGACGATGAAATTTTATATCTGGGCTTCTGAGAAAAAGATACAGTACAAGTGTAAAAATTTTTGAAATCCGCCCACTGCCACGCCCACTTTTTCATAACTTCACTAAATTATATGAAACCGAAAAATTTTGTTAAGACCAAATATTTAGGCATTCAGATTCCCTACAATCCACCCATACAAAAGTTTTGGCCACGCCCACTTTTTGGGGGCGTTTTCATCACAAAACCGAGTTTTGGGCCTTAAATTATTAACTAGGACGCTGAAATTTCAAATCTGGGCTTCCAAGAAAAAGATACAGTACAAGTGTAAATTTTTTTTACATCCGCCCACTGCCACGCCTACTTTTTTATAACTTCACTAAATTATATGAAACCGAAAAATTTTGTTAAGACCAAATATTTAGGTATACAGATTCCCTACAATTCACCCATACAACAGTTTTGGTCACGCCCACTTTTTGGGGGCGTTTTCATCAAAAAAAATATTTTGATAAAATTTTGCATGTAACATCCTCAAACGTTCGACATTATAGCTATATTTGAGTACAAAATGCAATTTGGCCACGCCCACTTTATAGAGAGGAGGATAGGGTATCATACGATCCGTTCCAGACGGACTGTAGCTTTTCTGTATGTTTTTTGTTGTTATTGTCACTCCTGTACATATGATGAACTTTGACCCACGTATGTATACGTATATATATTTCCCAATAGTTTAACAAAGACAAATCCTGGTAGAATGTACACAGAGAACAGAACAACTGGCCGGCAAGCACGTCAGTCGTGTAATATGTTGATAGAGAGTTACAAGTAAACATGAAGCCAGACGAAGGGCTGCTGCAACAATAATAGAGAGGAATGTCTATGTTATTTTTGTTGTCCTTGTCACTCCTGTGCATATGATGAACTTTGACCTACGTATGTATACGTATATATATTTCCCAATCCTTTAACAAAGACAAATCAAAGTAGAATGTACACAGAGAACAGAACAACTGGCCGGCAAGCACGTCAGTCGTGTAATATGTTGATATAGAGTTACAAGTAAACATGAAGCCAGACGAAGGTCTGCTGCAACAATAATAGAGAGCAATGTCTATGTCATTTTTGTTGTTATTGTCACTCCTGTACATATGATGAACTTTGACCTACGTATGTATACGTATATATATTTCCCAATCCCTTAACAAAGACAAATCCAAGTAGAATGTACACAGAGAACAGAACAACTGGGCGGCAAGCACATCAGTCGTGTAATATGTTGATAGAGAGTTACAAGTAAACATGAAGCCAGACGAAGGGCTGCTGCAACAATAATAGAGAGCAATGTCTATGTAATGTTTGTTGTCCTTGTCATTTTTGTTGAACTTTTACGTACATATGTATACGTATATATATTTCCCAACCCTTTAACAAAGACAAATCCAAGTAGAATGTACACAGAGAACAGAACAACTGGCCGGCAAGCACGTCAGTCGTGTAATACAAGTTACAAGTAAACATGAAGCCAGACGAAGGGCTGCTGCAACAATAATAGAGAGGAATGTCTATGTTATTTTTGTTGTCCTTGTCACTCCTGTGCATATGATGAACTTTGACCTACGTATGTATACGTATATATATTTCCCAATCCTTTAACAAAGACAAATCAAAGTAGAATGTACACAGAGAACAGAACAACTGGCCGGCAAGCACGTCAGTCGTGTAATATGTTGATATAGAGTTACAAGTAAACATGAAGCCAGACGAAGGGCTGCTGCAACAATAATAGAGAGCAATGTCTATGTCATTATACCCTATCCTAAGGGTATATTAAGTTTGACACATAGTTTGTAACATAGAGAAATAATCGAGATAGACCCTATAAAGTATATATATTCGTGATCAGCATCAATAGCGAAATCGATTGAGCGATGACCGTCCGTCCGTATGTCACCGCTTTTTGGGCCTTAAATTTTGAGCTAGGACGATGAAATTTCATATCTGGGCTTCTGAGAAAAAGATACAGTACAAGTGTAAAAATTTTTGAAATCCGCCCACTGCCACGCCCACTTTTTCATAACTTCACTAAATTATATGAAACCGAAAAATTTTGTTAAGACCAAATATTTAGGCATTCAGATTCCCTACAATCCACCCATACAAAAGTTTTGGCCACGCCCACTTTTGGGGGCGTTTTCATCATAAAACCGATTTTTGGGCCTTAAATTTTTAACTAGGACGCTAAAATTTCATATCTGGGCTTCTGACGAAAAGTTACAGTAGAAGTGTAAATTTTTTTTACATCCGCGAACTGCCACGCCTACTTTTTTATAACTTCACTAAATTATATGAAACCGAAAAATTTTGTTAAGTCCAAATATTTAGGTATTCAGATTTAATACAATTCACCCATAGAACAGTTTTGGCCACGCCCACTTTTAGGGGGCGTTTTCATCAAAAAACCGATTTTCATGAAATTTCACATGTAACATCCTCAAACGTTCGACGTTATAGCCATATTTGAGTACCAAATGCAATTTGGGCATGAGCACTTTATAGAAACGAGGATAGGGTATCATACGATCCGTTCCAGACGGATTGTAGCTTTTCTGTATGTTTATACCCTATCCTAAGGGTATATTAAGTTTGACACATAGTTTGTAACATAGAGAAATAATTGAGATAGACCCTATAAAGTATATATATTCGTGATCAGCATCAATAGCGAAATCGATTGAGCGATGACCGTCCGTCCGTCCGTCCGTCCGTCCGTATGTCACCGCTTTTTGGGCCTTAAATTTTGAGCTAGGACGATGAAATTTCATATCTGGGCTTCTGAGAAAAAGATACAGTACAAGTGTAAAAATTTTTGAAATCCGCCCACTGCCACGCCCACTTTTTCATAACTTCACTAAATTATATGAAACCGAAAAATTTTGTTAAGACCAAATATTTAGGCATTCAGATTCCCTACAATCCACCCATACAAACATTTTGGCCACGCCCACTTTTTGGGGGCGTTTTCATCACAAAACCGATTTTTGGGCCTTAAATTTTTAACTAGGACGCTGAAATTTCATATCTGGGCTTCTGAGAAAAAGATACACTACAAGTGTAAAATTTTTTTACATCCGCCCACTGCCACGCCTACTTTTTTAGAACTTCACTAAATTATATGAAACCGAAAAATTTGGTTAAGACCAAATATTTGGGTATTTAGATTCCCTACAATTCACCCATAGAACAGTTTTGGCCACGCCCACTTCTTGGGGGCGTTATCATCAAAAAACCTATTTTGATAAAATTTTATATGTAACATCCTCAAACGTTCGACATTATAGCTATATTTGAGTACAAAATGCAATTTGGCCACGCCCACTTTATAAAGAGGAGGATAGGGTATCAGACGATCCGTTCCAGACGGATTGTAGCTTTTCTGTATGTTTTTTTTTTGACCTTGTGACTCCTGTACATATGATGAACTTTGACCTACGTATGTATACGTATATATATTTCCCAATTATTTAACAAAGACAAATCCAAGTAGAATGTACATAGAGAACAGAACAACTGGGCGGCAAGCACATCAGTCGTGTAATATGTTGATAGAGAGTTACAAGTAAACATGAAGCCAGACGAAGGGCTGCTGCAACAATAATAGAGAGCAATGTCTATGTCATTATACCCTATCCTAAGGGTATATTAAGTTTGACACATAGTTTGTAACATAGAGAAATAATCGAGATAGACCCTATAAAGTATATATATTCGTGATCAGCATCAATAGCGAAATCGATTGAGCGATGACCGTCCGTCCGTCCGTCCGTCCGTATGTCACCGCTTTTTGGGCCTTAAATTTTGAGCTAGGACGTTGAAATTTCATATCTGGGCTTCCAAGAAAAAGATACAGTACAAGTGTACAATTTTTTTCCATCCGCCCACTGACACGCCTACTTTTTTATAACTTCACTAAATTATATGAAACCGAAAAATTTTGTTAAGACCAAATATTTGGGTATTTAGATTCCCTACAATTCACCCATAGAACAGTTTTGGCCGCGCCCACATTTTGGGGGCGTTATCATCAAAAAACCTATTTTGATAAAATTTTACATGTAACATCCTCAAACGTTCGACATTATAGCTATATTTGAGTACAAAATGCAATTTGGCCATGCCCACTTTATAGAGAGGAGGATAGGGTATCATACGATCCGTTCCAGACGGATTGTAGCTTTTCTGTATATTTATACAATATCCTAAGGGTATATTAAGTTTGACACATAGTTTGTAACATAGAGAAATAATCGAGATATAGACCCTATAAAGTATATATATTCGTGATCAGCATCAATAGCGAAATCGATTGAGCGATGACCGTCCGTCCGTCTGTCCGTCCGTCCGTCCGTATGTCACCGATTTTTGGGCCTTAAATTTTGAGCTAGAACGATGAAATTTCATATCTGGGCTTCTGAGAAAAAGATACAGTACAAGTGTAAAAATTTTTGAAATCCGCCCACTGCCACGCCCACTTTTTCATAACTTCATTAAATTATATGAAACCGAAAAATTTTGTTAAGACCAAATATTTAGGCATTCAGATTCCCTACAATCCACCCATACAAAAGTTTTGGCCACGCCCACTTTTTGGGGGCGTTTTCATCACAAAACCGATTTTTGGGCCTTAAATTTTTAAGTAGGACGTTGAAATTTCATATCTGGGCTTCCAAGAAAAAGATACAGTACAAGTGTACAATTTTTTTCCATCCGCCCACTGACACGCCTACTTTTTTATAACTTCACTAAATTATATGAAACCGAAAAATTTTGTTAAGACCAAATATTTGGGTATTTAGATTCCCTACAATTCACCCATAGAACAGTTTTGGCCGCGCCCACATTTTGGGGGCGTTATCATCAAAAAACCTATTTTGATAAAATTTTACATGTAACATCCTCAAACGTTCGACATTATAGCTATATTTGAGTACAAAATGCAATTTGGCCATGCCCACTTTATAGAGAGGAGGATAGGGTATCATACGATCCGTTCCAGACGGATTGTAGCTTTTCTGTATGTTTATACAATATCCTAAGGGTATATTAAGTTTGACACATAGTTTGTAACATAGAGAAATAATCGAGATATAGACCCTATAAAGTATATATATTCGTGATCAGCATCAATAGCGAAATCGATTGAGCGATGACCGTCCGTCCGTCCGTCCGTCCGTCCGTCCGTCCGTATGTCACCGCTTTTTGGGCCTTAAATTTTGAGCTAGAACGATGAAATTTCATATCTGGGCTTCTGAGAAAAAGATACAGTACAAGTGTAAAAATTTTTGAAATCCGCCCACTGCCACGCCCACTTTTTCATAACTTCATTAAATTATATGAAACCGAAAAATTTTGTTAAGACCAAATATTTGGGTATTTAGATTCCCTACAATTCACCCATAGAACAGTTTTGGCCATGCCCACTTTTTGGGGGCGTTATCATCAAAAAACCTATTTTGATAAAATTTTATATGTAACATCCTCAAACGTTCGACATTATAGCTATATTTGAGTACAAAATGCAATTTGGCCACGCCCACTTTATAAAGAGGAGGATAGGGTATCAGACGATCCGTTCCTGTACATATGATGAACTTTGACCTACGTATGTATACGTATATATATTTCCCAATTATTTAACAAAGACAAATCCAAGTAGAATGTACATAGAGAACAGAACAACTGGGCGGCAAGCACATCAGTCGTGTAATATGTTGATAGAGAGTTACAAGTAAACATGAAGCCAGACGAAGGGCTGCTGCAACAATAATAGAGAGCAATGTCTATGTCATTATACCCTATCCTAAGGGTATATTAAGTTTGACACATAGTTTGTAACATAGAGAAATAATCGAGATAGACCCTATAAAGTATATATATTCGTGATCAGCATCAATAGCGAAATCGATTGAGCGATGACCGTCCGTCCGTCTGTCCGTCCGTCCGTCCGTATGTCACCGATTTTTGGGCCTTAAATTTTGAGCTAGAACGATGAAATTTCATATCTGGGCTTCTGAGAAAAAGATACAGTACAAGTGTAAAAATTTTTGAAATCCGCCCACTGCCACGCCCACTTTTTCATAACTTCATTAAATTATATGAAACCGAAAAATGTTGTTAAGACCAAATATTTAGGCATTCAGATTCCCTACAATCCACCCATACAAAAGTTTTGGCCACGCCCACTTTTTGGGGGCGTTTTCATCACAAAACCGATTTTTGGGCCTTAAATTTTTAAGTAGGACGTTGAAATTTCATATCTGGGCTTCCAAGAAAAAGATACAGTACAAGTGTACAATTTTTTTCCATCCGCCCACTGACACGCCTACTTTTTTATAACTTCACTAAATTATATGAAACCGAAAAATTTTGTTAAGACCAAATATTTGGGTATTTAGATTCCCTACAATTCACCCATAGAACAGTTTTGGCCGCGCCCACATTTTGGGGGCGTTATCATCAAAAAACCTATTTTGATAAAATTTTACATGTAACATCCTCAAACGTTCGACATTATAGCTATATTTGAGTACAAAATGCAATTTGGCCATGCCCACTTTATAGAGAGGAGGATAGGGTATCATACGATCCGTTCCAGACGGATTGTAGCTTTTCTGTATGTTTATACCCTATCCTAAGGGTATATTAAGTTTGACACATAGTTTGTAACATAGAGAAATAATCGAGATAGACCCTATAAAGTATATATATTCGTGATCAGCATCAATAGCGAAATCGATTGAGCGATGACCGTCCGTCCGTCCGTCCGTCCGTCCGTCCGTCCGTCCGTATGTCACCGCTTTTTGGGCCTTAAATTTTGAGCTAGGACGATGAAATTTCATATCTGGGCTTCTGAGGAAAAGATACAGTACAAGTGTAAACATTTTTGAAATCCGCCCACTGCCACGCCCACTTTTTCATAACTTCACTAAATTATATGAAACCGAAAAATTTTGTTAAGACCAAATATTTAGGCATTTAGATTCCCTACAATCCACCCATACAAAAGTTTTGGCCACGCCCACTTTTTGGGGGCGTTTTAAATTTCATATCTGGGCTTCCAAGAAAAAGATACAGTACAAGTGTAAAATTTTTTTACATCCGCCCACTGCCACGCCTACTTTTTTATAACTTCACTAAATTATATGAAACCGAAAAATTTTGTTAAGACCAAATATTTGGGTATTTAGATTCCATACAATTCACCAATAGAAGAGTTTTGGCCACGCCCACTTTTTGGGGGCGTTATCATCAAAAAACCTATTTTGATAAAATTTTACATGTAACATCCTCAAACGTTCGACATTATAGCTATATTTGAGTACAAAATGCAATTTGGCCACGCCCACTTTATAGAGAGGAGGCTAGGGTATCATACGATCCGTTCCAGACGGATTGTATCTTTTCTGTATGTTTATACCCTATCCTAAGGGTATATTAAGTTTGACACATAGTTTGTAACATAGAGAAATAATCGAGATAGACCCTATAAAGTATATATATTCGTGATCAGCATCAATAGCGAAATCGATTGAGCGATGACCGTCCGTCCGTCCGTCCGTCCGTCCGTCCGTCCGTCCGTATGTCACCGCTTTTTGGGCCTTAAATTTTGAGCTAGGACGATGAAATTTCATATCTGGGCTTCTGAGGAAAAGATACAGTACAAGTGTAAACATTTTTGAAATCCGCCCACTGCCACGCCCACTTTTTCATAACTTCACTAAATTATATGAAACCGAAAAATTTTGTTAAGACCAAATATTTAGGCATTCAGATTCCCTACAATCCACCCATACAAAAGTTTTGGCCACGCCCACTTTTTGGGGGCGTTTTCATTTCAAAACCGATTTTTGGGTCTTAAATTTTTAACTAGGACGCTGAAGTTTCATATCTGGGCTTCCAAGAAAAAGATACAGTACAAGTGTAAAATGTTTTTACATCCGCCCACTGCCACGCCTACTTTTTTATAACTTCACTAAATTATATGAAACCGAAAAATTTTGTTAAGACCAAATATTTGGGTATTTAGATTCCCTACAATCCACCCATACAAAAGTTTTGGCCACGCCCACTTTTTGGGGGCGTATCATCAAAAAACCTATTCTGATAAAATTTTACATGTAAAATCCTCAAACGTTCGACATTATAGCTACATTTAAGTACAATATGCAATTTGGCCATGCCCACTTTATAGAGAGGAGGATAGGGTATCATACGATCCGTTCCGGACGGATTGTAGCTTTTCTGTATGTTTTTTGTTGTGTTTGTTACTCCTGTATATATGATGAACTTTGAATTACGTATGTATACGTATATATATTTCCCAATCCATTAACAAACACAAATCCAAGTAGAATGTACTCAGAGAACAGAACAACTGGGCGGCAAGCACATCAGTCGTGTAATATGTTGATAGAGAGTTACAAGTCCTTGTCATTTTTGTTGAACTTTTACGTACATATGTATACGTATATATATTTCCCAACCCTTTAACAAAGACAAATCCAAGTAGAATGTACACAGAGAACAGAACAACTGGGCGGCAAGCACATCAGTCGTGTAATATGTTGATAGAGAGTTACACGTAAACATGAAGCCAGACGAAGTGCTGCTGCAACAATAATAGAGAGCAATGTCTATGTAATGTTTGTTGTCCTTGTCATTTTTGTTGAACTTTTACGTACATATGTATACGTATATATATTTCCCAATCCTTTAACAAAGACAAATCCAAGTAGAATGTACACAGATAACAGAACAACTGGGCGGCAGGCACATCAGTCGTGTAATATGTTGATAGAGAGTTACAAGTAAACATGAAGCAAGACGAAGGGCTGCTGCAACAATAATAGAGAGCAAAGTCTATGTCATTATACCCTATCCTAAGGGTATATTAAGTTTGACACATAGTTTGTAACATAGAGAAATAATCGAGATAGACCCTATAAAGTATATATATTCGTGATCAGCATCAATAGCGAAATCGATTGAGCGATGACCGTCCGTCCGTCCGTCCGTATGTCACCGCTTTTTGGGCCTTAAATTTTGAGCTAGGACGATGAAATTTCATATCTGGGCTTCTGAGAAAAAGATACAGTACAAGTGTAAAAATTTTTGAAATCCGCCCACTGCCACGCCCACTTTTTCATACCTTCACTAAATTATATGAAACCGAAAAATTTTGTTAAGACCAAATATTTAGGCATTCAGATTCCCAACAATCCACCCATACAAAAGTTTTGGCCACGCCCACTTTTTGGGGGCGTGTTCATCACAAAACCGATTTTTGGGCCTTAAATTTTTAACTAGGACGCTGAAATTTCATATCTGGGCTTCCAAGAAAAAGATACAGTACAAGTGTAAAAATTTTTTACATCCGCCCACTGCCACGCCTACTTTTTTATAACTTCACTAAATTATATGAAACCGAAAAATTTTGTTAAGACCAAATATTTGGGTATTTAGATTCCCTACAATTCACCCATAGAACAGTTTTGGCCACGCCCACTTTTTGGGGGCGTTATCATCAAAAAACCTATTTTGATAAAATTTTACATGTAACATACTCAAACGTTCGACATTATAGCTATATTTGAGTACAAAATGCAATTTGGCCACGCCCACTTTATAGAGAGGAGGATAGGGTATCTTACGATCCGTTCCAGACGGATTGTAGCTTTTCTGTATGTTTTTCGTTAAGATTGTGGTCTAGAAACCTTTGGCACTTGTCGCCTGAGTTGCAACTTGCAGATGGGACATTGTTTTTCGTTAGAATGAAACGTTGAAGCGGAATACATGTTTACTGACGACTTAGAATACTTTTCGCTTCTCGTTGTTGATGGACATGACGAGCTGAAGACTGCGAGATTCACAGCGCCTACTCCTTTGCGAAAATTCCCCCATTCCAAAGTTATTTGAGGAGGTTGTCTGTCGACAAACTAGCGAACCAAAGATATGTTGGCTAAATGATCGTGCATCCTAATCGCTGATGTAACGGCACAAACATTTTGTACTAGAAGGGGAAAATTGAATAATGGATTGGAGCCTATCCGTTCTAGGTGATGGTTCTTTTCGTATTCTATTTATTACGTCATTGTAATTGTAATTGTATCTTCAAGACAACCGTAGAGCTAATAAAGGCTCTTCAAGACGCCGTAGGTTATCACTGTTTGTGTAACCACACGTTTCCGTCGTATTGTTAAACCAACTAATAAAGCGGGAGGCATTCTTCGATTCATCACCTAAATGTCACATGCTCCTTTGACGTGATTGGTCTTGTCGCCATCTGCTGTTTTCTCGGAGAAGGGGCTTCTATATCCAATGTAGTGAAGTACATAGATTTTCCCAGTTAATCCAATATATATGTATATCCGATATATTTGGAATGGGGTATTGCTATGAAGTTAAGCGGAACGACGGAGAGATATAAACAAGACCACAATTGACTTACAACTAACTTTATTGTTCACTTACTTAAACTAACTTAGCCTACACTTACTCTAAATACTTATACATAAACAAGTGCTCTCTTATAGATAACAAGTTATATAACACCTCTTCCCTTTTAAAATTCAACTTAATTAGGTTATATTTTTAATACATATCACTAAATAATAATAATTTTTAATTAACAAAATCCAATTTTTTATACCCTATCCTAAGGGTATATTAAGTTTGACACATAGTTTGTAACATAGAGAAATAATCGAGATAGACCCTATAAAGTATATATATTCGTGATCAGCATCAATAGCGAAATCGATTGAGCGATGACCGTCAGTCCGTCCGTCCGTCCGTCCGTATGTCACCGCTTTTTGGGCCTTAAATTTTGAGCTAGGACGATGAAATTTCATATCTGGCTTCTGAGAAAAAGATACAGTACAAGTGTAAAAATTTTTGAAATCCGCCCACTGCCACGCCCACTTTTTCATAACTTCACTAAATTATATGAAACCGAAAAATTTTGTTTAGACCAAATATTGGGGTATTTAGATTCCCTACAATTCACCCATAGAACAGTTTTGGCCATGCCCACTTTTTGGGGGCGTTATCATCAAAAAACCTATTTTGATAAAATTTTGCATGTAACATCCTCAAACGTTCGACATTATAGCTATATTTGAGTACAAAATGCAATTTGGTCACGCCCACTTTATAGAGAGGAGGATAGGGTATCATACGATCCGTTCCAGACGGATTGTAGCTTTTCTGTATGTTTATACCCTATCCTAAGGGTATATTAAGTTTGACACATAGTTTGTAACATAGAGAAATAATCGAGATAGACCCTATAAAGTATATATATTCGTGATCAGCATCAATAGCGAAAACGATTGAGCGATGACCGTCCGTCCGTCCGTGCGTCCGTCCGTATGTCACCGCTTTTTGGGCCTTAAATTTTGAGCTAGGACGATGAAATTTCATACCTGGGCTTCTGAGAAAAAGATACAGTACAAGTGTAAACATTTTTTAAATCCGCCCACTGCCACGCCCACTTTTTCATAACTTCATTAAATTATATGAAACCGAAAAATTTTGTTAAGACCAAATATTTAGGCATTCAGATTCCCTACAATCCACCCATACAAAAGTTTTGGCCACGCCCACTTTTTGGGGGCGTTTTCATCACAAAACCGATTTTTGGGCCTTAAATTTTTAAGTAGGACGTTGAAATTTCATATCTGGGCTTCCAAGAAAAAGATACAGTACAAGTGTAAAATTTTTTTCCATCCGCCCACTGACACGCCTACTTTTTTATAACTTCACTAAATTATATGAAACCGAAGAATTTTGTTAAGACCAAATATTTGGGTATTTAGATTCCCTACAATTCACCCATAGAACAGTTTTGGCCGCGCCCACATTTTGGGGGCGTTATCATCAAAAAACCTATTTTGATAAAATTTTACATGTAACATCCTCAAACGTTCGACATTATAGCTATATTTGAGTACAAAATGCAATTTGGCCATGCCCACTTTATAGAGAGGAGGATAGGGTATCATACGATCCGTTCCAGACGGATTGTAGCTTTTCTGTATGTTTATACCCTATCCTAAGGGTATATTAAGTTTGACACATAGTTTGTAACATAGAGAAATAATCGAGATAGACCCTATAAAGTATATATATTCGTGATCAGCATCAATAGCGAAAACGATTGAGCGATGACCGTCCGTCCGTCCGTCCGTCCGTCCGTATGTCACCGCTTTTTGGGCCTTAAATTTTGAGCTAGGACGATGAAATTTCATATCTGGGCGTCTGAGAAAAAGATACAGTACAAGTGTAAAAATTTTTGAAATCCGCCCACTGCCACGCCCACTTTTTCATAACTTCACTAAATTATATGAAACTGAAAAATTTTGTTAAGACCAAATATTTAGGCATTCAGACTCCCTACAATCCACTCATACAAAAGTTTTGGCCGCGCCCACATTTTGGGTACGTTATCATCAAAAAACCTATTTTGATAAAATTTTACATGTAACATCCTCAAACGTTCGACATTATAGCTATATTTGAGTACAAAATGCAATTTGGCCACGCCCACTTTATATAGAGGAGGATAGGGTATCAGACGATCCGTTCCAGACGGATTGTAGGTTTTCTGTATGTTTATACCCTATCCTAAGGGTATATTAAGTTTGACACATAGTTTGTAACATAGAGAAATAATCGAGATAGACCCTATAAAGTATATATATTCGTGATCAGCATCAATAGCGAAATCGATTGAGCGATGACCGTCCGTCCGTCCGTCCGTCCGTCCGTCCGTCCGTCCGTCCGTCCGTCCGTCCGTCCGTCCGTCCGTCCGTCCGTCCGTCCGTCCGTCCGTCCGTCCGTCCGTATGTCACCGCTTTTTGGGCCTTAAATTTTGAGCTAGGACGATGAAATTTCATATCTGGGCTTCTGAGAAAAAGATACAGTACAAGTGTAAAAATTTTTGAAATCCGCCCACTGCCACGCCCACTTTTTCATAACTTCACTAAATTATATGAAACCGAAAAATTTTGTTAAGACCAAATATTTAGGCATTCAGATTCCCTACAATCCACCCATACAAAAGTTTTGGCCACGCCCACTTTTTGGGGGCGTTTTCATCACAAAACCGAATTTTGGGCCTTAAATTTTTAACTAGGACGCTGAAATTTCATATGTGGGCTTCCAAGAAAAAGACACAGTACAAGTGTAAAATTTTTTTACATCCGCCCACTGCCACGCCTACTTTTTTATAACTTCACTAAATTATATGAAACCGAAAAATTTTGTTAAGACCAAATATTTGGGTATTTAGATTCCCTACAATTCACCCATAGAACAGTTTTGGCCACGCCCACTTTTTGGGGGCGTTATCATCAAAAAACCTATTTTGATAAAATTTTACATGTAACATCCTCAAACGTTCGACATTATAGCTATATTTGAGTACAAAATGCAATTTGGCCACGCCCATTTTGTAGAGAGGAGGATAGGGTATCATACGATCCGTTCCAGACGGATTGTAGCTTTTCTGTATGTTTTTTGTTGTGTTTGTTACTCCTGTATATATGATGAACTTTGAATTACGTATGTATACGTATATATATTTCCCAATCCATTAACAAACACAAATCCAAGCAGAATGTACTCAGAGAACAGAACAACTGGGCGGCAAGCACATCAGTCGTGTAATATGTTGATAGAGAGTTACAAGTCCTTGTCATTTTTGTTGAACTTTTACGTACATATGTATACGTATATATATTTCCCAACCCTTTAACAAAGACAAATCCAAGTAGAATGTACACAGAGAACAGAACAACTGGGCGGCAAGCACATCAGTCGTGTAATATGTTGATAGAGAGTTACAAGTAAACATGAAGCCAGACGAAGGGCTGCTGCAACAATAATAGAGAGCAATGTCTATGTCATTTTTGTTGTCCTTGTGACTCCTGTACATATGATGAACTTTGACCTACGTATGTATACGTATATATATTTCCCAATCCTTTAACAAAGACAAATCCAAGTAGAATGTACACAGAGAACAGAAGAACTGGGCGGCAGGCACATCAGTCGTGTAATATGTTGATAGAGAGTTACAAGTAAACATGAAGCCAGACGAAGGGCTGCTGCAACAATAATAGAGAGCAATGTCTATGTAATGTTTGTTGTCCTTGTCATTTTTGTTGAACTTTTACGTACATATGTATACGTATATATATTTCCCAACCCTTTAACAAAGACAAATCCAAGTAGAATGTACACAGAGAACAGAACAACTGGGCGGCAAGCACATCAGTCGTGTAATGTGTTGATAGAGAGTTACAAGTAAACATGAAGCCAGACGAAGGGCTGCTGCAACAATAATAGAGAGCAATGTCTATGTCATTTTTGTTGTCCTTGTGACTCATGTACATATGATGAACTTTGACCTACGTATGTATACGTATATATACTTCCCAATCCTTTAACAAAGACAAATCCAAGTAGAATGTACACAGAGAACGGAACAACTGGGCGGCAAGCACATCAGTCGTGTAGTGTGTTGATAGAGAGTTACAAGTAAACATGAAGCCAGACGAAGGGCTGCTGCAACAATAATAGAGAGCAATGTCTATGTAATGTTTGTTGTCCTTGTCATTTTTATACCCTATCCTAAGGGTATATTAAGTTTGACACATAGTTTGTAACATAGAGAAATAATTGAGATAGACCCTATAAAGTATATATATTCGTGATCAGCATCAATAGCGAAATCGATTGAGCGATGACCGTCCGTCCGTCCGTCCGTCCGTCCGTATGTCACCGCTTTTTGGGCCTTAAATTTTGAGCTAGGACGATGAAATTTCATATCTGGGCGTCTGAGAAAAAGATACAGTACAAGTGTAAACATTTTTGAAATCCGCCCACTGCCACGCCCACTTTTTCATAACTTCACTAAATTATATGAAACCGGAAAATTTTGTTAAGACCAAATATTTAGGCATTCAGATTCCCTACAATCCACCCATACAAAAGTTTTGGCCACGCCCACTTTTTATGGGCGTTGTCATCACAAAACCGATTTTGATAAAATTTTACATGTAACATCCTCAAACGTTCGACATTATAGCTATATTTGAGTACAAAATGCAATTTGGCCACGCCCACTTTATAGAGAGGAGGATAGGGTATCATACGATCCGTTCCAGACGGATTGTAGCTTTTCTGTATGTTTGTTGAACTTTTACGTACATATGTATACGTATATATATTTCCCAACCCTTTAACAAAGACAAATCCAAGTAGAATGTACACAGAGAACAGAACAACTGGGCGGCAAGCACATCAGTCGTGTAATATGTTGATAGAGAGTTACAAGTAAACATGAAGCCAGACGAAGGGCTGCTGCAACAATAATAGAGAGCAATGTCTATGTCATTTTTGTTGTCCTTGTGACTCCTGTACATATGATGAACTTTGACCTACGTATGTATACGTATATATATTTCCCAATCCTTTAACAAAGACAAATCCAAGTAGAATGTACACAGAGAACAGAAGAACTGGGCGGCAGGCACATCAGTCGTGTAATATGTTGATAGAGAGTTACAAGTAAACATGAAGCCAGACGAAGGGCTGCTGCAACAATAATAGAGACCAATGTCTATGTCATTTTTGTTGTCCTTGTCATTTTTGTTGAACTTTTACGTACATATGTGTACATATATATATTTCCCAATCCTTTAACAAAGCCAAATGCAAGTAGAATGTACACAGAGAACAGAACGACTGGGCGGCAGGCACATCAGTCGTGTAATATGTTGATAGAGAGTTACAAGTAAAAATGAAGCCAGACGAAGGACTGCTGCAACAATAATAGAGAGCAATGTCTATGTCATTCTTGTTGTCCTTGTCATTTTTGTTGAACTTTTACGTACATATGTATACATATATATATTTCCCAATCCTTTAACAAAGACAAGTCCAAGTAGAATGTACACAGAGAACAGAAGAACTGGGCGGCAGGCACATCAGTCGTGTAATATGTTGATAGAGAGTTACAAGTAAACATGAAGGCAGACGAAGGGCTGCTGCAACAATAATAGAGAGCAATGTCTATGTCATTATACCCTATCCTAAGGGTATATTAAGTTTGACACATAGTTTGTAACATAGAGAAATAATCGAGATAGACCATATAAAGTATATATATTCGTGATCAGCATCAATAGCGAAATCGATTGAGCGATGACCGTCCGTCCGTCCGTCCGTCCGTCCGTATGTCACCGCTTTTTGGGCCTCAAATTTTGGGCTAGGACGATGAAATTTCATATCTGGGCTTCTGAGAAAAAGATACAGTACAAGTGTAAAAATTTTTGAAATCCGCCCACTGCCACGCCCACTTTTTCATAACTTCATTAAATTATATGAAACCGAAAAATTTTGTTAAGACCAAATATTTAGGCATTCAGATTTCCTACAATCCACCCATACAAAAATTTTGGCCACGCCCACTTTTTGGGGCGTTTTCATCACTAAACCGATTTTTGGGCCTTAAATTTTTAACTAGGACGCTGAAATTTCATATCTGGGCTTCCGAGAAAAAGATACAATACTAGTGTAAAATTTTTTTACATCCGCCCACTGCCACGCCTACTTTTTTATAACTTCACTAAATTATATGAAACCGAAAAATTTTGTTAAGTCCAAATATTTAGGTATTCAGATTTCCTACAATTCACCCATAGAACAGTTTTGGCCACGCCCACTTTTTGGGGGCGTTTTCATCAAAAAACCGATTTTCATGAAATTTCACATGTAACATCCTCAAACGTTCGACGTTATAGCCATATTTGAGTACCAAATGCAATTTGGGCATGAGCACTTTATAGAAACGAGGATAGGGTATCATACGATCCGTTCCAGACGGATTGTAGCTTTTCTGTATGTTTATACCCTATCCTAAGGGTATATTAAGTTTGACACATAGTTTGTAACATAGAGAAATAATCGAGATAGACCCTATAAAGTATATATATTCGTGATCAGCATCAATAGCGAAATCGATTGAGCGATGACCGTCCGTCCGTCCGTCCGTCCGTCCGTCCGTCCGTATGTCACCGCTTTTTGGGCTAGGACGATGAAATTTCATATCTGGGCTTCTGAGAAAAAGATACAGTACAAGTGTAAAAATTTTTGAAATCCGCCCACTGCCACGCCCACTTTTTCATAACTTCATTAAATTATATGAAACCGAAAAATTTTGTTAAGACCAAATATTTAGGTATTCAGATTCCCTACAATCCACCCATACAAAAGTTTTGGCCACGCCCACTTTTGGGGGGCGTTTTCATCACAAAACCGATTTTTGGCCCTTAAATTTTTAACTAGGACGCTGAAATTTCATATCTGGGCTTCCAAGAAAAAGATACAGTACAAGTGTAAAATTTTTTTACATCCGCCCACTGCCACGCCTACTTTTTTATAACTTCACTAAATTATATGAAACCGAAAAATTTTGTTAAGACCAAATATTTAGGCATTCAGATTCCCTACAATCCACCCGTACAAAAGTTTTGGCCACGCCCACTTTTTGGGGGCGTTATCATCAAAAAACCTATTTTGATAAAATTTTACATGTAACATCCTCAAACGTTCGACATTATAGCTTAATTTGAGTACAAAATGCAATTTGGCCACGCCCACTTTATAGAGAGGAGGATAGGGTATCATACGATCCGTTCCAGACGGATTGTAGCTTTTCTGTATGTTTATACCCTATCCTAAGGGTATATTAAGTTTGACACATAGTTTGTAACATAGAGAAATAATCGAGATAGACCATATAAAGTATATATATTCGTGATCAGCATCAATAGCGAAATCGATTGAGCGATGACCGTCCGTCCGTCCGTCCGTCCGTCCGTCCGTCCGTCCGTCCGTCCGTCCGTATGTCACCGCTTTTTGGGCCTTAAATTTTGAGCTAGGACGATGAAATTTCATATCTGGGCTTCTGAGAAAAAGATACAGTACAAGTGTAAAAATTTTTTAAATCCGCCCACTGCCACGCCCACTTTTTCATAACTTCACTAAATTATATGAAACCGAAAAATTTTGTTAAGACCAAATATTTAGGCATTCAGATTCCCTACAATCCACCCATAGAACAGTTTTGGCCATGCCCACTTTTTGGGGGCGTTATCATCAAAAAACCTATTTTGATAAAATTTTGCATGTAACATCCTCAAACGTTCGACATTATAGCTATATTTGAGTACAAAATGCAATTTGGTCACGCCCACTTTATAGAGAGGAGGATAGGGTATCATACGATCCGTTCCAGACGGATTGTAGCTTTTCTGTATGTTTATACCCTATCCTAAGGGTATATTAAGTTTGACACATAGTTTGTAACATAGAGAAATAATCGAGATAGACCCTATAAAGTATATATATTCGTGATCAGCATCAATAGCGAAAACGATTGAGCGATGACCGTCCGTCCGTCCGTGCGTCCGTCCGTATGTCACCGCTTTTTGGGCCTTAAATTTTGAGCTAGGACGATGAAATTTCATACCTGGGCTTCTGAGAAAAAGATACAGTACAAGTGTAAACATTTTTTAAATCCGCCCACTGCCACGCCCACTTTTTCATAACTTCATTAAATTATATGAAACCGAAAAATTTTGTTAAGACCAAATATTTAGGCATTCAGATTCCCTACAATCCACCCATACAAAAGTTTTGGCCACGCCCACTTTTTGGGGGCGTTTTCATCACAAAACCGATTTTTGGGCCTTAAATTTTTAAGTAGGACGTTGAAATTTCATATCTGGGCTTCCAAGAAAAAGATACAGTACAAGTGTAAAATTTTTTTCCATCCGCCCACTGACACGCCTACTTTTTTATAACTTCACTAAATTATATGAAACCGAAGAATTTTGTTAAGACCAAATATTTGGGTATTTAGATTCCCTACAATTCACCCATAGAACAGTTTTGGCCGCGCCCACATTTTGGGGGCGTTATCATCAAAAAACCTATTTTGATAAAATTTTACATGTAACATCCTCAAACGTTCGACATTATAGCTATATTTGAGTACAAAATGCAATTTGGCCATGCCCACTTTATAGAGAGGAGGATAGGGTATCATACGATCCGTTCCAGACGGATTGTAGCTTTTCTGTATGTTTATACCCTATCCTAAGGGTATATTAAGTTTGACACATAGTTTGTAACATAGAGAAATAATCGAGATAGACCCTATAAAGTATATATATTCGTGATCAGCATCAATAGCGAAAACGATTGAGCGATGACCGTCCGTCCGTCCGTCCGTCCGTCCGTATGTCACCGCTTTTTGGGCCTTAAATTTTGAGCTAGGACGATGAAATTTCATATCTGGGCGTCTGAGAAAAAGATACAGTACAAGTGTAAAAATTTTTGAAATCCGCCCACTGCCACGCCCACTTTTTCATAACTTCACTAAATTATATGAAACTGAAAAATTTTGTTAAGACCAAATATTTAGGCATTCAGACTCCCTACAATCCACTCATACAAAAGTTTTGGCCGCGCCCACATTTTGGGTACGTTATCATCAAAAAACCTATTTTGATAAAATTTTACATGTAACATCCTCAAACGTTCGACATTATAGCTATATTTGAGTACAAAATGCAATTTGGCCACGCCCACTTTATATAGAGGAGGATAGGGTATCAGACGATCCGTTCCAGACGGATTGTAGGTTTTCTGTATGTTTTTTGTTGTGTTTGTTACTCCTGTATATATGATGAACTTTGAATTACGTATGTATACGTATATATATTTCCCAATCCATTAACAAACACAAATCCAAGCAGAATGTACTCAGAGAACAGAACAACTGGGCGGCAAGCACATCAGTCGTGTAATATGTTGATAGAGAGTTACAAGTCCTTGTCATTTTTGTTGAACTTTTACGTACATATGTATACGTATATATATTTCCCAACCCTTTAACAAAGACAAATCCAAGTAGAATGTACACAGAGAACAGAACAACTGGGCGGCAAGCACATCAGTCGTGTAATATGTTGATAGAGAGTTACAAGTAAACATGAAGCCAGACGAAGGGCTGCTGCAACAATAATAGAGAGCAATGTCTATGTCATTTTTGTTGTCCTTGTGACTCCTGTACATATGATGAACTTTGACCTACGTATGTATACGTATATATATTTCCCAATCCTTTAACAAAGACAAATCCAAGTAGAATGTACACAGAGAACAGAAGAACTGGGCGGCAGGCACATCAGTCGTGTAATATGTTGATAGAGAGTTACAAGTAAACATGAAGCCAGACGAAGGGCTGCTGCAACAATAATAGAGAGCAATGTCTATGTAATGTTTGTTGTCCTTGTCATTTTTGTTGAACTTTTACGTACATATGTATACGTATATATATTTCCCAACCCTTTAACAAAGACAAATCCAAGTAGAATGTACACAGAGAACAGAACAACTGGGCGGCAAGCACATCAGTCGTGTAATGTGTTGATAGAGAGTTACAAGTAAACATGAAGCCAGACGAAGGGCTGCTGCAACAATAATAGAGAGCAATGTCTATGTCATTTTTGTTGTCCTTGTGACTCATGTACATATGATGAACTTTGACCTACGTATGTATACGTATATATACTTCCCAATCCTTTAACAAAGACAAATCCAAGTAGAATGTACACAGAGAACGGAACAACTGGGCGGCAAGCACATCAGTCGTGTAGTGTGTTGATAGAGAGTTACAAGTAAACATGAAGCCAGACGAAGGGCTGCTGCAACAATAATAGAGAGCAATGTCTATGTAATGTTTGTTGTCCTTGTCATTTTTATACCCTATCCTAAGGGTATATTAAGTTTGACACATAGTTTGTAACATAGAGAAATAATTGAGATAGACCCTATAAAGTATATATATTCGTGATCAGCATCAATAGCGAAATCGATTGAGCGATGACCGTCCGTCCGTCCGTCCGTCCGTCCGTATGTCACCGCTTTTTGGGCCTTAAATTTTGAGCTAGGACGATGAAATTTCATATCTGGGCGTCTGAGAAAAAGATACAGTACAAGTGTAAACATTTTTGAAATCCGCCCACTGCCACGCCCACTTTTTCATAACTTCACTAAATTATATGAAACCGAAAAATTTTGTTAAGACCAAATATTTAGGCATTCAGATTCCCTACAATCCACCCATACAAAAGTTTTGGCCACGCCCACTTTTTATGGGCGTTGTCATCACAAAACCGATTTTGATAAAATTTTACATGTAACATCCTCAAACGTTCGACATTATAGCTATATTTGAGTACAAAATGCAATTTGGCCACGCCCACTTTATAGAGAGGAGGATAGGGTATCATACGATCCGTTCCAGACGGATTGTAGCTTTTCTGTATGTTTGTTGAACTTTTACGTACATATGTATACGTATATATATTTCCCAACCCTTTAACAAAGACAAATCCAAGTAGAATGTACACAGAGAACAGAACAACTGGGCGGCAAGCACATCAGTCGTGTAATATGTTGATAGAGAGTTACAAGTAAACATGAAGCCAGACGAAGGGCTGCTGCAACAATAATAGAGAGCAATGTCTATGTCATTTTTGTTGTCCTTGTGACTCCTGTACATATGATGAACTTTGACCTACGTATGTATACGTATATATATTTCCCAATCCTTTAACAAAGACAAATCCAAGTAGAATGTACACAGAGAACAGAAGAACTGGGCGGCAGGCACATCAGTCGTGTAATATGTTGATAGAGAGTTACAAGTAAACATGAAGCCAGACGAAGGGCTGCTGCAACAATAATAGAGACCAATGTCTATGTCATTTTTGTTGTCCTTGTCATTTTTGTTGAACTTTTACGTACATATGTGTACATATATATATTTCCCAATCCTTTAACAAAGCCAAATGCAAGTAGAATGTACACAGAGAACAGAACGACTGGGCGGCAGGCACATCAGTCGTGTAATATGTTGATAGAGAGTTACAAGTAAAAATGAAGCCAGACGAAGGACTGCTGCAACAATAATAGAGAGCAATGTCTATGTCATTCTTGTTGTCCTTGTCATTTTTGTTGAACTTTTACGTACATATGTATACATATATATATTTCCCAATCCTTTAACAAAGACAAGTCCAAGTAGAATGTACACAGAGAACAGAAGAACTGGGCGGCAGGCACATCAGTCGTGTAATATGTTGATAGAGAGTTACAAGTAAACATGAAGGCAGACGAAGGGCTGCTGCAACAATAATAGAGAGCAATGTCTATGTCATTATACCCTATCCTAAGGGTATATTAAGTTTGACACATAGTTTGTAACATAGAGAAATAATCGAGATAGACCATATAAAGTATATATATTCGTGATCAGCATCAATAGCGAAATCGATTGAGCGATGACCGTCCGTCCGTCCGTCCGTCCGTCCGTATGTCACCGCTTTTTGGGCCTCAAATTTTGGGCTAGGACGATGAAATTTCATATCTGGGCTTCTGAGAAAAAGATACAGTACAAGTGTAAAAATTTTTGAAATCCGCCCACTGCCACGCCCACTTTTTCATAACTTCATTAAATTATATGAAACCGAAAAATTTTGTTAAGACCAAATATTTAGGCATTCAGATTTCCTACAATCCACCCATACAAAAATTTTGGCCACGCCCACTTTTTGGGGGCGTTTTCATCACTAAACCGATTTTTGGGCCTTAAATTTTTAACTAGGACGCTGAAATTTCATATCTGGGCTTCCGAGAAAAAGATACAATACTAGTGTAAAATTTTTTTACATCCGCCCACTGCCACGCCTACTTTTTTATAACTTCACTAAATTATATGAAACCGAAAAATTTTGTTAAGTCCAAATATTTAGGTATTCAGATTTCCTACAATTCACCCATAGAACAGTTTTGGCCACGCCCACTTTTTGGGGGCGTTTTCATCAAAAAACCGATTTTCATGAAATTTCACATGTAACATCCTCAAACGTTCGACGTTATAGCCATATTTGAGTACCAAATGCAATTTGGGCATGAGCACTTTATAGAAACGAGGATAGGGTATCATACGATCCGTTCCAGACGGATTGTAGCTTTTCTGTATGTTTATACCCTATCCTAAGGGTATATTAAGTTTGACACATAGTTTGTAACATAGAGAAATAATCGAGATAGACCCTATAAAGTATATATATTCGTGATCAGCATCAATAGCGAAATCGATTGAGCGATGACCGTCCGTCCGTCCGTCCGTCCGTCCGTCCGTCCGTATGTCACCGCTTTTTGGGCTAGGACGATGAAATTTCATATCTGGGCTTCTGAGAAAAAGATACAGTACAAGTGTAAAAATTTTTGAAATCCGCCCACTGCCACGCCCACTTTTTCATAACTTCATTAAATTATATGAAACCGAAAAATTTTGTTAAGACCAAATATTTAGGTATTCAGATTCCCTACAATCCACCCATACAAAAGTTTTGGCCACGCCCACTTTTGGGGGGCGTTTTCATCACAAAACCGATTTTTGGCCCTTAAATTTTTAACTAGGACGCTGAAATTTCATATCTGGGCTTCCAAGAAAAAGATACAGTACAAGTGTAAAATTTTTTTACATCCGCCCACTGCCACGCCTACTTTTTTATAACTTCACTAAATTATATGAAACCGAAAAATTTTGTTAAGACCAAATATTTAGGCATTCAGATTCCCTACAATCCACCCGTACAAAAGTTTTGGCCACGCCCACTTTTTGGGGGCGTTATCATCAAAAAACCTATTTTGATAAAATTTTACATGTAACATCCTCAAACGTTCGACATTATAGCTTAATTTGAGTACAAAATGCAATTTGGCCACGCCCACTTTATAGAGAGGAGGATAGGGTATCATACGATCCGTTCCAGACGGATTGTAGCTTTTCTGTATGTTTATACCCTATCCTAAGGGTATATTAAGTTTGACACATAGTTTGTAACATAGAGAAATAATCGAGATAGACCATATAAAGTATATATATTCGTGATCAGCATCAATAGCGAAATCGATTGAGCGATGACCGTCCGTCCGTCCGTCCGTCCGTCCGTCCGTCCGTCCGTCCGTCCGTCCGTATGTCACCGCTTTTTGGGCCTTAAATTTTGAGCTAGGACGATGAAATTTCATATCTGGGCTTCTGAGAAAAAGATACAGTACAAGTGTAAAAATTTTTTAAATCCGCCCACTGCCACGCCCACTTTTTCATAACTTCACTAAATTATATGAAACCGAAAAATTTTGTTAAGACCAAATATTTAGGCATTCAGATTCCCTACAATCCACCCATACAAAAGTTTTGGCCACGCCCACTTTTTGGGGGCGTTTTCATCACAAAACCGATTTTTGGGCCTTAAATTTTTAACTAGGACGCTGAAATTTCATATCTGGGCTTCCGAGAAAAAGATACAATACTAGTGTAAAATTTTTTTACATCCGCCCACTGCCACGCCTACTTTTTTATAACTTCACTAAATTATATGAAACCGAAAAATTTTGTTAAGACCAAATATTTGGGTATTTAGATTCCCTACAATTCACCCATAGAATAGTTTTGGCCACGCCCACTTTTTGGGGGCGTTATCATCAAAAAACCTATTTCGATAAAATTTTACATGTAACATCCTCAAACGTTCGACATTATAGCTATATTTCAGTACAAAATGCAATTTGGCCAAGCCCACTTTATAGAGAGGAGGATAGGGTATCATACGATCCGTTCCAGACGGATTGTAGCTTTTCTGTATGTTTTTTGTTGTGTTTGTCACTCCTGTATATATGATGAACTTTGAACATTAACAAACACAAATCCAAGTAGAATGTACTCAGAGAACAGAACAACTGGGCGGCAGGCTCATCAATCCTGTAATATGTTGATAGAGAGTCACAACTAAACATGAAGCAAGGCGAAGTTCTACTGCAACAATAATAGAGAGCAAAGTCTATGTCATTATACCCTATCCTAAGGGTATATTAAGTTTGACACATAGTTTGTAACATAGAGAAATAATTGAGATAGACCCTATAAAGTATATATATTCGTGATCAGCATCAATAGCGAAATCGATTGAGCGATGACCGTCCGTCCGTCCGTCCGTCCGTCCGTATGTCACCGCTTTTTGGGCCTTAAATTTTGAGCTAGGACGATGAAATTTCATATCTGGGCGTCTGAGAAAAAGATACAGTACAAGTGTAAAAATTTTTGAAATCCGCCCACTGCCACGCCCACTTTTTCATAACTTCACTAAATTATATGAAACCGAAAAATTTTGTTAAGACCAAATATTTAGGCATTCAGATTCCCTACAATCCACCCATACAAAAGTTTTGGCCACGCCCACTTTTTATGGGCGTTGTCATCACAAAACCGATTTTGATAAAATTTTACATGTAACATCCTCAAACGTTCGACATTATAGCTATATTTGAGTACAAAATGCAATTTGGCCACGCCCACTTTATAGAGAGGAGGATAGGGTATCATACGATCCGTTCCAGACGGATTGTAGCTTTTCTGTATGTTTATACCCTATCCTAAGGGGATATTAAATTTGACACATAGTTTGTAACATAGAGAAATAATCGAGATAGACCCTATAAAGTATATATATTCGTGATCAGCATCAATAGCGAAATCGATTGAGCGATGACCGTCCGTCCGTCCGTCCGTCCGTCC
The DNA here is from genome assembly GCA_905220385.1 of Xylota sylvarum. Taxonomy (NCBI): domain Eukaryota; kingdom Metazoa; phylum Arthropoda; class Insecta; order Diptera; family Syrphidae; genus Xylota; species Xylota sylvarum. Next base: position 6,063,315 of record CAJMZQ010000057.1, on the reverse strand, counting down.
GTCCGTCCGTCCGTCCGTATGTCACCGCTTTTTGGGCCTTAAATTTTGAGCTAGGACGATGAAATTTCATATCTGGGCTTCTGAGAAAAAGATACAGTACAAGTGTAAAAATTTTTTAAATCCGCCCACTGCCACGCCCACTTTTTCATAACTTCACTAAATTATATGAAACCGAAAAATTTTGTTAAGACCAAATATTTAGGTATACAGATTCCCTACAATTCACCCATAGAACAATTTTGGTCACGCCCACTTTTTGGGGGCGTTTTCATCAAAAAACCGATTTTGATAAAATTTTACATGCAACATCCTCAAACGTTCGACATTATAGCTATATTTGAGTACAAAATGCAATTTGGCCACGCCCACTTTATAGAGAGGAGGATAGGGTATCATACGATCCGTTCTAGACGGATTGTAGCTTTTCTGTATGTTTATACCCTATCCTAAGGGTATATTAAGTTTGACACATAGTTTGTAACATAGAGAAATAATCGAGATAGACCCTATAAAGTATATATATTCGTGATCAGCATCAATAGCGAAATCGATTGAGCGATGACCGTCCGTCCGTCCGTCCGTCCGTCCGTATGTCACCGCTTTTTGGGCCTTAAATTTTGAGCTAGGACGATGAAATTTCATATCTGGGCTTCTGAGAAAAAGATACAGTACAAGTGTAAAAATTTTTGAAATCCGCCCACTGCCACGCCCACTTTTTCATACCTTCACTAAATTATATGAAACCGAAAAATTTTGTTAAGACCAAATATTTAGGCATTCAGATTCCCTACAATCCACCCATACAAAAGTTTTGGCCACGCCCACTTTTTGGGGGCGTTTTTATAACAAAACCGATTTTTGGGCCTTAAATTTTTAACTAGGACGCTGAAATTTCATATCTGGGCTTCCAAGAAAAAGATACAGTACAAGTGTAAAAATTTTTTACATCCGCCCACTGCCACGCCTACTTTTTTATACCTTCACTAAATTATATGAAACCGAAAAATTTTGTTAAGACCAAATATTTGGGTATTTAGATTCCCTACAATTCACCCATAGAACAGTTTTGGCCACGCCCACTTTTTGGGGGCGTTATCATCAAAAAACCTATTTTGATAAAATTTTACATGTAACATACTCAAACGTTCGACATTATAGCTATATTTGAGTACAAAATGCAATTTGGCCACGCCCACTTTATAGAGAGGAGGATAGGGTATCATACGATCCGTTCCAGACGGATTGTAGCTTTTCTGTATGTTTATACCCTATCCTAAGGGTATATTAAGTTTGACACATAGTTTGTAACATAGAGAAATAATCGAGATAGACCCTATAAAGTATATATATTCGTGATCCGTCCGTCCGTCCGTATGTCACCGCTTTTTGGGCCTTAAATTTTGAGCTAGGACGATGAAATTTCATATCTGGGCTTCTGAGAAAGAGATACAGTACAAGTGTAAAAATTTTTGAAATCCGCCCACTGCCACGCCCACTTTTTCATAACTTCACTAAATTATATGAAACCGAAAAATTTTGATAAGACCAAATATTTAGGCATTCAGATTCCCTACAATCCACTCATACAAAAGTTTTGGCCACGCCCACTTTTTGGAGGCGTTTTCATCACAAAACCGATTTTTGGGCCTTAAATTTTTAACTAGGACGCTGAAATTTCATATCTGGGCTTCCAAAAAAAAGATACAGTACAAGTGTAAATTTTTTTTACATCCGCCCACTGCCACGCCTACTTTTTTATAACTCCACTAAATTATATGAAACCGAAGAATTTTGTTAAGACCAAATATTTGGGTATTTAGATTCCCTACAATTCACCCATAGAACAGTTTTGGCCGCGCCCACTTTTTGGGGGCGTTATCATCAAAAAACCTATTTTGATAAAATTTTACATGTAACATCCTCAAACGTTCGACATTATAGCTATATTTGAGTACAAAATGCAATTTGGCCATGCCCACTTTATAGAGAGGAGGATAGGGTATCATACGATCCGTTCCAGACGGATTGTAGCTTTTCTGTATGTTTTTTGTTGTGTTTGTTACTCCTGTATATATGATGAACTTTGAATTACGTATGTATACGTATATATATTTCCCAATCCATTAACAAACACAAATCCAAGTAGAATGTACTCAGAGAACAGAACAACTGGGCGGCAGGCACATCAGTCGTGTAATATGTTGATAGAGAGTTACAAGTAAACATGAAGCAAGGCGAAGTTCTACTGCAACAATAATAGAGAGCAAAGTCTATGTCATTTTTGTTGTGTTTGTCACTAATGTATATATGATGAACTTTTACGTACATATGTATACATATATATATTTCCCATTCCTTTAACAAACTCAAATCCAAGTAGAATGTACACAGATAACAGAGCAATTGGGCGGCTGGCACATCAGTCGTGTAATATGTTGATAGAGAGTTACAAGTAAACATGAAGCAAGACGAAGGGCTGCTGCAACAATAATAGTGAGCACTGTCTATGTAATGTTTGTTTTCCTTGTCATTTTTGTTGAACTTTTACGTACATATGTATACGTATATATATTTCCCAACCCTTTAACAAAGACAAATCCAAGTAGAATGTACACAGAGAACAGAACAACTGGGCGGCAAGCACATCAGTCGTGTAATATGTTGATAGAGAGTTACAAGTAAACATGAAGCCAGACGAAGGGCTGCTGCAACAATAATAGAGAGCAATGTCTATGTCATTTTTGTTGTCCTTGTGACTCCTGTACATATGATGAACTTTGACCTACGTATGTATACGTATATATACTTCCCAATCCTTTAACAAAGACAAATATAAGTAGAATGTACACAGAGAACGGAACAACTGGGCGGCAAGCACGTCAGTCGTGTAATATGTTGATAAAGAGTTACAAGTAAACATGAAGCCAGACGAAGTGCTGCTGCAACAATAATAGAGAGCAATGTCTATGTTATTTTTGTTGTCCATGTCACTCCTGTGCATATGATGAACTTTGAAATACGTATGTATACGTATATATATTTCCCAATCCATTAACAAACACAAATCCAAGTAGAATGTACTCAGAGAACAGAACAACTGGGCGGCAGGCACATCAGTCGTGTAATATGTTGATAGAGAGTTACAAGTAAACATGAAGCAAGGCGAAGTTCTACTGCAACAATAATAGAGAGCAAAGTCTATGTCATTTTTGTTGTGTTTGTCACTAATGTATATATGATGAACTTTTACGTACATATGTATACATATATATATTTCCCATTCCTTTAACAAACTCAAATCCAAGTAGAATGTACACAGATAACAGAGCAATTGGGCGGCTGGCACATCAGTCGTGTAATATGTTGATAGAGAGTTACAAGTAAACATGAAGCAAGACGAAGGGCTGCTGCAACAATAATAGTGAGCACTGTCTATGTAATGTTTGTTTTCCTTGTCATTTTTGTTGAACTTTTACGTACATATGTATACGTATATATATTTCCCAACCCTTTAACAAAGACAAATCCAAGTAGAATGTACACAGAGAACAGAACAACTGGGCGGCAAGCACATCAGTCGTGTAATATGTTGATAGAGAGTTACAAGTAAACATGAAGCCAGACGAAGGGCTGCTGCAACAATAATAGAGAGCAATGTCTATGTCATTTTTGTTGTCCTTGTGACTCCTGTACATATGATGAACTTTGACCTACGTATGTATACGTATATATACTTCCCAATCCTTTAACAAAGACAAATATAAGTAGAATGTACACAGAGAACGGAACAACTGGGCGGCAAGCACGTCAGTCGTGTAATATGTTGATAAAGAGTTACAAGTAAACATGAAGCCAGACGAAGTGCTGCTGCAACAATAATAGAGAGCAATGTCTATGTTATTTTTGTTGTCCATGTCACTCCTGTGCATATGATGAACTTTGAAATACGTATGTATACGTATATATATTTCCCAATCCTTTAACAAAGACAAATCCAAGTAGAATGTACACAGAGAACAGAAGAACTGGGCGGCAGGCACATCAGTCGTGTGATATGTTGATAGAGAGTTACAAGTAAACATGAAGGCAGACGAAGGGCTGCTGCAACAATAATAGAGAGCAATGTCTATGTAATGTGTGTTGTCCTTGTCATTTTTGTTGAACTTTTACGTACATATGTATATGTATATATATTTCCCAATCCTTTAACAAAGACAAATCCAAGTAGAATGTACACAGAGAACAGAAGAACTGGGCGGCAGGCACATCAGTCGTGTAATATGTTGATAGAGAGTTACAAGTAAACATGAAGGCAGACGAAGGGCTGCTGCAACAATAATAGAGAGCAATGTCTATGTCATTTTTGTTGTCCTTGTCACTCCTGTACATATGATGAACTTTGACCTACGTATGTATACGTATATATATTTCCCAATCCTTTAACAAACACAAATCCAAGCAGAATGTACACAGAGAACAGAACAACTGGGCGGCAAGCACATCAGTCGTGTAATATGTTGATAGAGAGTTACAAGTAAATATGAAGCCAGACGAAGGGCTGCTGCAACAATAATAGAGAGCAATGTCTATGTCATTTTTGTTGTGTTTGTCACTCCTGTATATATGATGAACTTTGAACATTAACAAACACAAATCCAAGTAGAATGTACTCAGAGAACAGAACAACTGGGCGGCAGGCTCATCAATCGTGTAATATGTTGATAGAGAGTTACAACTAAACATGAAGCAAGGCGAAGTTCTACTGCAACAATAATAGAGAGCAAAGTCTATGTCATTATACCCTATCCTAAGGGTATATTAAGTTTGACACATAGTTTGTAACATAGAGAAATAATTGAGATAGACCCTATAAAGTATATATATTCGTGATCAGCATCAATAGCGAAATCGATTGAGCGATGACCGTCCGTCCGTCCGTATGTCACCGCTTTTTGGGCCTTAAATTTTGAGCTAGGACGATGAAATTTCATATCTGGGCTTCTGAGAGAAAGATACAGTACAAGTGTAAAAATTTTTGAAATCCGCCCACTGCCACGCCCACTTTTTCATAACTTCACTAAATTATATGAAACCGAAAAATTTTGTTAAGACCAAATATTTAGGCATTCAGATTCCCTACAATCCACCCATACAAAAGTTTTGGCCACGCCCACTTTTTATGGGCGTTGTCATCACAAAACCGATTTTGATAAAATTTTACATGTAACATCCTCAAACGTTCGACATTATAGCTATATTTGAGTACAAAATGCAATTTGGCCACTCCCACTTTATAGAGAGGAGGATAGGGTATCATACGATCCGTTCCAGACGGATTGTAGCTTTTCTGTATGTTTTTTGTTGTGTTTGTCACTAATGTATATATGAACATACAGAAAAGCTGTAATCCGTCTGGAACGGATCTTGTGATACCCTATCCTCCTCTCTATAAAGTGGGCGTGGCCAAATTGCATTTTGTACTCAAATATAGCTATAATGTCGAACGTTTGAGGATGTTACATGTAAAATTTCATCAAAATCGGTTTTTTTATGAAAACGCCCCCAAAAAGTGGGCGTGACCAAAACTGTTCTATGGGTGAATTGTAGGGAATCTGTATACCTAAATATTTGGTCTTAACAAAATTTTTCGGTTTCATATAATTTAGTGAATAAAAAAAAAAGTAGGCGTGGCAGTGGGCGGATGTAAAAAAAATTTACACTTGTACTGTATCTTTTTCTTGGAAGCCCAGATATGAAATTTCAGCGTCCTCGTTAATAATTTAAGGCCCAAAACTCAATATGAAATCCGCCCACTGCCACGCCCACTTTTTCATAACTTCACTAAATTATATGAAACCGAAAAATTTTGATAAGACCAAATATTTAGGCATTCAGATTCCCTACAATCCACTCATACAAAAGTTTTGGCCACGCCCACTTTTTGGGGGCGTTTTCATCACAAAACCGATTTTTGGGCCTTAAATTTTTAACTAGGACGCTGAAATTTCATATCTGGGCTTCCAAAAAAAAGATACAGTACAAGTGTAAATTTTTTTTACATCCGCCCACTGCCACGCCTACTTTTTTATAACTCCACTAAATTATATGAAACCGAAGAATTTTGTTAAGACCAAATATTTGGGTATTTAGATTCCCTACAATTCACCCATAGAACAGTTTTGGCCGCGCCCACTTTTTGGGGGCGTTATCATCAAAAAACCTATTTTGATAAAATTTTACATGTAACATCCTCAAACGTTCGACATTATAGCTATATTTGAGTACAAAATGCAATTTGGCCATGCCCACTTTATAGAGAGGAGGATAGGGTATCATACGATCCGTTCCAGACGGATTGTAGCTTTTCTGTATGTTTTTTGTTGTGTTTGTTACTCCTGTATATATGATGAACTTTGAATTACGTATGTATACGTATATATATTTCCCAATCCATTAACAAACACAAATCCAAGTAGAATGTACTCAGAGAACAGAACAACTGGGCGGCAGGCACATCAGTCGTGTAATATGTTGATAGAGAGTTACAAGTAAACATGAAGCAAGGCGAAGTTCTACTGCAACAATAATAGAGAGCAAAGTCTATGTCATTTTTGTTGTGTTTGTCACTAATGTATATATGATGAACTTTTACGTACATATGTATACATATATATATTTCCCATTCCTTTAACAAACTCAAATCCAAGTAGAATGTACACAGATAACAGAGCAATTGGGCGGCTGGCACATCAGTCGTGTAATATGTTGATAGAGAGTTACAAGTAAACATGAAGCAAGACGAAGGGCTGCTGCAACAATAATAGTGAGCACTGTCTATGTAATGTTTGTTGTCCTTGTCATTTTTGTTGAACTTTTACGTACATATGTATACGTATATATATTTCCCAACCCTTTAACAAAGACAAATCCAAGTAGAATGTACACAGAGAACAGAACAACTGGGCGGCAAGCACATCAGTCGTGTAATATGTTGATAGAGAGTTACAAGTAAACATGAAGCCAGACGAAGGGCTGCTGCAACAATAATAGAGAGCAATGTCTATGTCATTTTTGTTGTCCTTGTGACTCCTGTACATATGATGAACTTTGACCTACGTATGTATACGTATATATACTTCCCAATCCTTTAACAAAGACAAATCCAAGTAGAATGTACACAGAGAACGGAACAACTGGGCGGCAAGCACATCAGTCGTGTAGTGTGTTGATAGAGAGTTATAAGTAAACATGAAGCCAGACGAAGGGCTGCTGCAACAATAATAGAGAGCAATGTCTATGTAATGTTTGTTGTCCTTGTCATTTTTGTTGAACTTTTACGTACATATGTATACGTATATATATTTCCCAATCCTTTAACAAAGACAAATCCAAGTAGAATGTACACAGAGAACAGAAGAACTGGGCGGCAGGCACATCAGTCGTGTAATATGTTGATAGAGAGTTACAAGTAAACATGAAGGCAGACGAAGGGCTGCTGCAACAATAATAGAGAGCAATGTCTATGTAATGTGTGTTGTCCTTGTCATTTTTGTTGAACTTTTACGTGCATATGTATACGTATATATATTTCCCAATCCTTTAACAAAGACAAATCCAAGTAGAATGTACACAGAGAACAGAAGAACTGGGCGGCAGGCACATCAGTCGTGTAATATGTTGATAGAGAGTTACAAGTAAACATGAAGGCAGACGAAGGGCTGCTGCAACAATAATAGAGAGCAATGTCTATGTCATTTTTGTTGTCCTTGTCACTCCTGTACATATGATGAACTTTGACCTACGTATGTATACGTATATATATTTCCCAATCCTTTAACAAACACAAATCCAAGCAGAATGTACACAGAGAACAGAACAACTAGGCGGCAAGCACATCAGTCGTGTAATATGTTGATAGAGAGTTACAAGTAAATATGAAGCCAGACGAAGGGCTGCTGCAACAATAATAGAGAGCAATGTCTATGTCATTTTTGTTGTGTTTGTCACTCCTGTATATATGATGAACTTTGAACATTAACAAACACAAATCCAAGTAGAATGTACTCAGAGAACAGAACAACTGGGCGGCAGGCTCATCAATCGTGTAATATGTTGATAGAGAGTTACAACTAAACATGAAGCAAGGCGAAGTTCTACTGCAACAATAATAGAGAGCAAAGTCTATGTCATTATACCCTATCCTAAGGGTATATTAAGTTTGACACATAGTTTGTAACATAGAGAAATAATTGAGATAGACCCTATAAAGTATATATATTCGTGATCAGCATCAATAGCGAAATCGATTGAGCGATGACCGTCCGTCCGTCCGTCCGTCCGTATGTCACCGCTTTTTGGGCCTTAAATTTTGAGCTAGGACGATGAAATTTCATATCTGGGCTTCTGAGAAAAAGATACAGTACAAGTGTAAAAATTTTTGAAATCCGCCCACTGCCACGCCCACTTTTTCATAACTTCACTAAATTATATGAAACCGAAAAATTTTGTTAAGACCAAATATTTAGGCATTCAGATTCCCCACAATCCACCCATAGAAAAGTTTTGGCCACGCCCACTGTTTGGGGGCGTTTTCATCACAAAACCGAGTTTTGGGCCTTAAATTATTAATGAGGACGCTGAAATTTCATATCTGGGCTTCCAAGAAAAAGATACAGTACAAGTGTAAATTTTTTTTACATCCGCCCACTGCCACGCCTACTTTTTTTTTTATTCACTAAATTATATGAAACCGAAAAATTTTGTTAAGACCAAATATTTAGGTATTTAGGTTCCCTACAATTCACCCGTAGAACAGTTTTGGCCACGCCCACTTTTTGGGGGCGTTTTCATCAAAAAACCGATTTTGATAAAATTTTACATGTAACATCCTCAAACGTTCGACATTATAGCTATATTTGAGTACAAAATGCAATTTGGCCACGCCCACTTTATAGAGAGGAGGATAGGGTATCATACGATCCGTTAAAGACGGATTGTAGCTTTTCTGTATGTTTTTTGTTGTCCTTGTCATTTTCGTTGAACTTTTACGTACATATGTATACGTATATATATTTCCTAATCCTTTAACAAAGACAAATCCAAGTAGAATGTATACAGAGAACAGAACAACTGGGCGGCAAGCACATCAGTCGTGCAATGTGCTGATAGAGAGCTACAAGTAAACATGAAGCCAGACGAAGGGCTGCTGCAACAATAATAGAGAGCAATGTCTATGTCATTTTTGTTATCCTTGTCATTTTTGTTGAACTTTTACGTACATATGTGTGCGTATATATATTTCCCAGTCCTTTAACAAAGACAAATCCAAGTAGAATGTACACAGAGAACAGAACAACTGGGCGACAAGCACATCAGTCGTGTAATATGTTGATAGAGAGTTACAAGTAAACATGAAACCAGACGAAGGGCTGCTGCAACAATAATAGAGAGCAATGTCTATGTCATTTTTGTTGAACTTTTACGTACATATGTATACATATATATATTTCCCAATCCATTAACAAAGCCAAATGCAAGTAGAATGTACACAGAGAACAGAACAACTGGGCGGCAGGCACATCAGTCGTGTAATATGTTGATAGAGAGTTACAAGTAAACATGAAGGCAGACGAAGGGCTGCTGCAACAATAATAGAGAGCACTGTCTATGTCATTTTTGTTGTCCTTGTGACTCCTGTACATATGATGAACTTTGACCTACGTATGTATACGTATATATACTTCCCAATCCTTTAACAAAGACAAATCCGAGTAGAATGTACACAGAGAACGGAACAACTGGGCGGCAAGCACATCAGTCGTGTAGTGTGTTGATAGAGAGTTACAAGTAAACATGAAGCCAGACGAAGGTCTGCTGCAACAATAATAAAGAGCAATGTCTATGTCATTTTTGTTGTCCTTGTCATTTTTGTTGAACTTTTACGTACATATGTATACATATATATATTTCCCAATCCTTTAACAAAGACAAATCCAAGTAGAATGTACACAGAGAACAGAAGAACTGGGCGGCAGGCACATCAGTCGTGTAATATGTTGATAGAGAGTTACAAGTAAACATGAAGGCAGACGAAGGGCTGCTGCAACAATAATAGAGAGCAATGTCTATGTCATTTTTGTTGTCCTTGTCACTCCTGTACATATGATGAACTTTGACCCACGTATGTATACGTATATACATTTCCCAATCCTTTAACAAAGACAAATCCAAGTTGAATGTACACAGAGAACAGAACAACTGGGCGGCAAGCACATCAGTCGTGTAATATGTTGATATAGAGTTACAAGTAAACATGAAGCCAGACGAAGGTCTGCTGCAACAATAATAGAGAGCAATGTCTATGTCATTTTTGTTGTTATTGTCACTCCTGTACATATGATGAACTTTGACCTACGTATGTATACGTATATATATTTCCCAATCCCTTAACAAAGACAAATCCAAGTAGAATGTACACAGATAACAGAGCAATTGGGCGGCTGGCACATCAGTCGTGTAATATGTTGATAGAGAGTTACAAGTAAACATGAAGCCAGACGAAGGGCTGCTGCAACAATAATAGAGAGCAATGTCTATGTAATTATACCCTATCCTAAGGGTATATTAAGTTTGACACATAGTTTGTAACATAGAGAAATAATCGAGATAGACCATATAAAGTATATATATTCGTGATCAGCATCAATAGCGAAATCGATTGAGCGATGACCGTCCGTCCGTCCGTCCGTCCGTCCGTCCGTCCGTCCGTCCGTCCGTATGTCACCGCTTTTTGGGCCTTAAATTTTGAGCTAGGACGATGAAATTTCATATCTGGGCTTCTGAGAAAAAGATACAGTACAAGTGTAAAAATTTTTGAAATCCGCCCACTGCCACGCCCACTTTTTCATAACTTCACTAAATTATATGGAACCGAAAAATTTTGTTAAGACCAAATATTTAGGCATTCAGATTCCCTACAATCCACCCATACAAAAGTTTTGGCCACGCCCACTTTTTGGGGGCGTTTTCATCACAAAACCGATTTTTGGGCCTTAAATTTTTAACTAGGACGCTGAAATTTCATATCTGGGCTTCCGAGAAAAAGATACAATACTAGTGTAAAATTTTTTTACATCCGCCCACTGCCACGCCTACTTTTTTATAACTTCACTAAATTATATGAAACCGAAAAATTTTGTTAAGACCAAATATTTGGGTATTTAGATTCCCTACAATTCACCCATAGAACAGTTTTGGCCGCGCCCACTTTTTGGGGGCGTTATCATCAAAAAACCTATTTTGATAAAATTTTAAATGTAACATCCTCAAACGTTCGACATTATAGCTATATTTGAGTACAAAATGCAATTTGGCCACGCCCACTTTATAGAGAGGAGGATAGGGTATCATACGATCCGTTCCAGACGGATTGTAGCTTTTCTGTATGTTTTTTTTTGTCCTTGTGACTCCTGTACATATGATGAACTTTGACCTACGTATGTATACGTATATATATTTCCCAGTCCTTTAACAAAGACAAATCCAAGTTGAATGTACACAGAGAACAGAACAACTGGGCTTCTGGCACATCAGTCGTGTAATGTGTTGATAGAGAGTTACAAGTAAACATGAAGCAAGACGAAGGGCTGCTGCAACAATAATAGAGAGCAAAGTCTATGTCATTATACCCTATCGTAAGGGTATATTAAGTTTGACACATAGTTTGTAACATAGAGAAATAATCGAGATAGACCCTATAAAGTATATATATTCGTGATCAGCATCAATAGCGAAATCGATTGAGCGATGACCGTCCGTCCGTCCGTCCGTCCGTCCGTATGTCACCGCTTTTTGGGCCTTAAATTTTGAGTTAGGACGATGAAATTTCATATCTGGTCTTCTGAGAAAAAGATACAGTACAAGTGTAAAAATTTTTGAAATCCGCCCACTGCCACGCCCACTTTTTCATAACTTCACTAAATTATATGAAACCGAAAAATTTTGTTAAGACCAAATATTTAGCCATTCAGATTCCCTACAATCCGCCCATACAAAAGTTTTGGCCACGCCCACTTTTTGGGGGCGTTTTCATCACAAAACCGAGTTTTGGGCCTTCAATATTTAACTAGGACGCTGAAATTTCATATCTGGGCTTCCAAGAAAAAGATACAGTACAAGTGTAAAATTTTTCTACATCCGCCCACTGCCACGCTTACTTTTTTATAACTTCACTAAATTATATGAAACCGAAAAATTTTGTTAAGACCAAATATTTGGGTATTTAGATTCCCTACAATTCAGCCGTAGAACAGTTTTGGCCACGCCCACTTTTTGGGGGCGTTATCATCAAAAAACCTATTTTGATAAAATTTTACATGTAACATCCTCAAACGTTCGACATTATAGCTATATTTGAGTACAAAATGCAATTTGGCCACGCCCACTTTATAGAGAGGAGGATAGGGTATCATACGATCCGTTAAAGACGGATTGTAGCTTTTCTGTATGTTTTTTGTTGTCCTTGTCATTTTTGTTGAACTTTTACGTACATATGTATACGTATATATATTTAATAATCCTTTAACAAAGACAACTCCAAGTAGAATGTATACAGAGAACAGAACAACTGGGCGGCAAGCACATCAGTCGTGCAATGTGCTGATAGAGAGCTACAAGTACACATGAAGCCAGACGAAGTTCTGCTGCAACAATAATAGAGAGCAATGTCTATGTCATTTTTGTTATCCTTGTCATTTTTGTTGAACTTTTACGTACATATGTGTGCGTATATATATTTCCCAGTCCTTTAACAAAGACAAATCCAAGTAGAATGTACACAGAGAACAGAACAACTGGGCGGCAAGCACATCAGTCGTGTAACATGTTGATAGAGAGTTACAAGTAAACATGAAGCCAGACGAAGGGCTGCTGCAACAATAATAGAGAGCAATGTCTATGTCATTTTTGTTGAACTTTTACGTACATATGTATACATATATATATTTCCCAATCCATTAACAAAGCCAAATGCAAGTAGAATGTACACAGAGAACAGAACAACTGGGCGGCAGGCACATCAGTCGTGTAATATGTTGATAGAGAGTTACAAGTAAACATGAAGCCAGACGAAGGTCTGCTGCAACAATAATAAAGAGCAATGTCTATGTCATTTTTGTTGTCCTTGTCATTTTTGTTGAACTTTTACGTACATATGTATACATATATATATTTCCCAATCCTTTAACAAAGACAAATCCAAGTAGAATGTACACAGAGAACAGAAGAACTGGGCGGCAGGCACATCAGTCGTGTAATATGTTGATAGAGAGTTACAAGTAAACATGAAGGCAGACGAAGGGCTGCTGCAACAATAATAGAGAGCAATGTCTATGTCATTTTTGTTGTCCTTGTGACTCCTGTACATATGATGAACTTTGACCTACGTATGTATACGTATATATATTTCCCAATCCTTTAACCAAGACAAATCCAAGTAGAATGTACACAGAGAACAGAACAATTGGGCGGCAAGCACATCAGTTGTGTAATATGTTGATAGAGAGTTACAAGTAAACATGAAGCCAGACGCAGGTCTGCTGCAACAATAATAGAGAACAATGTCTATGTCATTTTTATACCCTATCCTAAGGGTATATTAAGTTTGACACATAGTTTGTAACATAGAGAAATAATCGAGATAGACCCTATAAAGTATATATATTCGTGATCAGCATCAATAGCGAAATCGATTGAGCGATGACCGTCCGTCCGTCCGTCCGTCCGTCCGTCCGTCCGTCCGTCCGTCCGTCCGTCCGTCCGTATGTCACCGCTTTTTGGGCCTTAAATTTTGAGCTAGGACGATGAAATTTCATATCTGGGCTTCTGAGAAAAAGATACAGTACAAGTGTAAACATTTTTGAAATCCGCCCACTGCCACGCCCACTTTTTCATAACTTCACTAAATTATATGAAACCGAAAAATTTTGTTAAGACCAAATATTTAGGCATTTAGATTCCCTACAATCCACCCATACAAAAGTTTTGGCCACGCCCACTTTTTGGGGGCGTTTTCATCACAAAACCGAGTTTTGGGCCTTCAATTATTAACTAGGACGCTGAAATTTCATATTTGGGCTTCCAAGAAAAAGATACAGTACAAGTGTAAATTTTTTTTACATCCGCCCACTGCCACGCCTACTTTTTTATAACTTCACTAAATTATATGAAACCGAAAAATTTTGTTAAGACCAAATATTTAGGTATACAGATTCCCTACAATTCACCCATAGAACAGTTTTGGTCACGCCCACTTTTTGGGGGCGTTTTCATCAAAAAACCGATTTTGATAAAATTTTACATGTCACATCCTCAAACGTTCGAGGTTATAGCCATATTTGAGTACAAAATGCAATTTGGTCACGCGCACTTTATAGAGAGGAGGATAGGGTATCATACGATCCGTTCCAGACGGATTGTAGCTTTTCTGTATGTTTGTTGTTATTGTTACTCCTGTACATATGATGAACTTTGACCCAAGTATGTATACGTATATATATTTCCCAATAGTTTAACAAAGACAAATCCTGGTGGAATGTACACAGAGAACAGAACAACTGGGCGGCAAGCACGTCAGTCGTGTAATATGTTGATATAGAGTTACAAGTAAACATGAAGCCAGACGAAGGTCTGCTGCAACAATAATAGAGAGCAATGTCTATGTCATTTTTGTTGTTATTGTCACTCCTGTACATATGATGAACTTTGACCTACGTATGTATACGTATATATATTTCCCAATCCCTTAACAAAGACAAATCCAAGTAGAATGTACACAGAGAACAGAACAACTGGGCGGCAAGCACATCAGTCGTGTAATATGTTGATAGAGAGTTACAAGTAAACATGAAGCCAGACGAAGGGCTGCTGCAACAATAATAGAGAGCAATGTCTATGTCATTTTTCTTGTCCTTGTGACTCCTGTACATATGATGAACTTTGACCTACGTATGTATACGTATATATATTTCCCAATCCTTTAACAAAGACAAATCCAAGTTGAATGTACACAGAGAACAGAACAACTGGGCGGCTGGCACATCAGTCGTGTAATATGTTGATAGAGAGTTACAAGTAAACATGAAGCAAGACGAAGGGCTGCTGCAACAATAATAGAGAGCAAAGTCTATGTCATTATACCCTATCCTAAGGGTATATGGTCAAAGGGTAGTGATGCGGAACATATGGGAACACAAGCGTTCTCGCTTTAGCCTCTCACTATCAACTCCTACTCTACACCTCCACGATGGTGGCTGCTGGGTGCCTAGTACCTCAACTGGAGATTGGGTAACCAACCCCTTTGGAAGGTTGTTGGTGGCAGCGAACGAGAGAGGGGGGAGGAGTGTCTTCTCACTAAGGCACCTTCTCTTGCTTCAGGCGGCGGCGGACGAATTCCCTAGATGGAATCAACGGTGGCGTCAACCAGTTCCAGTTAGGTCGAACTATTAGTGTTATCCCTATATGAGCTGCTTCGACATATTCGAATTCCAGGTCTATAGGGATTTTCAATACTGAGTCAGGGTGTTGGAATAGAGTTGGTGGCGGATGAACCCTTAATGGGCCAACGGCAGCGCTCACATCCCCGAAGCGGGGTACTGACTCCGGAATATCCGGCCCCTTGTCCTAGGGGTAAAAAAAGGAACTGGTCCTCCAGGTTGGGGGTTGTGCGTCGGGGTAACTTCCCTACCACGTAAAAAAGGCAATAGTTACGACACAACGACAAGCCTCGGATAAGGATGATCCCACTGTTGACGACCCCAGCAAACGAAATTAGGACAACGATCTTCGGATCTGCACGTGGAATGTTCGGACCCTTAACAGGCCGCGTGCAGCCGAACAATTAGCAGAGGCCCTAGACTGCTACAACGCAGATATCACCGCCATCCAGGAAGTGCGATGGGATGGCCCGGGCAAAAAGAGGATGAAAAACTGTGACGTATACTACGGTGATTGCTATAGGGAACAGAAACAGCGCTTATTTGGATGTGGGTTCGTCATACGCGGCAGACTTAGGCAAGAAGTCTTGAGCTTTCGACACGTGAGCGAGCGTCTTATGACAATCCGCATCAAGGCTAAATTCGCGAACATAAGCCTAATATGCGCTCATGCCCCCACAGAGGACAAGGATGACGCCACCAAAGAAAGTTTCTACGAGCTCCTCGACAAAACATATGAGCAATGTCCTAAGTATGACGTTAAAATCGTCCTAGGCGATTTTAACGCCAAGATAGGAAAGGAGGACATCTTTGGTAGGACGATTGGAAAGCACAGCCTACACGACACCACGTCTGGCAACGGACTTAGGCTTATTGACTTTGCGGCGGGGCGAAATGTCAGTATAGCAAGCACACGGTTTCCTCATCTCAATATCCACAAGGGGACATGGCGATCTCCTGATCATCAAACGGTCAATCAAATTGACCACATTGCGATCGACGCAAGGCATGCCTCCAGTATTCTGGATGTCCGAACCTTCCGAGCAGCCAACATGGACTCGGATCATTTAATTGTTGCAGCCAAGGTACGAATGCGGATATCCCAAACGCCACAACTAAGAAGAACTACTGTGAGAAGATTTGACGTCGAAAAGCTGCAATCGCAAGAGATCGCCAGAACCTTCACCGAACGCGTATCCCGAAACCTCTCAACTACTCCTATGCCGCCAGCATCAAGCGCCGAAGACCAGTGGCAACGCTGCCAGCAAGCCATCAGAAGTGCCGCAACTGATGTGCTGGGTTTCACCCGACCATCACCTAGAAACCCCTGGTTTGACGATGAGTGCCGGCAAGCACATGCAGCTAAACAGCAAGCATACAAAGCGGCGCTGCAAAAAAGGACGAGAGCTGCTCGTGAGCTCTACGAGCAGAAGAGACGGGAAGAACATCGGCTTCTCCGAAAGAAGAAAAAAGAGCACGAGAAGCGCGCGATCGAAGATATTGAGAGATTATACTCCAGGAATAATGTACGGAAGTTTTACCAACAGGTAAAAAGAACGTGTCAGGCCAACAAGACCCGTACAGAAGCCTGTAGAGATGAAGAAGGAAACCTCGTAGTAGAGTCACAGTCGGTGCTGAGAATATGGAAAAACTTCTTCTGCAGACTGTATAACGGCGACGAAGACCAACATCCCGCTGTCAGGCAGAATGAACCATTCAACATAGACGATGATAGCCAAAACTTCCGTCCACCTGACCAAAACGAAGTAAGGATAGCAATATCCAAATTTAAGTCCAACAAGGCTGCTGGACCTGACGGCTTACCAGCCGAGCTATTCAAAGCAGCTGGAAATGACCTGGTAGAGAGCATACACCAACTCATTTCTAAAATTTGGTCAGATGAGTGTATGCCTGATGAATGGAATCTCAGCACCGTTTGCCCAATCCACAAGAAAGGAGATCCCCTCAATTGCGCCAATTACAGAGGTATCAGTCTCCTCAACATCGCGTATAAGATCCTATCTGCCATATTGTGTGAACGTCTGAAACCCTTCGTCAACAACCTGATTGGGCCCTATCAGTGTGGTTTCAGACCAGGAAAGTCCACAATCGATCAAATCTTCACACTTCGACAGATCCTGGAAAAAACCCAAGAAGTCCAAATCAATACCCACCATCTTTTTATCGATTTCAAGGCCGCATATGACAGCATTTATAGAGACGAGTTATACAGAGCCATGTCTAGTTTTGGCATCCCTGCCAAACTCGTCAGATTGTGCAGAATGACGATGGAGAATTCTCGCTGCTCCATCAAGGTCGGTAACGATCTCACCGAGACCTTTGATGTCAAAAAAGGTTTTAGACAAGGTGATGCGCTGTCATGTGATTTTTTTAACATCGTTCTTGAAAGAATTGTGCGAAACTCACAAGCCAACACCGGAGGCACAATCTTTCAAAAGTCTGTGCAACTACTAGCGTATGCCGACGATATTGACATTATTGGAAGAACACAGCGGGCTGTCACCGGTGCGTTCGCTAGTATTGAAACAGAAGCGGCCAAAATGGGTTTAACGGTAAACGAGGGCAAAACCAAGTATATGCTGTCAACCAAAAGGGACACGCAACATCGACGAATTGGACAGAACGTCACAATCGACAGCTATAACTTTGAGGTAGTAAGGGACTTTGTCTACCTCGGCTCTGCTATCAATTCTGAAAATAACACCTCAGCAGAAATAAAACGAAGAATAACTCTTGCCAATCGCTGTTTCTTTGGGCTGAGAAGGCAATTGAGTAGTAAGGCCCTATCCCGAACAACTAAGGAGACTCTATATAAGACCTTGATCATCCCAGTCCTGCTTTATGGCGCTGAAGCTTGGACTTTATCAAAAGCGGATGAAGATATCCTCGGTCGTTTCGAGAGAAAAATTCTTCGCAAAATATTCGGTCCCGTTTGCGTTGACGGGCTTTGGAGGAGAAGATTCAACGACGAACTATACGAGCTGTACAGCGACATCGACCTAGTCAAAAAACTGCGCATTAGTCGTTTGAGATGGCTAGGACATGTAGAGCGAATGGACACCAGTGCTCCGGCCCGAAGAGTCTTCGAATCACACCCGGAGGGACAACGCAGCAGAGGAAGACCTCGCCTTAGGTGGCGCGCACAAGTTGAAGGGGACCTGAACAAGCTTGGAGTGCGCAACTGGAGGCAGTTAGCTAAGGACCGAGCTAACTGGAGAGGCTTGTTAGTTGAGGCCCAGGTTCACCCCGAACTGTAGCGCCACCTAAGTAAGTAAGTAAGTAAGGGTATATTAAGTTTGACACATAGTTTGTAACATAGAGAAATAATCGAGATAGACCCTATAAAGTATATATATTCGTGATCAGCATCAATAGCGAAATCGATTGAGCGATGACCGTCCGTCCGTCCGTCCGTATGTCACAGCTTTTTGGGCCTTAAATTTTGAGCTAGGACGATGAAATTTCATATCTGGGCTTCTGAGAAAAAGATACAGTACAAGTGTTAAAAATTTTGAAATCCGCCCACTGCCACGCCCACTTTTTCATAACTTCACTAAATTATATGAAACCGAAAAATTTTGTTAAGACCAAATATTTAGGCATTCAGATTCCCTACAATCCACCCATACAAAAGTTTTGGACACGTCCACTTTTGGGGGCGTTTTCATCACAAAACCGATTTTTGGGCCTTAAATTTTTAACTAGGACGCTGAAATTTCATATCTGGGCTTCCAAGAAAAAGATACAGTACAAGTGTAAAATTTTCTTACATCCGCCCACTGCCACGCCTACTTTTTTATAACATCACTAAATTATATGAAACCGAAAAATTTTGTTAAGACC
This sequence comes from Xylota sylvarum, assembly GCA_905220385.1. Taxonomy (NCBI): domain Eukaryota; kingdom Metazoa; phylum Arthropoda; class Insecta; order Diptera; family Syrphidae; genus Xylota; species Xylota sylvarum. Next base: position 6,043,960 of record CAJMZQ010000057.1, on the reverse strand, counting down.
AAATATTTAGGTATTTAGGTTCCCTACAATTCACCCGTAGAACAGTTTTGGCCACGTCCACTTTTTGGGGGCGTTATCATCAAAAAACCTATTTTGATAAAATTTTACATGTAACATCCTCAAACGTTCGACATTATAGCTATATTTGAGTACAAAATGCAATTTGGCCACGCCCACTTTATAGACAAGAGGATAGGGTATCATACGATCCGTTCCAGACGGACTGTAGCTTTTCTGTATGTTTATACCCTATCCTAAGGGTATATTAAGTTTGACACATAGTTTGTAACATAGAGAAATAATCGAGATAGACCCTATAAAGTATATATATTCGTGATCAGCATCAATAGCGAAAACGATTGAGCGATGACCGTCCGTCCGTCCGTCCGTCCGTCCGTATGTCACCGCTTTTTGGGCCTCAAATTTTGGGCTAGGACGATGAAATTTCATATCTGGGCTTCTGAGAAAAAGATACAGTACAAGTGTAAAAATTTTTGAAATCCGCCCACTGCCACGCCCACTTTTTCATAACTTCATTAAATTATATGAAACCGAAAAATTTTGTTAAGACCAAATATTTAGGTATTCAGATTCCCTACAATCCACCCATACAAAAGTTTTGGCCACGCCCACTTTTGGGGGGCGTTTTCATCACAAAACCGATTTTTGGCCCTTAAATTTTTAACTAGGACGCTGAAATTTCATATCTGGGCTTCCAAGAAAAAGATAAAGTACAAGTGTAAAATTTTTTTACATCCGCCCACTGCCACGCCTACTTTTTTATAACTTCACTAAATTATATGAAACCGAAAAATTTTGTTAAGACCAAATATTTAGGCATTCAGATTCCCTACAATCCACCCATACAAAAGTTTTGGCCACGCCCACTTTTTGGAGGCGTTATCATCAAAAAACCTATTTTGATAAAATTTTACATGTAACATCCTCAAACGTTCGACATTATAGCTTAATTTGAGTACAAAATGCAATTTGGCCACGCCCACTTTATAGAGAGGAGGATAGGGTATCATACGATCCGTTCCAGACGGATTGTAGCTTTTCTGTATGTTTTTATACCCTATCCTAAGGGTATATTAAGTTTGACACATAGTTTGTAACATAGAGAAATAATCGAGATAGACCCTATAAAGTATATATATTCGTGATCAGCATCAATAGCGAAATCGATTGAGCGATGACCGTCCGTCCGTCCGTCCGTCCGTCCGTCCGTCCGTCCGTCCGTATGTCACCGCTTTTTGGGCCTTAAATTTTGAGCTAGGACGATGAAATTTCATATCTGGGCTTCTGAGAAAAAGATACAGTACAAGTGTAAAAATTTTTGAAATCCGCCCACTGCAACGCCCACTTTTTCATAACTTCACTAAATTATATGAAACCGAAAAATTTTGTTAAGACCAAATATTTAGGCATTTAGATTCCCTACAATCCACCCATACAAAAGTTTTGGCCACGCCCACTTTTTGGGGGCGTTTTCATCACAAAACCGAGTTTTGGGCCTTCAATTATTAACTAGGACGCTGAAATTTCATATTTGGGCTTCCAAGAAAAAGATACAGTACAAGTGTAAATTTTTTTTACATCCGCCCACTGCCACGCCTACTTTTTTATAACTTCACTAAATTATATGAAACCGAAAAATTTTGTTAAGACCAAATATTTAGGTATACAGATTCCCTACAATTCACCCATAGAACAGTTTTGGTCACGCCCACTTTTTGGGGGCGTTTTCATCAAAAAACCGATTTTGATAAAATTTTACATGTCACATCCTCAAACGTTCGAGGTTATAGCCATATTTGAGTACAAAATGCAATTTGGTCACGCGCACTTTATAGAGAGGAGGATAGGGTATCATACGATCCGTTCCAGACGGATTGTAGCTTTTCTGTATGTTTGTTGTTATTGTTACTCCTGTACATATGATGAACTTTGACCCACGTATGTATACGTATATATATTTCCCAATAGTTTAACAAAGACAAATCCTGGTGGAATGTACACAGAGAACAGAACAACTGGGCGGCAAGCACGTCAGTCGTGTAATATGTTGATAAAGAGTTACAAGTAAACATGAAGCCAGACGAAGTGCTGCTGCAACAATAATAGAGAGCAATGTCTATGTTATTTTTGTTGTCCATGTCACTCCTGTGCATATGATGAACTTTGAAATACGTATGTATACGTATATATATTTCCCAATCCTTTAACAAAGACAAATCCAAGTTGAATGTACACAGAGAACAGAACAACTGGGCGGCAAGCACATCAGTCGTGTAATATGTTGATATAGAGTTACAAGTAAACATGAAGCCAGACGAAGGTCTGCTGCAACAATAATAGAGAGCAATGTCTATGTCATTTTTGTTGTTATTGTCACTCCTGTACATATGATGAACTTTGACCTACGTATGTATACGTATATATATTTCCCAATCCCTTAACAAAGACAAATCCAAGTAGAATGTACACAGAGAACAGAACAACTGGGCGGCAAGCACATCAGTCGTGTAATATGTTGATAGAGAGTTACAAGTAAACATGAAGCCAGACGAAGGGCTGCTGCAACAATAATAGAGAGCAATGTCTATGTCATTTTTTTTGTCCTTGTGACTCCTGTACATATGATGAACTTTGACCTGCGTATGTATACGTATATATATTTCCCAATCCTTTAACAAAGACAAATCCAAGTTGAATGTACACAGAGAACAGAACAACTGGGCGGCTGGCACATCAGTCGTGTAATATGTTGATAGAGAGTTACAAGTAAACATGAAGCAAGACGAAGGGCTGCTGCAACAATAATAGAGAGCAAAGTCTATGTCATTATACCCTATCCTAAGGGTATATTAAGTTTGACACATAGTTTGTAACATAGAGAAATAATCGAGATAGACCCTATAAAGTATATATATTCGTGATCAGCATCAATAGCGAAATCGATTGAGCGATGACCGTCCGTCCGTCCGTCCGTATGTCACAGCTTTTTGGGCCTTAAATTTTGAGCTAGGACGATGAAATTTCATATCTGGGCTTCTGAGAAAAAGATACAGTACAAGTGTTAAAAATTTTGAAATCCGCCCACTGCCACGCCCACTTTTTCATAACTTCACTAAATTACATATATGAAACCGAAAAATTTTGTTAAGACCAAATATTTAGGCATTCAGATTCCCTACAATCCACCCATACAAAAGTTTTGGACACGTCCACTTTTGGGGGCGTTTTCATCACAAAACCGATTTTTGGGCCTTAAATTTTTAACTAGGACGCTGAAATTTCATATCTGGGCTTCCAAGAAAAAGATACAGTACAAGTGTAAAATTTTCTTACATCCGCCCACTGCCACGCCTACTTTTTTATAACATCACTAAATTATATGAAACCGAAAAATTTTGTTAAGACCAAATATTTAGGTATTTAGGTTCCCTACAATTCACCCGTAGAACAGTTTTGGCCACGTCCACTTTTTGGGGGCGTTATCATCAAAAAACCTATTTTGATAAAATTTTACATGTAACATCCTCAAACGTTCGACATTATAGCTATATTTGAGTACAAAATGCAATTTGGCCACGCCCACTTTATAGACAAGAGGATAGGGTATCATACGATCCGTTCCAGACGGACTGTAGCTTTTCTGTATGTTTATACCCTATCCTAAGGGTATATTAAGTTTGACACATAGTTTGTAACATAGAGAAATAATCGAGATAGACCCTATAAAGTATATATATTCGTGATCAGCATCAATAGCGAAAACGATTGAGCGATGACCGTCCGTCCGTCCGTCCGTCCGTCCGTATGTCACCGCTTTTTGGGCCTCAAATTTTGGGCTAGGACGATGAAATTTCATATCTGGGCTTCTGAGAAAAAGATACAGTACAAGTGTAAACATTTTTGAAATCCGCCCACTGCCACGCCCACTTTTTCATAACTTCATTAAATTATATGAAACCGAAAAATTTTGTTAAGACCAAATATTTAGGTATTCAGATTCCCTACAATCCACCCATACAAAAGTTTTGGCCACGCCCACTTTTGGGGGGCGTTTTCATCACAAAACCGATTTTTGGCCCTTAAATTTTTAACTAGGACGCTGAAATTTCATATCTGGGCTTCCAAGAAAAAGATACAGTACAAGTGTAAAATTTTTTTACATCCGCCCACTGCCACGCCTACTTTTTTATAACTTCACTAAATTATATGAAACCGAAAAATTTTGTTAAGACCAAATATTTAGGCATTCAGATTCCCTACAATCCACCCATACAAAAGTTTTGGCCACGCCCACTTTTTGGGGGCGTTATCATCAAAAAACCTATTTTGATAAAATTTTACATGTAACATCCTCAAACGTTCGACATTATAGCTTAATTTGAGTACAAAATGCAATTTGGCCACGCCCACTTTATAGAGAGGAGGATAGGGTATCATACGATCCGTTCCAGACGGATTGTAGCTTTTCTGTATGTTTTTTGTTGTGTTTGGCACTCCTGTATATATGATGAACTTTGAACATTAACAAACACAAATCCAAGTAGAATGTACACAGAGAACAGAACAACTGGGCGGCAAGCACATCAGTCGTGTAATGTGTTGATAGAGAGTTACAAGTAAACATGAAGCCAGACGAAGGGCTGCTGCAACAATAATAGAGAGCAAAGTCTATGTCATTATACCCTATCCTAAGGGTATATTAAGTTTGACACATAGTTTGTAACATAGAGAAATAATCGAGATAGACCCTATAAAGTATATATATTCGTGATCAGCATCAATAGCGAAATCGATTGAGCGATGACCGTCCGTCCGTCCGTATGTCACCGCTTTTTGGGCCTTAAATTTTGAGCTAGGACGATGAAATTTCATATCTGGGCTTCTGAGAAAAAGATACAGTGCAAGTGTAAAATCCGCCCACTGCCACGCCCACTTTTTCATAACTTCACTAAATTATATGAAACCGAAAAATTTTGTTAAGACCAAATATTTAGGCATTCAGATTCCCTACAATCCACCCACACAAAAGTTTTGGCCACGCCCACTTTTTGGGGGCGTTTTCATCACAAAACCGATTTTTGGGCCTTAAATTTTTAACTAGGACGTTGAAATTTCATATCTGGGCTTCCAAGAAAAAGATACAGTACAAGTGTAAAATTTTTTTACATCCGCCCACTGCCACGCCTACTTTTTTATAACTTCACTAAATTATATGAAACCGAAAAATTTTGTTAAGACCAAATATTTGGGTATTTAGATTCCCTACAATTTACCCGTAGAACAGTTTTGGCCACACCCACCTTTTGGGGGCGTTATCATCAAAAAAACCAATTTTGATAAAATTTTACATGTAACATCCTCAAACGTTCGACATTATAGCTATATTTGAGTACAAAATGCAATTTGGCCACGCCCACTTTATAGAGAGGAGGATAGGGTATCAGACGATCCGTTCCAGACGGATTGTAGCTTTTCTGTATGTTTTTTGTTGTGTTTGTCACTAATGTATATATGATGAACTTTTACGTACATATATATACATATATATATTTCCCATTTATTTAACAAACACAAATCCAAGTAGAATGTACACAGATAACAGAGCAATTGGGCGGCTGGCACATCAGTCGTGTAATATGTTGATAGAGAGTTACAAGTAAACATGAAGCAAGACGAAGGGCTGCTGCAACAATAATAGAGAGCAATGTCTATGTAATGTTTGTTGTCCTTGTCATTTTTGTTGAACTTTTACGTACATATGTATACGTATATATATTTCCCAACCCTTAAACAAAGACAAATCCAAGTAGAATGTACACAGAGAACAGAACAACTGGGCGGCAAGCACATCAGTCGTGTAATGTGTTGATAGAGAGTTACAAGTAAACATGAAGCCAGACGAAGGGCTGCTGCAACAATAATAGAGAGCAATGTCTACGTCATTATACCCTATCCTAAGGGTATATTAAGTTTGACACATAGTTTGTAACATAGAGAAATAATCGAGATAGACCCTATAAAGTATATATATTCGTGATCAGCATCAATAGCGAAATCGATTGAGCGATGACCGTCCGTCCGTCCGTCCGTCCGTATGTCACCGCTTTTTGGGCCTTAAATTTTGAGCTAGGACGATGAAATTTCATATCTGGTCTTCTGAGAAAAAGATACAGTACAAGTGTAAAAATTTTTGAAATCCGCCCACTGCCACGCCCACTTTTTCATAACTTCACTAAATTATATGAAACCGAAAAATTTTGTTAAGACCAAATATTTAGCCATTCAGATTCCCTACAATCCACCCATACAAAGGTTTTGGCCACGCCCACTTTTTGGGGGCGTTTTCATCACAAAACCGAGTTTTGGGCCTTCAATATTTAACTAGGACGCTGAAATTTCATATCTGGGCTTCCAAGAAAAAGATACAGTACAAGTGTAAAATTTTTCTACATCCGCCCACTGCCACGCCTACTTTTTTATAACTTCACTAAATTATATGAAACCGAAAAATTTTGTTAAGACCAAATATTTGGGTATTTAGATTCCCTACAATTCAGCCGTAGAACAGTTTTGGCCACGCCCACTTTTTGGGGGCGTTATCATCAAAAAACCTATTTTGATAAAATTTTACATGTAACATCCTCAAACGTTCGACATTATAGCTATATTTGAGTACAAAATGCAATTTGGCCACGCCCACTTTATAGAGAGGAGGATAGGGTATCATATGATCCGTTCCAGACGGATTGAAGCTTTTCTGTATGTTTATACCCTATCCTAAGGGTATATTAAGTTTGACACATAGTTTGTAACATAGAGAAATAAAAGAGATAGACCCTATAAAGTATATATATTCGTGATCAGCATCAATAGCGAAATCGATTGAGCGATGACCGTCCGTCCGTCCGTCCGTATGTCACCGCTTTTTGGGCCTTAAATTTTGAGCTAGGACGATGAAATTTCATATCTGGGCTTCTGAGAAAAAGATACAGTACAAGTGTAAAAATTTTTGAAATCCGCCCACTGCCACGCCCACTTTTTCATAACTTCACTAAATTATATGAAATCGAAAAATTTTGTTAAGACCAAATATTTAGGCATTCAGAGTAACTACAATCCACCCATACAAAATTTTTGGCCACGCCCACTTTTTGGGGCGTTTTCAACATAAAACCGATTTTTGAGCCTAAAATGTTTAACTAGGACGCTGAAATTTCATATCTGGGCTGCTGACGAAAAGATACAGTAGAAGTGTACATTTTTTTTAAATCCGCCCACTGCCACGCCTACTTTTTTATAACTTCACTAAATTATATGAAACCGAAAAATTTTGTTAAGACCAAATATTTAGGCATTCAGACTCCCTACAATCCACCTATAGAACAGTTTTGGTCACGCCCACTTTTTGGGGGCGTTTTCGTCAAAAAACCGATTTTGATAAAATTTTACATGTAACATCCTCAAACGTTCGAGGTTATAGCCATATTTGAGTACAAAATGCAATTTGGCCACGCCCACTTTATAGAGAGGAGGATAGGGTATCAGACGATCCGTTCCAGATGGATTGTAGCGTTTCTGTATGTTTGTTGAACTTTTACGTACATATGTATACGTATATATATTTCCCAATCCTTTAACAAAGACAAATCCAAGTAGATGGTACACAGATAACAGAACAACTGGGCGGCAGGCACATCAGTCGTGTAATATGTTGATAGAGAGTTACAAGTAAACATGAAGGCAGACGAAGGGCTGCTGCAACAATAATAGAGAGCAATGTCTATGTCATTATACCCTATCCTAAGGGTATATTAAGTTTGACACATAGTTTGTAACATAGAGAAATAATCGAGATAGACCCTATAAAGTATATATATTCGTGATCAGCATCAATAGCGAAATCGATTGAGCGATGACCGTCCGTCCGTCCGTCCGTCCGTATGTCACCGCTTTTTGGGCCTTAAATTTTGAGCTAGGACGATGAAATTTCATATCTGGGCTTCTGAGAAAAAGATACAGTACAAGTGTACAAATTTTTGAAATCCGCCCACTGCCACGCCCACTTTTTCATAACTTCACTAAATTATATGAAACCGAAAAATTTTGTTAAGACCAAATATTTAGGCATTTAGATTCCCTACAATCCACCCATACAAAAGTTTTGGCCACGCCCACTTTTTGGGGGCGTTTTCATCACAAAACCGATTTTTTTGCCTTAAATTTTTAACTAGGACGCTGAAATTTCATATCTGGGCTTCCACGACAAAGATACAGTACAAGTGTAAATTTTTTTTACATCCGCCCACTGCCACGCCTACTTTTTTATAACTTCACTAAATTATATGAAACCGAAAAATTTTGTTAAGACCAAATATTTAGGCATTCAGATTCCCTACAATCCACCCATACAAAAGTTTTGGCCACGCCCACTTTTTGGGGGCGTTATCATCAAAAAACCTATTTTGATAAAATTTTACATGTAACATCCTCAAACGTTCGACATTATAGCTTAATTTGAGTACAAAATGCAATTTGGCCACGCCCACTTTATAGAGAGGAGGATAGGGTATCATACGATCCGTTCCAGACGGATTGTAGCTTTTCTGTATGTTTATACCCTATCCTAAGGGTATATTAAGTTTGACACATAGTTTGTAACATAGAGAAATAATCGAGATAGACCCTATAAAGTATATATATTCGTGATCAGCATCAATAGCGAAATCGATTGAGCGATGACCGTCCGTCCGTCCGTCCGTCCGTCCGTCCGTCCGTATGTCACCGCTTTTTGGGCCATAAATTTTGAGCTAGGACGATGAAATTTCATATCTGGGCTTCTGAGAAAAAGATACAGTACAAGTGTAAAAATTTTTGAAATCCGCCCACTGCCACGCCCACTTTTTCATAACTTCACTAAATTATATGAAACCGAAAAATTTTGTTAAGACCAAATATTTAGGCATTCAGATTCCCTACAATCCACCCATACAAAAGTTTTGGCCACGCCCACTTTTTGGGGGCGTTTTCATCACAAAACCGATTTTTGGGCCTTAAATTTTTAACTAGGACGCTGAAATTTCATATCTGGGCTTCCAAGAAAAAGATACAATCCAAGTGTAAATTTTTTTTACATCCGCCCACTGCCACGCCTACTTTTTTATAACTTCACTAAATTATATGAAACCGAAAAATTTTGTTAAGACCAAATATTTAGGCATTCAAATTCCCTACAATCCACCCATACAAAAGTTTTGGCCACGCCCACTTTTTGGGGGCGTTATCATCAAAAAACCTATTTTGATAAAATTTTACATGTAACATCCTCAAACGTTCGACATTATATCTATATTTGAGTACAATATGCAATTTGGCCATGCCCACTTTATAGAGAGGAGGATAGGGTATCATACGATCCGTTCCAGACGGATTGTAGCTTTTCTGTATGTTTATACCCTATCCTAAGGGTATATTAAGTTTGACACATAGTTTGTAACATAGAGAAATAATCGAGATAGACCCTATAAAGTATATATATTCGTGATCAGCATCAATAGCGAAATCGATTGAGCGATGACCGTCCGTCCGTCCGTCCGTCCGTCCGTATGTCACCGCTTTTTGGGCCTTAAATTTTGAGCTAGGACGATGAAATTTCATATCTGGGCTTCTGAGAAAAAGATACAGTACAAGTGTAAAAATTTTTTAAATCCGCCCACTGCCACGCCCACTTTTTCATAACTTCACTAAATTATATGAAACCGAAAAATTTTGTTAAGACCAAATATTTAGGCATTCAGATTCCCTACAATCCACCCATACAAAAGTTTTGGCCACGCCCACTTTTTGGGGGCGTTTTCATCACAAAACCCATTTATGGGCCTTAAATTTTTAACTAGGACGCTGAAATTTCATATCTGGGCTTCCAAGAAAAAGATACAGTACAAGTGTAAAATTTTTTTACATCCGCCCACTGCCACGCCTACTTTTTTATAACTTCACTAAATTATATGAAACCGAAAAATTTTGTTAAGACCAAATATTTAGGTATACAGATTCCCTACAATTCACCCATAGAACAGTTTTGGTCACGCCCACTTTTTGGGGGCGTTTTCATCAAAAAACCGATTTTCATGAAATTTTACATGTAACATCCTCAAACGTTCGACATTATAGCTATATTTGAGTACAAAATGCAATTTGGCCACGCCCACTTTATAGAGAGGAGGATAGGGTATCATACGATCCGTTCCAGACGGATTGTAGCTTTTCTGTGTGTTTTAGATATATACTGTGAAACTCTTCCATTTTCTCCTGACAAATATTTGGTTAAGGGTTTTGCTATTGAAGCATAATTCTTTATAAATTTCCTATAATAGCCGGTCATGCCTAGGAAACTTCTAAGCTGTCGCAATGTAGTTGGTATGGGAAAATTCATTATTGTTTCAACTTTCTTAGGGTCTGTTTATACCCTATCCTAAGGGTATATTAAGTTTGACACATAGTTTGTAACATAGAGAAATAATCGAGATAGACCCTATAAAGTATATATATTCGTGATCAGCATCAACAGCGAAATCGATTGAGCGATGACCGTCCGTCCGTCCGTCCGTCCGTCCGTATGTCACCGCTTTTTGGGCCTTAAATTTTTAACTAGGACGCCGAAATTTCATATCTGGGCTTCCAAGAAAAAGATACAGTACAAGTGCAAAATTTTTTTACATCCACCCACTGCCACGCCTACTTTTTTATAACTTCACTAAATTATATGAAACCTAACATTTTGTTAAGACCAAATATTTAGGCATTCAGAGTCCCTACAATCCACCCATACAAAACTATTGGCCACGCCCACTTTTTGGGGGCGTTATCATCAAAAAACCTATTTTGATAAAATTTTACATGTAACATCCTCAAACGTTCGACATTATAGCTATATTTGAGTACAAAATGCAATTTGGCCATGCCCACTTTATAGAGAGGAGGATAGGGTATCATACGATCCGTTCCAGACGGATTGTACCTTTTCTGTATGTTTTTTGTTGTGTTTGGCACTCCTGTATATATGATGAACTTTGAACATTAACAAACACAAATCCAAGTAGAATGTACACAGAGAACAGAACAACTGGGCGGCAAGCACATCAGTCGTGTAATGTGTTGATAGAGAGTTACAAGTAAACATGAAGCCAGACGAAGGGCTGCTGCAACAATAATAGAGAGCAAAGTCTATGTCATTATACCCTATCCTAAGGGTATATTAAGTTTGACACATAGTTTGTAACATAGAGAAATAATTGAGATAGACCCTATAAAGTATATATATTCGTGATCAGCATCAATAGCGAAATCGATTGAGCGATGACCGTCCGTCCGTCCGTCCGTCCGTCCGTATGTCACCGCTTTTTGGGCCTTAAATTTTGAGCTAGGACGATGAAATTTCATATCTGGGCGTCTGAGAAAAAGATACAGTACAAGTGTAAACATTTTTGAAATCCGCCCACTGCCACGCCCACTTTTTCATAACTTCACTAAATTATATGAAACCGAAAAATTTTGTTAAGACCAAATATTTAGGCATTCAGATTCCCTACAATCCACCCATACAAAAGTTTTGGCCACGCCCACTTTTTATGGGCGTTGTCATCACAAAACCGATTTTGATAAAATTTTACATGTAACATCCTCAAACGTTCGACATTATAGCTATATTTGAGTACAAAATGCAATTTGGCCACGCCCACTTTATAGAGAGGAGGATAGGGTATCATACGATCCGTTCCAGACGGATTGTAGCTTTTCTGTATGTTTATACCCTATCCTAAGGGTATATTAAGTTTGACACATAGTTTGTAACATAGAGAAATAATCGAGATAGACCCTAGAAAGTATATATATTCGTGATCAGCATCAATAACAAAAGCGATTGAGCGATGACCGTCCGTCCGTCCGTCCGTCCGTCCGTCCGTCCGTATGTCACCGCTTTTTGGGCCTTAAATTTTGAGCTAGGACGATGAAATTTCATATCTGGGCTTCTGAGAAAAAGATACAGTACAAGTGTAAAAATTTTTGAAATCCGCCCACTGCCACGCCCACTTTTTCATAACTTCACTAAATTATATGAAATCGAAAAATTTTGTTAAGACAAAATATTTAGGCATTCAGAGTAACTACAATCCACCCATACAAAATTTTTGGCCACGCCCACTTTTTGGGGCGTTTTCAACATAAAACCGATTTTTGAGCCTAAAATGTTTAACTAGGACGCTGAAATTTCATATCTGGGCTGCTGACGAAAAGATACAGTAGAAGTGTACATTTTTTTTAAATCCGCCCACTGCCACGCCTACTTTTTTATAACTTCACTAAATTATATGAAACCGAAAAATTTTGTTAAGACCAAATATTTAGGCATTCAGACTCCCTACAATCCACCTATAGAACAGTTTTGGTCACGCCCACTTTTTGGGGGCGTTTTCGTCAAAAAACCGATTTTGATAAAATTTTACATGTAACATCCTCAAACGTTCGAGGTTATAGCCATATTTGAGTACAAAATGCAATTTGGCCACGCCCACTTTATAGAGAGGAGGATAGGGTATCAGACGATCCGTTCCAGATGGATTGTAGCGTTTCTGTATGTTTGTTGAACTTTTACGTACATATGTATACGTATATATATTTCCCAATCCTTTAACAAAGACAAATCCAAGTAGATGGTACACAGATAACAGAACAACTGGGCGGCAGGCACATCAGTCGTGTAATATGTTGATAGAGAGTTACAAGTAAACATGAAGGCAGACGAAGGGCTGCTGCAACAATAATAGAGAGCAATGTCTATGTCATTATACCCTATCCTAAGGGTATATTAAGTTTGACACATAGTTTGTAACATAGAGAAATAATCGAGATAGACCCTATAAAGTATATATATTCGTGATCAGCATCAATAGCGAAATCGATTGAGCGATGACCGTCCGTCCGTCCGTCCGTCCGTATGTCACCGCTTTTTGGGCCTTAAATTTTGAGCTAGGACGATGAAATTTCATATCTGGGCTTCTGAGAAAAAGATACAGTACAAGTGTACAAATTTTTGAAATCCGCCCACTGCCACGCCCACTTTTTCATAACTTCACTAAATTATATGAAACCGAAAAATTTTGTTAAGACCAAATATTTAGGCATTTAGATTCCCTACAATCCACCCATACAAAAGTTTTGGCCACGCCCACTTTTTGGGGGCGTTTTCATCACAAAACCGATTTTTTTGCCTTAAATTTTTAACTAGGACGCTGAAATTTCATATCTGGGCTTCCACGACAAAGATACAGTACAAGTGTAAATTTTTTTACATCCGCCCACTGCCACGCCTACTTTTTTATAACTTCACTAAATTATATGAAACCGAAAAATTTCGTTAAGACCAAATATTTCGGTATTTAGATTCCCTACAATTCACCCATAGAACAGTTTTGGCCACGCCCACTTTTTGGGGGCGTTATCATCAAAAAACCTATTTTGATAAAATTTTACATGTAAAATCCTCAAACGTTCGACATTATAGCTATATTTGAGTACAATATGCAATTTGGCCACGCCCACTTTATAGAGAGGAGGATAGGGTATCATACGATCCGTTCCAGACGGATTGTAGCTTTTCTGTATGTTTATACCCTATCCTAAGGGTATATTAAGTTTGACACATAGTTTGTAACATAGAGAAATAATCGAGATAGACCATATAAAGTATATATATTCGTGATCAGCATCAATAGCGAAATCGATTGAGCGATGACCGTCCGTCCGTCCGTCTGTCCGTCCGTCCGTCCGTCCGTCCGTCCGTCCGTATGTCACCGCTTTTTGGGCCTTAAATTTTGAGCTAGGACGATGAAATTTCATATCTGGGCTTCTGAGAAAAAGATACAGTACAAGTGTAAAAATTTTTGAAATCCGCCCACTGCCACGCCCACTTTTTCATAACTTCACTAAATTATATGAAACCGAAAAATTTTGTTAAGACCAAATATTTAGGCATTCAGATTCCCTTAAATCCACCCATACAAAAGTTTTGGCCACGCCCACTTTTTGGGGGCGTTTTCATCACAAAACCGATTTTTGGGCCTTAAATTTTTAACTAGGACGCTGAAATTGCATATCTGGGCTTATGACGAAAAGATACAGTAGAAGTGTAAATTTTTTTTACATCCGCCCACTGCCACGCCTACTTTTTTATAACTTCACTAAATTATATGAAACCGAAAAATTTTGTTAAGACCAAATATTTGGGTATTTAGATTCCCTACAATTCACCCATAGAACAGTTTTGGCCGCGCCCACTTTTTGGGGGCGTTATCATCAAAAAACCTATTTTGATAAAATTTTAAATGTAACATCCTCAAACGTTCGACATTATAGCTATATTTGAGTACAAAATGCAATTTGGCCACGCCCACTTTATAGAGAGGAGGATAGGGTATCATACGATCCGTTCCAGACGGATTGTAGCTTTTCTGTATGTTTTTTTTTGTCCTTGTGACTCCTGTACATATGATGAACTTTGACCTACGTATGTATACGTATATATATTTCCCAGTCCTTTAACAAAGACAAATCCAAGTTGAATGTACACAGAGAACAGAACAACTGGGCGGCAAGCACATCAGTCGTGTAATGTGTTGATAGAGAGTTACAAGTAAACATGAAGCCAGACGAAGGGCTGCTGCAACAATAATAGAGAGCAAAGTCTATGTCATTATACCCTATCCTAAGGGTATATTAAGTTTGACACATAGTTTGTAACATAGAGAAATAATTGAGATAGACCCTATAAAGTATATATATTCGTGATCAGCATCAATAGCGAAATCGATTGAGCGATGACCGTCCGTCCGTCCGTCCGTCCGTCCGTATGTCACCGCTTTTTGGGCCTTAAATTTTGAGCTAGGACGATGAAATTTCATATCTGGGCTTCTGAGGAAAAGATACAGTACAAGTGTAAAAATTTTTGAAATCCGCCCACTGCCACGCCCACTTTTTCATAACTTCACTAAATTATATGAAACCGAAAAATTTTGTTAAGACCAAATATTTAGGCATTTAGATTCCCTACAATCCACCCATACAAAAGTTTTGGCCACGCCCACTTTTTGGGGGCGTTTTCATCACAAAACCGATTTTTGGGCCTTAAATTTTTAACTAGGATGCTTAAATTTCATATCTGGGCTTCCAAGAAAAAGATACTTCACTAAATTATATGAAACCGAAAAATTTTGTTAAGACCAAATATTTGGGTATTTAGATTAGCTACAATTCACCCATAGAACAGTTTTGGCCACGCCCACTTTTTTGGGGCGTTATCATCAAAAAACCTATTTTGATAAAATTTCACATGTAACATCCTCAAACGTTCGACATTATAGCTATATTTGAGTACAAAATGCAATTTGGCCACGCCCACTTTATAGAGAGGAGGATAGGGTATCAGACGATCCGTTCCAGACGGATTGTAGCTTTTCTGTATGTTTTTTGTTGTCCTTGTCACTCCTGTACTTATGATGAACTTTGACCTACGTATGTATACGTATACATATTTCCCAATATTTTAACAAAGACAAATCCAAGTAGAATGTACACAGAGAACAGAACAACTGGGCGGCAAGCACATCAGTCGTGTAATGTGTTGATAGAGAGTTACAAGTAAACATGAAGCCAGACGAAGGGTTGCTGCAATAATAATAGAGAGCAATGTCTATGTAATGTTTGTTGTCCTTGTCATTTTTGTTGAACTTTTACGTACATATGTATACGTACATATATTTCCCAACCCTTTAACAAAGACAAATCCAAGTAGAATGTACACAGAGAACAGAAGAACTGGGCGGCAAGCACATCAGTCGTGTAATGTGTTGATAGAGAGTTACAAGTAAACATGAAGCCAGACGACGGGCTGCTGCAACAATAATAGAGAGCAATGTCTATGTAATGTTTGTTGTCCCTGTCATTTTTGTTGAACTTTTACGTACATATGTATACGTATATATATTTCCCAATCCTTTAACAAAGACAAATCCAAGTAGATGGTACACAGATAACAGAACAACTGGGCGGCAGGCACATCAGTCGTGTAATATGTTGATAGAGAGTTACAAGTAAACATGAAGGCAGACGAAGGGCTGCTGCAACAATAATAGAGAGCAATGTCTATGTCATTTTTGTTGTCCTTGTCACTCCTGTACATATGATGAACTTTGACCTACGTGTGTATACGTATATATATTTCCCAATCCTTTAACAAACACAAATCCAAGCAGAATGTACACAGAGAACAGAACAACTGGGCGGCAAGCACATCAGTCGTATAATATGTTGATAGAGAGTTACACGTAAACATGAAGCCAGACGAAGTGCTGCTGCAACAATAATAGAGAGCAATGTCTATGTAATGTTTGTTGTCCTTGTCATTTTTGTTGAACTTTTACGTACATATGTATACGTATATATATTTCCCAATCCTTTAACAAAGACAAATCCAAGTAGAATGTACAGAGATAACAGAGCAATTGGGCGGCTGGCACATCAGTCGTGTAATATGTTGATAGAGAGTTACAAGTAAACATGAAGCAAGACGAAGGGCTGTTGCAACAATAATAGAGAGCAATGTCTATGTCATTTTTGTTGTCCTTGTCATTTTTGTTGTCCTTGTCATTTTTGTTGAACTTTTACGTACATATGTATACATATATATATTTCCCAATCCTTTAACAAAGCCAAATGCAAGTAGAATGTACACAGAGAACAGAACAACTTTGCGGCAGGCACATCAGTCGTGTAATATGTTGATAGAGAGTTACAAGTAAACATGAAGCCAGACGAAGGGCTGCTGCAACAATAATAGAGACCAATGTCTATGTCATTTTTGTTGTTCTTGTCATTTTTGTTGAACTTTTACGTACATATGTATACATATATATATTTCCCAATCCTTTAACAAAGCCAAATGCAAGTAGAATGTACACAGAGAACAGAACAACTGGGCGGCAGGCACATCAGTCGTGCAATATTTTGATAGAGAGTTACAAGTAAACATGAAGCCAGACGAAGGTCTGCAGCAACAATAATAAAGAGCAATGTCTATGTCATTTTTGTTGTCCTTGTCATTTTTATACCCTATCCTAAGGGTATATTAAGTTTGACACATAGTTTGTAACATAGAGAAATAATTGAGATAGACCCTATAAAGTATATATATTCGTGATCAGCATCAATAGCGAAATCGATTGAGCGATGACCGTCCGTCCGTCCGTCCGTCCGTCCGTCCGTCCGTCCGTATGTCACCGCTTTTTGGGCCTTAAATTTTGAGCTAGGACGATGAAATTTCATATCTGGGCTTCTGAGAAAAAGATACAGTACAAGTGTAAAAATTTTTGAAATCCGCCCACTGCCACGCCCACTTTTTCATAACTTCACTAAATTATATGAAACCGAAAAATTTTGTTAAGACCAAATATTTAGGCATTCAGATTCCCTACAATCCACCCATACAAAAGTTTTGGCCACGCCCACTTTTTGGGGGCGTTGTCATCACAAAACCGATTTTTGGGCCTTCAATATTTAACTAGGACGCTGAAATTTTATATCTGGGCTTCCAAGAAAAAGATACAGTACAAGTGTAAAATTTTTTTATATCCGCCCACTGCCACGCCTACTTTTTTATAACTTCACTAAATTATATGAAACCGAAAAATTTTGTTAAGACCAAATATTTAGGTATACAGATTCCCTACAATTCACCCATAGAACAGTTTTGGTCACGCCCACTTTTTGGGGGCGTTTTCATCAAAAAACCGATTTTGATAAAATTTTACATGTAACATCCTCAAACGTTCGACATTATAGCTATATTTGAGTACAAAATGCAATTTGGCCACGCCCACTTTATAGATAGGAGGATAGGGTATCAGACGATCCGTTCCAGACGGATTGTAGCTTTTCTGTATGTTTGTTGAACTTTTACGTACATATGTATACGTATATATATTTCCCAATCCTTTAACAAAGACAAATCCAAGTAGAATGTACACAGAGAACAGAAGAACTGGGCGGCAGGCACATCAGTCGTGTAATATGTTGATAGCGAGTTACAAGTAAACATGAAGGCAGACGAAGGGCTGCTGCAACAATAATAGAGAGCAATGTCTATGTCATTTTTGTTGTCCTTGTCACTATTGTACATATGATGAACTTTGACCTACGAATGTATACGTATACATATTTCCCAATCCTTTAACAAAGACAAATCCAAGTAGAATGTACACAGAGAACAGAACAACTGGGCGGCAAGCACATCAGTCGTATAATATGTTGATAGAGAGTTACACGTAAACATGAAGCCAGACGAAGTGCTGCTGCAACAATAATAGAGAGCAATGTCTATGTAATGTTTGTTGTCCTTGTCATTTTTGTTGAACTTTTACGTACATATGTATACGTATATATATTTCCCAATCCTTTAACAAAGACAAATCCAAGTAGAATGTACACAGATAACAGAACAACTGGGCGGCAGGCACATCAGTCGTGTAATATGTTGATAGAGAGTTACAAGTAAACATGAAGGCAGACGAAGGGCTGCTGCAACAATAATAGAGAGCAATGTCTATGTCATTTTTGTTGTCCTTGTCACTCCTGTACATATGATGAACTTTGACCTACGTGTGTATTTGTATATATATTTCCCAATCCTTTAACAAACACAAATCCAAGCAGAATGTACACAGAGAACAGAACAACTGGGCGGCAAGCACATCAGTCGTATAATATGTTGATAGAGAGTTACACGTAAACATGAAGCCAGACGAAGTGCTGCTGCAATAATAATAGAGAGCAATGTCTATGTAATGTTTGTTGTCCTTGTCATTTTTGTTGAACTTTTACGTACATATGTATACGTATGTATATTTCCCAATCCTTTAACAAAGACAAATCCAAGTAGATGGTACACAGATAACAGAACAACTGGGCGGCAGGCACATCAGTCGTGTAATATGTTGATAGAGAGTTACAAGTAAACATGAAGGCAGACGAAGGGCTGCTGCAACAATAATAGAGAGCAATGTCTATGTCATTTTTGTTGTCCTTGTCACTCCTGTACATATGATGAACTTTGACCTACGTGTGTATACGTATATATATTTCCCAATCCTTTAACAAACACAAATCCAAGCAGAATGTACACAGAGAACAGAACAACTGGGCGGCAAGCACATCAGTCGTATAATATGTTGATAGAGAGTTACACGTAAACATGAAGCCAGACGAAGTGCTGCTGCAACAATAATAGAGAGCAATGTCTATGTAATGTTTGTTGTCCTTGTCATTTTTGTTGAACTTTTACGTACATATGTATACGTATATATATTTCCCAATCCTTTAACAAAGACAAATCCAAGTAGAATGTACAGAGATAACAGAGCAATTGGGCGGCTGGCACATCAGTCGTGTAATATGTTGATAGAGAGTTACAAGTAAACATGAAGCAAGACGAAGGGCTGTTGCAACAATAATAGAGAGCAATGTCTATGTCATTTTTGTTGTCCTTGTCATTTTTGTTGTCCTTGTCATTTTTGTTGAACTTTTACGTACATATGTATACATATATATATTTCCCAATCCTTTAACAAAGCCAAATGCAAGTAGAATGTACACAGAGAACAGAACAACTTTGCGGCAGGCACATCAGTCGTGTAATATGTTGATAGAGAGTTACAAGTAAACATGAAGCCAGACGAAGGGCTGCTGCAACAATAATAGAGAGCAATGTCTATGTCATTTTTGTTGTCCTTGTCATTTTTGTTGAACTTTTACGTACAGATGTATACATACATATATTTCCCAATCCTTTAGCAAAGACAAATCCAAGTAGAATGTACACAGAGAACAGAAGCACTGGGCGGCAGGCACATCAGTCGTGTAATATGTTGATAGAGAGTTACAAGTAAACATGAAGCCAGACGAAGGGCTGCTGCAACAATAATAGAGACCAATGTCTATGTCATTTTTGTTGTCCTTGTCACTCCTGTACATATGATGAACTTTGACTTACGTATGTATACGTATATATATTTCCCAATCCTTTAACAAAGACAAATCCAAGTAGAATGTACACAGAGAACAGAACAACTGGACGGCAAGAACATCAGTCGTATAATATGTTGATAGAGAGTTACACGTAAACATGAAGCCAGACGAAGTGCTGCTGCAACAATAATAGAGAGCAATGTCTATGTCATTATACCCTATCCTAAGGGTATATTAAGTTTGACACATAGTTTGTAACATAGAGAAATAATCGAGATAGACCCTATAAAGTATATATATTCGTGATCAGCATCAATAGCGAAATCGATTGAGCGATGACCGTCCGTCCGTCCGTCCGTCCGTATGTCACCGCTTTTTGGGCCTTAAATTTTGAGCTAGGACGATGAAATTTCATATCTGGGCTTCTGAGAAAAAGATACAGTACAAGTGTAAAATTTTTCTACATCCGCCCACTGCCACGCCTACTTTTTTATAACTTCACTAAATTATATGAAACCGAAAAATTTTGTTAAGACCAAATATTTGGGTATTTAGATTCCCTACAATCCACCCATACAAAAGTTTTGGCCACAAAACCGAGTTTTGGGCCTTCAATTTTTAACTAGGACGCTGAAATTTCATATCTGGGCTTCCAAGAAAAAGATACAGTACAAGTGTAAAATTTTTCTACATCCGCCCACTGCCACGCCTACTTTTTTATAACTTCACTAAATTATATGAAACCGAAAAATTTTGTTAAGACCAAATATTTTTGTATTTAGATTCCCTACAATTCAGCCGTAGAACAGTTTTGGCCACGCCCCCTTTTGGGGGCGTTATCATCAAAAAACCTATTTTGATAAAATTTTACATGTAACATCCTTAAACATTATATATTATATTTGAGTACAAAATGCAATTTGGCCACGCCCACTTTATAGAGAGGAGGATAGGGTATCATACGATCCGTTCCAGACGGATTGTAGCTTTTCTGTATGTTTATACCCTATCCTAAGGG
Source organism: Xylota sylvarum (assembly GCA_905220385.1). NCBI lineage: Eukaryota > Metazoa > Arthropoda > Insecta > Diptera > Syrphidae > Xylota > Xylota sylvarum. Next base: position 6,022,848 of record CAJMZQ010000057.1, on the reverse strand, counting down.
TATATTAAGTTTGACACATAGTTTGTAACATAGAGAAATAATCGAGATAGACCATATAAAGTATATATATTCGTGATCAGCATCAATAGCGAAATCGATTGAGCGATGACCGTCCGTCCGTCCGTCCGTCCGTCCGTCCGTCCGTCCGTCCGTCCGTCCGTCCGTCCGTCCGTCCGTCCGTCCGTCCGTCCGTCCGTCCGTCCGTCCGTCCGTCCGTATGTCACCGCTTTTTGGGCCTTAAATTTTGAGCTAGGACGATGAAATTTCATATCTGGGCTTCTGAGAAAAAGATACAGTACAAGTGTAAAAATTTTTTAAATCCGCCCACTGCCACGCCCACTTTTTCATAACTTCACTAAATTATATGAAACCGAAAAATTTTGTTAAGACCAAATATTTAGGCATTCAGATTCCCTACAATCCACCCATACAAAAGTTTTGGCCACGCCCACTTTTTGGGGGCGTTTTCATCACAAAACCGATTTTTGGGCCTTAAATTTTTAACTAGGACGCTGAAATTTCATATCTGGGCTTCCGAGAAAAAGATACAATACTAGTGTAAAATTTTTTTACATCCGCCCACTGCCACGCCTACTTTTTTATAACTTCACTAAATTATATGAAACCGAAAAATTTTGTTAAGACCAAATATTTGGGTATTTAGATTCCCTACAATTCACCCATAGAATAGTTTTGGCCACGCCCACTTTTTGGGGGCGTTATCATCAAAAAACCTATTTCGATAAAATTTTACATGTAACATCCTCAAACGTTCGACATTATAGCTATATTTCAGTACAAAATGCAATTTGGCCAAGCCCATTTTATAGAGAGGAGGATAGGGTATCATACGATCCGTTCCAGACGGATTGTAGCTTTTCTGTATGTTTTTTGTTGTGTTTGTCACTCCTGTATATATGATGAACTTTTACGTACATATGTATACATATATATATTTCAAATTCCTTGAACAAACACAAATCCAAGTAGAATGTACACAGAGAACACAATAACTGGGAGGAAGGCACATCAGTCGTGTAATATGTTGATAGAGAGTTACAAGTAAACGTGAAGCAAGACGAAGGGCTGTTGCAACAATAATAGAGAGCAATGTCTATTTTTGTTGTTCTTGTCACTTCCGTGCATATGATGAACTTTGACCTATGTATGTATACGTATATATATTTCCCAATCCATTAACAAAGACAAATCCAAGTAGAATGTACACAGAGAACAGAACAACTGGGCGGCAAGTACATCAGTCGTGTAATATGTTGATAGAGAGTTACAAGTACACCTGAAGCCAGACGAAGGTCTGCTGCAGCACTAATAGAGAGCAATGTCTATGTCATTTTTGTTATTATTGTCACTCCTGTACATATGATGAACTTTGACCTACGTATGTATACGTATATATATTTTCCAATCCTTTAACAAAGACAAATCCAAGTAGAATGTACACAGAGAACAGAACAACTGGGCGGCAAGCACGTCAGTCGTGTAATATGTTGATAGAGAGTTACAAGTAAACATGAAGGCAGACGAAGGGCTGCTGCAACAATAATAGAGAGCAATGTCTATGTCATTATACCCTATCCTAAGGGTATATTAAGTTTGACACATAGTTTGTAACATAGAGAAATAATCGAGATAGACCCTATAAAGTATATACATTCGTGATCAGCGATGACCGTCCGTCCGTCCGTCCGTCCGTATGTCACCGCTTTTTGGGCCTTAAATTTTGAGCTAGGACGCTGAAATTTCATATCTGGGCTTCCAAGAAAAAGATACAGTACAAGTGTAAAATTTTTTACATCCGCCCACTGCCACGCCTACTTTTTTATAACTTCACTAAATTATATGAAACCGAAAAATTTTGTTAAGACCAAATATTTAGGCATTCAGATTCCCTACAATCCACCCATACAAAAGTTTTGGCCACGCCCACTTTTTGGGGGCGTTGTCATCACAAAACCGATTTTTGGGCCTTCAATATTTAACTAGGACGCTGAAATTTTATATCTGGGCTTCCAAGAAAAAGATACAGTACAAGTGTAAAATTTTTTTATATCCGCCCACTGCCACGCCTACTTTTTTATAACTTCACTAAATTATATGAAACCGAAAAATTTTGTTAAGACCAAATATTTAGGTATACAGATTCCCTACAATTCACCCATAGAACAGTTTTGGTCACGCCCACTTTTTGGGGGCGTTTTCATCAAAAAACCGATTTTGATAAAATTTTACATGTAACATCCTCAAACGTTCGACATTATAGCTATATTTGAGTACAAAATGCAATTTGGCCACGCCCACTTTATAGATAGGAGGATAGGGTATCAGACGATCCGTTCCAGACGGATTGTAGCTTTTCTGTATGTTCGTTGAACTTTTACGTACATATGTATACGTATATATATTTCCCAATCCTTTAACAAAGACAAATCCAAGTAGAATGTACACAGAGAACAGAAGAACTGGGCGGCAGGCACATCAGTCGTGTAATATGTTGATAGCGAGTTACAAGTAAACATGAAGGCAGACGAAGGGCTGCTGCAACAATAATAGAGAGCAATGTCTATGTCATTTTTGTTGTCCTTGTCACTATTGTACATATGATGAACTTTGACCTACGAATGTATACGTATACATATTTCCCAATCCTTTAACAAAGACAAATCCAAGTAGAATGTACACAGAGAACAGAACAACTGGGCGGCAAGCACATCAGTCGTATAATATGTTGATAGAGAGTTACACGTAAACATGAAGCCAGACGAAGTGCTGCTGCAACAATAATAGAGAGCAATGTCTATGTAATGTTTGTTGTCCTTGTCATTTTTGTTGAACTTTTACGTACATATGTATACGTATATATATTTCCCAATCCTTTAACAAAGACAAATCCAAGTAGAATGTACACAGATAACAGAACAACTGGGCGGCAGGCACATCAGTCGTGTAATATGTTGATAGAGAGTTACAAGTAAACATGAAGGCAGACGAAGGGCTGCTGCAACAATAATAGAGAGCAATGTCTATGTCATTTTTGTTGTCCTTGTCACTCCTGTACATATGATGAACTTTGACCTACGTGTGTATTTGTATATATATTTCCCAATCCTTTAACAAACACAAATCCAAGCAGAATGTACACAGAGAACAGAACAACTGGGCGGCAAGCACATCAGTCGTATAATATGTTGATAGAGAGTTACACGTAAACATGAAGCCAGACGAAGTGCTGCTGCAATAATAATAGAGAGCAATGTCTATGTAATGTTTGTTGTCCTTGTCATTTTTGTTGAACTTTTACGTACATATGTATACGTATGTATATTTCCCAATCCTTTAACAAAGACAAATCCAAGTAGATGGTACACAGATAACAGAACAACTGGGCGGCAGGCACATCAGTCGTGTAATATGTTGATAGAGAGTTACAAGTAAACATGAAGGCAGACGAAGGGCTGCTGCAACAATAATAGAGAGCAATGTCTATGTCATTTTTGTTGTCCTTGTCACTCCTGTACATATGATGAACTTTGACCTACGTGTGTATACGTATATATATTTCCCAATCCTTTAACAAACACAAATCCAAGCAGAATGTACACAGAGAACAGAACAACTGGGCGGCAAGCACATCAGTCGTATAATATGTTGATAGAGAGTTACACGTAAACATGAAGCCAGACGAAGTGCTGCTGCAACAATAATAGAGAGCAATGTCTATGTAATGTTTGTTGTCCTTGTCATTTTTGTTGAACTTTTACGTACATATGTATACGTATATATATTTCCCAATCCTTTAACAAAGACAAATCCAAGTAGAATGTACAGAGATAACAGAGCAATTGGGCGGCTGGCACATCAGTCGTGTAATATGTTGATAGAGAGTTACAAGTAAACATGAAGCAAGACGAAGGGCTGTTGCAACAATAATAGAGAGCAATGTCTATGTCATTTTTGTTGTCCTTGTCATTTTTGTTGTCCTTGTCATTTTTGTTGAACTTTTACGTACATATGTATACATATATATATTTCCCAATCCTTTAACAAAGCCAAATGCAAGTAGAATGTACACAGAGAACAGAACAACTTTGCGGCAGGCACATCAGTCGTGTAATATGTTGATAGAGAGTTACAAGTAAACATGAAGCCAGACGAAGGGCTGCTGCAACAATAATAGAGAGCAATGTCTATGTCATTTTTGTTGTCCTTGTCATTTTTGTTGAACTTTTACGTACAGATGTATACATACATATATTTCCCAATCCTTTAGCAAAGACAAATCCAAGTAGAATGTACACAGAGAACAGAAGCACTGGGCGGCAGGCACATCAGTCGTGTAATATGTTGATAGAGAGTTACAAGTAAACATGAAGCCAGACGAAGGGCTGCTGCAACAATAATAGAGACCAATGTCTATGTCATTTTTGTTGTCCTTGTCACTCCTGTACATATGATGAACTTTGACTTACGTATGTATACGTATATATATTTCCCAATCCTTTAACAAAGACAAATCCAAGTAGAATGTACACAGAGAACAGAACAACTGGACGGCAAGAACATCAGTCGTATAATATGTTGATAGAGAGTTACACGTAAACATGAAGCCAGACGAAGTGCTGCTGCAACAATAATAGAGAGCAATGTCTATGTCATTATACCCTATCCTAAGGGTATATTAAGTTTGACACATAGTTTGTAACATAGAGAAATAATCGAGATAGACCCTATAAAGTATATATATTCGTGATCAGCATCAATAGCGAAATCGATTGAGCGATGGCCGTCCGTCCGTCCGTCCGTCCGTATGTCACCGCTTTTTGGGCCTTAAATTTTGAGCTAGGACGATGAAATTTCATATCTGGGCTTCTGAGAAAAAGATACAGTACAAGTGTAAAATTTTTCTACATCCGCCCACTGCCACGCCTACTTTTTTATAACTTCACTAAATTATATGAAACCGAAAAATTTTGTTAAGACCAAATATTTGGGTATTTAGATTCCCTACAATCCACCCATACAAAAGTTTTGGCCACAAAACCGAGTTTTGGGCCTTCAATTTTTAACTAGGACGCTGAAATTTCATATCTGGGCTTCCAAGAAAAAGATACAGTACAAGTGTAAAATTTTTCTACATCCGCCCACTGCCACGCCTACTTTTTTATAACTTCACTAAATTATATGAAACCGAAAAATTTTGTTAAGACCAAATATTTTTGTATTTAGATTCCCTACAATTCAGCCGTAGAACAGTTTTGGCCACGCCCCCTTTTGGGGGCGTTATCATCAAAAAACCTATTTTGATAAAATTTTACATGTAACATCCTTAAACATTATATATTATATTTGAGTACAAAATGCAATTTGGCCACGCCCACTTTATAGAGAGGAGGATAGGGTATCATACGATCCGTTCCAGACGGATTGTAGCTTTTCTGTATGTTTTTTGTTGTGTTTGTCACTCCTGTATATATGATGAACTTTTACGTACATATGTATACATATATATATTTCAAATTCCTTGAACAAACACAAATCCAAGTAGAATGTACACAGAGAACACAATAACTGGGAGGAAGGCACATCAGTCGTGTAATATGTTGATAGAGAGTTACAAGTAAACGTGAAGCAAGACGAAGGGCTGTTGCAACAATAATAGAGAGCAATGTCTATTTTTGTTGTTCTTGTCACTTCCGTGCATATGATGAACTTTGACCTATGTATGTATACGTATATATATTTCCCAATCCATTAACAAAGACAAATCCAAGTAGAATGTACACAGAGAACAGAACAACTGGGCGGCAAGTACATCAGTCGTGTAATATGTTGATAGAGAGTTACAAGTACACCTGAAGCCAGACGAAGGTCTGCTGCAGCACTAATAGAGAGCAATGTCTATGTCATTTTTGTTATTATTGTCACTCCTGTACATATGATGAACTTTGACCTACGTATGTATACGTATATATATTTTCCAATCCTTTAACAAAGACAAATCCAAGTAGAATGTACACAGAGAACAGAACAACTGGGCGGCAAGCACGTCAGTCGTGTAATATGTTGATAGAGAGTTACAAGTAAACATGAAGGCAGACGAAGGGCTGCTGCAACAATAATAGAGAGCAATGTCTATGTCATTATACCCTATCCTAAGGGTATATTAAGTTTGACACATAGTTTGTAACATAGAGAAATAATCGAGATAGACCCTATAAAGTATATACATTCGTGATCAGCGATGACCGTCCGTCCGTCCGTCCGTCCGTATGTCACCGCTTTTTGGGCCTTAAATTTTGAGCTAGGACGCTGAAATTTCATATCTGGGCTTCCAAGAAAAAGATACAGTACAAGTGTAAAATTTTTTACATCCGCCCACTGCCACGCCTACTTTTTTATAACTTCACTAAATTATATGAAACCGAAAAATTTTGTTAAGACCAAATATTTGGGTATTTAGATTCCCTACAATTCACCCATAGAACAGTTTTGGTCACGCCCACTTTTTGGGGGCGTTATCATCAAAAAACCTATTTTGATAAAATTTTACATGTAACATCCTCAAACGTTCGACATTATAGTTATATTTGAGTACAAAATGCAATTTGGCCTCGCCCACTTTATAGAGAGGAGGATAGGGTATCATACGATCCGTTCCAGACGGATTGTAGCTTTTCTGTATGTTTTTTGTTGTCCTTGTCACTCCTGTACATATGATGAACTTTGAAATACGTATGTATACGTATATATATTTTCCAATCCTTTAACAAAGACAAATCCAAGTAGAATGTACAAAGAGAACAGAACAACTGGGCGGCAAGCGCATCAGTCGTGTAATATGTTTATGGAGAGTTACAAGTAAACATGAAGCCAGACGAAGGGCTGCTGCAACAATAATAGAGAGCAATGTCTATGTCATTTTTGTCATTTTTGTTGTCCTTGTCATTTCTGTTGAACTTTTACGTACATATGTATACATATATATATTTCCCAATCCTTTAACAAAGACAAATCCAAGTAGAATGTACACAGAGAACAGAACAACTGGGCGGCAAGCACATCAGTCGTGTAATATGTTGATAGAGAGTTACAAGTAAACATGAAGCCAGACGAAGGTCTGCTGCAACAATAATAGAGAGCAATGTCTATGTCATTTTTGTTGTTATTGTCACTCCTGTACATATGATGAACTTTGACCTACGTATGTATACGTATATATATTTCCCAATCCTTTAACAAAGACAAATCCAAGTAGAATGTACACAGATAACAGAGCAATTGGGCGGCTGGCACATCAGTCGTGTAATATGTTGATAGAGAGTTACAGGTGAACATGAAGCCAGACGAAATGGTGCTGCAACAATAATGTCTATGTCATTTTTGTTGTCCGTGTCACTCCTGTAGATATGATGAACTTTGACCTACGTATGTATACGTATATATATTTCCCAATCCTGTAACAAAGACAAATCCAAGTAGAATGTACACAGAGAACAGAACAACTGGGCGGCAAGCGCATCAGTCGTGTAATATGTTTATGGAGAGTTACAAGTAAACATGAAGCCAGACGAAGGGCTGCTGCAACAATAATAGAGAGCAATGTCTATGTCATTTTTGTTGTCCTTGTCATTTCTGTTGAACTTTTACGTACATATGTATACATATATATATTTCCCAATCCTTTAACAAAGACAAATCCAAGTAGAATGTACACAGAGAACAGAACAACTGGGCGGCAAGCACATCAGTCGTGTAATATGTTGATAGAGAGTTACAAGTAAACCTGAAGCCAGACGAAGGTCTGCTGTCCACTCCATCCTTTCCATTCTCACCCATCCACCATTTTTGCCTTGCCCTTTCTCTTTTTATCCGTTGTTCTCTGAGAGCTGTGGGTTAACTGAGCGTTCCTAGGTTGTTCTACAACCCAGTACTCACTCTTTCCCATATGCTCGAAGGGGATGACAAAGCAGGTACCCAAGGGCCAGACGGACGGTCTGAAGCAGGAAGAGCCAGGCAAACCGCCTGGAGACTCATCCTGATCCTTTTCACAAGGCCGAGAGCCCACCCTATATTTCATTGTTTGTTCTTTGCGTGATGACACCAAGAATTTTTATAAACACATCTCCCAAAATGGGACCAAAACCTTATTTTGTAAAGGATAGCTCCCGATTCCCTGGGTACCCTTTGTCCCTTAATGTCTGCACGATGGTTTACTCGATAGGTAGTTTTCGCGATGAACTTATCCTTTCACTTTGGGTTAATGTCTAGTCTCCATTTAGTTTTATAATTAGCCCTGGTCAGGAGGGTGAGTGCGAACCCAAGCAGTCACCCAAAACAAACAGAACTACGGGAGAGTGAGATCTTAAACCGTGAGAGAGGAAGCTGTCAGAGCTCTGGATGTGACTCCCTTTGCTCTGGCAGCTAAATCAACTGCAGCGGAGAGAACGAGGCGAACTCAGCCACCACCAACATACAGTTCCCCGCCAGAGAGACAGGCGTCAGGAACTGTTTTTCCGAAATTTGAGATCGTTGGAGACGGCTGACTTCGTCTTGAGAGTGAGTGTGAGAATGTGTGAGTGTATGAATGCGTACGAGTGTATGGATATACGTATAAAAGGTCGAACATGTTTCAACACGTCGCCTTTTTTTGGTTTGAGCTTGAGACCATCCAACCTCCCCCAACCAGGAAAATAGATCGGAGCAGGAAGATTCCCCAACCCCTAGTGAAAGGATCAGCTAAGTATAGTGTTTTCTTTGAGTATTAGATTTGTGATAGTTTTTGAAAGTCGTGTAGGATATTGTACATATATAATTTCGAGTAAGCCACCGTTCGTTTTATTAGTCACCGAAGATTTCATTCCGGTGTTTTAAACTGTTCGCGAGCCTTTTTCTTTTTTTCTTAAATTCTGCATCCTGTGGGAATCGCGAGCTACCCTCTGTGGCCATTTTCTTAATTTGTTTTACTTTCACTCCAATATCTTGATTTGGGAGTTTCGTTTCTTGTTGTCTTTTAAATTGCGGCCTTAATTGTATCAATCCATCATCGTACATAGGTATATATCAATATACCGATCCTCCATTTTACAGCACGTCTTTTTTTATTTCAAAGGTTTTGGTAATTTTACCTCTTTTTACAAAAGATTACCTGGCGCCGTTGTGTTCCTACCCCAAGGAACATTTTCCCATACATCCCGAACCCATCCCTGCTGAGCAGTCGGAAGGTGGCGAATTCGTATTCGCTGTTGTTGGGATATTCCCTCTCCCTCATTCGACCCTTTTCAATTCGCATGCGCGGCCGTGTTGTGTTTACCTCCCCCGTTTAATTTATTTTGATTATAATATACCAAGTTTTGGAACTGCCACGCCTACTTTTAAAAAATTTTACTTTTTCAAAATTTTTACTAGAAATCGAAAAAAATTGTTAAAACATAATTCATAGGCTTTGAAAATCTCTATAATTTATTTTAACATCATATATAGCCACGCCCACTTTTAAAAAAAAAATTGAATTTCAGTGCTTATACGATTATAAACTAATAGCATTAAGGTGCAAGTACGTACGACCCAGTCGTGCACTTTATTTTTTCTTATTTCTGCGAACTTTTTACTTTGTGTTTTTCTCTTCCCAGCGTCTAGGTTTATTTGGCCATTCCATTTACCCTCACCGAACTAATTTCGGTGCTGCATTTATCGGAATACCTGTTGGATAGTGCAACAGGTCAACGAGGGAAAAAAATTCATCTTCAAAATTATCCAGGTTGTTTGCACCCTGGACCCCAAGTAGGTGTCTTATCTTTTTTTTTCTTTTCTCTTTTTATACCCTATCCTAAGGGTATATTAAGTTTGACACATAGTTTGTAACATAGAGAAATAATCGAGATAGACCCTATAAAGTATATATATTCGTGATCAGCATCAATAGCGAAATCGATTGAGCGATGACCGTCCGTCCGTCCGTCCGTATGTCACAGCTTTTTGGGCCTTAAATTTTGAGCTAGAACGATGAAATTTCATATCTGGGCTTCTGAGAAAAAGATACAGTACAAGTGTAAAAATTTTTGAAATCCGCCCACTGCCACCCCCACTTTTTCATAACTTCATTAAATTATATGAAACCGAAAAATTTTGTTAAGACCAAATATTTAGGCATTCAGATTCCCTACAATCCACCCATACAAAAATTTTGGCCACGCCCACTTTTTGGGGGCGTTTTCATCACAAAACCGATTTTTGGGCCTTCAATTTTTAACTAGGACGCTGAAATTTCATATCTGGGCTTCCAAGAAAAAGATACAGTACAAGTGTAAAATTTTTTTACATCCGCCCACTGCCACGCCTACTTTTTTATAACTTCACTAAATTATATGAAACCGAAAAATTTTGTTAAGACCAAATATTTGGGTATTTAGATTCCCTACAATTCACCCATAGAAGAGTTTTGGCCACGCCCACTTTTTGGGGGCGTTATCATCAAAAAACCTATTTTGATAAAATTTTACATGTAACATCCTCAAACGTTCGACATTATAGCTATATTTGAGTACAAAATGCAATTTGGCCACGCCCACTTAATAGAGAGGAGGATAGGGTATCATACGATCCGTTCCAGACGGATTGTAGCTTTTCTGTATGTTTTTATTTACTTTAAATTAATCACCCTTATTATCGTCGTCGTCTACGACTCTAAAAAAAACGACGCGACTGTTTGGTATTGGCGATGACAAGTGAATGACATTTGTCGCGGCGCTGATCGACAACAGTCGTCTCAAATGTCAAAGTATGTGGATTGTATTTTTCGGCGACGATCGTCGGTATTGTCTGAGACGTTTTATAACGACGTTTGTCGCGGAAAAGTTATATTTTTGTCGTCGATAATTTTACGAACGACTGTGTGATTAAGTGTTGAAGAAAAATATGTGCATTTAATTTTTAAATGACGAAATGAGCGAATATGTCAGTTCAAGTATTTTTCAGAATAAATATAACAAATAAAAGACAATTTCAACAATTATTGCATGAAATGGAAAAATATCCCTTTGCCAAAATCATTTACAAAGGGCCTAATGAAAGTGATGTTAGTCGCCATTGGAACGACATACATATCTTTTCACTGAATTATCTTGGCCAAAGTAACTATCGTCTTCGTCCATAGAATCACCCACTCAATCATCATCTAGTCCCAGATTAATTTCAACATTTGATTAATTTTCAAATTATTTTTAAAATATTTTCCACCAAGTCACACGAAAAATATAAATTCGTCGACTCAAATGTCAAAACACATGTGTGCAGTGTGTGGAATGTATGTGGAATCTAAGTGTTCAGAGAGTCGTGTCGTTTTAGTTACGTAATGTGAAATTCCAAACGCCTCGCCAGACGACGACGACAATAAGGATGAATATTATTGTTCTTGGTGGAAGGTTTTTTTTTGGTTTTTAGAATTTAATATTTGAGGGCTGTGCTATTGATTTTTGTTTCGTTTTGTTGGTTTTTTGTTCACGCGTAACACAACTGGGTAGTGGGAAAGCGATTAAAAAGATTGCGCCCACGGCACGAGCCAATCGGTAACTCTTAAGCATTATGATTGGTGGTGGGGTGGTGAGGTAGATTATTATTGATAGTGAATGGTATGGTTGGTCGCGTAACTCCTCCCCCCCTAGAATGCACTCAATGAATTATTAATGAATTGAAGTCCATCTGGTTGGTGTTTCTCCCAATTGTATGCGATGACTCGACGTAGTTTGTCCAAAATTGATATACGTATGTATATATACATTTTTAAGAATAGGGGTAGGATAATCGTATTGCGTTGAAAGAAATTAAGGTAGTTGAAGCTGAGATATAAGTACACATATGTATATATATGTATGTGTGCTAAAAGTGTTATATCGGAAGTATTGGATTGCTTGGTTTGCAATGTTTTAAATGATCCGATCCAGAATATAATGAATAGTTGTACTTTCATTCCGTTACACCCACCCAATCTCAATGTAGTAACTCATGACTATTATCTACTGATTTCTGATTTTCCGTTTCTTTTTAATTATTTGTTTATGAATTCTACTTTTGTTTGTATCAACAGTAACCCTATTATTTTCTACAACCTGGTGTTCATTAAATCTGGGAACTAGCTTGTTCCTTCTGTCACCTTGTTCGTATATTTTTTCGTTTGGTATAAAATCTAATGCATTCTTACGAGTTTCATTACGTTTGTCTATAATATGTTGTTTATGAGTTAGACTACGGTCATGCATTAATTTGCACAGACTTTCGTAATCTTTAATGTGCTGTCTAAGGTACTCGTGTTCAGTTTTTGGACTTCGTTTTGATGGAAGTGGTTTATTTGAGCTGTAATGCCCAGAAAGTAGCTCGAACGGAGTTAACTTGGTTGTGGAATGGATGGAATTATTATATGTGATGACAGCTTCATCAATGATTTCACCAATAGGTTTTCTGTTAAGTATTCGAACCAATTCCGTGAACGTTGAATGGAACCTTTCCATGGGCGAGTTACCGGTAGAACTTTTTGCACACATAGTATGCAAGGTAATATCATAGAAATCTAAAAAATCTCTAAAGATTGATGAGACGAATTCACTGCCATTATCAGTCACAATCTTTTTAGGAACCCCGTGATGTGAAAAAAAAAAGTTTTAAAGATTGAATAAGATTTATACTGCTTCTAGACTTTAATAAATTAACACCAGCGAATTTGCTAAATTTATCAATTATATGTAGATAGAAAATTTTCTTTGTAAACTGAGTTTATATCTATGTATATATAATATCTCTAAAGGTTTGGACGGTGTTTCAGATACTTTGAACTTTAAAGGTTCTCTACTACGATCATATTTGTATCTCTCACATATTTCACAATTGTTTATGATGCGTGTTGTAGCAGTTTTCATTTTCGGAAAATAATATTTTCTCTTAAGATGCTCAAAAGACTCATTAATTCCACGATGGTTCGATTTATGATGGTAATCTTGGATTAATCGATCTTGTTCATCTGTATCTACTACATCTATAAGTTTGGTATTACGCCTAACTAACTTAACCTGAGAATTACTGAAATATTTTGAGTAAACATACTGCACTCTTTTAAATGTACTGTCGTCTGTTAGTACTGCTGTAAATTTTTTTGGAGTGACATAATCCTTAAAAAATATTTATAATAATGTTTTCATCACCTATGTCCCTGAATTTTATATTATATCGTTGTTTGCTCTTAAACATAATCTGAAATTTGTCGTCAAATTTATGTCATCTTTTTATACCCTATCCTAAGGGTATATTAAGTTTGACACATAGTTTGTAACATAGAGAAATAATCGAGATAGACCCTATAAAGTATATATATTCGTGATCAGCATCAATAGCGAAATCGATTGAGCGATGACCGTCCGTCCGTCCGTATGTCACCGCTTTTTGGGCCTTAAATTTTGAGCTAGGACGATGAAATTTCATATCTGGGCTTCTGAGAAAAAGATACAGTACAAGTGTAAAAATTTTTGAAATCCGCCCACTGCCACGCCCACTTTTTCATAACTTCACTAAATTATATGAAACCGAAAAATTTTGTTAAGACCAAATATTTAGGCATTCAGATTCCCTACAATCCACCCACACAAGTTTTGGCCACGCCCACTTTTTGGGGGGTTTTCATCACAAAACCGATTTTTGGGCCTTAAATTTTAACTAGGACGCTGAAATTTCATATCTGGGCTTCCAAGAAAAAGATACAGTACAAGTGTAAAATTTTTTTACATCCGCCCACTGCCACGCCCACTTTTTTATAACTTCACTAAATTATATGAAACCGAAAAATTTTGTTAAGACCAAATATTTGGGTATTTAGATTCCCTACAATTCACCCATAGAAGAGTTTTGACCACACCCACTTTTTGGGGGCGTTTTCATCACAAAACCGATTTTTGGGCCTTAAATTTTTAACTAGGACCCTGAAATTTCATATCTGGGCTTCCAAGAAAAAGATACAGTACAAGTGTAAAATTTTTTTACATCCGCCCACCGCCACGCCCACTTTTTTATAACTTCACTAAATTATATGAAACCGAAAAATTTTGTTAAGACCAAATATTTGGGTATTTAGATTCCCTACAATTCACCCATAGAAGAGTTTTGACCACGCCCACTTTTTGGGGGCGTTTTCATCACAAAACCGATTTTTGGGCCTTAAATTTTTAACTAGGACCCTGAAATTTCATATCTGGGCTTCCAAGAAAAAGATACAGTAGAAGTGTAAAATTTTTTTACATCCGCCCACTGCCACGCCCACTTTTTCATAACTTCACTAAATTATATGAAACCGAAAAATTTTGTTAAGACCAAATATTTAGGCATTCAGATTCCCTACAATAAAGTATATATATTCGTGATCAGCATCAATAGCGAAATCGATTGAGCGATGACCGTCCGTCCGTCCGTCCGTCCGTATGTCACCGCTTTTTGGGCCTTAAATTTTGAGCTAGGACGATGAAATTTCATATTTGGGCTTCTGAGAAAAAGATACAGAACAAGTGTAAACATTTTTGAAATCCGCCCACTGCCACGCCCACTTTTTCATAACTTCACTAAATTATATGAAACCGAAAAATTTTGTTAAGACCAAATATTTAGGCATTCAGATTCCCTACAATCCACCCATACAAAAGTTTTGGCCACGCCCACTTTTTGGGGGCGTTTTCATCACAAAACCGTTTTTTGGGCCTTAAATTTTTAACTAGGACGCTGAAATTTCATATCTGGGCTTTTAAGAAAAAGATACAGTACAAGTGTAAAATTTTTTTACATCCGCCCACTGCCACGCCCACTTTTTTATAACTTCACTAAATTATATGAAACCGAAAAATTTTGTTAAGACCAAATATTTGGGTATTTAGATTCCCTACAATTCACCCATGGAAGAGTTTTGACCACGCCCACTTTTTGGGGGCGTTATCATCAAAAAACCTATTTTGATAAAATTTTACATGTAACATCCTCAAACGTTCGACATTATAGCTATATTTGAGTGCAAAATGCAATTTGGCCATGCCCACTTTATAGAGAGGAGGATAGGGTATCATACGATCCATTCCAGACGGATTGTAGCTTTTCTGTATGTTTTTCTTTAACTGTGGGGTAATTATTTTTTTCATATATTATTAGAAACTCAAAAAAATAAAAGAACATACAGAAAAGCTACAATCCGTCTGGAACGGATCGTATGATACCCTATCCTCCTCTCTATAAAGTGGGCGTGACCGCTATGGGTGAATTGCAGGGAATCTAAATACCCAAATATTTGGTCTTAACAAAATTTTTCGGATTCATATAATTTAGTGAAGTTATAAAAAAGTAGGCGTGGCAGTGGGCGGATGTAAAAAAAATTTACGCTTGTACTGTATTTTCTTCTCAGAAGCCCAGGTATGAAATTTCATCGTCCTAGCTCAAAATTTAAGGCCCAAAAATCGGTTTTGTGATGAAAACGCCCCCAAAAAGTGGGCGTGGCCAAAATTTTTGTATGGGTGGAATGTAGGGAATCTGAATGCCTAAATATTTGGTCTTAACAAAATTTTTCGGTTTCATATAATTAAGTGAAGTTATGAAAAAGTGGGCGTGGCAGTGGGCGGATTTCAAAAATGTTTACACTTGTACTGTATCTTTTTCTCAGAAGCCCAGATATGAAATTTCATCGTCCTAACTCAAAATTTAAGGCCCAAAAAGCGGTGACAGACGGACGGACGGACGGACGGTCATCGCTCAATCGATTTCGCTATTGATGCTGATCACGAATATATATACTTTATAGGGTCTACCTCGATTATTTCTCTATGTTACAAACTATGTGTCAAACTTAATATACCCTTAGGATAGGGTATAAATATTGCGAAACATCAACAAATTCTTCATTTGAGCGGCAGTTCACCACGAGCACCCTTTCACACTCAACTCTCGAACCGAAGTGTTTTCCCTCATCTTCCTCGTAGTTGTTTCTCCTTTTTTCCTTTCCTCCACGTCGCATGAAACAGTTGAGTTGTCTGTGACCGTCTGCGGCTCCATCAAAAAACACATTCGTCTGCCTCCGCATGCAGAAACACATTCGTTTGTCTGAGCATGCAAAAACACGTTCACATCCGTAGGGGTTGATGGTGACAGCATTTTTCAGTATTGCTAACAATATATACTGGTGTGCATCTTTATACCCTATCCTAAGGGTATATTAAGTTTGACACATAGTTTGTAACATATATATATTCGTGATCAGCATCAATAGCGAAATCGATTGAGCGATGACCGTCCGTCCGTCCGTCCGTCCGTATGTCCCCAACTTTTTTGCCTTAAATTTTGAGCTAGGACGATGAAATTTCATATTTGTTCTTCTGAGAAAAAGATACAGAACAAGTGTAAAAATTTTTGAAATCCGCCCACTGCCACGCCCACTTTTTCATAACTTCACTAAATTATATGAAACCGAAAAATTTTGTTAAGACCAAATATTTTTGTATTTAGATTCCCTACAATTCAGCCGTAGAACAGTTTTGGCCACGCCCCCTTTTGGGGGCGTTATCATCAAAAAACCTATTTTGATAAAATTTTACATGTAACATCCTTAAACGTTCGACATTATAGCTATATTTGAGTACAAAATGCAATTTGGCCACGCCCACTTTATAGAGAGGAGGATAGGGTATCATACGATCCGTTCCAGACGGATTGTAGCTTTTCTGTATGTTTATACCCTATCCTAAGGGTATATTAAGTTTGACACATAGTTTGTAACATAGAGAAATAATCGAGATAGACCCTATAAAGTATATATATTCGTGATCAGCATCAATAGCGAAATCGATTGAGCGATGACCGTCCGTCCGTCCGTCCGTCCGTCCGTCCGTCCGTATGTCACCGCTTTTTGGGCCTTAAATTTTGAGCTAGAACGATGAAATTTCATATCTGGGCTTCTGAGAAAAAGATACAGTACAAGTGTAAAAATTTTTGAAATCCGCCCACTGCCACCCCCACTTTTTCATAACTTCATTAAATTATATGAAACCGAAAAATTTTGTTAAGACCAAATATTTAGGCATTCAGATTCCCTACAATCCACCCATACAAAAATTTTGGCCACGCCCACTTTTTGGGGGCGTTTTCATCACAAAACCGATTTTTGGGCCTTAAATTTTTAACTAGGACGCTGAAATTTCATATCTGGGCTTCCAAGAAAAAGATACAGTACAAGTGTAAAATTTTTTTACATCCGCCCACTGCCACGCCTACTTTTTTAGAACTTCACTAAATTATATGAAACCGAACAATTTTGTTAAGACCAAATATTTGGGTATTTAGATTCCCTACAATTCACCCATAGAAGAGTTTTGGCCACGCCCACTTTTTGGGGGCGTTATCATCAAAAAACCTATTTTGATAAAATTTTACATGTAACATCCTCAAACGTTCGACATTATAGCTATATTTGAGTACAAAATGCAATTTGGCCACGCCCACTTAATAGAGAGGAGGATAGGGTATCATACGATCCGTTCCAGACGGATTGCAGCTTTTCTGTATGTTTTTTGTTGTGTTTGTCACTCCTGTATATATGATGAACTTTTACGTACATATGTATACATATATATATTTCAAATTCCTTGAACAAACACAAATCCAAGTAGAATGTACACAGAGAACACAATAACTGGGAGGAAGGCACATCAGTCGTGTAATATGTTGATAGAGAGTTACAAGTAAACGTGAAGCAAGACGAAGGGCTGTTGCAACAATAATAGAGAGCAATGTCTATTTTTGTTGTTCTTGTCACTCCCGTGCATATGATGAACTTTGACCTATGTATGTATACGTATATATATTTCCCAATCCATTAACAAAGACAAATCCAAGTAGAATGTACACAGAGAACAGAACAACTGGGCGGCAAGCACATCAGTCGTGTAATATGTTGATAGAGAGTTACAAGTAAACCTGAAGCCAGACGAAGGTCTGCTGCAGCACTAATAGAGAGCAATGTCTATGTCATTTTTGTTATTATTGTCACTCCTGTACATATGATGAACTTTGACCTACGTATGTATACGTATATATATTTTCCAATCCTTTAACAAAGACAAATCCAAGTAGAATGTACACAGAGAACAGAACAACTGGGCGGCAAGCACGTCAGTCGTGTAATATGTTGATAGAGAGTTACAAGTAAACATGAAGCCAGACGAAGGGCTGCTGCAACAATAATAGAGAGCAATGTCTATGTCATTATACCCTATCCTAAGGGTATATTAAGTTTGACACATAGTTTGTAACATAGAGAAATAATCGAGATAGACCCTATAAAGTATATACATTCGTGATCAGCGATGACCGTCCGTCCGTCCGTCCGTCCGTATGTCACCGCTTTTTGGGCCTTAAATTTTGAGCTAGGACGCTGAAATTTCATATCTGGGCTTCCAAGAAAAAGATACAGTACAAGTGTAAAATTTTTTACATCCGCCCACTGCCACGCCTACTTTTTTATAACTTCACTAAATTATATGAAACCGAAAAATTTTGTTAAGACCAAATATTTGGGTATTTAGATTCCCTACAATTCACCCATAGAACAGTTTTGGTCACGCCCACTTTTTGGGGGCGTTATCATCAAAAAACCTATTTTGATAAAATTTTACATGTAACATCCTCAAACGTTCGACTTTATAGTTATATTTGAGTACAAAATGCAATTTGGCCTCGCCCACTTTATAGAGAGGAGGATAGGGTATCATACGATCCGTTCCAGACGGATTGTAGCTTTTCTGTATGTTTTTTGTTGTCCTTGTCACTCCTGTACATATGATGAACTTTGAAATACGTATGTATACGTATATATATTTCCCAATCCTTTAACAAAGACAAATCCAAGTAGAATGTACAAAGAGAACAGAACAACTGGGCGGCAAGCGCATCAGTCGTGTAATATGTTTATGGAGAGTTACAAGTAAACATGAAGCCAGACGAAGGGCTGCTGCAACAATAATAGAGAGCAATGTCTATGTCATTTTTGTCATTTTTGTTGTCCTTGTCATTTCTGTTGAACTTTTACGTACATATGTATACATATATATATTTCCCAATCCTTTAACAAAGACAAATCCAAGTAGAATGTACACAGAGAACAGAACAACTGGGCGGCAAGCACATCAGTCGTGTAATATGTTGATAGAGAGTTACAAGTAAACATGAAGCCAGACGAAGGTCTGCTGCAACAATAATAGAGAGCAATGTCTATGTCATTTTTGTTGTTATTGTCACTCCTGTACATATGATGAACTTTGACCTACGTATGTATACGTATATATATTTCCCAATCCTTTAACAAAGACAAATCCAAGTAGAATGTACACAGATAACAGAGCAATTGGGCGGCTGGCACATCAGTCGTGTAATATGTTGATAGAGAGTTACAGGTGAACATGAAGCCAGACGAAATGCTGCTGCAACAATAATGTCTATGTCATTTTTGTTGTCCGTGTCACTCCTGTAGATATGATGAACTTTGACCTACGTATGTATACGTATATATATTTCCCAATCCTGTAACAAAGACAAATCCAAGTAGAATGTACACAGAGAACAGAACAACTGGGCGGCAAGCGCATCAGTCGTGTAATATGTTTATGGAGAGTTACAAGTAAACATGAAGCCAGACGAAGGGCTGCTGCAACAATAATAGAGAGCAATGTCTATGTCATTTTTGTTGTCCTTGTCATTTCTGTTGAACTTTTACGTACATATGTATACATATATATATTTCCCAATCCTTTAACAAAGACAAATCCAAGTAGAATGTACACAGAGAACAGAACAACTGGGCGGCAAGCACATCAGTCGTGTAATATGTTGATAGAGAGTTACAAGTAAACCTGAAGCCAGACGAAGGTCTGCTGTCCACTCCATCCTTTCCATTCTCACCCATCCACCATTTTTGCCTTGCCCTTTCTCTTTTTATCCGTTGTTCTCTGAGAGCTGTGGGTTAACTGAGCGTTCCTAGGTTGTTCTACAACCCAGTACTCACTCTTTCCCATATGCTCGAAGGGGATGACAAAGCAGGTACCCAAGGGCCAGACGGACGGTCTGAAGCAGGAAGAGCCAGGCAAACCGCCTGGAGACTCATCCTGATCCTTTTCACAAGGCCGAGAGCCCACCCTATATTTCATTGTTTGTTCTTTGCGTGATGACACCAAGAATTTTTATAAACACATCTCCCAAAATGGGACCAAAACCTTATTTTGTAAAGGATAGCTCCCGATTCCCTGGGTACCCTTTGTCCCTTAATGTCTGCACGATGGTTTACTCGATAGGTAGTTTTCGCGATGAACTTATCCTTTCACTTTGGGTTAATGTCTAGTCTCCATTTAGTTTTATAATTAGCCCTGGTCAGGAGGGTGAGTGCGAACCCAAGCAGTCACCCAAAACAAACAGAACTACGGGAGAGTGAGATCTTAAACCGTGAAAGAGGAAGCTGTCAGAGCTCTGGATGTGACTCCCTTTGCTCTGGCAGCTAAATCAACTGCAGCGGAGAGAACGAGGCGAACTCAGCCACCACCAACATACAGTTCCCCGCCAGAGAGACAGGCGTCAGGAACTGTTTTTCCGAAATTTGAGATCGTTGGAGACGGCTGACTTCGTCTTGAGAGTGAGTGTGAGAATGTGTGAGTGTATGAATGCGTACGAGTGTATGGATATACGTATAAAAGGTCGAACATGTTTCAACACGTCGCCTTTTTTTGGTTTGAGCTTGAGACCATCCAACCTCCCCCAACCAGGAAAATAGATCGGAGCAGGAAGATTCCCCAACCCCTAGTGAAAGGATCAGCTAAGTATAGTGTTTTCTTTGAGTATTAGATTTGTGATAGTTTTTGAAAGTCGTGTAGGATATTGTACATATATAATTTCGAGTAAGCCACCGTTCGTTTTATTAGTCACCGAAGATTTCATTCCGGTGTTTTAAACTGTTCGCGAGCCTTTTTCTTTTTTTCTTAAATTCTGCATCCTGTGGGAATCGCGAGCTACCCTCTGTGGCCATTTTCTTAATTTGTTTTACTTTCACTCCAATATCTTGATTTGGGAGTTTCGTTTCTTGTTGTCTTTTAAATTGCGGCCTTAATTGTATCAATCCATCATCGTACATAGGTATATATCAATATACCGATCCTCCATTTTACAGCACGTCTTTTTTTATTTCAAAGGTTTTGGTAATTTTACCTCTTTTTACAAAAGATTACCTGGCGCCGTTGTGTTCCTACCCCAAGGAACATTTTCCCATACATCCCGAACCCATCCCTGCTGAGCAGTCGGAAGGTGGCGAATTCGTATTCGCTGTTGTTGGGATATTCCCTCTCCCTCATTCGACCCTTTTCAATTCGCATGCGCGGCCGTGTTGTGTTTATCTCCCCCGTTTAATTTATTTTGATTATAATATACCAAGTTTTGGAACTGCCACGCCTACTTTTAAAAAATTTTACTTTTTCAAAATTTTTACTAGAAATCGAAAAAAATTGTTAAAACATAATTCATAGGCTTTGAAAATCTCTATAATTTATTTTAACATCATATATAGCCACGCCCACTTTTAAAAAAAAAATTGAATTTCAGTGCTTATACGATTATAAACTAATAGCATTAAGGTGCAAGTACGTACGACCCAGTCGTGCACTTTATTTTTTCTTATTTCTGCGAACTTTTTACTTTGTGTTTTTCTCTTCCCAGCGTCTAGGTTTATTTGGCCATTCCATTCACCCTCACCGAACTAATTTCGGTGCTGCATTTATCGGAATACCTGTTGGATAGTGCAACAGGTCAACGAGGGAAAAAAATTCATCTTCAAAATTATCCAGGTTGTTTGCACCCTGGACCCCAAGTAGGTGTCTTATCTTTTTTTTTCTTTTCTCTTTTTATACCCTATCCTAAGGGTATATTAAGTTTGACACATAGTTTGTAACATAGAGAAATAATCGAGATAGACCCTATAAAGTATATATATTCGTGATCAGCATCAATAGCGAAATCGATTGAGCGATGACCGTCCGTCCGTCCGTCCGTCCGTCCGTCCGTCCGTATGTCACCGCTTTTTGGGCCTTAAATTTTGAGCTAGAACGATGAAATTTCATATCTGGGCTTCTGAGAAAAAGATACAGTACAAGTGTAAAAATTTTTGAAATCCGCCCACTGCCACCCCCACTTTTTCATAACTTCATTAAATTATATGAAACCGAAAAATTTTGTTAAGACCAAATATTTAGGCATTCAGATTCCCTACAATCCACCCATACAAAAATTTTGGCCACGCCCACTTTTTGGGGGCGTTTTCATCACAAAACCGATTTTTGGGCCTTAAATTTTTAACTAGGACGCTGAAATTTCATATCTGGGCTTCCAAGAAAAAGATACAGTACAAGTGTAAAATTTTTTTACATCCGCCCACTGCCACGCCTACTTTTTTAGAACTTCACTAAATTATATGAAACCGAACAATTTTGTTAAGACCAAATATTTGGGTATTTAGATTCCCTACAATTCACCCATAGAAGAGTTTTGGCCACGCCCACTTTTTGGGGGCGTTATCATCAAAAAACCTATTTTGATAAAATTTTACATGTAACATCCTCAAACGTTCGACATTATAGCTATATTTGAGTACAAAATGCAATTTGGCCACGCCCACTTAATAGAGAGGAGGATAGGGTATCATACGATCCGTTCCAGACGGATTGTAGCTTTTCTGTATGTTTTTATTTACTTTAAATTAATCACCCTTATTATCGTCGTCGTCTACGACTCTAAAAAAAACGACGCGACTGTTTGGTATTGGCGATGACAAGTGAATGACATTTGTCGCGGCGCTGATCGACAACAGTCGTCTCAAATGTCAAAGTATGTGGATTGTATTTTTCGGCGACGATCGTCGGTATTGTCTGAGACGTTTTATAACGACGTTTGTCGCGGAAAAGTTATATTTTTGTCGTCGATAATTTTACGAACGACTGTGTGATTAAGTGTTGAAGAAAAATATGTGCATTTAATTTTTAAATGACGAAATGAGCGAATATGTCAGTTCAAGTATTTTTCAGAATAAATATAACAAATAAAAGACAATTTCAACAATTATTGCATGAAATGGAAAAATATCCCTTTGCCAAAATCATTTACAAAGGGCCTAATGAAAGTGATGTTAGTCGCCATTGGAACGACATACATATCTTTTCACTGAATTATCTTGGCCAAAGTAACTATCGTCTTCGTCCATAGAATCACCCACTCAATCATCATCTAGTCCCAGATTAATTTCAACATTTGATTAATTTTCAAATTATTTTTAAAATATTTTCCACCAAGTCACACGAAAAATATAAATTCGTCGACTCAAATGTCAAAACACATGTGTGCAGTGTGTGGAATGTATGTGGAATCTAAGTGTTCAGAGAGTCGTGTCGTTTTAGTTACGTAATGTGAAATTCCAAACGCCTCGCCAGACGACGACGACAATAAGGATGAATATTATTGTTCTTGGTGGAAGGTTTTTTTTTGGTTTTTAGAATTTAATATTTGAGGGCTGTGCTATTGATTATACCCTATCCTAAGGGTATATTAAGTTTGACACATAGTTTGTAACATAGAGAAATAATCGAGATAGACCATATAAAGTATATATATTCGTGATCAGCATCAATAGCGAAATCGATTGAGCGATGACCGTCCGTCCGTCCGTCCGTCCGTCCGTCCGTCCGTCCGTATGTCACCGCTTTTTGGGCCTTAAATTTTGAGCTAGGACGATGAAATTTCATATCTGGGCTTCTGAGAAAAAGATACAGTACAAGTGTAAAAATTTTTTAAATCCGCCCACTGCCACGCCCACTTTTTCATAACTTCACTAAATTATATGAAACCGAAAAATTTTGTTAAGACCAAATATTTAGGCATTCAGATTCCCTACAATCCACCCATACAAAAGTTTTGGCCACGCCCACTTTTTGGGGGCGTTTTCATCACAAAACCGATTTTTGGGCCTTAAATTTTTAACTAGGACGCTGAAATTTCATATCTGGGCTTCCGAGAAAAAGATACAATACTAGTGTAAAATTTTTTTACATCCGCCCACTGCCACGCCTACTTTTTTATAACTTCACTAAATTATATGAAACCGAAAAATTTTGTTAAGACCAAATATTTGGGTATTTAGATTCCCTACAATTCACCCATAGAATAGTTTTGGCCACGCCCACTTTTTGGGGGCGTTATCATCAAAAAACCTATTTCGATAAAATTTTACATGTAACATCCTCAAACGTTCGACATTATAGCTATATTTCAGTACAAAATGCAATTTGGCCAAGCCCATTTTATAGAGAGGAGGATAGGGTATCATACGATCCGTTCCAGACGGATTGTAGCTTTTCTGTATGTTTTTTGTTTCGTTTTGTTGGTTTTTTGTTCACGCGTAACACAACTGGGTAGTGGGAAAGCGATTAAAAAGATTGCGCCCACGGCACGAGCCAATCGGTAACTCTTAAGCATTATGATTGGTGGTGGGGTGGTGAGGTAGATTATTATTGATAGTGAATGGTATGGTTGGTCGCGTAACTCCTCCCCCCCTAGAATGCACTCAATGAATTATTAATGAATTGAAGTCCATCTGGTTGGTGTTTCTCCCAATTGTATGCGATGACTCGACGTAGTTTGTCCAAAATTGATATACGTATGTATATATACATTTTTAAGAATAGGGGTAGGATAATCGGATTGCGTTGAAAGAAATTAAGGTAGTTGAAGCTGAGATATAAGTACACATATGTATATATATGTATGTGTGCTAAAAGTGTTATATCGGAAGTATTGGATTGCTTGGTTTGCAATGTTTTAAATGATCCGATCCAGAATATAATGAATAGTTGTACTTTCATTCCGTTACACCCACCCAATCTCAATGTAGTAACTCATGACTATTATCTACTGATTTCTGATTTTCCGTTTCTTTTTATACCCTATCCTAAGGGTATATTAAGTTTGACACATAGTTTGTAACATAGAGAAATAATCGAGATAGACCCTATAAAGTACATATATTCGTGATCAGCATCAATAGCGAAATCGATTGAGCGATGACCGTCCGTCCGTCCGTCCGTCCGTCCGTATGTCACCGCTTTTTGGGCCTTAAATTTTGAGCTAGGACGATGAAATTTCATATCTGGGCTTCTGAGAAAGAGATACAGTACAAGTGTAAAAATTTTTGAAATCCGCCCACTGCCACGCCCACTTTTTCATAACTTCACTAAATTATATGAAACCGAAAAATTTTGTTAAGACCAAATATTTAGGCATTCAGATTCCCTACAATCCATCCATACAAAAGTTTTGGCCACGCCCACTTTTTGGGGGCGTTTTCATTTCAAAACCGATTTTGGGGTCTTAAATTTTTAACTAGGACGCTGAAATTTCATATCTGGGCTTCCAAGAAAAAGATACAGTACAAGTGTAAAATGTTTTTACATCCGCCCACTGCCACGCCTACTTTTTTATAACTTCACTAAATTATATGAAACCGAAAAATTTTGTTAAGACCAAATATTTGGGTATTTAGATTCCCTACAATCCACCCATACAAAAGTTTTGGCCACGCCCACTTTTTGGGGGCGTATCATCAAAAAACCTATTCTGATAAAATTTTACATGTAACATCCTCAAACGTTCGACATTATAGCTATATTTGAGTACAATATGCAATTTGGCCATGCCCACTTTATAGAGAGGAGGATAGGGTATCATACGATCCGTTCCGGACGGATTGTAGCTTTTCTGTATGTTTAATTATTTGTTTATGAATTCTACTTTTGTTTGTATCAACAGTAACCCTATTATTTTCTACAACCTGGTGTTCATTAAATCTGGGAACTAGCTTGTTCCTTCTGTCACCTTGTTCGTATATTTTTTCGTTTGGTATAAAATCTAATGCATTCTTACGAGTTTCATTACGTTTGTCTATAATATGTTGTTTATGAGTTAGACTACGGTCATGCATTAATTTGCACAGACTTTCGTAATCTTTAATGTGCTGTCTAAGGTACTCGTGTTCAGTTTTTGGACTCCGTTTTGATGGAAGTGGTTTATTTGAGCTGTAATGCCCAGAAAGTAGCTCGAACGGAGTTAACTTGGTTGTGGAATGGATGGAATTATTATATGTGATGACAGCTTCATCAATGATTTCACCAATAGGTTTTCTGTTAAGTATTCGAACCAATTCCGTGAACGTTGAATGGAACCTTTCCATGGGCGAGTTACCGGTAGAACTTTTTGCACACATAGTATGCAAGGTAATATCATAGAAATCTAAAAAATCTCTAAAGATTGATGAGACGAATTCACTGCCATTATCAGTCACAATCTTTTTAGGAACCCCGTGATGTGAAAAAAAAAAGTTTTAAAGATTGAATAAGATTTATACTGCTTCTAGACTTTAATAAATTAACACCAGCGAATTTGCTAAATTTATCAATTATATGTAGATAGAAAATTTTCTTTGTAAACTGAGTTTATATCTATGTATATATAATATCTCTAAAGGTTTGGACGGTGTTTCAGATACTTTGAACTTTAAAGGTTCTCTACTACGATCATATTTGTATCTCTCACATATTTCACAATTGTTTATGATGCGTGTTGTAGCAGTTTTCATTTTCGGAAAATAATATTTTCTCTTAAGATGCTCAAAAGACTCATTAATTCCACGATGGTTCGATTTATGATGGTAATCTTGGATTAATCGATCTTGTTCATCTATATCTACTACATCTATAAGTTTGGTATTACGCCTAACTAACTTAACCTGAGATTTACTGAAATATTTTGAGTAAACATACTGCACTCTTTTAAATGTACTGTCGTCTGTTAGTACTGCTGTCAATTTTTTTGGAGTGACATAATCCTTAAAAAATATTTATAATAATGTTTTCATCACCTATGTCCCTGAATTTTATATTATATCGTTGTTTGCTCTTAAACATAATCTGAAATTTGTCGTCAAATTTATGTCATCTTTTTATACCCTATCCTAAGGGTATATTAAGTTTGACACATAGTTTGTAACATAGAGAAATAATCGAGATAGACCCTATAAAGTATATATATTCGTGATCAGCATCAATAGCGAAATCGATTGAGCGATGACCGTCCGTCCGTCCGTATGTCACCGCTTTTTGGGCCTTAAATTTTGAGCTAGGACGATGAAATTTCATATCTGGGCTTCTGAGGAAAAGATACAGTACAAGTGTAAAAATTTTTGAAATCCGCCCACTGCCACGCCCACTTTTTCATAACTTCACTAAATTATATGAAACCGAAAAATTTTGTTAAGACCAAATATTTAGGCATTCAGATTCCCTACATTCCACCCATACAAAAATTTTGGCCACGCCCACTTTTTGGGGGCGTTTTCATCACAAAACCGATTTTTGGGCCTTAAATTTTGAGCTAGGACGATGAAATTTCATATCTGGGCTTCTGAGGAAAAGATACAGTACAAGTGTAAAAATTTTTGAAATCCGCCCACTGCCACGCCCACTTTTTCATAACTTCACTAAATTATATGAAACCGAAAAATTTTGTTAAGACCAAATATTTAGGCATTCAGATTCCCTACAATCCACCCACACAAGTTTTGGCCACGCCCACTTTTTGGGGGGTTTTCATCACAAAACCGATTTTTGGGCCTTAAATTTTTAACTAGGACGCTGAAATTTCATATCTGGGCTTCCAAGAAAAAGATACAGTACAAGTGTAAAATTTTTTTACATCCGCCCACTGCCACGCCCACTTTTTTATAACTTCACTAAATTATATGAAACCGAAAAATTTTGTTAAGACCAAATATTTGGGTATTTAGATTCCCTACAATTCACCCATAGAAGAGTTTTGACCACACCCACTTTTTGGGGGCGTTTTCATCACAAAACCGATTTTTGGGCCTTAAATTTTTAACTAGGACCCTGAAATTTCATATCTGGGCTTCCAAGAAAAAGATACAGTACAAGTGTAAAATTTTTTTACATCCGCCCACTGCCACGCCCACTTTTTTATAACTTCACTAAATTATATGAAACCGAAAAATTTTGTTAAGACCAAATATTTGGGTATTTAGATTCCCTACAATTCACCCATAGAAGAGTTTTGACCACGCCCACTTTTTGGGGGCGTTTTCATCACAAAACCGATTTTTGGGCCTTAAATTTTTAACTAGGACCCTGAAATTTCATATCTGGGCTTCCAAGAAAAAGATACAGTACAAGTGTAAAATTTTTTTACATCCGCCCACTGCCACGCCCACTTTTTCATAACTTCACTAAATTATATGAAACCGAAAAATTTTGTTAAGACCAAATATTTAGGCATTCAGATTCCCTACAATAAAGTATATATATTCGTGATCAGCATCAATAGCGAAATCGATTGAGCGATGACCGTCCGTCCGTCCGTCCGTCCGTATGTCACCGCTTTTTGGGCCTTAAATTTTGAGCTAGGACGATGAAATTTCATATTTGGGCTTCTGAGAAAAAGATACAGAACAAGTGTAAAAAATTTTGAAATCCGCCCACTGCCACGCCCACTTTTTCATAACTTCACTAAATTATATGAAACCGAAAAATTTTGTTAAGACCAAATATTTAGGCATTCAGATTCCCTACAATCCACCCATACAAAAGTTTTGGCCACGCCCACTTTTTGGGGGCGTTTTCTTCACAAAACCGTTTTTTGGGCCTTAAATTTTTAACTAGGACGCTGAAATTTCATATCTGGGCTTTTAAGAAAAAGATACAGTACAAGTGTAAAATTTTTTTACATCCGCCCACTGCCACGCCCACTTTTTTATAACTTCACTAAATTATATGAAACCGAAAAATTTTGTTAAGACCAAATATTTGGGTATTTAGATTCCCTACAATTCACCCATAGAAGAGTTTTGACCACGCCCACTTTTTGGGGGCGTTATCATCAAAAAACCTATTTTGATAAAATTTTACATGTAACATCCTCAAACGTTCGACATTATAGCTATATTTGAGTGCAAAATGCAATTTGGCCATGCCCACTTTATAGAGAGGAGGATAGGGTATCATACGATCCATTCCAGACGGATTGTAGCTTTTCTGTATGTTTTTCTTTAACTGTGGGGTAATTATTTTTTTCATATATTATTAGAAACTCAAAAAAATAAAAGAACATACAGAAAAGCTACAATCCGTCTGGAACGGATCGTATGATACCCTATCCTCCTCTCTATAAAGTGGGCGTGACCGCTATGGGTGAATTGCAGGGAATCTAAATACCCAAATATTTGGTCTTAACAAAATTTTTCGGATTCATATAATTTAGTGAAGTTATAAAAAAGTAGGCGTGGCAGTGGGCGGATGTAAAAAAAATTTACGCTTGTACTGTATTTTCTTCTCAGAAGCCCAAGTATGAAATTTCATCGTCCTAGCTCAAAATTTAAGGCCCAAAAATCGGTTTTGTGATGAAAACGCCCCCAAAAAGTGGGCGTGGCCAAAATTTTTGTATGGGTGGAATGTAGGGAATCTGAATGCCTAAATATTTGGTCTTAACAAAATTTTTCGGTTTCATATAATTAAGTGAAGTTATGAAAAAGTGGGCGTGGCAGTGGGCGGATTTCAAAAATGTTTACACTTGCACTGTATCTTTTTCTCAGAAGCCCAGATATGAAATTTCATCGTCCTAACTCAAAATTTAAGGCCCAAAAAGCGGTGACAGACGGCCGGACGGACGGACGGTCATCGCTCAATCGATTTCGCTATTGATGCTGATCACGAATATATATACTTTATAGGGTCTACCTCGATTATTTCTCTATGTTACAAACTATGTGTCAAACTTAATATACCCTTAGGATAGGGTATAAATATTGCGAAACATCAACAAATTCTTCATTTGAGCGGCAGTTCACCACGAGCACCCTTTCACACTCAACTCTCGAACCGAAGTGTTTTCCCTCATCTTCCTCGTAGTTGTTTCTCCTTTTTATACCCTATCCTAAGGGTATATTAAGTTTGACACATAGTTTGTAACATAGAGAAATAATCGAGATAGACCCTATAAAGTATATATATTCGTGATCAGCATCAATAGCGAAATCGATTGAGCGATGACCGTCCGTCCGTCCGTCCGTCCGTATGTCACCGCTTTTTGGGCCTTAAATTTTGAGCTAGGACGATGAAATTTGATATCTGGGCTTCTGAGAAAAAGATACAGTACAAGTGTAAAAATTTTTGAAATCCGCCCACTGCCACGCCTACTTTTTTATAACTTCACTAAATTATATGAAACCGAAAAATTTTGTTAAGACCAAATATTTAGGCATTCAGATTCCCTATAATCCACCCATACAATAGTTTTGGCCACGCCCACTTTTTGGGGGCGTTTTCATCACAAAACCGATTTGGGGGCCTTAAATTTTTAACTAGGACGCTGAAATTTCATATCTGGGCTTCCAAGAAAAAGATACAGTACAAGTGTAAAATTTTTTTACATCCGCCCACTGCCACGCCTACTTTTTTATAACTTCACTAAATTATATGAAACCGAAAAATTTTGTTAAAACCAGATATTTAGGCATTCAGATTCCCCACAATCCACCCATACAAAAGTTTTGGCCACGCCCACTTTTTGGGGGCGTTATCATCAAAAAACCTATTTTGATAAAATTTTACATGTAACATCCTCAAACGTTCGACATTATAGCTATATTTGAGTACAATATGCAATTTGGCCATGACCACTTTATAGAGAGGAGGATAGGGTATCATACCATTTTCCTTTCCTCCACGTCGCATGAAACAGTTGAGTTGTCTGTGACCGTCTGCGGCTCCATCAAAAAACACATTCGTCTGCCTCCGCATGCAGAAACACATTCGTTTGTCTGAGCATGCAAAAACACGTTCACATCCGTAGGGGTTGATGGTGACAGCATTTTTCAGTATTGCTAACAATATATACTGGTGTGCATCTTTATACCCTATCCTAAGGGTATATTAAGTTTGACACATAGTTTGTAACATAGAGAAATAATCGAGATAGACCCTATAAAGTATATATATTCGTGATCAGCATCAATAGCGAAATCGATTGAGCGATGACCGTCCGTCCGTCCGTCCGTCCGTATGTCACCGCTTTTTGGGCCTTAAATTTTGAGCTAGGACGATGAAATTTCACATTTGGGCTTCTGAGAAAAAGATACAGTACAAGTGTAAAAATTTTTGAAATCCGCCATCCGCCATTTCATAACTTCACTAAATTATATGAAACCGAAAATTTTTGTTAATACCAAATATTTAGGCATTCAGATTCCCTACAATCCACCCATACAACAGTTTTGGCCACGCCCACTTTTTGCGAACGTTATCATCAAAAAACCTATTTTGATAAAATTTTACATGTAACATCCTCAAACGTTCGACATTATACAAGTACAATATGCAATTTGGCCATGCCCACTTTATAGAGAGGAGGATAGGGTATCATACGATCCGTTCCAGACGGATTGTAGCTTTTCTGTATGTTTATACCCTATCCTAAGGGTATATTAAGTTTGACACATAGTTTGTAACATAGAGAAATAATCGAGATAGACCCTATAAAGTATATATATTCGTGATCAGCATCAATAGCGAAATCGATTGAGCGATGACCGTCCGTCCGTATGTCACCGCCTTTTGGGCCTTAAATTTTGAGCTAGGACGATGAAATTTCATATCTGGGCTTCTAAGGAAAAGATACAGTACAAGTGTAAAAATTTTTGAAATCCGCCCACTGCCACCCCCACTTTTTCATAACTTCACTAAATTATATGAAACCGAAAAATTTTGTTAATACCAAATATTTAGGCATTCAGATTCCCTACAATCCACCCATACAACAGTTTTGGCCACGCCCACTTTTTGCGAACGTTATCATCAAAAAACCTATTTTGATAAAATTTTACATGTAACATCCTCAAACGTTCGACATTATACAAGTACAATATGCAATTTGGCCATGCCCACTTTATAGAGAAGAGGATAGGGTATCATACGATCCGTTCCAGACGGATTGTAGCTTTTCTGTATGTTTATACCCTATCCTAAGGGTATATTAAGTTTGACACATAGTTTGTAACATAGAGAAATAATCGAGATAGACCCTATAAAGTATATATATTCGTGATCAGCATCAATAGCGAAATCGATTGAGCGATGACCGTCCGTCCGTATGTCACCGCTTTTTGGGCCTTAAATTTTGAGCTAGGACGATGAAATTTCATATCTGGGCTTCTGAGGAAAAGATACAGTACAAGTGTAAAAATTTTTGAAATCCGCCCACTGCCACCCCCACTTTTTCATAACTTTACTAAATTACATGAAACCGAAAAATTTTGTTAAGACCACATATTTAGGCATTCAGATTCCCTACAATCCACCCGTACGAAATTTTTGGCCACACCCACTTTTTGGGGGCGTTTTCATCATAAAACCGATTTTTGAGCCTAAAATGTTTAACTAGGACGCTGAAATTTCATATCTGGGCTTCTGACGAAAAGATACAGAAGAAGTGTACATTTTTCTTAAATCCGCCCACTGCCACGCCTACTTTTTTATAACTTCACTAAATTATATGAAACCGAAAAATTTTGTTAAGACCAAATATTTAGGTATTCAGATTCCCTACAATTCACCCGTAGAAGAGTTTTGGCCGCGCCCACTTTTTGGGGGCGTTTTCATCAAAAAACCGATTTTGATAAAATTTTACATGTAACATCCTCAAACGTTCGTGGTTATAGCCATATTTGAGTACAAAATGCAATTTGGCCACGCCCACTTTATAGAGAGGAGGATAGGGTATCAGACGATCCGTTCCAGACGGATTGTAGCTTTTCTGTATGTTTATACCCTATCCTAAGGGTATATTAAATTTGACACATAGTTTGTAACATAGAGAAATAATCGAGATAGACCCTATAAAGTATATATATTCGTGATCAGCATCAATAGCGAAATCGATTGAGCGATGACCGTCCGTCCGTATGTCACCGCTTTTTGGGCCTTAAATTTTGAGCTAGGACGATGAAATTTCATATCTGGGCTTCTGAGAAAAAGATACAGTACAAGTGTAAAAATTTTTGAAATCCGCCCACTGCCACGCCCACTTTTTCATAACTTCACTAAATTATATGAAACCGAAAAATTTTGTTAAGACCAAATATTTAGGCATTCAGATTCCCTACAATCCACTCATACAAAAGTTTTGGCCACGCCCACTTTTTGGGGGCGTTTTCATCACAAAACCGATTTTTGGGCCTTAAATTTTTAACTAGGACGCTGAAATTTCATATCTGGGCTTCCAAGAAAAAGATACAGTACAAGTGTAAACTTTTTTACATCCGCCCACTGCCACGCCTACTTTTTTATAACTTCACTAAATTATATGAAACCGAAAAATTTTGTTAAGACCAAATATTTGGGTATTTAGATTCCCTACAATTCACCCATAGAACAGTTTTGGCCACGCCCACTTTTTGGGGGCGTTATCATCAAAAAACCTATTTTGATAAAATTTTACATGTAACATCCTCAAACGTTCGACATTATAGCTATATTTGAGTACAATATGCAATTTGGCCATGCCCATTTTATAGAGAGGAGGATAGGGTATCATACGATCCGTTCCAGACGGATTGTAGCTTTTCTGTATGTTTATACCCTATCCTAAGGGTATATTAAGTTTGACACATAGTTTGTAACATAGAGAAATAATCGAGATAGACCCTATAAAGTATATATATTCGTGATCAGCATCAATAGCGAAATCGATTGAGCGATGACCGTCCGTCCGTATGTCACCGCTTTTTGGGCCTTAAATTTTGAGCTAGGACGATGAAATTTCATATCTGGGCTTCTGAGGAAATGATACAGTACAAGTGTAAAAATTTTTGAAATCCGCCATCCGCCATTTCATAACTTCACTAAATTATATGAAACCGAAAAATTTTGTTAATACCAAATATTTAGGCATTCAGATTCCCTACAATCCACCCATACAACAGTTTTGGCCACGCCCACTTTTTGCGAACGTTATCATCAAAAAACCTATTTTGATAAAATTTTACATGTAACATCCTCAAACGTTCGACATTATACAAGTACAATATGCAATTTGGCCATGCCCACTTTATAGAGAGGAGGATAGGGTATCATACGATCCGTTCCAGACGGATTGTAGCTTTTCTGTATGTTTATACCCTATCCTAAGGGTATATTAAGTTTGACACATAGTTTGTAACATAGAGAAATAATCGAGATAGACCCTATAAAGTATATATATTCGTGATCAGCATCAATAGCGAAATCGATTGAGCGATGACCGTCCGTCCGTATGTCACCGCTTTTTGGGCCTTAAATTTTGAGCTAGGACGATGAAATTTCATATCTGGGCTTCTGAGAAAAAGATACAGTACAAGTGTAAAAATTTTTGAAATCCGCCCACTGCCACGCCCACTTTTTCATAACTTCTCTAAATTATATGAAACCGAAAAATTTTGTTAAGACCAAATATTTAGGCATTCAGATTCCCTACAATCCACCCATACAAAAGTTTTGGCCACGCCCACTTTTTGGGGGCGTTTTCATCACAAAACCGATTTTTGGGCCTTAAATTTTTAACTAGGACGCTGAAATTTCATATCTGGGCTTCCAAGAAAAAGATACAGTACAAGTGTAAACTTTTTTTACATCCGCCCACTGCCACGCCTACTTTTTTATAATTCCACTAAATTATATGAAACCGAAAAATTTTGTTAAGACCAAATATTTGGGTATTTAGATTCCCTACAATTCACCCATAGAACAGTTTTGGCCACGCCCACTTTTTGGGGGCGTTATCATCAAAAAACCTATTTTGATAAAATTTTACATGTAACATCCTCAAACGTTCGACATTATAGCTATATTTGAGTACAAAATGCAATTTGGCCACGCCCACTTTATAGAGAGGAGGATAGGGTATCAGACGATCCGTTCCAGACGGATTGTAGCTTTTCTGTATGTTTTTTTTCTTATTTAGTGGTGCATATATTTTTTTATACCCTATTCTAAGGGTATATTAAGTTTGACACATAGTTTGTAACATAGAGAAATAATCGAGATAGACCCTATAAAGTATATATATTCGTGATCAGCATCAACAGCGAAATCGATTGAGCGATGACCGTCCGTCCGTCCGTCCGTCCGTCCGTATGTCACCGCTTTTTGGGCCTTAAATTTTGAGCTAGGACGATGAAATTTCATATCTGGGCTTCTGAGAAAAAGATACAGTACAAGTGTAAACTTTTTTTACATCCGCCCACTGCCACGCCTACTTTTTTATAACTTCACGAAATTATATGAAACCGAAAAATTTTGTTAAGACCAAATATTTGGATATTTAGATTCCCTACAATTCAGCCATAGAAGAGTTTTGGCCACGCCCACTTTTTGGGGCGTTTTCATCAAAAAACCGATTTTGATAAAATTTTACATGTAACATCCTCAAACGTTCGAGGTTATAGCCATATTTGAGTACAAAATGCAATTTGGCCACGCCCACTTTATAGAGAGGAGGATAGGGTATCAGACGATCCGTTCCAGACGGATTGTAGCTTTTCTGTATGTTTTTTATTAATTATGGAAATTAATAGGCTTTCGCAGGAGGAACTCTCCTACGAAGTAGAGTTTCGGGGGTTAGCAGTAGGGACGGTTGATAAGAAGCGAAAGGCACTGCGGGCGGCGAAAGTGCTTGAGAGGCGGGGGTCCTTTGAGGTGGCGGACTATCCGTTTAGTTTCGCGGAAGATAAGGGCGCGATTGCTTAAATTGAGGTGCTGTTAGAGAACAGACCTCAACGCAATTCCTCCGAGTATGCAAAGGTCGTGACCAAAATCAAGTGGGCGACAGCGCGTATTGGCCGATCCCGCCCGGACTCTAAAGAGGACGAAGTCGGTAAAATGATTTTAAAGACTGAGCTAATGATGTTTTTGGCCACCTTAGATGACGACGAAGAGGACCAGGAAATCGGTCAAGGGGATGACCATGACCAACAACAACAAAACCAGCAGCAGAAACAGCAGCAGTACCAACAACATCATCAACAACAACGTCAACAACAAGAGCAGCAACAACAAGAACAAGCACGTTCGCCGACGCGTACCGTAGAGATAGGAGAGGAGCATAGGGTGGAGAACTTAACCAAGTGGGACTTAAAGTTCTCCGGTGAGAGGTGCGGAGCGTCCATAAACTCGTTCTTAGAACGAGTGGAGGAACTACGCGAAGCTAGGGGAGTTAGTGAACTCCAATTGTTTAGGTCGGCTGTTGATTTATTTTCAGGGAACGCTTTACTTTGGCTTAGGGCGATTATTAGAAGAGTAACGTCTTGGCAGGAGTTGGTGAGGGAGTTGAAACTGGAGTTTCTCCCTCCCAACTATGATGATCTCCTTTTGGAAGAGATCCGTCGTCGCACCCAAGGGAGGGAAGAAGCCATTGGCGTTTATGTTGCCATTATGGACAACATGTTTGGTAGGCTCTCTGAACCGCTGAGCGAGAGGCGAAAGCTTGGGATCGTGCAGCGGAATTTGGCTCCATTCTACCAGATGCAACTCGGGTTGGCTGACCCCAAGTCCATTTCGGATTTGGTTGCGTTAGGTAGAAGGTTGGAGGTGGTCCGGGCCAATGTCGATTCTTTTGCTCCACCTCCCACTCAGCGTTCTCGTAGCTTGTTGGAACCCGACTTGGCTTATGTAGCAGTCGAGGAACCGGAAGTTGCGGTGGTTGCAAACCGAAACACACAGCCTATTCGACGGTTGAGGTGTTTCAACTGCAATCAAGAGGGTCATCTTTCGAGCTCTTGTTCCGCTCCTCGAAAGTGTATAGGTGGTGGTAGATTAGGGGTTCTTCGTAGGGATTGTAGATTGTTCTGTTCGGGAAATGGGAATCGGTCTCTTGCGTCGGCAGGACAAGAGCGCCCGAAGAAATTGAGTAGGTTGCCTGCTGGCAACCAGTTGGAAGTTGTTCAGCTAGGCTTTACACTTGAGGCATTAGAGGATGACGTACGCCCATATTTAGGAGTTAGTGTTTTTGGTATTAGGATGGTAGGATTATTAGATTCAGGAGCTTCGCGTACGATCATCGGTAGGGACGGTTGGAAGATTTAAAAAGAGTTAGGTTTAGAGTTAGGAGAGGGGAAAATTAGGCAGGTAGCTTTAGTAGATGGTGCGGGTGTAAAAGTGTTAGGTTGTGTTTTAGTTCCATTTGTGGTGCAAGATAAATCGGTGTTGCTGGAATGTCTTGTTATTCCAACTCTCCCACACGTCTTGATCCTCGGTGCCGACTTTTGGGCCCGAACGGGAATTGTCCCGGATTTAAGATCAGGCGAGTGGAGGTTCTCGAATCAAGCCGGGTGGCTTCGATTTCGACGATCAAAGAACGATCAGAGTTGTATGAGACACAAGACAGGCAACTAACCGGATTTGCGGAAAAGGTTTTCCAAAACATGCCTGAGGGCATCGGATGCACACATTTGGTAGAACACAGGATTAGGACGGCGTCTGAACCAATAAAGCAGCGGTATTATCCAGTATCGCCTGCGGTTCAACGCCATATAGATAAAGAGTTAGAGAATATGTTGAGGGATGATATCATAGAAATGTCAGGTAGTCCATGGGCTTCTCCTATAGTCATGATCAAGAAGAAGGATGGGTCCTTCAGATTCTGCGTGGACTATAGGAAGCTCAATAAAGTTACTGAGCGAGATGCTTACCCTCTCCCATACATTTCAGCCACTCTAGACAAGCTCAGGGATGATAAGTTCTTGTCTTCGTTGGACATAAAGTCCGCATATTGGCAGATCCCTGTGGAAGAAAAGTCTAGGCCGTATACAGCTTTCACAGTCCCAAACCGAGGACTCTTTCAGTTCAAGAGACACTGTGCTTGGTGCCGATTTGGAACCGCACGTGTTTGTGTATTTGGATGATATAATTATTGTCACAAATAGTTTCCGACAACATCTGGAAATCCTGGAAGAAGTCTTCAAGCTATTATGTGCGGCAGGTCTGAAAGTGAGTAGGGAGAATTGTAACTTTTGTAGGCCATCTTTCAAATTTTTAGGATATGTAGTGGATCGCAATGGTTTGCATGTGGATCCAGAGAAAGTAGAAAGCATGTTGAGGATTCCTACACCAAGGAATGTTAGGGAAATTAGGAGTTTCGCCGGCACGGTATCCTGGTACAGGAGATTTATACCAAACTTCGCAGTTTTGGTAAAGCCGTTGACCGACTTGCTGAAGAAGACGAGTAGGTTCATCTGCTCTGAGGAGTGCGAGGGGAGTTTCCAAAAG
The DNA here is from genome assembly GCA_905220385.1 of Xylota sylvarum. Classification (NCBI taxonomy): domain Eukaryota; kingdom Metazoa; phylum Arthropoda; class Insecta; order Diptera; family Syrphidae; genus Xylota; species Xylota sylvarum. The sequence goes on along the minus strand of CAJMZQ010000057.1, from coordinate 5,984,383 downwards.
GCAAAGGAGTGCCTGGTGACTGCCCCGATTCTGACCAGTCCGGATTTCGAGCGGAAGTTTGGCTTTCAAACAGAGGCTTCGGACTATGGGGTCGGAGCAGTACTGAGTCAGAAATTTGATGATGGGGAGAAAGTCATATGTTATTTGAGTAGGGCGTTGAATAGGAACGAGAAAACTTATTCAACCACGGAGAAGGAATGCTTGGCTGTACTGTGGGCGGTTGAGAAGTTGTGGCCGTATATCGAAGGTGTTCGGTTCACGGTTGTGACGGATCAATACTCCCTAGTATGGCTGAGTAATCTTAAGGATCCGTGCGGTAGGCTAGGCTTCAGCAGTTCGATTTCGAAATCGTGCATCGGAAGGGAAAGGACCATGTAGTTCCCGATGTGCTCTCTAGGAACGGTTGTAGCGGAAATAGATGAGCAAAGTTCCGATCCTTGGATTGCTAAGATGATCACGAAGGTAGAGTCGAACCCTTTAGCTTTTCCGGCCTGGAGGGTCGATAAGGGAATTTTATTTATTTATTTAATGAGATTTTATGGCGTAGCAATTTTACTCTGTCAGAGGCAGCGAATTACTACGCGGCGAAATTGGTGCCGAAATATGGCAGTCACAGGAAGTTGGCCAAGCCAACCAGCCGGCCAAAAAGACTTCGGAAGTTGTGTTGTCCCCCCTGTAGTATCTGTTACTTCTGTTGTGTCATTTTTGGGGGATAATACAATTTAGGATCTTTGCTTTACTCCGGCTTTTCTTTCGAAAGGCAACTCCTTTCTTTTAGGAGGTAAGGGTGGGGTTTGTTGCGTTCAAATTACGCACAAAATTCCTTGTCCACTCCATCCTTTCCATTCTCACCCATCCACCATTTTTGCCTTGCCCTTTCTCTTTTTATCCGTTGTTCTCTGAGAGCTGTGGGTTAACTGAGCGTTCCTAGGTTGTTCTACAACCCAGTACTCACTCTGTCCCATATGCTCGAAGGGGATGACAAAGCAGGTACCCAAGGGCCAGACGGACGGTCTGAAGCAGGAAGAGCCAGGCAAACCGCCTGGAGACTCATCCTGATCCTTTCCCAACGATCCAAATAAATTCATCAAAGGGGTTAACAAGGTCCCCCAACGATCCAAATGATCTTCATCGAAGGGGTTAACAAGGTCCCCCAACAATCTAAATAAATCTTCATCGAAGGGGTTAACCAGGTCCCCCACCAATCCTAAAATCATTTGCTGCCAAATTCACAAGGCCGAGAGCCCACCCTATATTTCATTGTTTGTTCTTTGCGTGATGACACCAAGAATTTTTATAAACACATCTCCCAAAATGGGACCAAAACCTTATTTTGTAAAGGATAGCTCCCGATTCCCTGGGTACCCTTTGTCCCTTAATGTCTGCACGATGGTTTACTCGATAGGTAGTTTTCGCGATGAACTTATCCTTTCACTTTGGGTTAATGTCTAGTCTCCATTTAGTTTTATAATTAGCCCTGGTCAGGAGGGTGAATGCGAACCCAAGCAGTCACCCAAAACAAACAGAACTACGAGTGAGTGAGATCTTGAAGCCGTGAGAGAGGAAGCTGTCAGAGCTCTGGATGTGACTCTCTTTGCTCTGGCAGCTAAATCAACTGCAGCGGAGAGAACGAGGCGAACTCAGCCACCACCGATACCACCATACAGTTCCCCGAAAGAGAGACAGGCGTCAGGAACTGTTTCTCCGAAATTGGAAACAATAAACATACGAAAACAGAGACCTGATCACGAATACCAGAATACGAATACCATAACACGAAAACGAAACCCGAAGACGAGGCCAGGATACAGCGAGTGACTGTGGCGGAGAACATCCAACCTCCCCCAACCAGGAAAATAGATAGGAGCAGGAAGATTCCCCAACCCCTAGTGAAAGGATCAGCTAAGTATAGTGTTTTCTTTGAGTATTAGATTTGTGATAGTTTTTGAAAGTCGTGTAGGATATTGTACATATATAATTTCCAGTAAGCCACCGTTCGTTTTATTAGTCACCGAAGATTTCATTCCGGTGTTTAAAACTGTTCGCGAGCCTTTTTCTTTTTTTCTAAAATTCTGTATCGTGAGGGAATCGCGAGTTACCCTCTGTGGCCATTTTCTTAACTTGTTTTACTTTCACTCCAATATCTTGATTTGGGAGTTTCGTTTCTTGTTGTCTTTTAAATTGCGGTCTTAATTGTATCAATCCATCATCGTACATAGGTATATATCAATATACCGATCCTCCATTTTACAGCACGTCTTTTTATACCCTATCCTAAGGGTATATTAAGTTTGACACATAGTTTGTAACATAGAGACATAATCGAGATAGACCCTATAAAGTATATATATTCGTGATCAGCATCAATAACATCATCAATAACGAAAAGTTCGACATTATAGCTATATTTGAGTACAAAATGCAATTTGGCCACGCCCACTTTATAGAGAGGAGGATAGGGTATCAGACGATCCGTTCCAGACGGATTGTAGCTTTTCTGTATGTTTTTTTATTTCAAAGGTTTTGGTAATTTTACCTCTTTTTACAAAAGATTACCTGGCGCCCTTGTGTTCCTACCCCAAGGAACATTTCCCCATACATCCCGAACCAATCCCTGCTGAGCAGTCGGAAGGTGGCGAATTCGTATTCGCTGTTGTTGGGATATTCCCTCTCCCTCATTCGACCCTTTTCAATTCGCGTGCGCGGCCGTGTTGTGTTTACCTCCCCCGTTTAATTTATTATACCCTATCCTAAGGGTATATTAAGTTTGACACATAGTTTGTAACATAGAGAAATAATCGAGATAGACCCTATAAAGTATATATATTCGTGATCAGCATCAATAGCGAAATCGATTGAGCGATGACCGTCCGTCCGTCCGTCCGTCCGTCCGTCCGTCCGTATGTCACCGCTTTTTGGGCCTTAAATTTTGAGCTAGGACGATGAAATTTCATATCTGGGCTTCTGAGAAAGAGATACAGTACAAGTGTAAAAATTTTTGAAATCCGCCCACTGCCACGCCCACTTTTTCATAACTTCACTAAATTATATGAAACCGAAAAATTTTGATAAGACCAAATATTTAGGCATTCAGATTCCCTACAATCCACTCATACAAAAGTTTTGGCCACGCCCACTTTTTGGGGGCGTTTTCATCACAAAACCGATTTTTGGGCCTTACATTTTTAACTAGGACGCTGAAATTTCATATCTGGGCTTCCAAAAAAAAGATACAGTACAAGTGTAAATTTTTTTTACATCCGCCCACTGCCACGCCTACTTTTTTATAACTTCACTAAATTATATGAAACCGAAAAATTTTGTTATGACCAAATATTTGGGTATTTAGATTCCCTACAATTCAGCCATAGAACAATTTTGGCCACGCCCACTTTTTGGGGGCGTTATAATAAAAAAACCTATTTTGATAAAATTTTACATGTAACATCCTCAAATGTTCGACATTATAGCTATATTTGAGTACAAAATACAATTTGGCCACGCCCACTTTATAGAGAGGAGGATAGGGTATCATACGATCCGTTCCAGACGGATTGTAGCTTTTCTGTATGTTTTTGATTCATTTTATACCCTATCCTAAGGGTATATTAAGTTTGACACATAGTTTGTAACATAGAGAAATAATCGAGATAGACCCTATAAAGTATATATATTCGTGATCAGCATCAATAGCGAAATCGATTGAGCGATGACCGTCCGTCCGTCCGTCCGTATGTCACCGCTTTTTGGGACTTAAATTTTGAGCTAGGACGATGAAATTTCATATCTGGGCTTCTGAGGAAAAGATACAGTACAAGTGTAAAAATTTTTGAAATCCGCCCACTGCCACGCCCACTTTTTCATAACTTCACTAAATTATATGAAACCGAAAAATTTTGTTAAGACCAAATATTTAGGCATTCAGATTCCCTACAATCCACCCATACAAAATGTTTGGCCACGCCCATTTTTTGTGGGCGTTTTCATCATAAAACCGATTTTTGAGCCTAAAATGTTTAACTAGGACGCTGAAATTTCATATCTGGGCTTCTGACAAAAAAGATACAGTAGAAGTGTACATTTTTTTAAATCCGCCCACTGCCACGCCTACTTTTTTATAACTTCACTAAATTATATGAAACCGAAAAATTTTGTTAAGTCCAAATATTTAGGTATTCAGATTCCCTACAATTCACCCGTAGAAGAGTTTTGGCCACGCCCACTTTTTGGGGGCGTTTTCATCAAAAAACCGATTTTGATAAAATTTTACATATAACATCCTCAAACGTTGGAGGTTATAGCCATATTTGAGTACAAAATGCAGTTTGGCCACGCCCACTTTATAGAGAGGAGGATAGGGTATCAGACGGATTGTAGCTTTTCTGTATGTTTTTTAATTATTTAATTTCCTTATTCCCCTCTTAGATTGCGCGCGATAAATCAACCCTTAAATCGGGAATATTCACAACAATGTGTACATGTATATATTTCCCATTCGTTTAACGAACACAAATCCAAGTAGAATGCACACAGAGAACAGAACAACTGGGCGACAAGCACATCAGTCGTGTAATATATTGATAGAGAGTTACAAGTAAACATGAAGCCAGACGAAGAGATCAATGTCTATGTCACTTTTGTTGTCCTTGTCACTCCTGTACATATGATGAACTTTGACCTACGTATGTATACCACAACAAGGTCCACTCTATGCAACTCCCTTGTTCCCTCTTTATATTCCGTTGCCTCTACAAAATTCTGGGAAAGTGGAGGGCAGTCATGGTCCCATCAGCTATAGGTCCGCTTCCCCTGCAGCTTGCATTGGCAACCATAATAGGTGACCGAGATGATGACAGAGACAGGCGGTCTCTTAGCCAGAGAGATGACAAAAGAAGCGGCCGACGACGACAAAAAAAAGAAGACACCACCAACATACATCTACATCTACAAATACACATACACGAAACATCTACACGACATCGAGAAGAAGGGACAGATGGTCTCGAGCGGCACTGCAACATAAAAAACAAGATCCACAAATCCAGTTACACGAAACACACAATCACGACATCAAGAGGAGGGGACGGACAATCCCAAGAGTACGAGGAGAACAAACACATAAATCCGCACGAATACCGCACCGACGAACACAATACGGACAACAGGCGTTCGACGAAAGGGGACGGACCGTCCCAGAGCGGAACATTCAACAACCCATTACAAACTACGCCTAAACGACAACACTCATCAACACATTACTAACTGCGTCAACTTAACACCGAGAGAGAGAGAGAGAGGACGGACAGTCCTAGAGTACAACACAACGCAACATATCATGCCATCACAAGACGTCACACTAACCAACACAACATACAAACATAACGCATGATACTGCGATGAGGGACGGACTATCCCCACTCGCACCACAATCACACATTCAATATACAATCGCATTCTCCAACACGTAACCATCTACACCAACATCGTACCAGAGGACGGACCGTCCTAAAGCCTAAAACGTAACGTCTACCAAGACACCATATGTGCACCATTGACGTCACATTGAATGCGATCACGAGTTGTGACGTACCGACCCAGGCTGATTCCGGAGGAGCTCATCAATAGCCGAGAGCCCAACCTATCTCTTGACTTATGTACGGGGTGGCACGTCATCAGCTCGTCCTCACCCCCAAATCTGCGCGAGATTCCACCGGGTTAGATTAATTTGACGCGTTGTAAATTTGACAGCCGGGTCTTCAATCGCTTTTTTCTCCTCTAACGGGGTCCAACGAAAATCGTTGTTTGACATTTTTACGAAGTAAAACTTAATTTCTGTATCCTACCTTTTCCTCGTAATGCATATTTTAAGTGGGAGAATGCACACACGTAACTTTGATAGATAGGAGTTGCGAACTTTAAAAAAGAGAGAGTCAGTGGAGAAGACATGGACAACCGATAGCGGAGGTTCAAGAACGGTTGCTTTCTCCAGCGAAAAAGCGGAGTTTAGCACACAGAACCGTGATTGAACACCGCTACCGCTGAATGTCCCATGTATGTGTGAGAGACTCTCGGGCTGAGTGGGCCAAGTACCAGAGCGAAATGGCACTTTTTGGTTGACCACTAAAAGTGACGGTTGTATCCGCATAATTGAGGAGTTTTTATACCCTATCCTAAGGGTATATTAAGTTTGACACATAGTTTGTAACATAGAGAAATAATCGAGATATACCCTATAAAGTATATATATTCGTGATCAGCATCAATAGCGAAATCGATTGAGCGATGACCGTCCGTCCGTCCGTCCGTCCGTCCGTCCGTCAGTCCGTCCGTATGTCACCGCTTTTTGGGCCTTAAAGTGTAAACATTTTTGAAATCCGCCCACTGCCACGCCCACTTTTTCATAACTTCACTAAATTATATGAAACCGAAAATTTTTGTTAAGACCAAATATTTAGGCATTCAGATTCCCTACAATCCACCCACACAAAAGTTTTGGCCACGCCCACTTTTTGGGGGCGTTTTTATCACAAAACCGATTTTTGGGCCTTAAATTTTTATCTAGGACGCTGAAATTTCATATCTGGGCTTCCAAGAAAAAGATACAGTACAAGTGTAAAATTTTTTTACATAAGCCCACTGCCACGCCTACTTTTTTATAACTTCACTAAATTATATGAAACCGAAAAATTTTGTTAAAACCAAATATTTGGGTATTTAGATTCCCTACAATTCACCCATAGAACAGTTTTGGCCACGCTTACTTTTTGGGGGCGTTATCATCAAAAAACCTATTTTGATAAAATTTTACATGTAACATCCTCAAACGTTCGACATTATAGCTATATTTGAGTACAAAATGCAATTTGGCCATGCCCACTTTATAGAGAGGAGGATAGGGTATCATACGAACCGTTCCAGACGGATTGTAGCTTTTCTGTATGTTTTTTTTAAACAGTTGAAATAATCATTGAGAGAGAAAAAAAAAATTACGATAACCGAGAGGGAAAAGTGGGATCCCAGGACATTGAGGACATCGGTAGATGGCAACGAGGAGAAGGAAGCAGAGTTTCCCCGAGGAATTAAAAAAAAGATAAGTTTTCTTTATATATTACGTTTGCGCAGGATTTTGTATACTTTAAACCCGGTAGAATCTTGTTCCGTACCCTTCCCGAGAAAGCGGGACTCGCGACCCATTAGTTTATTTTATTTAATCGTTCAGGACCGCGCGATAACGGGCCACCCCCCCAACGGCGATTTTTCTTTTTTTATACCCTATCCTAAGGGTATATTAAGTTTGACACATAGTTTGTAACTTAGAGAAATAATCGAGATAGGCCCTATAAAGTATATATATTCGTGATCAGCATCAATAGCGAAATCGATTGAGCGATGACCGTCCGTCCGTATGTCACCGCTTATTGGGCCTTCAATTTTGAGCTAGGACGATGAAATTTCATATCTGGGCTTCTGAGAAAAGATACAGTACAAGTGTAAAAATTTTTGAAATCCGCCCACTGCCACGCCCACTTTTTCATAACTTCACTAAATTATATGAAACCGAAAAATTTTGTTAAGACCAAATATTTAGGCATTCAGACTCCCTACAATCCACTCATACAAAAGTTTTGTATTTTTTCATCACAAAACCGATTTTTGGGCCTTCAATTTTTAACTAGGACGCAGAAATTTCATATCTGGGCTTCCAAGAAAACGATACAGTACAAGTGTAAAATTTTTTTACATCCGCCCACTGCCACGCCTACTTTTTTATAACTTCACTAAATTATATGAAACCGAAAAATTTTGTTAAGACCAAACATTTGGGTATTTAGATTCTCTACAATTCACCCATAGAACAGTTTTGGCCACGCCCACTTTTTGGGGGCGTTATTATCAAAAAACCTATATTGATAAAATTTTACATGTAACATCCTCAAACGTTCGACATTATAGCTATATTTGAGTACAATATGCAATTTGGCCACGCCCACTTTATAGAGAGGAGGATAGGGTATCATACGATCCGTTCCAGACGGATTGTAGCTTTTCTGTATGTTTTGTTTTTCTGTCGGTTCCTTTTTATAACCTATCCTAAGGGTATATTAAGTTTGACACATAGTTTGTAACATAGAGAAATAATCGAGATAGACCCTATAAAGTATATATATTCGTGATCAGCATCAATAGCGAAATCGATTGAGCGATGACCGTCCGTCCGTCCGTCCGTCTGTCCGTATGTCACCGCTTTTTGGGCCTTAAATTTTGAGCTAGGACGATGAAATTTCATATCTGGGCTTCTGAGGAAAAGATACAGTACAAGTGTAAAAATTTTTGAAATCCGCCCACTGCCACGCCCACTTTTTCATAACTTCACTAAATTATATGAAACCGAAAAATTTTGTTAAGACCAAATTTTTAGGCATTCAGACTCCCTACAATCTACTCATACAAAAGTTTGGGCCACGCCCACTTTTTGGGGGCGTTTTCATCATAAAACCGATTTTTGGGCCTTAAATTTTTAACTAGGACGCTGAAATTTCATATCTGGGCTTCTGACGAAAAGATACAGTAGAAGTGTAAATAGTGCCACGCCTACTTTTTTATAACTTCACTAAATTATATGAAACCGAAAAATTTTCTTAAGACAAAATATTTAGGTATTCAGATTCCCTACAATTCACCCATAGAACAGTTTTGGCCACGCCCACTTTTTGTGGGTGTCTTCATCAAAAAACCGATTTTGATAAAATTTTACATGTAACCTCCTCAAACGTCCGAGGTTATAGCCATATTTGAGTACGAAATGCAATTTGGCCACCCCCACTTTATAGAGAGGAGGATAGGGTATCAGACGATCCGTTTCAGACGGATTGTAGCTTTTCTGTATGTTTATACCCTATCCTAAGGGTATATTAAGTTTGACACATAGTTTGTAACATAGAGAAATAATCGAGATAGACCCTATAAAGCATATATATTCGTGATCAGCATCAATACAAAACCGATTTTTGGGCTTTAAATTTTTATCTAGGACGCTGAAAATTCATATCCGGGCTTCCAAGAAAAAGATACAGTACAAGTGTAAATTTTGTTTACATCCGCAGACTGCCACGCCTACTTATTTATAACTTCACTAAATTATATGAAACCGAAAAATTTTGTTAATACCAAATATTTGGGTATTTAGATTCCCTACAATTCACCCATAGAAGAGTTTTGCCCACACCCACTTTTTGGGGGCGTTATCATCAAAAAACCTATTTTGATAAAATTTTACATGTAACATCCTCAAACGTTCGACATTATAGCTATATTTGAGTACAAAATGCAATTTGGCCACGCCCACTTTATAGAGAGGAGGATAGGGTATCATACGATCCGTTCCAGACGGATTGTAGCTTTTCTGTATGTTTATACCCTATCCTAAGGGTATATTAAGTTTGACACATAGTTTGTAACATAGAGAAATAATCGAGATAGACACTACAAAGTATATATATTCGTAATCAGCATCAATAGCGAAATCGATTGAGCGATGACAGTCCGTCCATCCGTCCGTCCGTATGTCACCGCTTTTTGGGCCTTAAATTTTGAGCTAGGACGATGAAATTTCATATCTGGGCTTCTGAGAAAAAAATACAGTACAAGTGTAAAAATTTTTTAAATCCGCCCACTGCCACGCCCACTTTTTCATAACTTCACTAAATTATGTGAAACCGACAAATTTTGTTAAGACCAAATATTTAGGCATTCAGACTCCCTACAATCTACTCTTACAAAAGTTTGGGCCACGCCCACTTTTTGGGGGCGTTATCATCAAAAAACCTATTTTGATAAAATTTTACATGTAACATCCTTAAACGTTCGACATTATAGCTATATTTGAGAACAAAATGCAATTTGACCACGCCCACTTTATAGAGAGGAGGATAGGGTATCATACGATCCGTTCCAGACGGATTGTAGCTTTTCTGTATGTTTTATTATTGCTTTTTGGTGGATATTTTTATACCCTATCCTAAGGGTATATTAAGTTTGACACATAGTTTGTAACATAGAGAAATAATCGAGATAGACCCTACAAAGTATACATATATATTCGTAATCAGCATCAATAGCGCAATCGATCCTATGTCACCGCTTTTTGGGCCTTAAATTTCGAGCTAGGACGATGAAATTTCATATCTGGGCTTCTGAGGAAAAGATACAGTACAAGTGTAAAAATTTTTGAAATCCGCCCACTGCCACGCCCACTTTTTCATAACTTCACTAAATTATATGAAACCGAAAAATTTTGTTAAGACCAAATATTTAGGCATTCAGATTCCCTACAATCCACCCATACAAAAGTTTTGGCCACGCAAACTTTTTGGGGGCGTTTTCATCACAAAACCGAGTTTTGGGCCTTCAATTATTTACTAGGACGCTGAAATTTCATATCTGGGCTTCCAAGAAAAAGATACAGTACAAGTGTAAAATTTTTTTACATCCGCCCACTGCCACGCCTACTTTTTTATAACTTCACTAAATTATATGAAACCGATAAATTTTGTTAAGACCAAATATTTAGGTATACAGATTCCCTACAATTCACCCATAGAACAGTTTTGGTCACGCCCACTTTTTGGGGGGCGTTATCATCAAAAAACCTATTTTGATAAAATTTTACATGTAACATCCTCAAACGTTCGACATTATAGCTATATTTGAGAACAAAATGCAATTTGGCCACGCCCACTTTATAGAGAGGAGGATAGGGTATCAGACGATCCGTTCCAGATAGATTGTAGCTTTTCTGTATGTTTTTTTTGTCGTTAATACCTTTAGGAGTTTTTTATTTATTTTACTCTTATTTTTGGATTGTTTTTATACCCTGTCCTAAGGGTATATTAAGTTTGACACATAGTTTGTAACATAGAGAAATAATCGAGATAGAAACTACAAAGTATATATATTCGTAATCAGCATCAATAGCGCAATCGATCCTATGTCACCGCTTTTTGGGCCTTAAATATTGAGCTAGGACAATGAAATTTCATACCTGGGCTTCTGAGGAAAAGATACAGTACAAGTGTAAAAATTTTTGAAATCCGCCCACTGCCACGCCCACTTTTTCATAACTTCACTAAATTATATGAAACCGAAAAATTTTGTTAAGACCAAATATTTAGGCATTCAGATTCCCTACAATCCACCCATACAAAAGTTTTGGCCACGCCCACTTTTTGGTGGCGTTTTTTATCTAGGACGCTGAAATTTTATATCTGGGCTTCCAAGAAAAAGATACAGTACAAGTGTAAAATTTTTTACATCCGCCCACTGCCACGCCTACTTTTTTATAAATTCACTAAATTATATGAAAAAGAAACATTTTGTTAAGACCAAATATTTGGATATTTAGATTCCCTACAATTCAGCCATAGAACAGTTTTGGCCACGCCCACTTTTTGGGGGGCGTTATCATCAAAAAACCTATTTTGATAAAATTTTACATGTAACATCCTCAAACGTTCGACATTATAGCTATATTTGAGAACAAAATGCAATTTGGCCACGCCCACTTTATAGAGAGGAGGATAGGGTATCAGACGATCCGTTCCAGATAGATTGTAGCTTTTCTGTATGTTTTTTTTGTCGTTAATACCTTTAGGAGTTTTTTATTTATTTTACTCTTATTTTTGGATTGTTTTTATACCCTATCCTAAGGGTATATTAAGTTTGACACATAGTTTGTAACATAGAGAAATAATCGAGATAGACCCTACAAAGTATATACATATATTCGTAATCAGCATCAATAGCGCAATCGATCCTATGTCACCGCTTTTTGGGCCTTAAATTTTGAGCTAGGACGATGAAATTTCATATCTGGGCTTCTGAGGAAAAGATACAGTACAAGTGTAAAAATTTTTGAATTCCGCCCACTGCCACGAACACTTTTTCATAACTTCACTAAATTATATGAAACCGAAAAATTTTGTTAAGACCAAATATTTAGGCATTCAGATTCCCTACAATCCACCCATACACAATTTTTGGCCACGCCCACTTTTTGGAGGCGTTATCATCAAAAAACCTATTTTGATAAAATTTTACATGTAACGTCCTCAAACGTTCGACATTATAGCTATATTTGAGTACAAAATGCAATTTGGCCACTCCCACTTTATAGAGAGGAGTATAGGGTATCAGACGATCCGTTCCAGACGGATTGTAGCTTTTCTGTATGTTTACTTTTGGTATTGTTTTTTTTTTCAGGAGAGGTGCGTGCGTACATACATACATACATATATCATATCATCGGGAAGAATTATTCAAGTCAGGAGGAAAATACTTATACATATCTACATTGCTGTTTGAGGAAGGTCGTGAGCCAGATTGTGTTTGGTCGGCGGAAAATCGGATTACCTCAGTATCTTCAAGTAGGTGTTCTTGTTTTTCTTTTTATACCCTATCCTAAGTTTGACACATAGTTTGTAACATAGAGAAATAATCGAGATAGACCCTATAAAGTATATATATTCGTGATCAGCATCAATAGCGAAATCGATTGAGCGATGACAGTCCGTCCGTCCGTCCGTCCGTATGTCACCGCTTTTTGGGCCTTAAATTTTGAGCTAGGACGATGAAATTTCATATCTGGGCTTCTGAGAAAAAGATACAGTACAAGTGTAAAAATTTTTGAAATCCGCCCACTGCCACGCCCACTTTTTCATAACTTCACTAAATTATATGAAACCGAAAAATTTTGTTAAGACCAAATATTTAGGCATTCAGATTCCCTACAATCCACCCATACAAAAGTTTTGGCCACGCCCACTTTTTGGTGGCGTTTTTATCACAAAACCGATTTTTGGGCCTTAAATTTTTATCTAGGACGCTGAAATTTCATATCTGGGCTTCCAAGAAAAAGATACAGTACAAGTGTAAAATTTTTTTACATCCGCCCACTGCCACGCCTACTTTTTTATAACTTCACTAAATTATATGAAAAAGAAAAATTTTGTTAAGACCAAATATTTGGGTATTTAGATTCCCTACAATTCAGCCGTAGAACAGTTTTGGCCACGCCCACTTTTTGGGGGCGTTATTATTATTTGAGTACAAAATGCAATTTGGCCATGCCCACTTTATAGAGAGGAGGATAGGGTATCATACGATCCGTTCCAGACGGATTGTAGCTTTTCTGTATGTTTTTTAATTCCTCGGGGAAACTCTGCTTCCTTCTCCTCGTTATGGATTCTGATCACGAATATATATACTTTATAGGGTCTATCTCGATTATTTCTCTATGTTACAAACTATGTGTCAAACTTAATATACCCTTAGGATAGGGTATAAAAAGATAAGTTTTCTTTATATATTACGTTTGCGTAGGATTTTGTATACTTTAAACCCGGTAGAATCTTGTTCCGTACCCCTCCCGAGAAAGCGGGACTCGCGACCCATTAGTTTATTTTATTTAATCGTTCAGGACCGCGCGATAACGGGCCACCCCCCCAACGGCGATTTTTCTTTTTTTATACCCTATCCTAAGGGTATATTAAGTTTGACACATAGTTTGTAACATAGAGAAATAATCGAGATAGGCCCTATAAAGTATATATATTGGTGATCAGCATCAATAGCGAAATCGATTGAGCGATGACCGTCCGTCCGTATGTCACCGCTTTTTGGGCCTTACGTTTTGAGCTAGGACGATGAAATTTCATATCTGGGCTTCTGAGAAAAAGATACAGTACAAGTGTAAAAATTTTTTAAATCCGAACACTGCCACGCCCACTTTTCCATAACTTCACTAAATTATATGATAAAGAAAAATTTTGTTAAGACCAAATATTTGGGTATTTAGATTCCCTACAATCCACCCATACAAAAGTTTTGGCCACGCCCACTTTTTGGGGGCTTTTTTATTACAAAACCGATTTTTGGGCCTTAAATTTTTATCTAGGACGCTGAAATTTCATATCTGGGCTTCCAGGAAAAAGATACAGTACAAGTGTAAAATTTTTTTACATCCGCCCACTGCCACGCCTACTTTTTTATAACTTCACTAAATTATATGATAAAGAAAAATTTTGTTAAGACCAAATATTTGGGTATTTAGATTCCCTACAATTCAGCCGTAGAACAGTTTTGGCCACGCCCACTTTTTGGGGGCGTTATCATCAAAAAACCTATTGTGATAAAATTTTACATGTAACATCCTCAAACGTTCGACATTATAGCTATATTTGAGTACAAAATGCAATTTGGCCATGCCCACTTTATAGAGAGGAGGATAGGGTATCATACGATCCGTTCCAGACGGATTGTAGCTTTTCTGTATGTTTTTTTTAAACAGTTGAAATAATCATTGAGAGAAAAAAAAAAAATTACGATAACCGAGAGGGAAAAGTGGGATCCCAGGACATTGAGGACATCGGTAGATGACAACGAGGAGAAGGAAGCAGAGTTTCCCCGAGGAATTAAAAAACATACAGAAAAGCTACAATCCATCTGGAACGGATCGTATGATACCCTATCCTCCTCTCTATAAAGTGGGCGTGGCCAAATTGCATTTTGTACTCAAATATAGCTATAATGTCGAACGTTTGAGGATGTTACATGTAAAATTTCATGAAAATCGGTTTTTTGATGAAAACGCCCCCAAAAAGTGGGCGTGACCAAAACTGTTCTTTGGGTGAATTGTAGGGAATCTGTATACCTAAATATTTGGTCTTAACAAAATTTTTCGGTTTCATATAATTTAGTGAAGTTATAAAAAAGTAGGCGTAGCAGTGGGCGGATGTAAAAAAAATTGACACTTCTACTGTATCTTTTCGTCATAAGCCCAGATATGAAATTTCAGCGTCCTAGTTAATAATTTAAGGCCCAAAACTCGGTTTTGTGATGAAAACGCCCCTTAAAAGTGGGCGTGGCCAAAACTTTTGTATGGGTGGATTGTAGGGAATCTGAATGCCTAAATATTTGGTCTTAACAAAATTTTTCGGTTTCATATAATTTAGTGAAGTTATGAAAAAGTGGGCGTGGCAGTGGGCGGATTTCAAAAATGTTTACACTTGTACTGTATCTTTTTCTCAGAAGCCCAGATATGAAATTTCATCGTCCTAGCTCAAAATTTAAGGCCCAAAAAGCGGTGACATACGGACGGACGGACATACGGACGGACGGACGGACGGTCATCGCTCAATCGATTTCGCTATTGATGCTGATCACGAATATATATACTTTATAGGGTCTATCTCGATTATTTCTCTATGTTACAAACTATGTGTCAAACTTAATATAAACTTAGGATAGGGTATAAAAAGATAAGTTTTCTTTATATATTACGTTTGCGTAGGATTTTGTATACTTTAAACCCGGTAGAATCTTGTTCCGTACCCTTCCCGAGAAAGCGGGACTCGCGACCCATTAGTTTATTATACCCTATCCTAAGGGTATATTAAGTTTGACACATAGTTTGTAACATAGAGAAATAATCGAGATAGACCCTATAAAGTATATATATTCGTGATCAGCATCAATAGCGAAATCGATTGAGCGATGACCGTCCGTCCGTCCGTCCGTCCGTATGTCACCGCTTTTTGGGCCTTAAATTTTGAGCTAGGACGATGAAATTTCATATCTGGGCTTCTGAGTAAAAGATACAGTACAAGTGTAAAAATTTTTGAAATCCGCCCACTGCCACGCCCACTTTTTCATAACTTCACTAAATTATATGAAACCGAAAAATTTTGTTAAGATCAAATATTTAGGCATTCAGATTCCCTACAATCCACCCATACAAAAGTTTTGGCCACGCCCACTTTTTGGGGGCGTTTTCATCACAAAACCGATTTTTGGGGTTTCAATGTTTAACTACGACGCTGAAATTTCATATCTGGGCTTCCAAGAAAAAGATACAGTACAAGTGTAAAATTTTTTTTACATCCGCCCACTGCCACGCCTACTTTTTTATAACTTCACTAAATTATATGAAACCGAAAAATTTTGTTAAGACCAAATATTTGGGTATACAGATTTCCTACAATTCACCCATAGAACAGTTTTGGCCACGCCCACTTTTTGGGGGCGTTATCATCAAAAAACCTATTTTGATAAAATTTTACATGTAACATCCTCAAACGTTCGACATTATAGCTATATTTGAGTACAAAATGCAATTTGGCCACGCCCATTTTATAGAGAGGAGGATAGGGTATCATACGATCCGTTCCAGACGGATTGTAGCTTTTCTGTATGTTTTTATTTAATCGTTCAGGACCGCGCGATAACGGGCCACCCCCCCAACGGCGATTTTTCTTTTTTTATACCCTATCCTAAGGGTATATTAAGTTTGACACATAGTTTGTAACATAGAGAAATAATCGAGATAGGCCCTATAAAGTATATATATTCGTGATCAGCATCAATAGCGAAATCGATTGAGCGATGACCGTCCGTCCGTATGTCACCGCTTTTTGGGCCTTACATTTTGAGCTAGGACGATGAAATTTCATATCTGGGCTTCTGAGAAAAAGATACAGTACAAGTGTAAACATTTTTGAAATCCGCCCACTGCCACGCCCACTTTTTCATAACTTCACTAAATTATATGAAACCGAAAAATTTTGTTAAGACCAAATATTTAGGCATTCAGATTCCCTACAATCCACCCATACAAAAGTTTTGGCCACGCCCACTTTTTGGGGGCGTTTTCATCACAAAACCGAGTTTTGGGCCTTAAATTATTAACTAGGACGCTGAAATTTCATATCTGGGCTTATGACGAAAAGATACAGTAGAAGTGTCAATTTTTTTTTTGCATCCGCCCACTGCCACGCCTACTTTTTTATAACTTCACTAAATTATATGAAACCGACAAATTTTGTTAAGACCAAATATTTGGGTATTTAGATTCCCTACAATTCACCCATAGAACGGGGCGTTATCATCAAAAAACCTATTTTGATAAAATGTTACATGTAACATCCTCAAACGTTCGACATTATAGCTATATTTGAGTACAAAATGCAATTTGGCCACGCCCACTTTATAGAGAGGAGGATAGGGTATCATACGATCCGTTCAAGGCGGATTGTAGCTTTTCTGTATGTTTTGTTTTTCTGTCGGTTCCTTTTTATAACCTATCCTAAGGGTATATTAAGTTTGACACATAGTTTGTAACATAGAGAAATAATAGAGATAGACCCTATAAAGTATATATATTCGTGATCAGCATCAATAGCGAAATCGATTGAGCGATGTCCGTCCGTATGTCACCGCTTTTTGGGCCTTAAATTTTGAGCTAGGACGATGAAATTTCATATCTGGGCTTCTGAGGAAAAGATACAGTACAAGTGTAAAAATTTTTCAAATCCGCCCACTGCCACGCCCACTTTTTCATAACTTCACTAAATTATATGAAACCGAAAAATTTTGTTAAGAGCAAATATTTAGGCATTCAGATTCCCTACATTCCACCCATACAAAAGTTTTGGCCACGCCCACATTTTGGGGGCGTTTTCATCACAAAACCGATTTTTGGGCCTTAAATTTTGAGCTAGGGCGATGAAATTTCATACCTGGGCTTCTGAGAAGAAAATACAGTACAAGCGTAAATTTTTTTTGCATAAGCCCACTGCCACGCCTACTTTTTTATAACTTCACTAAATTATATGAAACCGAAAAATTTTGTTAAGACCAAATATTTGGGTATTTAGATTCCCTACAATTCACCCATAGAACAGTTTTGGCCACGCCCACTTTTTGGAGCGTTATTATCAAAAAACCTATTTTGATAAAATTATACATGTAACATCCTCAAACGTTCGACATTATAGCTATATTTGAGTACAAAATGCAATTTGGTCACGCTCACTTCATAGAGAGGAGGATAGGGTATCATACGATCCGTTCCAGACGGATTGTAGCTTTTCTGTATGTCTTTTCTTTTTTTACTTTCGGATTTTCTTTTACTTTTTGATTTTGTTTTTTATACCCTATCCTAAGGGTATATTAAGTTTGACACATAGTTTGTAACATAGAGAAATAATCGAGATAGACCATATAAAGTATATATATTCGTGATCAGCATCAATAGCGAAACGATTGAGCGATGACCGTCCGTCCGTCCGTCCGTCCGTATGTCACCGCTTTTTGGGCCTTAAATTTTGAGCTAGCACGATGAAATTTCATATCTGGGCTTCTGAGAAAAAGATACAGTACAAGTGTAAACATTTTTGAAATCCGCCCACTGCCACGCCCACTTTTTCATAACTTCACTAAATTATATGAAACCGAAAAATTTTGTTAAGACCAAATATTTAGGCATTTAGATTCCCTACAATCCACCCATACAAAAGTTTTGGCCACGCCCACTTTTTGGGGGCGTTTTCATCACAAAACCGAGTTTTGGGCCTTCAATTATTAACTAGGACGCTGAAATTTCATATCTGGGCTTCCAAGAAAAAGATACAGTACAAGTGTAAAATTTTTTTACATCCGCCCACTGCCACGCCTACTTTATTATAACTTCACTAAATTATATGAAACCGAAAAATTTTGTTAAGACCAAATATTTAGGCATTTAGATTCCCTACAATCCACCCATACAAAAGTTTTGGCCACGCCCACTTTTTTGGGCGTTTTCATCACAAAACCGAGTTTTGGGCCTTCAATTATTAACTAGGACGCTGAAATTTCATATCTGGGCTTCCAAGAAAAAGATACAGTACAAGTGTAAAATTTTTTTACATCCGCCCACTGCCACGCCTACTTTTTTATAACGTTATCGCGTTATCATCAAAAAACCTATTTTGATAAAATTTTACATGTAACATCCTCAAACGTTCGACATTATAGCTATATTTGAGTACAAAATGCAATTTGGCCATGCCCACTTTATAGAGAGGAGGATAGGGTATCATACGGTCCGTTCCAGACGGATTGTAGCTTTTCTGTATGTTTTTTTTAAACAGTTGAAATAATCATTGAGAGAGAAAAAAAAAATTACGATAACCGAGAGGGAAAAGTGGGATCCCAGGACATTGAGGACATCGGTAGATGACAACGAGGAGAAGGAAGCAGAGTTTCCCAGAGGAATTAAAAAAACATACAGAAAAGCTACAATCCGTCTGGAACGGATCGTATGATACCCTATCCTCCTCTCTCTGGGCGTGGCCAAATTGCATTTTTTGTACTCAAATATAGCTATAATGTCGAACGTTTGAGGATGTTACATGTAAAATTTTATGAAAATCGGTTTTTCGATGAAAACGCCCCCAAAAGGTGGGCGTGGCCAAAACTGTTCTATGGGTGAATTGTAGGGAATCTGAATACCCAAATATTTGGTCTTAACAAAATTTTTCGGTTTCATATAATTTAGTGAAGTTATAAAAAAGTAGGCGTGGCAGTGGGCGGATGTAAAAAAAATTTACACTTGCATTGAATATTTTTCTTGGAAGCCCAGATATGAAATTTCAGCGTCCTAGTTAATAATTGAAGGCCCAAAAATCGGTTTTGTGATAAAAACGCCCCCAAAAAGTGGGCGTGGCCAAAACTTTTGTAAGGGTGGATTGTAGGGAATCTGAATGCCTAAATATTTGGTCTTAACAAAATTTTTCGGTTTCATATAATTTAGTGAAGTTATGAAAAAGTGGGCGTGGCAGTGGGCGTGGCAGTGGGCGGATTTCAAAAATTTTTACACTTGTACTGTATCTTTTTCTCAGAAGCCCAGATATGAAATTTCATCGTCCTAGCTCAAAATTTAAGGCCCAAAAAGCTGTGACATACGGACGGACGGACGGACGGACGGACGGACGGTCATCGCTCAATCGATTTCGCTATTGATGCTGATCACGAATATATATACTTTATAGGGTCTATCTCGATTATTTCTCTATGTTACAAACTATGTGTCAAACTTAATATACCCTTAGGATAGGGTATAAAAAGATAAGTTTTCTTTATATATTACGTTTGCGTAGGATTTTGTATACTTTAAACCCGGTAGAATCTTGTTCCGTACCCTTCCCGAGAAAGCGGGACTCGCGACCCATTAGTTTATTTTATTTAATCGTTCAGGACCGCGCGATAACGGGCCAACCCCCACAACGGCGATTTTTCTTTTTTTATACCCTATCCTAAGGGTATATTAAGTTGGACACATAGTTTGTAACATTGAGAAATAATCGAGATAGGCCCTATAAAGTATATATATTGGTGATCAGCATCAATAGCGAAATCGATTGAGCGATGACCGTCCGTCCGTCAGTCCGTATGTCACCGCTTTTTGGGCCTTAAATTTTGAGCTAGGACGATGAAATTTCATATCTGGGCTTCTCAGAAAAAGATACAGTACAAGTGTAAACATTTTTGAAGTCCGCCCACTGCCACGCCCACTTTTTTTATAACTTCACTAAATTATATCAAACCGAAAAATTTTGTTAAGACCAAATATTTAGGCATTCAGATTCCCTACAATCCACCCATACAAAAGTTTTGGCCACGCCCACTTTTAAGGGGCGTTTTCATCACAAAACCGAGTTTTGGGCCTTCAATTATTAACTAGGACGCTGAAATTTCATATCTGGGCTTCCAAGAAAAAGATACAATACAAGTGTAAAATTTTTTTACATCCGCCCACTGCCACGCCTACTTTTTTATAACTTCACTAAATTATATGAAACCGAAAAATTTTGTTAAGACCAAATATTTGGGTATTTAGATTCCCTACAATTCACCCATAGAACAGTTTTGGCCACGCTTACTTTTTGGGGGCGTTATCATCAAAAAACCTATTTTGATAAAATTTTACATGTAACATCCTCAAACGTTCGACATTATAGCTATATTTGAGCACAAAATGCAATTTGGCCACGCTCACTTTATAGAGAGGAGGATAGGGTATTAGACGATCCGTTCCAGACGGATTGTAGCTTTTCTGTATGTTTTTACATTTTTTTCTTTTTACTTACAGATTTTCTTTTACATACTTTTTGATTTTGCTTTTTATACCCTATCCTAAGGGTATATTAAGTTTGACACATAGTTTGTAACATAGAGAAATAATCGAGATAGACCCTATAAAGTATATATATTCGTGATCAGCATCAATAGCGAAATCGATTGAGCGATGACCGTCCGTCCGTCAGTCCGTATGTCACCGCTTTTTGGGCCTTAAATTTTGAGCTAGGACGATGAAATTTCATATCTGGGCTTCTGAGAAAAAGATACAGTACAAGTGTAAACATTTTTGAAGTCCGCCCACTGCCACGCCCACTTTTTCATAACTTCACTAAATTATATGAAACCGAAAAATTTTGTTAAGACCAAATATTTAGGCATTCAGATTCCCTACAATCCACCCATACAAAAGTTTTGGAAACGCCCACTTTTTGGTGGCGTTTTCATCACAAAACCGATTTTTGGGCCTTAAATTTTTATCTAGGACGCTGAAATTTCATATCTGGGCTTCCAAGAAAAAGATACAGTACAAGTGTAAAATTTTTTACATCCGCCCACTGCCACGCCTACTTTTTTATAACTTCACTAAATTATATGAAACCGAAAAAGTTTGTTAAGACCAAATATTTGGGTATTTAGATTCCCTACAATTCACCCATAGAACAGTTTTGGCCACGCCCACTTTTTGGGGGCGTTATCATAAAAAAACCTATTTTGATAAAATTTTACATGTAACATCCTCAAACGTTCGACATTATAGCTATATATGAGTACAAAATGCAATTTGGTCACGCTCACTTTATAGAGAGGAGGATAGGGTATCATACGATCCGTTCCAGACGGATTGTAGCTTTTCTGTATGTCTTTTCTTTTTTTACTTTCGTATTTTCTTTTACTTTTTGATTTTGTTTTTTATACCCTATCCTAAGGGTATATTAAGTTTGACAATAGTTTGTAACATAGAGAAATAATCGAGATAGACCATATAAAGTATATATATTCGTGATCAGCATCAATAGCGAAACGATTGAGCGATGACCGTCCGTCTGTCCGTCCGTCCGTCCGTATGTCACCGCTTTTTGGGCCTTAAATTTTGAGCTAGGACGATGAAATTTCATATCTGGGCTTCTGAGGAAAAGATACAGTACAAGTGTAAAAATTTTTGAATTCCGCCCACTGCCACGCCCACTTTTTCATAACTTCACTAAATTATATGAAACCGAAAAATTTTGTTAAGACCAAATATTTAGGCATTCAGATTCCCTACAATCCACCCATACACAATTTTTGGCCACGCCCACTTTTTGGTTGCGTTTTCATCATGAAACCGATTTTTGAGCCTAAAATGTTTAACTAGGACGCTGAAATTTCGTATGTGGGCTTCTGACGAAAAGATACAGTAGAAGTGTACATTTTTTTTAAATCCGCCCACTGCCACGCCCACTTTTTTATAACTTCACTAAATTATATGAAACCGAAAAATTTTGTTAAGTCCAAATATTTAGGTATTCAGATTCCCTACAATTCACCCGTAGAAGAGTTTTGGCCACGCCCACTTTTTGGGGGCGTTATCATCAAAAAACCTATTTTGATAAAATTTTACATGTAACGTCCTCAAACGTTCGACATTATAGCTATATTTGAGTACAAAATGCAATTTGGCCACGCTCACTTTATAGAGAGGAGGATAGGGTATCAGACGATCCGTTCCAGACGGATTGTATCTTTTCTGTATGTTTACTTTTGGTATTGTTTTTTTTTCAGGAGAGGTGCGTGCGTACATACATACATACATATATCATATCATCGGGAAGAATTATTCAAGTCAGGAGGAAAATACGTATACATATCTACATTGCTGTTTGAGGAAGGTCGTGAGCCAGATTGTGTTTGGTCGGCGGAAAATCGGATTATCTCAGTATCTTCAAGTAGGTGTTCTTGTTTTTCTTTTTATACCCTATCCTAAGTTTGACACATAGTTTGTAACATAGAGAAATAATCGAGATAGACCCTATAAAGTATATATATTCGTGATCAGCATCAATAGCGAAATCGATTGAGCGATGACAGTCCGTCCGTCCGTCCGTCCGTCCGTATGTCACCGCTTTTTGGGCCTTAAATTTTGAGCTAGGACGATGAAATTTCATATCTGGGCTTCTGAGAAAAAGATACAGTACAGGTGTAAAATTTTTTGAAATCCGCCCACTGCCACGCCCACTTTTTCATAACTTCACTAAATTATATGAAACCGAAAAATTTTGTTAAGACCAAATATTTAGGCATTCAGATTCCCTACAATCCACCCATACAAAAGTTTTGGGGGCGTTTTTATCACAAAACCGATTTTTGGGCCTTAAATTTTGAGCTAGGGCGATGAAATTTCATATCTGGGCTTCTGAGAAGAAAATACAGTACAGGCGTAAATTTTTTTTGCATCCGCCCACTGCCACGCCTACTTTTTTATAACTTCACTAAATTATATGAAACCGAAAAATTTTGTTAAGACCAAATATTTGGGTATTTAGATTCCCTACAATTCACCCATAGAACAGTTTTGGCCACGCCCACTTTTTGGGGGCGTTATTATCAAAAAACCTATTTTGATAAAATTTTGCATGTAACATCCTCAAACGTTCGACATTATAGCTATATTTGAGTACAATATGCAATTTACTCAGCCCACTTTATAGAGAGGAGGATAGGGTATCATACGATCCGTTCCAGACGGATTGTAGCTTTTCTGTATGTTTTCTATTAAACTCGACATCTGTTTAATTTTTTTTGGACCGATCTTAACTTTACATTTAAAACCTAGTTTGTTCATTATTAACTTCAAAAGAAAGTTTACACGTAGTTGATAATTTTTTTTCTTTTCCAATAAATTGGCCGTCGCTCCCAGAGATCGGTTATAACGTGGTAAGACTTGTGTTTCTTTTTTCCTTCTTCCAGTCTCTCCTTAGCATACTCGATATTACCAAAGGTTTCCTGGTCTTCCTAATATTCCAAAAAATTGGCGGCGCCCTTTCTCACTCCCACCCACACGATCGGTATATTTCTTTTCTTGAACGGCCGGTGTGCAGCTTCCAACGAGCTGCAGTTGCATTTGCTCGTCTACACCCATATTGTCTGTGGCCACTGACATTTGCCAGTCAGTAGTGCAAACGATCGCGTTTTTATACCCTATCCTAAGGGTATATTAAGTTTGACACATAGTTTGTAACATAGAGAAATAATCGAGATAGACCCTATAAAGTATATATATTCGTGATCAGCATCAATAGCGAAATCGATTGAGCGATGACCGTCCGTCCGTCCGTCCGTCCGTATGTCACTGCTTTTTGGGTCTTAAATTTTAAGCTAGGACGATGAAATTTCATATCTGGGCTTCTGAGGAAAAGATACATTACAAGTGTAAAAATTTTTGAAATCCGCCCACTGCCACGCCCACTTTTTCATAACTTCAATAAATTATATGAAACCGAAAAATTTTGTTAAGACCAAATATTTAGGCATTCAGATTCCCTACAATCCACCCATACAAAATTTTTGGCCACGTCCACTTTTTGGGGGCGTTTTCATCATAAAATCGATTTTTGAGCCTAAAATGTTTAACTAGGACGCTGAAATTTCATATCTGGGCTTCTGACGAAAAGATACAGTAGAAGTGTACATTTTTTTTAGATCCGCCCACTGCCACGCCTACTTTTTTATACCCTATCCTAAGGGTATATTAAGTTTGACACATAGTTTGTAACATAGAGAAATAATCGAGATAGACCCTATAAAGTATATATATTCGTGATCAGCATCAATAGCGAAATCGATTGAGCGATGACCGTCCGTCCGTCCGTCCGTCCGTCCGTCCGTCCGTCCGTATGTCACCGCTTTTTGGGCCTTAAATTTTGAGCTAGGACGATGAAATTTCATATCTGGGCTTCTGAGAAAAAGATACAGTACAAGTGTAAAAATTTTTGAAATCCGCCCACTGCCACGCCCGCTTTTTCATAACTTCACTAAATTATATGAAACCGAAAAATTTTGTTAAGACCAAATATTTAGGCATTTAGATTCCCTACAATCCACCTATACAAAAGTTTTGGCCACGCCCACTTTTTGGGGACGTTTTCATCACAAAACCGAGTTTTGGGCCTTCAATTATTAACTAGGACGCTGAAATTTCATATCTGGGCTTCCAAGAAAAAGATACAGTACAAGTGTAAATTTTTTTTACATCCGCCCACTGCCACGCCTACTTTTTTATAACTTCACTAAATTATATGAAACCGAAAAATTTTGTTAAGACCAAATATTTAGGTATACAGATTCCCTACAATTCACCCATAGAACAGTTTTGGTCACGCCCACTTTTTGGGGGCGTTTTCATCAAAAAACCGATTTTGATAAAATTTTACATGTCACATCCTCAAACCTTCGAGGTTATAGCCATATTTGAGTACAAAATGCAATTTGGTCACGCGCACTTTATAGAGAGGAGGATAGGGTATCATACGATCCGTTCCAGACGGATTGTAGCTTTTCTGTATGTTTATAACTTCACTAAATTATATGAAACCGAAAAAGGAGTAGGATAGGGTATCAGACGATCCGTTCCAGACGGATTGTAGCTTTTCTGTATGTTTATACCCTATCCTAAGGGTATATTAAGTTTGACACATAGTTTGTAACATAGAGAAATAATCGAGATAGACCCTATAAAGTATATATATTCGTGATCAGCATCAATAGCGAAATCGATTGAGCGATGACCGTCCGTCCGTCCGTATGTCACCGCTTTTTGGGCCTTAAATTTTGAGCTAGGACGATGAAATTTCATATCTGGGCTTCTGAGGAAAAGATACAGTACAGGTGTAAAAATTTTTTAAATCCGCCCACTGCCACGCCCACTTTTTCATAACTTCACTAAATTATATGAAACCGAAAAATTTTGTTAAGACCAAATATTTAGGCATTCAGATTCCCTACAATCCACCCATACAAAAGTTTTGGCCACGCCCACTTTTTGGGGGCGTTTTCATCACAAAACCGATTTCTGGGCCTTAAATTTTTATCTAGAACGCTGAAATTTCATATCCGGGCTTCCAAGAAAAAGATACAGTACAAGTGTAAATTTTGTTTACATCCGCCCACTGCCACTACTTTTTTATAACTTCACTAAATTATATGAAACCGAAAAATTTTGTTAAGTCTAAATATTTAGGTATTCAGATTTAATACAATTCACCCATAGAACAGTTTTGGCCACGCCCACTTTTAGGGGGCGTTTTCATCAAAAAACCGATTTTCATGAAATTTCACATGTAACATCCTCAAACGTTCGACATTATAGCTATATTTGAGTACAAAATGCAATTTGGCCACGCCCACTTTATAGAGAGGAGGATAGGGTATCATACGATCCGTTCCAGACGGATTGTAGCTTTTCTGTATGTTTATACCCTATCCTAAGGGTATATTAAGTTTGACACATAGTTTGTAACATAGAGAAATAATCGAAATAGACCCTATAAAGTATATATATTCGTGATCAGCATCAATAGCGAAATCGATTGAGCGATGACCGTCCGTCCTTCCGTCCGTATGTCACCGCTTTTTGGGCCTTAAATTTTGAGCTAGGACGCTGAAATTTCATATCTGGGCTTCTGACGAAAAGATACAGTAGAAGTATAAGTTTTTTTTAAATCCGTCCACTGCCACGCCTACTTTTTTATAACTTCACTCAATTATATGAAACCGAAAAATTTTGTTAAGACCAAATATTTAGGTATTCAGATTCCCTACAATTCACCCATAGAACAGTTTTGGTCACGCCCACTTTTTGGGGGCGTTTTCATCAAAAAACCGATTTTGATAAAATTTTACATGTCACATCCTCAAACGTTCGAGGTTATAGCCATATTTGAGTACAAAATGCAATTTGGTCACGAGCACTTTATAGAGAGGAGGATAGGGTATCATACGATCCGTTCCAGACGGATTGTAGCTTTTCTGTATGTTTATAACTTCACTAAATTATATGAAACCGAAAAAGGAGTAGGATAGGGTATCAGACGATCCGTTCCAGACGGATTGTAGCTTTTCTGTATGTTTATACCCTATCCTAAGGGTATATTAAGTTTGACACATAGTTTGTAACATAGAGAAATAATCGAGATAGACCCTATAAAGTATATATATTCGTGATCAGCATCAATAGCGAAATCGATTGAGCGATGACCGTCCGTCCGTCCGTATGTCACCGCTTTTTGGGCCTTAAATTTTGAGCTAGGACGATGAAATTTCATATCTGGGCTTCTGAGAAAAAGATACAGTACAGGTGTAAAAATTTTTGAAATCCGCCCACTGCCACGCCCACTTTTTCATAACTTCACTAAATTATATGAAACCGAAAAATTTTGTTAAGACCAAATATTTAGGCATTTAGATTCCCTACAATCCACCCATACAAAAGTTTTGGCCACGCCCACTTTTTGGGGACGTTTTCATCACAAAACCGAGTTTTGGGCCTTCAATTATTAACTAGGACGCTGAAATTTCATATCTGGGCTTCCAAGAAAAAGATACAGTACAAGTGTAAATTTTTTTTACATCCGCCCACTGCCACGCCTACTTTTTTATAACTTCACTAAATTATATGAAACCGAAAAATTTTGTTAAGACCAAATATTTAGGTATACAGATTCCCTACAATTCACCCATAGAACAGTTTTGGTCACGCCCACTTTTTGGGGGCGTTTTCATCAAAAAACCGATTTTGATAAAATTTTACATGTCACATCCTCAAACGTTCGAGGTTATAGCCATATTTGAGTACAAAATGCAATTTGGTCACGCGCACTTTATAGAGAGGAGGATAGGGTATCATACGATCCGTTCCAGACGGATTGTAGCTTTTCTGTATGTTTATAACTTCACTAAATTATATGAAACCGAAAAAGGAGTAGGATAGGGTATCAGACGATCCGTTCCAGACGGATTGTAGCTTTTCTGTATGTTTATACCCTATCCTAAGGGTATATTAAGTTTGACACATAGTTTGTAACATAGAGAAATAATCGAGATAGACCCTATAAAGTATATATATTCGTGATCAGCATCAATAGCGAAATCGATTGAGCGATGACCGTCCGTCCGTCCGTATGTCACCGCTTTTTGGGCCTTAAATTTTGAGCTAGGACGATGAAATTTCATATCTGGGCTTCTGAGGAAAAGATACAGTACAGGTGTAAAAATTTTTTAAATCCGCCCACTGCCACGCCCACTTTTTCATAACTTCACTAAATTATATGAAACCGAAAAATTTTGTTAAGACCAAATATTTAGGCATTCAGATTCCCTACAATCCACCCATACAAAAGTTTTGGCCACGCCCACTTTTTGGGGGCGTTTTCATCACAAAACCGATTTCTGGGCCTTAAATTTTTATCTAGAACGCTGAAATTTCATATCCGGGCTTCCAAGAAAAAGATACAGTACAAGTGTAAATTTTGTTTACATCCGCCCACTGCCACTACTTTTTTATAACTTCACTAAATTATATGAAACCGAAAAATTTTGTTAAGTCTAAATATTTAGGTATTCAGATTTAATACAATTCACCCATAGAACAGTTTTGGCCACGCCCACTTTTAGGGGGCGTTTTCATCAAAAAACCGATTTTCATGAAATTTCACATGTAACATCCTCAAACGTTCGACATTATAGCTATATTTGAGTACAAAATGCAATTTGGCCACGCCCACTTTATAGAGAGGAGGATAGGGTATCATACGATCCGTTCCAGACGGATTGTAGCTTTTCTGTATGTTTATACCCTATCCTAAGGGTATATTAAGTTTGACACATAGTTTGTAACATAGAGAAATAATCGAAATAGACCCTATAAAGTATATATATTCGTGATCAGCATCAATAGCGAAATCGATTGAGCGATGACCGTCCGTCCTTCCGTCCGTATGTCACCGCTTTTTGGGCCTTAAATTTTGAGCTAGGACGCTGAAATTTCATATCTGGGCTTCTGACGAAAAGATACAGTAGAAGTATAAGTTTTTTTTAAATCCGTCCACTGCCACGCCTACTTTTTTATAACTTCACTCAATTATATGAAACCGAAAAATTTTGTTAAGACCAAATATTTAGGTATTCAGATTCCCTACAATTCACCCATAGAACAGTTTTGGTCACGCCCACTTTTTGGGGGCGTTTTCATCAAAAAACCGATTTTGATAAAATTTTACATGTCACATCCTCAAACGTTCGAGGTTATAGCCATATTTGAGTACAAAATGCAATTTGGTCACGAGCACTTTATAGAGAGGAGGATAGGGTATCATACGATCCGTTCCAGACGGATTGTAGCTTTTCTGTATGTTTATAACTTCACTAAATTATATGAAACCGAAAAAGGAGTAGGATAGGGTATCAGACGATCCGTTCCAGACGGATTGTAGCTTTTCTGTATGTTTATACCCTATCCTAAGGGTATATTAAGTTTGACACATAGTTTGTAACATAGAGAAATAATCGAGATAGACCCTATAAAGTATATATATTCGTGATCAGCATCAATAGCGAAATCGATTGAGCGATGACCGTCCGTCCGTCCGTATGTCACCGCTTTTTGGGCCTTAAATTTTGAGCTAGGACGATGAAATTTCATATCTGGGCTTCTGAGGAAAAGATACAGTACAGGTGTAAAAATTTTTTAAATCCGCCCACTGCCACGCCCACTTTTTCATAACTTCACTAAATTATATGAAACCGAAAAATTTTGTTAAGACCAAATATTTAGGCATTCAGATTCCCTACAATCCACCCATACAAAAGTTTTGGCCACGCCCACTTTTTGGGGGCGTTTTCATCACAAAACCGATTTCTGGGCCTTAAATTTTTATCTAGAACGCTGAAATTTCATATCCGGGCTTCCAAGAAAAAGATACAGTACAAGTGTAAATTTTGTTTACATCCGCCCACTGCCACTACTTTTTTATAACTTCACTAAATTATATGAAACCGAAAAATTTTGTTAAGTCTAAATATTTAGGTATTCAGATTTAATACAATTCACCCATAGAACAGTTTTGGCCACGCCCACTTTTAGGGGGCGTTTTCATCAAAAAACCGATTTTCATGAAATTTCACATGTAACATCCTCAAACGTTCGACATTATAGCTATATTTGAGTACAAAATGCAATTTGGCCACGCCCACTTTATAGAGAGGAGGATAGGGTATCATACGATCCGTTCCAGACGGATTGTAGCTTTTCTGTATGTTTATACCCTATCCTAAGGGTATATTAAGTTTGACACATAGTTTGTAACATAGAGAAATAATCGAAATAGACCCTATAAAGTATATATATTCGTGATCAGCATCAATAGCGAAATCGATTGAGCGATGACCGTCCGTCCGTCCGTCCGTCCGTCCGTCCGTATGTCACCGCTTTTTGGGCCTTAAATTTTGAGCTAGGACGATGAAATTTCATATCTGGGCTTCTGAGAAAAAGATACAGTACAAGTGTAAACATTTTTGAAATCCGCCCACTGCCACGCCCACTTTTTCATAACTTCACTAAATTATATGAAACCGAAAAATTTTGTTAAGACCAAATATTTAGGCATTCAGATTCCCTACAATCCACCCATACAAAAGTTTTGGCCACGCCCACTTTTTGGGGGCGTTTTCATAACAAAACCGATTTTTGGGCCTTAAATTTTTAACTAGGACGCTGAAATTTCATATCTAGGCTTCTGAGAAAAGGATACAGTACAAGTGTAAAATTTTTTTACATCCGCCCACTGCCACGCCTACTTTTTTAGAACTTCACTAAATTATATGAAACCGAAAAATTTTGTTAAGACCAAATATTTGGGTATTTAGATTCCCTACAATTCACCCATAGAACAGTTTTGGCCACGCCCACTTTTTGGGGGCGTTATCATCAAAAAACCTATTTTGATAAAATTTTACATGTAACATCCTCAAACGTTCGACATTATAGCTATATTTGAGTACAAAATGCAATTTGGCCACGCCCACTTTATAAAGAGGAGGATAGGGTATCAGAAGATCCGTTCCAGACGGATTGTAGCTTTTCTGTATGTTTTATATTAATTTTAATTTTAAATGTGAGCTTAATTAAAATAAGAAATTTAAAAATAGTACTCGTAAGTTAAGTTAATTATTTAAAATTAAGATTAATTAAAAAAAAAAAATTAATTTTAATTCAAAATATGTAAGAACAACTTTTGTAGCAAGACTATGACAAAAAAAAATTCTTTTAGCTTTAATTTTCTAGTTTTAGGGTTGGCAATAGTCTTCAGTGGTTGAGGAAGTTCATTGAGTATCGTAGGTACGCTGTACTTCAATTCTTTCTTGCCATAAATATTGGAAAACCTTGGTGTTTGAAACATCCCTCTTGTACCCCTTCTTGTGTTGAAGCGATGATTATTGACCTCTGGAACCTGTTGTCATTAGAGTACTCGAACGTTGTAGTCATCTTGAATAGTTCACGAATGCCAAGTACTTTGAACGTCCTTTCACCAGGTACATTTCGTTGAGTTTCTTCGTTCACTTTTCTATCTATGGTATTTTAGAGTTTTTGCAACTTATTTAGATGGGTATTGGATGCGTTACTCCAAGCAAGTATACCGTACCTCTACTTAGATTCAACTAGGGCGTAGTATACCTGTCTTAGAAC
Source organism: Xylota sylvarum (assembly GCA_905220385.1). NCBI lineage: Eukaryota > Metazoa > Arthropoda > Insecta > Diptera > Syrphidae > Xylota > Xylota sylvarum. The sequence goes on along the minus strand of CAJMZQ010000057.1, from coordinate 5,952,711 downwards.
CTGCGATGTTGAACAATTCTTGAGGTATATGATTCCGAAAAGCCTTTTCTTAAGATCTGATCGTAATTTATCTATATGTTTGTCCCAAATAAAGCGGCTGTCTATAGTAACGTCCAGGTATTTATATCTGTTAACAATTTCGATCGGTTCATCTGGAAGTGCTCCTGTACATATGTTGTTTCTTAGTTGCATAGTTTGTTGGGTTGCTTTGTGGTGTGGTCTTCGTATGTGCATCATTTTAGTTTTTGATGTATGAATTATGAGACCGTTGTCATGGCACTGCTTTGCTGAATTCTTCTTGCATGATATTTGTCGCTTCATCGAGACATCTGTGACAGACAACTATGGCTGTGTCGTCAGCGTAGCCATACGGTGTACTTTTTTCGAACACACGCAGTAGTTCGTTTATGTATAATACGAAAAGAATTGGTCCGAGCTTTAAACCTTGTGGAACTCCATGCTTAATTGGCGTATCATTGCAATATGCATTTTTATTTTCCCACGAAAATACCTGTTCGCCAAGGAGTCCTCAAGCCAGTTCGATAAAGTCCCTCGAATTCCCAGTCTGTTTAGCGCTTCTATCATTTTTTTGTGGTTTAGCGTATCAAAAGCCTTGCTAAAATCCATGAAAAGTATTAATGCGTGGTGATTTCTATTTAGGCTTTCGTTAACTGTATTAGTAAATTCCGATAGAAGTTTACCCATGCTCTTGTTCTTTTGAAACCCATATTGCTTTTCATGAATGATTTTGTACTTATCAATGAAGCTCCAAACATTTATCGATTGCTGGTAGAATTGATATTGGCCTATAATTGCCTATTTGCCCTTTTGCTCCACTTTTATGAATGGGTCGTATCACAGCTGTCTTCAGTCCTTGTGGAATTTTGGCTTGCGTTAAAGTGAGATTTATAATCTTTGCAATGACGGGTGCAAATACGAGAGCGTGTGTCTTCAAATCAATCGCCCTAATGCCGTCGATTGCATTAGGTGATTTATTTATTTATTCAGCATAGTAACGATATTTCGCACTTCGACCTAACTGCTTTCTTCTACTAAGATGGAATTGGCCACAAAAGTATTCGTGTGCTCCGAAACAGTTACGTTGCAGTCATGGACTATGCGTAGAGTTTGGTCGCAGGAATAGGCTAGATCAGTATCTATATTTTAACAAACATAGAGATGCTGCTCTGGCCAGAGCCAAGGTTGCTTTTGCCCTTACAAAGATACTGTTTTGTAGCAGCCAACTCGATGCAAGGGTGAAGGTCATCTGCTACACGGTCCTTATAAGGCCAATGGAGCAAGCTTAATAGAAAAGATTATGGTGTTTGAGAGGGTTTGTCTCCGGGCTTGCCTTCACTTGTACAGAACACCAGAGTCTGAGTACAAAAAATTCTATTCCAATGAGGTCCTTTATAATAAAGTGAATCTGATCAGAGTGGACAATTTCCTGGTGAAGTTGATTCGAGGTCATATTGAGAGAGCAATGACCTCGACCATAGCCTGATCTTTGGGGCTTACTACCCCAATGATATGTACCACGAGAGGGTGCGCCTTAACGGCTTTGTCCCTCCAGAGCCATTCCTCTATTTTGACAGACAAGGTCTGATTCAGGTCAGAGCGGGGTTACCGCTTATCTTCCACGCCCTGTTGATAGGCGACTCAATTACGATCGAGGTGTAGCACAAAGCGATAAGAAGCGTCTCCGACTCAGTAGGTCGGAGTTGGGGCGCGATGTTCAAGACCTAAAAAGAGAGCACCGACAGACAGAAATTCTGATGACTTAAAGAACGAGATGGAACTCCCTCGTCGATCCCTCTCAATCCTGGCTAGCCCTTGTAGGGCATGCTGGCCATTTTATTTATATATTTAGCCTGGCCGGATTACATAGTTCTAAGTGCATGTTTAACTGTTGTCTTCTGTTGTTGTCCTTAGCTGTAAGCTATTTTTTAACAAAAGCATAAAAAAATAAAAAAAACATACAGAAAAGCTACAATCCGTCTGGAACGGATCGTATGATACCCTATCCTCCTCTCTATAAAGTGCGCGTGACCAAATTGCATTTTGTACTCAAATATGGCTATAACCTCGAACGTTTGAGGATGTGACATGTAAAATTTTATCAAAATCGGTTTTTTGATGAAAACGCCCCCAAAAAGTGGGCGTGACCAAAACTGTTCTATGGGTGAATTGTAGGGAATCTGTATACCTAAATATTTGGTCTTAACAAAATTTTTCGGTTTCATATAATTTAGTGAAGTTATAAAAAAGTAGGCGTGGCAGTGGGCGGATGTAAAAAAAATTTACACTTGTACTGTATCTTTTTCTTGGAAGCCCAGATATGAAATTTCAGCGTCCTAGTTAATAATTGAAGGCCCAAAACTCGGTTTTGTGATGAAAACGCCCCCAAAAAGTGGGCGTGGCCAAAACTTTTGTATGGGTGGATTGTAGGAAATCTAAATGCCTAAATATTTGGTCTTACCAAAATTTTTCGGTTTCATATAATTTAGTGAAGTTATGAAAAAGTGGGCGTGGCAGTGGGCGGATTTCAAAAATTTTTACACTTGTACTGTATCTTTTTCTCAGAAGCCCAGATATGAAATTTCATCGTCCTAGCTCAAAATTTAAGGCCCAAAAAGCGGTGACATACGGACGGACGGACGGACGGACGGACGGACGGACGGACGGACGGACGGACGGACGGTCATCGCTCAATCGATTTCGCTATTGATGCTGATCACGAATATATATACTTTATAGGGTCTATCTCGATTATTTCTCTATGTTACAAACTATGTGTCAAACTTAATATACCCTTAGGATAGGGTATAAACATACAGAAAAGCTACAATCCGTCTGGAACGGATCGTATGATACCCTATCCTCCTCTCTATAAAGTGGGCATGGCCAAATTGCATTTTGTACTCAAATATAGCTATAATGTCGAACGTTTGAGGATGTTACATGTAAAATTTTATCAAAATAGGTTTTTTGATGATAACGCCCCCAAAAAGTGGGCGTGGCCAAATCTGTTCTACGGCTGAATTGTAGGGAATCTAAATACCCAAATATTTGGTCTTAACAAAATTTTTCGGTTTCATATAATTTAGTGAAGTTATAAAAAAGTAGGCGTGGCAGTGGGCGGATGTAAAAAAATTTTACACTTGTACTGTATCTTTTTCTTGGAAGCCCAGATATGAAATTTCAGCGTCCTAGATAAAAATTTAAGGCCCAAAAATCGGTTTTGTGATAAAAACGCCCCCAAAAAGTGGGCGTGGCCAAAACTTTTGTATGGGTGGATTGTAGGGAATCTGAATGCCTAAATATTTGGTCTTAACAAAATTTTTCGGTTTCATATCATTTAGTGAAGTTATGAAAAAGTGGGCGTGGCAGTGGGCGGATTTCAAAAATTTTTACACTTGTACTGTATCTTTTTCTCAGAAGCCCAGATATGATATTTCCTCGTCCTAGCTCAATATTTAAGGCCCAAAAAGCGGTGACATACGGACGGACGGACGGTCATCGCTCAATCGATTTCGCTATTGATGCTGATCACGAATATATATACATACTTTATAGGGTCTATCTCGATTATTTCTCTATGTTACAAACTATGTGTCAAACTTAATATACCCTTAGGATAGGGTATAAAAATAGAAAAAGAAAGCTTAAAAGTAGAAAGTGATGAAGATTCACAGGAATCTGAATGATCGCAAATAAGCTTGCGGGAAAGCTCTACGTCTCCATTTGATTTTGAAAGCGAGGCCACGCCCACTTTTTGGGGGCGTTTTCATCACAAAACCGAGTTTTGGGCCTTAAATTTTTAACTAGGACGATGAAATTTCATACCTGGGCTTCTAAGAAGAAAATACAGTACAAGTGTACATTTTTTTTTCATCCGCCCACTGCCACGCCTACTTTTTTATAACTTCACTAAATTATATGAAACCGAAAAATTTAGTTAAGTCCAAATATTTGGGTATTTAGATTCCCTACAATTCACCCATAGAATAGTTTTGGCTACGCCCACTTTTTGGGGGCGTTTTCATCAAAAAACCGATTTAGATAAAATTTTACATGTAACATCCTCAAATGTTCGACATTATAGCTATATTTGAGTACAAAATGCAATTTGGCCACGCCCACTTTATAGAGAGGAGGATAGGGTATCATACGATCCGTTCCAGACGGATTGTAGCTTTTCTGTATGTTTTGTATTTAATTAAGTTCCATCAAACTACGTTTAATTTTTTTAGCACCAGCTTTTCGTTCCTGCTCCACTTTTTATACCCTATCCTAAGGGTATATTAAGTTTGACACATAGTTTGTAACATAGAGAAATAATTGAGATAGACCCTATAAAGTATATATATTCGTGATCAGCATCAATAGCGAAATCAATTGAGCGATGACCGTCCGTCCGTCCGTCCGTCCGTCCGTATGTCACCGCTTTTTGGGCCTTAAATTTTGAGCTAGAACGATGAAATTTCATACCTGGGCTTCTGAGAAAAAGATACAGTACAAGTGTAAAAATTTTTTAAATCCGCCCACTGCCACGCCCACTTTTTCATAACTTCACTAAATTATATGAAACCGAAAAATTTTGTTAAGACCAAATATTTAGGCATTCAGATTCCCCACAATCCTCCTATACAAAAGTTTTGGCCACGCTCACTTTTTGGGGCGTTTTCATCACAAAACCGAGTTTTGGGCCTTAAATTATTAACTAGGACGCTGAAATTTCATATCTGGGCTTCCAAGAAAAAGATACAGTACAAGTGTAAATTTTTTTTACATCCGCCCACTGCCACGCCTACTTTTTTATAACTTCACTAAATTATATGAAACCGAAAAATTTTGTTAAGACCAAAGATTTAGGTATACAGATTCCCTACAATTCACCCATAGAACAGTTTTGGTCACGCCCACTTTCTGGGGGCGTTTTCATCAAAAAACCGATTTTGATAAAATTTTACATGTAACATCCTCAAACGTTCGACATTATAGCTATATTTGAGTACAAAATGCAATTTGGCCACGCCCACTTAATAGAATGGGGGATAGGGTATCATACGATCCGTTCCAGACGGATTGTAGCTTTTCTGTATGTTTTGTATTTAATTAAGTTCCATCAAACTACGTTTTATTTTTTTAGCTCCAGCTTTTCGTTCCTGCTCCACTTTTTATACCCTATCCTAAGGGTATATTAAGTTTGACACATAGTTTGTAACATAGAGAAATAATCGAGATAGACCCTATAAAGTATATATATTCGTGATCAGCATCAATAGCGAAATCGATTGAGCGATGACCGTCCGTCCGTCCGTCCGTCCGTCTGTATGTCACCGCTTTTTGGGCCTTAAATTTTGAGCTAAGACGATGAAATTTCATATCTGGGCTTCTGAGGAAAAGATACAGTACAAGTGTAAAAATTTTTGAAATCCGCCCACTGCCACGCCCACTTTTTCATAACTTCACTAAATTATATGAAACCGAAAATTTTTGATAAGACCAAATATTTAGGCATTCAGATTCCCTACAATTCACCCATAGAAGAGTTTTGGCCACGCCCACTTTTTGGGGGCGTTTTCATCAAAAAACCGATTTTGATAAAATTTTACATGTAACATCCTCAAACGTTCGAGGTTATAGCCATATTTGAGTACAAAATGCAATTTGGCCACGCCCACTTTATAGAGAGGAGGATAGGGTATCATACGATCCATTCCAGAAGGATTGTAGCTTTTCTGTATGTTTTTCAGGTGTATCTGTGTTTATACGAGATTTACCTGGTTTTCTTCCTTTATTAGTTTTTCTGTTTCTTACAACTCTAGGATATGGTCTTATGGCTTCTGGTGTAAGGGGAACATTAGTAGCCGGTTCAGGTTGAGTCTTAGCTTTTGAAGTGGAAGGTTTGCAAGTGGTCGGTTCAGGTTGCATTTCTGCTGTAGAAGTGGATGTTTCGCAAGCTTCGGTTTCTTGACGATTCTTAAGCAAGGAAGTAGGTGAGATCTCACTATTATCATTGGAAGACAGAGGCAGATTCCTTTCATTGATGTCAATCGATGGATCACAAATAGAAGGTAGCGGTTATAGTGCAACAGGACTTGTCTCCGGGTTTGGTGGAATATTTTCAGAAATATTAGAAGCATATACTTGACGTATGTATAGAGCAAAATGGTGCCGTGAAATAACGCCGAGTGAAATAAGGCCGAATATTGCTTGTGAAATAAGACGGAAACAAATGTTTCCACTTTGATAAAGCGACATTAGACCAATTTGGCTTGATGTCACTTATATGCATAAACAGTGCAATACGTATGGGGGGGCATGCGACCCCCCCTGCAACCCCCCTGCTTGGGGTCACTGTTGGATTTGGGATATAATATCAAATCAAAATGTTTAAGGTAAAAATTACAGGTCATCGATTTTATAGCCTTGACATAAGACATTTGGACGTCGGACAGCAATAAGTGTTTTAGTAGCATAACAGCTCACTACATAGAAGGAGCAAGTATAAAATCGTATGTTGAAAATCATACTGCTGAAAATATAGCTAATGTTATGGCAAATTAGTGCTAAAACAAAGCAGTCAATGAAATTTTGAGCAAGCGCAATCATTTCTGTGTGGCTCATACGTTGAATCTTGCCGTTAAAGACTGCATTGAAAAACCAAATTTAGAGGATTATCCCGTTTATGAACGCCACATCTTTTAAACAAATGTAGAGGCATAGTATCACATTTTAAACATAGTGCCAAATCTTCTTATGCATTGCTCGACATACAGATAAAAATGAAAAAAAAAAACAAACTAAAATTAAAAACTTACAGAAAAGCTACAATCCGTCTGGAACGGATCGTATGATACCCTATCCTCCTCTCTATAAAGTGGGCGTGGCCAAATTGTATTTTGTACTAAAATATAGCTATAATGTCGAACATTTGAGGATGTTACATGTAAAATTTTATCAAAATAGTTTTTTTTATTATAACGCCCCCAAAAAGTGGGCGTGGCCAAAACTGTTCTATGGCTGAATTGTAGGGAATCTAAATACCCAAATGATGGTTGGATGCTGTAGGAATAAGGTAGGCACTGACTGGCGTCAACCTGGCGACGTCCAGTGTTGTAACTGTTACTGCGCATCAATTGTGCTTATTTTACCTCCTAGTGGTAGCCATCGGGTACTGGTTGGTGTCCATCCGGACCCGACTTGCTAAACTTATAAGCGCGAGTGTTGACCAAGAGAAAATTGCAGCACTATAAATACGACAGCGGACGAACTCTCTCGATGGAGTCAACGGTGGCGTTAAAGCTTCAAACGGAAGCACAACACTTTATCTGGGCTACTTCGACATATTCGGAGCTCAGGCCGATAAAGATTTCCAAGAATAAGTCAGGTTTTTGGAAAAGAGATGGTGGCGGATGAGCCCTTATTGGGCCAACGGCAGCGCTCATATCCCCGAAGCGGGATACTGACTTCGGTTTAAAACCGGCCCCTCGTCCTAGCGGTTTCAAAAAATGGAACTGGCCCTCCAGGTTGGGGGTTGTGCCGTCGGGGTAACTTCCTTACCACGTAAAAAAAATTTAGTTATGAGAGAGACACAAGCCTCGGATAATGGACCCCCTCATTTAATACCACGACCCGGAACGTACACGGACTATGATATAAGAGTATGCACCTGGAATGTACGTACACTGTACACTCCTGGTGCTATTCAAAAACTTGAATCTGTCCTCACGCGGTACAAGGCAGATATTACCGCGATCCAGGAGATACGATGGATAGGATCAGGTATGCAAAAACGGAAAAATTGCGACATTTATTACAGCTGCCACAAAAGACTGCACATGTTAGGATGCGGATTCGTCGTGGGAAATCGGCTACGCTCAATGATAATTGACTTTAAGCCGATCAGCGATCGCCTGGCTGTGATCCGCATCAAGGCTACATTTCAAAACATCAGCATAATATGTGCACACGCCCCTACCGACGAAGCTGAAGACTCTATCAAGGAGGAGTTTTATGACCTCCTGGACGGAGCCTACGGAGCCTGTCCGGAGTATGATGTCAAAATCATACTCGGGGACTTCAATGCCAAAATCGGTAAGGAAAACATCTTCGGCGGATTAGTTGGAAAGCACAGCCTCCACGACACGACAACAGACAACGGCTTCCGGCTAATCGATTTTGCAGCAGCTCGTAATACGGTGATAAGTAGCACTAGGTTTCCAAGACTACGAATCCACACAGCAACCTGGCGCTCTCCAGATGGTCGAACCGCCAACCAAATCGACCACGTGCTAATAGATGCGAGGCACGCATCCAACATTCTGAATGTGCAAACGTTCAGAGGGGCAAACGTCGACTCTGACCATTTTCTTGTTGCAGCTAAGTTCAGAGCTCGACTATCCAATGAGAAGAAGCTGCAGACCGCCCAGAAAAAGAAATTCAACGTTGGAAGCCTTAGCACGTCTGGAGTAGCCAGAGCCTACAGGGAGCGCCTGAGTGAGAGACTCTCCGCTGTGCATTCACCATCCACAAACGCCAACAATCTGTGGAACCAGTATCGCGACATCATCAAAGGGGTAGCAGAGACCACCATAGGCTACCAGCCACCACCCAAAAAGAGCCCTTGGTATGATGATGAATGCGTACGCCGGAAAAAGGTGACAGAAAATGCACACTTGCAAGCGCTGCAACGCAAAACAAGGGCAGCGAGAGAAGAGTATCGAACCAGAAGAAGGGAGGAGAAGAAGATACTGCGTAAGAAGAAAAGGGCCCACGCAGCCTCCCAGCTCAAGGATATCGAAGAGTCCCGCGATAGGAACAACATCCGGATGTTTTTCAGGAAAGCCAAGCAACTGGCAGCTGGCTTCAAGCCCGGAACGCAGGCTCTTCGAAACAGTGAAGGAAACCTAGTCACCGAAGCACAGGGAATAGTAGATGTATTTAAGCAGCATTTCCAGCAGCTACTTAATGGGCAGGTAGAAAGAGTGATAGGGCAAGAAGAGAACCCACATCCAGTCAATGAAGAATCCATTCCCCCTCCTAGTTTTGAAGAGGTCGGCTCAGCTATCAAAAAGCTGAAGAACAACAAGGCCGCCGACTCTGATGGTCTACCAGCAGAGCTTTTCAAACATGGTGGTGATGCTTTGGTGGGGTGCATGCACCAAGTCATCAACCAAGTGTGGGTGGATGAAGTCATGCCCGATGACTGGACTATCAGCTCTATATGCCCCATCTTCAAGAAAGGCGATCCTATGTCTTGTAAGAACTACCGAGGCATATCCCTGCTTAATGTCGCATATAAGATCCTATCCAACGTACTGTGTGAACGTCTGAAGCCTTTCTGCAGCACACTAATCGGCACGTACCAGTGTGGCTTCCGGCCCGGCAGATCGACGATCGACCAAATTTTCACACTAAGGCATATCCTGGAAAAGACCAACGAATTTCAAGTCGAGACTCACCATCTCTTCATCGACTTTAAAGCCGCATATGATAGCATTCATCGTCTTGAGCTCTACAAGGCGATGGCCGAATTCGGGATCCCGGCTAAACTGATATAGCTGTGCCGCGTGACGCTGGATAACACGCGGTGCAACGTGCAATTCGGCAACAGTTCCTCTGAACTATTCCAAACATGCACCGGATTTCGGCAAGGGGATGCGCTATCATGTGACTTCTTCAATCTTGTGCTGGAACAGATAGTGCGCAGGGCAGGTGTAAACACGGAAGGCACTATCTTCAACAAATCTGTCCAGTTGCTGGGATACGCAGACGACATCGACATCATCGGTCGCTCCCAGCGCGCCGTGTTAGAGGCTTTTACGGCAATTGAAGAAGAGGCGAAACGTGTTGGCCTTGAAGTGAATGAGGACAAAACCAAATACATGTTGTCAACAAACAAAGAAGCATCTGTCCACCGCCTAGGACAAAACGTCACTGTTGGCAACAGTAACTTCGAAGTGGTTAAGGAGTTTACCTACCTCGGAGTAAATATCAACTCCACGAATGACAACTTAGTGGAGATTCGACGAAGACTTACCCTAGGAAACCGCTGTTACTTCGGTTTGGGGAAACAAATGGGGTCAAAACTCCTAACTCGAAAGACGAAATGTATGCTCTACAAAACTTTGATCCTGCCAGTTCTGCTGTATGGAGCCGAGTGCTGGACGATAAGCAGGAAAGCAGAGCAAATACTGAACACTTTCGAAAGAAAAATTCTTCGTCGGATATTCGGTCCCGTATGCGAGGAGGGCAAATGGAGGAGAAGATATAACCGCGAACTCTATGAGCTGTACCAGGATGTGGATGTAGTCCAAAAAGCCAAAACACGTCGACTACACTGGCTCGGACACATCGAGCGAATGGACAATAATGCTCCAGCAAAGAGGATCTTCGAATCACAGCCCCCAGGTTCGAGAAGACAAGGAAGACCGAACCTCCGTTTTAAGGATCAAGCTATCGCGGATGCCAGAGCGCTTGGTCTAGATAACTGGAAGCAGCGTGCCCGGGATCGAAGAGAGTGGAAGGCTGCTGTATCTCAGGCAGAGACTCTTCACGGGTCGCGAGCCCGTTAAGTAAGTAAGTAAGTAAATACCCAAATATTTGGTCTTAACAAAATTTTTCGGTTTCATATAATTTAGTGAAGTTATAAAAAAGTAGGCGTGGCAGTGGGCGGATGTAAAAAAAATTTACACTTGTACTGTATCTTTTTCTTGGAAGCCCAGATATGAAATTTCAGCGTCCTAGTTAAAAATTTAAGGCCCAAAACTCGGTTTTGTAATGAAAACGCCCCCAAAAAGTGGGCGTGGCCAAAACTTTTGTATGGGTGGATTGTAGGGAATCTGAATGCCTAAATATTTGGTTTTAACAAAATTTTTCGGTTTCATATAATTTAGTGAAGTTATGAAAAAGTGGGCGTGGCAGTGAGCGGATTTCAAAAATTTTTACACTTGTACTGTATCTTTTTCTCAGAAGCCCAGATATGAAATTTCATCGTCCTAGCTCAAAATTTAAGGCCCAAAAAGCGGTGACATACGGACGGACGGACGGACGGACGGACGGTCATCGCTCAATCGATTTCGCTATTGATGCTGATCACGAGTATATATACTTTATAGGGTCTATCTCGATTATTTCTCTATGTTACAAACTATGTGTCAAACTTAATATACCCTTAGGATAGGGTATAAACATACAAAAATGCTACAATCCGTCTGGAACGGATCGTATGATACCCTATCCTCCTCTCTATAAAGTGGGCGTGGCCAAATTGCATTTTGTACTCAAATATAGCTATAATGTCGAACGTTTTAGGATGTTACATGTAAAATTTTATCAAAATAGGTTTTTTGATGATAACGCCCCCAAAAAGTGGGCGTGGCCAAACATTTTGTATGGGTGGATTGTAGGGAATCTGAATGCCTAAATATGTGGTCTTAACTAAATTTTTTGATTTCATATAATTTAGTGAAGTTATGAAAAAGTGGGCGTGGCAGTGGGCGGATTTCAAAAATGTTTACGCTTGTACTGTATCTTTTCCTCAGAAGCCCAGATATGAAATTTCATTGTCCTAGCTCAAAATTTAAGGCCCAAAAAGCGGTGACACACGGACGGACGGTCATCGCTCAATCGATTTCGCTATTGATGCTGATCACGAATATGTATACTTTATAGGATCTATCTCGATTATTTCTCTATGCTACAAACTATGTGTAAAACTTAATATACCCTTAGGATAGGGTATAACAAGATGTTCGGACTCGATGGAACGTTTTACATGCTTGAGCGCTTATTGATAGTAAAAGTGCCTCTTTCCGCTACGTTGCCACTTTTGGAAGCGTCCCCATCGAATCTGAATTTTAACGAATGAATTTTGACACAAGATATAGTGGCGCTTTTGCAACCATTCGAAAAAATAACTGTTATTATGTTAGGAGAGTCATACCCCTCATTATTGTGTATCATTCCACTAGTGGTAGGACTGCAAAAGACAGTAGACAATAAAAATCTAAGTACTGAGTCAGCTAAACTTTTGCAAAGGATTCTCCTAACTGTGATAGAGTAGCGTCTTGGTGTTTATGAATGTAACACAAAGCAGCTAAGGCGACCTTTTTGGTCCTTTTGGACCTTTTTGGCAATTATGTCGCATCAAGACTTCGTTCAAATTATTATAGAACTTTGTAACTGCAGTTTTATTAAAAGCGAATGATTGTGCAGGACTGGTTTTCTGGCTTAAGCAAACTGAGATTTGAATTTCGTTCCCTGTATTTACACATCCACTCTAAGCCAGCCATTTGATCCTCGTCCCATTTCGTTGGATACTTTAAATTCAATGTTTTGGCGTATTCATAAGCAAGTTTCCGAATTTGTACCATCATCAGCCCATAATGCATCTTGCAGCAATTAATAATGTAGTCATTTAAATGCTCCTCTTTTTCCAAGGAGAAGACTTGCAAACTTGTAAATTTGAAATGAAAAGTACGTGGCGGTCTATCTTTATTAACACCATTTTTGAATTTCTTTATTCTGCTTAACAAAGTTGATGCTTTAACGTTATATTTCAACACGGGTTTTCTATAAGACAACCTCCGTGCATTATGAAGCACACATGAAGCAAGACGAAGGGCTGCTGCAATAATAATAAGGAGTAATGTCTATCTCATTTTTGTTATTCTTGTCACTCCTGTACATATACATATATGCTTTACAAAGCCCTTAAAATTGGTTTCCGGAATGAAGGGGGGACCGATAGCAGCTGACTTGCATGTATAGACCCTTTTTGTGTTTCTAGTTATAGTTGAATGAACCTGTCTCCGAGGTGATGAGTACCGGCTTTATGGCGCTCGATGCTTCCCACTCTCCTCTCATTCAATGATAGTCAAACTCTGAAGGTTTATGATTGTATAATGTATTTGTTGTTCAACTAGATAAAAGAATTGATGACCCAGTTTCATTTGATTTGCTGAAAGGTTATGATAAAGTTGAATACATACATATATGACTATAGTATTTAACGTTACGCCTTACGGTATTTAGGAAGAGTGCATAATTGTCCAAAATAATGTATAACTGTCGAGACAAGAAGTTTTAACAGTTACTATGTTGAGGTGGTGAAATAATTCATCTACAGAGGGTTCACTGTTAACTCGAAGGGCCCTTCCAAAATGTTGAATGCGGCAATCGAATTGTCTTCGATGTCAAGAGGATTATCGGTGTATCGGGGTGTAGGAGCAACATTAATCGAAAAATCGACGATCAAGAACGTTGAAAACTCGGAACCACCAAGAATACCGAATGCAGAGTGTCAAGCGAGATAGACGTGTGTATAAGAGCTAGTGCAGATTATTTATTTTTTGAATTATTAGGCGGGTTTAATCGAAACTTTTTTAAGTGGTTTTATTAAACCTTCTCGTTTATCAAACTTTTGGAAACAACGAGTCAATAATATGGATGGTTTTTGTGGTAAATGCGACAAAGGATCTAGTCGCGGTGATTTGCAAATCGTATCGTGTAGCGGGTTGTGTAAAAAAATGTTTCACCGTACTTGCTGTGAAGATCAGCTATCGGAATATGACTTAGGAATTTTAAAAAGCAAGCGAAGTCTTGGATACTACTGTGTGGAGTGCAAAAAAATTTCGAGCAATATGATTATATATTAGAGTGGCGACAATCTAAATATAAAACATACAGAAAAGCTACAATCCGTCTGGAACGGATCGTATGATACCCTATCCTCCTCTCTATAAAGTGGGCTTGGCCAAATTGCATTTTGTACTCAAATATAGCTATAATGTCGAACGTTTGAGGATGTTACTTGTAAAATTTCATGAAAATCGGTTTTTTGATGAAAACGCCCCCAAAAAGTGCGCGCGACCAAAACTGTTCTATGGGTGAATTGTAGAGAATCTGTATACCTAAATATTTGGTCTTAACAAAATTTTTCGGTTTCATATAATTTAGTGAAGTTATAAAAAAGTAGGCGTGGCAGTGGGCGGATGTAAAAAAAATTTACACTTCTACTGTATCTTTTCGTCATAAGCCCAGATATAAAATTTCAGCGTCCCGGTTTTGTGATGAAAACGCCCCCAAAACTTTTGTATGGGTGGATTGTAGGGAATCTGAATGCCTAAATATTTGGTCTTAACAAAATTTTTCGGTTTCATATAATTTAGTGAAGTTATGAAAAAGTGGGCGTGGCAGTGGGCGGATTTAAAAAATTTTTACACTTGTACTGTATCTTTTTCTCAGAAGCCCAGATATGAAATTTCATCGTCCTAGCTCAAAATTTAAGGCCCAAAAAGCGGTGACATACGGACGGACGGACGGACGGTCATCGCTCAATCGATTTCGCTATTGATGCTGATCACGAATATATATACTTTATAGGGTCTATCTCGATTATTTCTCTATGTTACAAACTATGTGTCAAACTTAATATACCCTTAGGATAGGGTATAAAAAGAAATCGATGTACTTAGTTTAAATGTATTGAAGTTGTCAAACCAAATTACAAAATTAAAACAAATAATGCAAAATGAACTGTTGAAGAAGAATGAGAGTGAAAAACATACAGAAACATACAGAAAAGCTACAATCCGTCTGGAACGGATCGTATGATACCCTATCCTCCTCTCTATAAAGTGGGCGTGGCCAAATTGCATATTGTACTCAAATATAGCTATAATGTCGAACGTTTGAGGATGTTACATGTAAAATTTTATCAAAATAGGTTTTTTGATGAAAACGCCCCCAAAAAGTGGGCGTGGCCAAAACTGTTCTATGGGTGAATTGTAGGGAATCTAAATACCCAAATATTTTGTCTTAACAAAATTTTTCGGTTTCATATAATTTAGTGAAGTTATAAAAAAGTAGGCGTGGCAGTGGGCGGATGTAAAAAAATTTTACACTAGTATTGTATCTTTTTCTCGGAAGCCCAGATATGAAATTTCAGCGTCCTAGTTAAAAATTTAAGGCCCAAAAATCGGTTTTGTGATGAAAACGCCCCCAAAAAGTGGGCGTGGCCAAAATTTTTACACTTGCACTGTATCTTTTCCTCAGAAGCCCAGATATGAAATTTCATCGTCCTAGCTCAAAATTTAAGGCCCAAAAAGCGGTGACATACGGACGGACGGACGGACGGTTATCGCTCAATCGATTTCGCTATTGATGCTGATCGCGAATATATATACTTTATAGGGTCTATCTCGATTATTTCTCTATGTTACAAACTATGTGTCAAACTTAATATACCCTTAGGATAGGGTATAAAAATAACAACTTGAATGATGGAGTCCAATCGATTTCAAAAACTGTAAATGAACTTAAACTTGAAATAATTATAAAAACAAATATAGGTGAGAGTGAGTAGGATAAAGTGATTAAGGAAAGTGTCGAATATATTTCAAAATCGGTGAATGAAAATAAAAATGAAATGAAAAGAGTGAATAAGAGTGTTGCAGGAAAGGATGATAAGAGGCAAAAGGAAAAATCATTCTCTGAAGTCCTAAGAAATAGAGAACCGAAAGAGCTTAGAAAAAATTAGATTTAGTTGGGTAAAGTGCCCAATCAGAGAATTTTATGATATTACCAGATGTTTTAATTGCCAAGGGTATAACCATAAGGCAGAAAAATGTAAAAATACAATAGGGTGTACAAAGTGTGGCGATAGCCATAAGTTTAAAGACTGTAAAAGTGAACTTGTTAAGTGTATCAACTGTACAAAAGCAAACGAAATTTTCGGTTTAAAGTATAAAGTTTAAGAAGACTTAAAATCTTAAGAGAATCCATTAGATATAAGCAACCAAAGGGTTGGTCTATCAGATTGGTATGGTATATCTTAACATTGAGGGTCTTCTTAACAATTTTAAGGAGTTTAAAGTGTTAACACTGAAAAAAAAGAATTTATGCTATTGTGTTGTCAGACACTCATGTTACCAAAGACGTTTTAGACAAGGAGATCAAAGCACCGAGCTATACTCTATTCAAATGTAACAGTTTCTCGTCTCATACACGAGAAGTTCTTATACAGTAGAACTCGGATACGAGCTTCTCTGTTAAGTACCTGTTTCGGTTATTTACACTAAACGTGTTAGCCTTTTAATTTTCAGATGAAATACCTACAAATTTGATCGGATAATTGCCCGAAATATAAGAACCTCTTTGGCTTACTCCAAATAAAATAAAAAACATACAGAAAAGCTACAATCCGTCTGGAACGGATCGTATGATACCCTATCCTCCTCTCTATAAAGTGGGCATGGCCAAATTGCATATTGTACTCAAATATAGCTATAATGTCGAACGTTTGAGGATGTTACATGTAAAATTTTATCAAAATAGGTTTTTTGATGATAACGCCCCCAAAAAGTGGGCGTGGCCAAAACTTTTGTATGGGTGGATTGTAGGGAATCTGAATGCCTAAATATTTGGTCTTAACAAAATTTTTCGGTTTCATATAATTTAGTGAAGTTATGAAAAAGTGGGCGTGGCAGTGGGCGGATTTCAAAAATTTTTACAGTTGTACTGTATCTTTTTCTCAGAAGCCCAGATATGAAATTTCATCGTCCTAGCTCAAAATTTAAGGCCCAAAAAGCGGTGACATACGGACGGACGGACGGTCATCGCTCAATCGATTTCGCTATTGATGCTGATCACGAATATATATACTTTATAGGGTCTATCTCGATTATTTCTCTATGTTACAAACTATGTGTCAAACTTAATATACCCTTAGGATAGGGTATAAAAAGAAATCGATGTACTTAGTTTAAATGTATTGAAGTTGTCAAACCAAATTACAAAATTAAAACAAATAATGCAAAATGAACTGTTGAAGAAGAATGAGAGTGAAAAACATACAGAAACATACAGAAAAGCTACAATCCGTCTGGAACGGATCGTATGATACCCTATCCTCCTCTCTATAAAGTGGGCGTGGCCAAATTGCATATTGTACTCAAATATAGCTATAATGTCGAACGTTTGAGGATGTTACATGTAAAATTTTATCAAAATAGGTTTTTTGATGAAAACTGTTCTATGGGTGAATTGTAGGGAATCTAAATACCCAAATATTTTGTCTTAACAAAATTTTTCGGTTTCATATAATTTAGTGAAGTTATAAAAAAGTAGGCGTGGCAGTGGGCGGATGTAAAAAAATTTTACACTAGTATTGTATCTTTTTCTCGGAAGCCCAGATATGAAATTTCAGCGTCCTAGTTAAAAATTTAAGGCCCAAAAATCGGTTTTGTGATGAAAACGCCCCCAAAAAGTGGGCGTGGCCAAAACTTTTGTATGGGTGGATTGTAGGGAATCTGAATGCCTAAATATTTGGTCTTAACAAAATTTTTCGGTTTCATATAATTTAGTGAAGATATGAAAAAGTGGGCGTGGCAGTGGGCGGATTTCAAAATTTTTTACACTTGCACTGTATCTTTTCCTCAGAAGCCCAGATATGAAATTTCATCGTCCTAGCTCAAAATTTAAGGCCCAAAAAGCGGTGACATACGGACGGACGGACGGACGGTTATCGCTCAATCGATTTCGCTATTGATGCTGATCACGAATATATATACTTTATAGGGTCTATCTCGATTATTTCTCTATGTTACAAACTATGTGTCAAACTTAATATACCCTTAGGATAGGGTATAAAAATAACAACTTGAATGATGGAGTCCAATCGATTTCAAAAACTGTAAATGAACTTAAACTTGAAATAATTATAAAAACAAATATAGGTGAGAGTGAGTAGGATAAAGTGATTAAGGAAAGTGTCGAATATATTTCAAAATCGGTGAATGAAAATAAAAATGAAATGAAAAGAGTGAATAAGAGTGTTGCAGGAAAGGATGATAAGAGGCAAAAGGAAAAATCATTCTCTGAAGTCCTAAGAAATAGAGAACCGAAAGAGCTTAGAAAAAATTAGATTTAGTTGGGTAAAGTGCCCAATCAGAGAATTTTATGATATTACCAGATGTTTTAATTGCCAAGGGTATAACCATAAGGCAGAAAAATGTAAAAATACAATAGGGTGTACAAAGTGTGGCGATAGCCATAAGTTTAAAGACTGTAAAAGTGAACTTGTTAAGTGTATCAACTGTACAAAAGCAAACGAAATTTTCGGTTTAAAGTATAAAGTTTAAGAAGACTTAAAATCTTAAGAGAATCCATTAGATATAAGCAACCAAAGGGGTTCAGATTGGTATGGTATATCTTAACATTGAGGGTCTTCTTAACAATTTTAAGGAGTTTAAAGTGTTAACACTGAAAAAAAAGAATTTATGCTATTGTGTTGTCAGACACTCATGTTACCAAAGACGTTTTAGACAAGGAGATCAAAGCACCGAGCTATACTCTATTCAAATGTAACAGTTTCTCGTCTCATACACGAGAAGTTCTTATACAGTAGAACTCGGATACGAGCTTCTCTGTTAAGTACCTGTTTCGGTTATTTACACTAAACGTGTTAGCCTTTTAATTTTCAGATGAAATACCTACAAATTTGATCGGATAATTGCCCGAAATATAAGAACCTCTTTGGCTTACTCCAAATAAAATAAAAAACATACAGAAAAGCTACAATCCGTCTGGAACGGATCGTATGATACCCTATCCTCCTCTCTATAAAGTGGGCATGGCCAAATTGCATATTGTACTCAAATATAGCTATAATGTCGAACGTTTGAGGATGTTACATGTAAAATTTTATCAAAATAGGTTTTTTGATGATAACGCCCCCAAAAAGTGAGCGTGGCCAAAACTTTTGTATGGGTGGATTGTAGGGAATCTGAATGCCTAAATATTTGGTCTTAACAAAATTTTTCGGTTTCATATAATTTAGTGAAGTTATGAAAAAGTGGGCGTGGCAGTGGGCGGATTTCAAAAATTTTTACACTTGTACTGTATCTTTTTCTCAGAAGCCCAGATATGAAATTTCATCGTCCTAGCTCAAAATTTAAGGCCCAAAAAAAGGTGACATACGGACGGACGGACGGACGGACGGACGGACGGTCATCGCTCAATCGATTTCGCTATTGATGCTGATCACGAATGTATATACTTTATAGGGTCTATCTCGATTATTTCTCTATGTTACAAACTATGTGTCAAACTTAATATACCCTTAGGATAGGGTATAATAAAGATCACGATTCTCTGAATATTACTGCAATTATCAAAATGGCTTGCGTACGTGTTGTTCGTCTCGAGGAAAACAGTTTGTGTCGTCTTGCATTTAAAACGTCCGTCTGGTACCTTCCTATCTTTCTTAGTTATTTTTTCTTTAGTGATTTTGGTGCCATCTGGTCGTTGATGCAGTTGTCAAATTTGTTATGTTGTCGCCACACCTCCCACGTTTAACTGCCATCTATCCGCGATAGTAAAACCAAAAACTTCCCATAATTTATCACGGATAAGAACCGTCGTAAAAATCCACACTTTAAAATCCTTTCTCACTTCACTCATTCACATTCACTTTACAAAGACTGCTGGGCATTTAAAATTAACCTGTAACTGAAACCCAAGTATGTAGTTTTGTTTGTTTTTCTTAGTTTTTGTTGTCTATTTCTACAAATATTTTATTATATTATTAAATAAATATCATTTTTAGCTAAAAAGAGAGGCAAAATGGGAAGAACATGCACATCGCTGGAAGAAAGATCGAGGGAAGGATGTAAAGGAATTAGCTACTAAATACAAATGTTACGTGTCTACAGTAAGAAGAATCATCCGGACTGGGAAATGTATTCAGGCGAATTCAAACGGGAATGTAAAACGCAAGCGCTTTCGGAAAAGTGTACACGACAAAGTTGATGAAGCATTGGCCAAATGGTTTACCACCGTAAGACAGCAAAATGCCACAGTAACTGGACCAATTTTAATGGATAAAGCCAAACAGTTTGCCGTAAAATTAAAAGTTGACTTTGAACCAAACAGTGGGTGGCTGTGGCGGTGGCAAAAGCGTCACTATATTGAGTTCAAACATACAGAAAAGCTACAATCCGTCTGGAACGGATCGTATGATACCCTATCCTCGTTTCTATAAAGTGCTCATGCCCAAATTGCATTTGGTACTCAAATATGGCTATAACGTCGAACGTTTGAGGATGTTACATGTGAAATTTCATGAAAATCGGTTTTTTGATGAAAACGCCCCCTAAAACTGGGCGTGGCCAAAACTGTTCAATTGGTGGATTGTAGGAAATCTGAATACCTAAATATTTGGACTTAACAAAATTTTTCGGTTTCATATAATTTAGTGAAGTTATAAAAAAGTAGGCGTGGCAGTGGGCGGATGTAAAAAAAATTTACACTTCTACTGTATCTTTTCGTCAGAAGCCCAGATATGAAATTTTAGCGTCCTAGTTAAAAATTTAAGGCCCAAAAATCGGTTTTATGATGAAAACGCCCCCAAAAAGTGGGCGTGGCCAAAACTTTTGTATGGGTGGATTGTAGGGAATCTGAATGCCTAAATATTTGGTCTTAACAAAATTTTTCGGTTTCATATAATTTAGTGAAGTTATGAAAAAGTGGGCGTGGCAGTGGGCGGATTTCAAAAATTTTTACACTTGTACTGTATCTTTTTCTCAGAAGCCCAGATATGAAATTTCATCGTCCTAGCTCAAAATTTAAGGCCCAAAAAAAGGTGACATACGGACGGACGGACGGACGGACGGACGGTCATCGCTCAATCGATTTCGCTATTGATGCTGATCACGAATATATATACTTTATAGGGTCTATCTCGATTATTTCTCTATGTTACAAACTATGTGTCAAACTTAATATACCCTTAGGATAGGGTATAAAAAGGCGGTGAGACAACGAAGCGATGCGGACGAATCAGCTGCACAGGAGTATACACATGTCTTGCATTCTTTGCTTGAAGATTACGAACCGGACAATGTCTTTAACGCGGATGAGAGTGGTTTATTTTTTAAGGCAATTCCAAATGGGACGTTCGCTTAAAGGGGTGAAGATGTTAGGGGAAGCAAGATGCAAAAATCCCGATTAACTTTACTTTTTCTCTGCAACACAACTGGAAAATACAAAAAGGTGATTGCTATTGGAAAAGCGAAAAGTCCACGCTGCTTTAAAAACAACCAAACGTCCTGT
This sequence comes from Xylota sylvarum, assembly GCA_905220385.1. Lineage (NCBI taxonomy): Eukaryota > Metazoa > Arthropoda > Insecta > Diptera > Syrphidae > Xylota > Xylota sylvarum. The sequence goes on along the minus strand of CAJMZQ010000057.1, from coordinate 5,931,588 downwards.
AATGTATTTAAACAACTGTAAAATCAAACTGATCTTAACTAAAGCTTAAGGAGTTGTCACTTTGACATTTGTTTTGGTTGGCCTCTTGGTTTCCGGCAGCTGAGCAGAAAGGATGTCTTTCCCGCGACAATCAATTTTAAACATGTGAAATCAAATCTTTATTTAATTAATAAATCTTTTGAAACTCTTTGGAATTTTTAAATAATTGAAATATATTATACGTCCGTAACGTATTACTCGAGCAAAAATGCGTGGATGACATCTCAAATATGGAAATCGATTCTGGTTGACTTCGATAAAGAAATGACGAAGAAGAATCGAAAGGTAATCTTGTTTGTAGATAATGCTAGTTGCCACAAAGTTTCTCTTAACTGCGAAAGTGTTAGAATTGAGTTTCTCCCACCAAATACCATGAGCTTAATTCAACCTCTTGACCAGGACATAATACATTGTGTTAAGTCCTATTACCGCCAAACTATCCTTCGAAAACAGGTGCTTTCAATTGAGTAAGGACTATCCACGAAAGATTTTATGAAATCAATAACATTATTAGATGCCATGTATTATATAAAACGATCATGGAGGCTGGTCAAGGAAGAATCCATTAAAAATTGTTTCGCAAAGGTATGTTAGCTAAGTAATGGTCTAGTTATTTATTACAGTTAATTGTATTTATGCTGGCCTGATTCAGGTTTAATGATGGTACGAAAGTGCAAAATAATAATCCCCATCAAGTAGAAGAACTACAAATGGAAGTCCCACCTTTAAGCGCAAATGAATTCCAGAGTTTTGTGTAATGTGACGAAAACCTTGAATGCTATTGTACCCCTACAGATGATGAGATTATATCAGATGTTCTTAATCTTTGTGAAGAAGAAAATTGAGATGTAGAGTTTAATGGAGAGTGCAATGAAATTTCAGATGGTACTAATCCATCATTAAAAGATGCAATATCGGCGGTGGATACCATTAAGCAAATTTGCCAAAAACACAAATGCTTATATGGATCTAATTGAGAATGTAGAAAAACTACTCTATAAAATATCACGGATGAGTTTGGTACAAAGAAAGATAACTGATTATCTTCCGTAAATAACAAAAATATTTTATATACATACATATTTATTACTTTTAAGTTTTGTTCTTGCATTAAAGTTTTATGTTGTGTTGCAAAAAACATTCTTAATTGATTTCTTAAAAGTCGTAATTTAATATTTTTCGGATATCTACCTCCAAGGGGCACTTAAGCGATTTCCCTTAAGAACCTGCCACGGATAAGAAACTGAAATTTAAGAAAATTTTACGAAGGCATTTATCCGAGTTTTACTGTATATGTTAAAGACGAACTAAAATCAGTGACAGTGTCGAGGAAGGACGAAAATATGAATGTGTAGTAGTTGTCTAATTATGTTATAACTAACAATTACACATGTGTAATAACCGGTGTTTATAGGTCACCAAGTTCTTCGGTAAGATTGTTTTGCGAAGACTTTGAAATATTATGCGAAGAATTAAGTGATGTGTGGAAAGATACTATTATAGTGGGTGAGTTTAATATTGATTGGTTTCAAATTAATAGTACGTATAGGAAAAGTGTATCAAAAATATTAAAAAACAATTCATATTGCCAAATTATGCAGACTGCGACAAGAATAACTAAATCGTCTAGCACGTTAATAGATTTCGTGATAACAAATAATAAAAGGATTAGTGATCTCAGTTGTCCCTGACTTGCAAATAAGTGACCATGAAACTAGTGCTGTTGAAATTAACAATGGTAAGGAGACAAAATTAATGACGGAAGCAAATAGAAAAAAGTGTATACAGATGAAGAAATAGTATATATATAGATAGTCAAATGAGTGTAATAAAAGGTGAAATGGATATTGATTTAATGGGAGAGCTATTTCTTAAAGTCTATTGACGAGACAATAATAAATGGTTTAACAAACGGCTCCAGTATTGTGCAAATCGGAAGTCAATGGGCGAGATTATAAATTAATAAGAAATAAGTACAAAAGTGAAATTAAAAGGAATTATTTATAAAACAGAAAGTACAGTGTTCGACCAATCAAAAATCCATGTGGAAGAATTTAAAAAGATATGTTCTAAAGGAAGAAAAATGTAGTGAAAAAAAAAATATTCAATTTAATAACGAAATTCTCGACGGTAATAAATGCATAGCCAACAAATTTAATGACTTCCTTATTGAAAGAAGTCATTAAACTGCCAACGGCAGCGCTCATATCCCCGAAGCGGGGTACTGACTTCGGAATATCCGACTCCTTGTCCTAGGGGTAAAAAAGGAACTGGTCCTCCAGGTTGGGGGTTGTGCGTCGGGGTAACTTCCATACCACGTAAAAAAGCCAATAGTTACGAAGCAACAACGAGCCTCGAATGAGGATGATCCCGCTGTTGACGACCCCAGCAAACGAAATAAGGACAACGATCTTCGGATCTGCACGTGGAATGTTCGGACCCTTAACAGGTCGCGTGCAGCCGAACAACTAGCAGAGGCCAGTCTAGGGCCTACAATCCAGATATCACCGCCATCCAGGAAGTGCAATCGGATGGCCCGGGCAAAAAGAGGATGAAAAACTGTGACGTATACTACGGTGATTGCTATAGGGAACAGAAACAGCGCTTATTTGAATGTGGGTTCGTCATACGCGGCAGTCTTAGGCAAGAAGTCTTGAGCTTTCGACACGTGAGCGAGCGTCTTATGACAATCCGCACCAAGGCTAAATTCGCCAACATAAGCCTTATATGCGCTCACGCTCCCACCGAAGACAAGGACGACGCCACCAAAGAATGTTTCTACGAGCTCCTCGCGAAACCTACGAGCAATGCCCTAAATATGACGTTAAAATCGTTCTAGGCTCCTGGAGTCCTCACATTGCGTGGACGGCCGGATCTTTGACGGTCACGTACTCCACCAGTATCCTCGAATAATTTTATGGTACGATAAACAAAACACCGGGTGATTCCAAGCGGTTGCAAGCTCCGAAAGATATCATCTTTTGCCATATTAAACTTGTGTAATCCGATCACAACGACACGATTTTCGATATCACCCCATTCCATACTTGTAAACGACTAAAACCAAAAATCTTTTTCGCAACAAGGAAGCATAAAAGCAACGGGTTAAATAACGGTTAACATGAAAAGCGTGCAACAAATATTTCATTTAGAATTACTGCAACAACAACTGTATCAATATTTATGACTAGACTAGGTATATAAAGATATAAAGATGAACTTTCTTTTTATAGATAAACTTTATTAAAGATTGTTTTATTTCAACTGATACACTGGTTGAGTTCTTAATTTTATTTGCAATTGTGAACCTAGAATACGAGGGAGATTTCAACGGTGTCATTCGTCGTATGTCGTGCCAAAGACACACTGAAACTAAGTGGTCGTTTTTGAATAGTTGCCTTAGCGGCTGTCGGTTCACTCTCTCTGCTTCGTCTTCTTAAGAGGACCAAGTTTGAGAGAGAACTCGACTTGAGGACGCGGAGCTGTACCTTGTTTACAAGTAGACTTGATTGCCAAGAAAACTTTTAAACAAGTTACTGTTAGTTAAGAAAAAAACTGTCCTATATGTAACAATATACATAAATGACATGAAAGTGCAATAACAAATGTAAAACTTGCATTGTTTGCTGACGATGCGGTGATATACGTATATACGTGGCGGACAAAAATTACTTAGAATGTCAACAAAAAATGCAACATGACCTAGGAAGTGTTTTTCATTGGCTGCAGATGAATAAATTAAAACTGAGTGTGACAAAAACCAAATAACTCATCATAAATAAAAGACGAGGAGAGGAAAGGATGTAAGACTGAAAATTGACGATGAATATATTGAACAAATTGATGAAATCAAGTATTTAGGTATAACAATCGATAATAAATTGACTTTTAGAAATCATGTTGACTACTTATGCAAAAAAATTGCAAAAAGATAGGCTTTTTAAAAAGAATAAGAAATGACATTTCTACACCACTAAGTGCAATTAACATTTATAACGTAATAATTAAACCGCATTTCGAGTATTGTTCCTCAATTTTGTTTTTGTGGACAGATAGTATAGTTCAAAGATTGCAATTGTTACAAAATAAGGCTATGAGATGTATTTTAAAGTACAATAGATATGTGTCAATTAGTTTTATGTAAAATTCGTTAAAATGGTTGTCAGTCAAACAAAGAATCATAATGAATGTTTTATTGTTAATTTATAGAATTAAAAATAAACTAGTGCCTATTTATTTACTAAATTATGTGCAATATGTACGTGACGTGCAACCATATTCATTAAGAACAGCTAATCATCTTAGACTTTATATAAGGAAGATCGCAAAATTCTTTGTTATATAAAGGCTTCAAAATGTTTAATGAACTGCCAATTATTATAAGAAATGAAACAAATCTAACAGCTTTCAAAAAACATATTGTCAATTATATTAAAGACAGTTTTTACGTTTAAAACTCTTATACAAAACAAAAAACAAAACACTATTTGTAAAATTTATTTATGTATATGGCTAAATGGCTTCAACAAAAGCTAAATAAAATTAATCAAACTAAATTTAACTAAGAATTCAATCATCACTTCACTTCACTAATGTAATATACATATATCACATTGATTATTATCACACGGATAAATCCTAAATGTTCGTTGAACACTTTCCATTAAAGCCCGACTTTACCAACGCTCTTTATAAGTACCAAGGGCAATGAAAAACATACATAAAAGCTACAATCCGTCTGGAACGGATCGTATGATACCCTATCCTCCTCTCTCTGGGCGTGGCCAAATTGCATTTTGTACTCAAATATAGCTATAATGTCGAACGTTTGAGGATGTTACATGTAAAATTTTATGAAAATCGGTTTTTCGATGAAAACGCCCCCAAAAAGTGGGCGTGTCCAAAACTGTTCTATGGCTGAATTGTAGGGAATCTGAATACCCAAATATTTGGTCTTAACAAAATTTTTCGGTTTCATATAATTTAGTGAAGTTATAAAAAAGTAGGCGTGGCAGTGGGCGGATGTAAAAAAAATTTACACTTGCATTGAATATTTTTCTTGGAAGCCCAGATATGAAATTTCAGCGTCCTAGTTAAAAATTTAAGGCCCAAAAATCGGTTTTGTGATAAAAACGCCCCCAAAAAGTGGGCGTGGCCAAAACTTTTGTAAGGGTGGATTGTAGGGAATCTGAATGCCTAAATATTTGGTCTTAACAAAATTTTTCGGTTTCATATAATTTGGTGAAGTTATGAAAAAGTGGGCGTGGCAGTGGGCGGATTTCAAAAATTTTTACACTTGTACTGTATCTTTTTCTTGGAAGCCCAGATATGAAATTTCAGCGTCCTAGTTAAAAATTGAAGGCCCAAAAATCGGTTTTGTGATGAAAACGCCCCCAAAAAGTGGGCGTGGCCAAAACTTTTGTATGGGTGGATTGTAGGGAATCTGAATGCCTAAATATTTGGTCTTCACAAAATTTTTCGGTTTCATATAATTTAGTGAAGTTATGAAAAAGTGGGCGTGGCAGTGGGCGGATTTCAAAAATTTTTACACTTGTACTGTATCTTTTTCTTGGAAGCCCAGATATGAAATTTCAGCGTCCTAGTTAAAAATTGAAGGCCCAAAAATCGGTTTTGTGATGAAAACGCCCCCAAAAAGTGGGCGTGGCCAAAACTGTTCTATGGGTGAATTGTAGGGAATCTAAATACCCAAATATTTGGTCTTAACAAAATTTTTCAGTTTCATATAATTTAGTGAAGTTATGAAAAAGTGGGCGTGGCAGTGGGCGGATTTCAAAAATTTTTACACTTGTACTGTATCTTTTTCTTGGAAGCCCAGATATGAAATTTCAGCGTCCTAGTTAAAAATTGAAGGCCCAAAAATCGGTTTTGTGATGAAAACGCCCCCAAAAAGTGGGCGTGGCCAAAACTTTTGTAAGGGTGGATTGTAGGGAATCTGAATGCCTAAATATTTGGTCTTAACAAAATTTTTCGGTTTCATATAATTTGGTGAAGTTATGAAAAAGTGGGCGTGGCAGTGGGCGGATTTCAAAAATTTTTACACTTGTACTGTATCTTTTTCTCAGAAGCCCAGATATGAAATTTCATCGTCCTAGCTCAAAATTTAAGGCCCAAAAAGCGGTGACATACGGACGGACGGACGGTCGGACGGACGGTCATCGCTCAATCGATTTCGCTATTGATGCTGATCACGAATATATATACTTTATAGGGTCTATCTCGATTATTTCTCTATGTTACAAACTATGTGTCAAACTTAATATACCCTTAGGATAGGGTATAAACATACAGAAAAGCTACAATCCGGAACGGATCGTATGATACCCTATCCTCCTCTCTATAAAGTGGGCGTGGCCAAATTGCATTTTGTACTCAAATATAGCTGTAATGTCGAACGTTTGAGGATGTTACATGTAAAATTTTATCAAAATAGGTTTTTTGATGATAACGCCCCCAGAAAGTGGGCATGGCCAAAACTGTTCTATGGGTGAATTGTAGGGAATCTAAATACCCAAATATTTGGTCTTAACAAAATTTTTCAGTTTCATATAATTTAGTGAAGTTATGAAAAAGTGGGCGTGGCAGTGGGCGGATTTCAAAAATTTTTACACTTGTACTGTATCTTTTTCTTGGAAGCCCAGATATGAAATTTCAGCGTCCTAGTTAAAAATTGAAGGCCCAAAAATCGGTTTTGTGATGAAAACGCCCCCAAAAAGTGGGCGTGGCCAAAACTTTTGTATGGGTGGATTGTAGGGAATCTGAATGCCTAAATATTTGGTCTTCACAAAATTTTTCGGTTTCATATAATTTAGTGAAGTTATGAAAAAGTGGGCGTGGCAGTGGGCGGATTTCAAAAATTTTTACACTTGTACTGTATCTTTTTCTTGGAAGCCCAGATATGAAATTTCAGCGTCCTAGTTAAAAATTGAAGGCCCAAAGATCGGTTTTGTGATGAAAACGCCCCCAAAAAGTGGGCGTGGCCAAAACTGTTCTATGGGTGAATTGTAGGGAATCTAAATACCCAAATATTTGGTCTTAACAAAATTTTTCAGTTTCATATAATTTAGTGAAGTTATGAAAAAGTGGGCGTGGCAGTGGGCGGATTTCAAAAATTTTTACACTTGTACTGTATCTTTTTCTTGGAAGCCCAGATATGAAATTTCAGCGTCCTAGTTAAAAATTGAAGGCCCAAAAATCGGTTTTGTGATGAAAACGCCCCCAAAAAGTGGGCGTGGCCAAAACTTTTGTAAGGGTGGATTGTAGGGAATCTGAATGCCTAAATATTTGGTCTTAACAAAATTTTTCGGTTTCATATAATTTGGTGAAGTTATGAAAAAGTGGGCGTGGCAGTGGGCGGATTTCAAAAATTTTTACACTTGTACTGTATCTTTTTCTCAGAAGCCCAGATATGAAATTTCATCGTCCTAGCTCAAAATTTAAGGCCCAAAAAGCGGTTACATACGGACGGACGGACGGTCGGACGGACGGTCATCGCTCAATCGATTTCGCTATTGATGCTGATCACGAATATATATACTTTATAGGGTCTATCTCGATTATTTCTCTATGTTACAAACTATGTGTCAAACTTAATATACCCTTAGGATAGGGTATAAACATACAGAAAAGCTACAATCCGGAACGGATCGTATGATACCCTATCCTCCTCTCTATAAAGTGGGCGTGGCCAAATTGCATTTTGTACTCAAATATAGCTGTAATGTCGAACGTTTGAGGATGTTACATGTAAAATTTTATCAAAATAGGTTTTTTGATGATAACGCCCCCAGAAAGTGGGCATGGCCAAAACTGTTCTATGGGTGAATTGTAGGGAATCTAAATACCCAAATATTTGGTCTTAACAAAATTTTTCAGTTTCATATAATTTAGTGAAGTTATGAAAAAGTGGGCGTGGCAGTGGGCGGATTTCAAAAATTTTTACACTTGTACTGTATCTTTTTCTTGGAAGCCCAGATATGAAATTTCAGCGTCCTAGTTAAAAATTGAAGGCCCAAAAATCGGTTTTGTGATGAAAACGCCCCCAAAAAGTGGGCGTGGCCAAAACTTTTGTATGGGTGGATTGTAGGGAATCTGAATGCCTAAATATTTGGTCTGCACAAAATTTTTCGGTTTCATATAATTTAGTGAAGTTATGAAAAAGTGGGCGTGGCAGTGGGCGGATTTCAAAAATTTTTACACTTGTACTGTATCTTTTTCTTGGAAGCCCAGATATGAAATTTCAGCGTCCTAGTTAAAAATTGAAGGCCCAAAAATCGGTTTTGTGATGAAAACGCCCCCAAAAAGTGGGCGTGGCCAAAACTGTTCTATGGGTGAATTGTAGGGAATCTAAATACCCAAATATTTGGTCTTAACAAAATTTTTCAGTTTCATATAATTTAGTGAAGTTATGAAAAAGTGGGCGTGGCAGTGGGCGGATTTCAAAAATTTTTACACTTGTACTGTATCTTTTTCTTGGAAGCCCAGATATGAAATTTCAGCGTCCTAGTTAAAAATTGAAGGCCCAAAAATCGGTTTTGTGATGAAAACGCCCCCAAAAAGTGGGCGTGGCCAAAACTTTTGTAAGGGTGGATTGTAGGGAATCTGAATGCCTAAATATTTGGTCTTAACAAAATTTTTCGGTTTCATATAATTTGGTGAAGTTATGAAAAAGTGGGCGTGGCAGTGGGCGGATTTCAAAAATTTTTACACTTGTACTGTATCTTTTTCTCAGAAGCCCAGATATGAAATTTCATCGTCCTAGCTCAAAATTTAAGGCCCAAAAAGCGGTGACATACGGACGGACGGACGGTCGGACGGACGGTCATCGCTCAATCGATTTCGCTATTGATGCTGATCACGAATATATATACTTTATAGGGTCTATCTCGATTATTTCTCTATGTTACAAACTATGTGTCAAACTTAATATACCCTTAGGATAGGGTATAAACATACAGAAAAGCTACAATCCGGAACGGATCGTATGATACCCTATCCTCCTCTCTATAAAGTGGGCGTGGCAAAATTGCATTTTGTACTCAAATATAGCTGTAATGTCGAACGTTTGAGGATGTTACATGTAAAATTTTATCAAAATAGGTTTTTTGATGATAACGCCCCCAGAAAGTGGGCATGGCCAAAACTGTTCTATGGGTGAATTGTAGGGAATCTAAATACCCAAATATTTGGTCTTAACAAAATTTTTCAGTTTCATATAATTTAGTGAAGTTATGAAAAAGTTGGCGTGGCAGTGGGCGGATTTCAAAAATTTTTACACTTGTACTGTATCTTTTTCTTGGAAGCCCAGATATGAAATTTCAGCGTCCTAGTTAAAAATTGAAGGCCCAAAAATCGGTTTTGTGATGAAAACGCCCCCAAAAAGTGGGCGTGGCCAAAACTTTTGTATGGGTGGATTGTAGGGAATCTGAATGCCTAAATATTTGGTCTTCACAAAATTTTTCGGTTTCATATAATTTAGTGAAGTTATGAAAAAGTGGGCGTGGCAGTGGGCGGATTTCAAAAATTTTTACACTTGTACTGTATCTTTTTCTTGGAAGCCCAGATATGAAATTTCAGCGTCCTAGTTAAAAATTGAAGGCCCAAAAATCGGTTTTGTGATGAAAACGCCCCCAAAAAGTGGGCGTGGCCAAAACTGTTCTATGGGTGAATTGTAGGGAATCTAAATACCCAAATATTTGGTCTTAACAAAATTTTTCAGTTTCATATAATTTAGTGAAGTTATGAAAAAGTGGGCGTGGCAGTGGGCGGATTTCAAAAATTTTTACACTTGTACTGTATCTTTTTCTTGGAAGCCCAGATATGAAATTTCAGCGTCCTAGTTAAAAATTGAAGGCCCAAAAATCGGTTTTGTGATGAAAACGCCCCCAAAAAGTGGGCGTGGCCAAAACTTTTGTAAGGGTGGATTGTAGGGAATCTGAATGCCTAAATATTTGGTCTTAACAAAATTTTTCGGTTTCATATAATTTGGTGAAGTTATGAAAAAGTGGGCGTGGCAGTGGGCGGATTTCAAAAATTTTTACACTTGTACTGTATCTTTTTCTCAGAAGCCCAGATATGAAATTTCATCGTCCTAGCTCAAAATTTAAGGCCCAAAAAGCGGTGACATACGGACGGACGGACGGTCGGACGGACGGTCATCGCTCAATCGATTTCGCTATTGATGCTGATCACGAATATATATACTTTATAGGGTCTATCTCGATTATTTCTCTATGTTACAAACTATGTGTCAAACTTAATATACCCTTAGGATAGGGTATAAACATACAGAAAAGCTACAATCCGGAACGGATCGTATGATACCCTATCCTCCTCTCTATAAAGTGGGCGTGGCCAAATTGCATTTTGTACTCAAATATAGCTGTAATGTCGAACGTTTGAGGATGTTACATGTAAAATTTTATCAAAATAGGTTTTTTGATGATAACGCCCCCAGAAAGTGGGCATGGCCAAAACTGTTCTATGGGTGAATTGTAGGGAATCTAAATACCCAAATATTTGGTCTTAACAAAATTTTTCAGTTTCATATAATTTAGTGAAGTTATGAAAAAGTGGGCGTGGCAGTGGGCGGATTTCAAAAATTTTTACACTTGTACTGTATCTTTTTCTTGGAAGCCCAGATATGAAATTTCAGCGTCCTAGTTAAAAATTGAAGGCCCAAAAATCGGTTTTGTGATGAAAACGCCCCCAAAAAGTGGGCGTGGCCAAAACTTTTGTATGGGTGGATTGTAGGGAATCTGAATGCCTAAATATTTGGTCTTCACAAAATTTTTCGGTTTCATATAATTTAGTGAAGATATGAAAAAGTGGGCGTGGCAGTGGGCGGATTTCAAAAATTTTTACACTTGTACTGTATCTTTCTCTCAGAAGCCCAGATATGAAATTTCATCGTCCTAGCTCAAAATTTAAGGCCCAAAAAGCGGTGACATACGGACGGACGGACGGACGGTCATCGCTCAATCGATTTCGCTATTGATGCTGATCACGAATATATATACTTTATAGGGTCTATCTCGATTATTTCTCTATGTTACAAACTATGTGTCAAACTTATGATATGAAATTTCATATCTGGGCTTCTGAGAAAAAGATACAGTACAAGTGTAAAAATTTTTGAAATCCGCCCACTGCCACGCCCACTTTTTCATAACTTCACTAAATTATATGAAACCGAAAAATTTTGTTAAGACCAAATATTTAGGCATTCAGATTACCCACAATCCACCCATACAAAAGTTTTGGCCACGCCCACTGTTTGGGGGCGTTTCCATCACAAAACCGAGTTTTGGGCCTTAAATTATTAACTAGGACGCTGAAATTTCATATCTGGGCTTCCAAGAAAAAGATACAGTACAAGTGTAAATTTTTTTTACATCCGCGAACTGCCACGCCTACTTTTTTATAACTTCACTAAATTATATGAAACCGAAAAATTTTGTTTAGACCAAATATTTAGGTATACAGATTCCCTACAATTCACCCGTAGAACAGTTTTGGTCACGCCCACTTTCTGGGGGCGTTTTCATCAAAAAACCGATTTTCATAAAATTTTACATGTAACATCCTCAAACGTTCGACATTATAGCTATATTTGAGCACAAAATGCAATTTGGCCACGCCCACTTTATAGAGAGGAGGATAGGGTATCATACGATCCGTTAAAGACGGATTGTAGCTTTTCTGTATGTTTTTTGTTGTCCTTGTCATTTTTGTTGAACTTTTACGTACATATGTATACGTATATATATTTCCCAATCCTTTAACAAAGACAAATCCAAGTAGAATGTATACAGAGAACAGAACAACTGGGCGGCAAGCACATCAGTCGTGCAATGTGCTGATAGAGAGCTACAAGTAAACATGAAGCCAGACGAAGGGCTGCTGCAACAATAATAGAGAGCAATGTCTATGTCATTTTTGTTGTCCTTGTCATTTTTGTTGAACTTTTACGTACATATGTATACATATATATATTTCCGAATCCTTTAACAAAGCCAAATGCAAGTAGAATGTACACAGAGAACAGAACTGCTGGGCGGCAGGCACATCAGTCGTGTAATATGTTGATAGAGAGTTAAAAGTAAACATGAAGCCAGACGAAGGGCTGCTGCAACAATAATAGAGAGCAATGTCTATGTCATTTTTGTTGTCCTTGTCATTTTTGTTGAACTTTTACGTACATATGTATACATATATATATTTCCCAATCCTTTAACAAAGACAAATCCAAGTAGAATGTACACAGAGAACAGAACAACTGGGCGGCAAGCACATCAGTCGTGTAATATGTTGATAGAGAGTTACAAGTAAACATGAAGCCAGACGAAGGGCTGCTGCAAAAATAATAGAGAGCAATGTCTATGTCATTTTTGTTGTCCTTGTCATTTTTGTTGAACTTTTACGTACATATGTATACATATATATATTTCCCAATCCTTTAACAAAGCCAAATGCAAGTAGAATGTACACAGAGAACAGAACTGCTGGGCGGCAGGCACATCAGTCGTGTAATATGTTGATAGAGAGTTACAAGTAAACATGAAGGCAGACGAAGGGCTGCTGCAACAATAATAGAGAGCAATGTCTATGTCATTTTTGTTGCCTTGTCACTCCTGTACATATGATGAACTTTTAAATACCCATGTAGACATATATATACTTCCCAAGCACATCAGTCGAGTAATATGTTGATACAGAGTTACAAGAAAACATGAAGCCAGACGAAGGGCTGCTGCAACAATAATAGACAGAAATGTCTATGTCATTTTTGTTGTCCTTGTCCTTTTTGTTGAACTTTTACGTACATATGTATACATATATATATTTCCCAATCCTTTAACAAAGACAAATCCAAGTAGAATGTATACAGAGAACAGAACAACTGGGCGGCAAGCACATCAGTCGTGCAATGTGTTGATAGAGAGCTACAAGTAAACATGAAGCCAGACGAAGGGCTGCTGCAACAATAATAGAGAGCAATGTCTATGTCATTTTTGTTGTCCTTGTCCTTTTTGTTGAACTTTTACGTACATATGTATACATATATATATTTCCCAATCCTTTAACAAAGACAAATCCAAGTAGAATGTATACAGAGAACAGAACAACTGGGCGGCAAGCACATCAGTCGTGCAATGTGTTGATAGAGAGCTACAAGTAAACATGAAGCCAGACGAAGGGCTGCTGCAACAATAATAGAGAGAAATGTCTATGTCATTTTTGTTATCCTTGTCATTTTGTGTGCGTATATATATTTCCCAGTCCTTTAACAAATCCAAATGCAAGTAGAATGTACACAGAGAACAGAACTGCTGGGCGGCAGGCACATCAGTCGTGTAATATGTTGATAGAGAGTTACAAGTAAACATGAAGGCAGACGAAGGGCTGCTGCAACAATAATAGAGAGCAATGTCTATGTCATTTTTGTTGTCCTTGTCACTCCTGTACATATGATGAACTTTGACCTACGTATGTATACGTATATATATTTCCCAATCCATTAACTATGACAAATCCAAGTAGAATGTACAAAGAGAACAGAACAATTGGGCGGCAAGCACATCAGTCGTGGAATATGTTGATAGAGAGTTACAAGTAAATATGAAGCCAGACGAAGGTCTGCTGCAACAATAATAGAGAACAATGTCTATGTCATTTTTGTTGTCCTTGTCCTTTTTGTTGAACTTTTACGTACATATGTATACATATATATATTTCCCAATCCTTTAACAAAGACAAATCCAAGTAGAATGTATACAGAGAACAGAACAACTGGGCGGCAAGCACATCAGTCGTGCAATGTGTTGATAGAGAGCTACAAGTAAACATGAAGCCAGACGAAGGGCTGCTGCAACAATAATAGAGAGCAATGTCTATGTCATTTTTGTTGTCCTTGTCCTTTTTGTTGAACTTTTACGTACATATGTATACATATATATATTTCCCAATCCTTTAACAAAGACAAATCCAAGTAGAATGTACACAGAGAACAGAACAACTGGGCGGCAAGCACATCAGTCGTGTAATATGTTGATAGAGAGTTACAAGTAAACATGAAGCCAGACGAAGGGCTGCTGCAAAAATAATAGAGAGCAATGTCTATGTCATTTTTGTTGTCCTTGTCATTTTTGTTGAACTTTTACGTACATATGTATACATATATATATTTCCCAATCCTTTAACAAAGCCAAATGCAAGTAGAATGTACACAGAGAACAGAACTGCTGGGCGGCAGGCACATCAGTCGTGTAATATGTTGATAGAGAGTTACAAGTAAACATGAAGGCAGACGAAGGGCTGCTGCAACAATAATAGAGAGCAATGTCTATGTCATTTTTGTTATCCTTGTCATTTTGTGTGCGTATATATATTTCCCAGTCCTTTAACAAAGCCAAATGCAAGTAGAATGTACACAGAGAACAGAACTGCTGGGCGGCAGGCACATCAGTCATGTAATATGTTGATAGAGAGTTACAAGTAAACATGAAGGCAGACGAAGGGCTGCTGCAACAATAATAGAGAGCAATGTCTATGTAATGTTTGTTGTCCTTGTCCTTTTTGTTGAACTTTTACGTACATATGTATACGTATATATATTTCCCAACCCTTTAACAAAGACAAATCCAAGTAGAATGTACACAGAGAACAGAACAACTGGCCGGCAAGCACGTCAGTTGTGTAATACAAGTTACAAGTAAACATGAAGCCAGACGAAGGGCTGCTGCAACAATAATAGAGAGCAATGTCTATGTCATTTTTGTTGTCCTTGTCCTTTTTGTTGAACTTTTACGTACATATGTATACATATATATATTTCCCAATCCTTTAACAAAGACAAATCCAAGCAGAATGTACACAGAGAACAGAACAACTGGGCGGCAAGCACATCAGTCGTGTAATATGTTGATAGAGAGTTACAAGTAAACATGAAGCCAGACGAAGGGCTGCTGCAAAAATAATAGAGAGCAATGTCTATGTCATTTTTGTTGAACTTTTACGTACATATGTATACATATATATATTTCCCAATCCTTTAACAAAGCCAAATCCAAGTAGAATGTACACAGAGAACAGAAGAACTGGGCGGCAGGCACATCAGTCGTGTAATATGTTGATAGAGAGTTACAAGTAAACATGAAGGCAGACGAAGGGCTGCTGCAACAATAATAGAGAGCAATGTCTATGTCATTTTTGTTGTCCTTGTCACTCCTGTACATATGATGAACTTTGACCTACGTATGTATACGTATATATATTTCCCAATCCTTTAACTATGACAAATCCAAGTAGAATGTACAAAGAGAACAGAACAATTGGGCGGCAAGCACATCAGTCGTGGAATATGTTCATAGAGAGTTACAAGTAAATATGAAGCCAGACGAAGGGCTGCTGCAAAAATAATAGAGAGCAATGTCTATGTCATTTTTGTTGTCCTTGTCATTTTTGTTGAACTTTTACGTACATATGTATACATATAAATATTTCCCAATGCTTTAACTAAGCCAAATGCAAGTAGAATGTACACAGAGAACAGAACTGCTGGGCGGCAGGCACATCAGGCGTGTAATATGTTGATAGAGAGTTACAAGTAAACATGAAGGCAGACGAAGGGCTGCTGCAAAAATAATAGAGAGCAATGTCTATGTCATTTTTGTTGTCCTTGTCATTTTTGTTGAACTTTTACGTACATATGTATACATATATATATTTCCCAATCCTTTAACAAAGACAAATCCAAGTAGAATGTACACAGAGAACAGAACAACTGGGCGGCAAGCACATCAGTCGTGTAATATGTTGATAGAGAGTTACAAGTAAACATGAAGCCAGACGAAGGGCTGCTGCAAAAATAATAGAGAGCAATGTCTATGTCATTTTTGTTGTCCTTGTCATTTTTGTTGAACTTTTACGTACATATGTATACATATAAATATTTCCCAATGCTTTAACAAAGCCAAATGCAAGTAGAATGTACACAGAGAACAGAACTGCTGGGCGGCAGGCACATCAGTCGTGTAATATGTTGATAGAGAGTTACAAGTAAACATGAAGGCAGACGAAGGGCTGCTGCAACAATAATAGAGAGCAATGTCTATGTCATTTTTGTTGCCTTGTCACTCCTGTACATATGATGAACTTTTAAATACCCATGTAGACATATATATACTTCCCAAGCACATCAGTCGAGTAATATGTTGATACAGAGTTACAAGAAAACATGAAGCAAGACGAAGGGCTGGTGCAACAATAATAGAGAGCAATGTCTATGTCATTTTTGTTGTCCTTGTCACTCCTGTAATATGTTGATAGAGAGTTACACGTAAACATGAAGCCAGACGAAGGGCTGCTGCAACAATAATAGACAGAAATGTCTATGTCATTTTTGTTGTCCTTGTCCTTTTTGTTGAACTTTTACGTACATATGTATACATATATATATTTCCCAATCCTTTAACAAAGACAAATCCAAGTAGAATGTATACAGAGAACAGAACAACTGGGCGGCAAGCACATCAGTCGTGCAATGTGTTGATAGAGAGCTACAAGTAAACATGAAGCCAGACGAAGGGCTGCTGCAACAATAATAGAGAGCAATGTCTATGTCATTTTTGTTGTCCTTGTCCTTTTTGTTGAACTTTTACGTACATATGTATACATATATATATTTCATAATCCTTTAACAAAGACAAATCCAAGTAGAATGTACACAGAGAACAGAACAACTGGGCGGCAAGCACATCAGTCGTGTAATATGTTGATAGAGAGTTACAAGTAAACATGAAGCCAGACGAAGGGCTGCTGCAAAAATAATAGAGAGCAATGTCTATGTCATTTTTGTTGTCCTTGTCATTTTTGTTGAACTTTTACGTACATATGTATACATATATATATTTCCCAATCCTTTAACAAAGACAAATCCAAGTAGAATGTATACAGAGAACAGAACAACTGGGCGGCAAGCACATCAGTCGTGCAATGTGTTGATAGAGAGCTACAAGTAAACATGAAGCCAGACGAAGGGCTGCTGCAAAAATAATAGAGAGCAATGTCTATGTCATTTTTGTTGTCCTTGTCATTTTTGTTGAACTTTTACGTACATATGTATACATATATATATTTCCCAATCCTTTAACAAAGACAAATCCAAGTAGAATGTACACAGAGAACAGAACAACTGGCCGGCAAGCACGTCAGTCGTGTAATATGTTGATAGAGAGTTACAAGTAAACATGAAGCCAGACGAAGGGCTGCTGCAAAAATAATAGAGAGCAATGTCTATGTCATTTTTGTTGTCCTTGTCATTTTTGTTGAACTTTTACGTACATATGTATACATATATATATTTCCCAATCCTTTAACAAAGACAAATCCAAGTAGAATGTATACAGAGAACAGAACAACTGGGCGGCAAGCACATCAGTCGTGCAATGTGTTGATAGAGAGCTACAAGTAAACATGAAGCCAGACGAAGGGCTGCTGCAACAATAATAGAGAGAAATGTCTATGTCATTTTTGTTGTCCTTGTCCTTTTTGTTGAACTTTTACGTACATATGTATACATATATATATTTCCCAATCCTTTAACAAAGACAAATCCAAGTAGAATGTATACAGAGAACAGAACAACTGGGCGGCAAGCACATCAGTCGTGCAATGTGTTGATAGAGAGCTACAAGTAAACATGAAGCCAGACGAAGGGCTGCTGCAACAATAATAGAGAGCAATGTCTATGTCATTTTTGTTGTCCTTGTCCTTTTTGTTGAACTTTTACGTACATATGTATACATATATATATTTCCCAATAATTTAACAAAGACAAATCCAAGTAGAATGTACACAGAGAACAGAACAACTGGGCGGCAAGCACATCAGTCGTGCAATGTGTTGATAGAGAGCTACAAGTAAACATGAAGCCAGACGAAGGGCTGCTGCAACAATAATAGAGAGCAATGTCTATGTCATTTTTGTTGTCCTTGTCCTTTTTGTTGAACTTTTACGTACATATGTATACATATATATATTTCCCAATCCTTTAACAAAGACAAATCCAAGTAGAATGTATACAGAGAACAGAACAACTGGGCGGCAAGCACATCAGTCGTGCAATGTGTTGATAGAGAGCTACAAGTAAACATGAAGCCAGACGAAGGGCTGCTGCAACAATAATAGAGAGCAATGTCTATGTCATTTTTGTTGTCCTTGTCCTTTTTGTTGAACTTTTACGTACGTATGTATACATATATATATTTCCCAATCCTTTAACAAAGACAAATCCAAGTAGAATGTATACAGAGAACAGAACAACTGGGCGGCAAGCACATCAGTCGTGCAATGTGTTGATAGAGAGCTACAAGTAAACATGAAGCCAGACGAAGGGCTGCTGCAAAAATAATAGAGAGCAATGTCTATGTCACTTTTGTTGTCCTTGTCATTTTTGTTGAACTTTTACGTACATATGTATACATATATATATTTCCCAATCCTTTAACAAAGCCAAATGCAAGCAGGATGTACACAGAGAACAGAACTGCTGGGCGGCAGTCACATCAGTCGTGTAATATGTTGATAGAGAGTTAAAAGTAAACATGAAGCCAGACGAAGGGCTGCTGCAACAATAATAGAGAGCAATGTCTATGTCATTTTTGTTGTCCTTGTCATTTTTGTTGAACTTTTACGTACATATGTATACATATATATATTTCCCAATCCTTTAACAAAGACAAATCCAAGTAGAATGTACACAGAGAACAGAACAACTGGGCGGCAAGCACATCAGTCGTGTAATATGTTGATAGAGAGTTACAAGTAAACATGAAGCCAGACGAAGGGCTGCTGCAAAAATAATAGAGAGCAATGTCTATGTCACTTTTGTTGTCCTTGTCATTTTTGTTGAACTTTTACGTACATATGTATACATATATATATTTCCCAATCCTTTAACAAAGCCAAATGCAAGTAGAATGTACACAGAGAACAGAACTGCTGGGCGGCAGGCACATCAGTCGTGTAATATGTTGATAGAGTTACAAGTAAACATGAAGGCAGACGAAGGGCTGCTGCAACAATAATAGAGAGCAATGTCTATGTCATTTTTGTTGCCTTGTCACTCCTGTACATATGATGAACTTTTAAATACCCATGTAGACATATATATACTTCCCAAGCACATCAGTCGAGTAATATGTTGATACAGAGTTACAAGAAAACATGAAACAAGACGAAGGGCTGGTGCAACAATAATAGAGAGCAATGTCTATGTCATTTTTGTTGTCCTTGTTACTCCTGTACATATGATGAACTTAGGCACATCAGTCGAGTAATATGCTGATAGAGAGTTACAAGTAAACATGAAGCCAGACAAAGATCTGCTGCAACAATAATAGGGAGCAATGTCTATGTCATTTTTGTTGTCCTTGTCACTCCTGTAATATGTTGATAGAGAGTTACACGTAAACATGAAGCCAGACGAAGGGCTGCTGCAACAATAATAGACAGAAATGTCTATGTCATTTTTGTTGTCCTTGTCCTTTTTGTTGAACTTTTACGTACATATGTATACATATATATATTTCCCAATCCTTTAACAAAGACAAATCCAAGTAGAATGTATACAGAGAACAGAACAACTGGGCGGCAAGCACATCAGTCGTGCAATGTGTTGATAGAGAGCTACAAGTAAACATGAAGCCAGACGAAGGGCTGCTGCAACAATAATAGAGAGCAATGTCTATGTCATTTTTGTTGTCCTTGTCCTTTTTGTTGAACTTGAATTGAATTGAATTGACGCCGGCTCTACCGGCACTTTATTAACTTAATACAAGTTAGGAACTTAAACATACTAAACTTAAAAACTAACTTAAGAAGAAGAGACATTAAATATGGGAAGGAGAGGAGGTGGAGGAAAGAAGGGAGTTACGAAGCGTAGCTTTACTGCAATGGAAATCAAGGAAGCATTGCATGGAGTTTGCCAAACGCAGCATTCTAGTCATTGGTTCATTACGGCCGTAGTTCGTACGATGACTTTTAAGGCGAAACAAGGGCATGGATCTAAGATTGCGTGGATTGGCGTTGAAAGATATCATTTGAACCAGAGAAGGGCTGTCAATGCTACCCACGAGGAGCTGATGAATGAAAATGATGTCAGCAATTTCACGGCGTTTTGCAAGGGGCTGCACATTAATTAATTTCAGCCGATCCTCATAGGGGGGAAGGTTGTATCTGTCAACCCAGGGAAGTCCTCTAAGAGCGAAACGAATGAATCTGCGTTGAACTGCTTCGATTCGAAGGGAATGAGTGTCATAATATGGTGACCAGACTTGGCTCGCATATTCGAGGATTGGTCTAACGAAAGTAAAAAACAGACTTCTTGTGACATAAGGATTCGAGAATTCCTTTGACCAGCGCTTTACAAAACCGAGTGTTGAGTTGGCTCTGCTGATTATATTGTGAAAATGACAGCGAAAATTCAATTCACTGTCACATATAATTCCAAGATCACGTAATGACGATACGGATGGAACAGGCTCATCACAGATAAAGTAAGTTCTGGGAGTTGAAGGAAGCCGTTTACGGGAGTAAGTAATAGCTTGGCATTTTTGCACATTGAGATCAAGGAAATTTTTTTGGCACCAGGTTGAGAAGTTGTTCAAATCAGCCTGAAGTGCACGAGAGTCAGAAGGGGCTATAATATGTCTATAGATTTTCATGTCATCGGCATACACAGATATGTGAGAATTGTTAATGATAGAGTCGACATCGTTGATAGATAAGATGAATATCAGAGGACCAAGATGGCTACCTTGTGGGACTCCGGAAGTTGCAGTTATGGGGTCGGAGATGGAAGACCTAAAGAGGACATTGTATTGCCGCTCTTTAAGGTATGAAGTAATCCAAGATATGAAACGGGGCTGGAATCCGAGAGCTACAAGTTTAAAAAGAATGACATCATGTGAGATTTTGTCGAACGCCTTACTAAAGTCGGTTGCAATCACATCAACTTCTTTGCCATCCTCTAATGCACAAAGAGTGTTGGATACGAATTCCGTTAGATTGGTAGTTGTTGATCTTCCTTTAAGGAATCCATGTTGGTTTGGGGAAAATACTGGTTTAGAATGGAAGAACATAGTATCGAAAACAATGCTTTCAAAAAGCTTCGGTATGCAGGATAGTTTTGCAATTGGCCGATAATTAGAAACTTCGCTCTTAGAACCTTTTTTGTGTAAGGGGATTATGTAGGAGCTCTTCCAGAGCATAGGAAAGACACCCTGAGAGATAGATAATTGGAATAAAGATGTGATCGGTTGGGCCAAGTAGCCAATACAATTTTTTAAGACAATAGAGGGCACGCCATCGGGACCAGCGGAGTAATCGCAGTTAAGTTTTTTTATCTTATCTACGACAAGAGCTACAGGTATATCAATTGAGCAGAGTGATGTCTGGGCACAGCTTTTCATATAAAAAAAGTAGTCGGGATCAATATCGACCACGTGTTTGCTAAACGATTGGCTGAAGTGATGTGCAAACAGGTTTGCTATTGTTTTCGGATCGCTCGAGGAGGTGTTAGATAATTTTAAAGTAGAGGGGTAGTTGTCAGATTTCTTTTTTGTGTTGATGAAATTAAAAAATCGCTTGGGGTCAGAGATTATACTATGTTGCATCCGATCGATATATTTGAGGTAAAGAGATTCACAAAGTGCAGAAAAGTGGGTGTATGCATGGAGGTATTTGGAGAAGTCAGAGTCAAGACGAGTTTTAAGGTAGAGCCGCCAGAGTTTATTTCTTACATTACGAAGAGAGCGTAATTCTTTAGTGTACCAAGGTGGAGAAGATGAAGCGTTTTTTTTGAGCACGAATGGTACAGATTGGGTAAAGCAATTGAGCACTAAAGAATAGAACATTTCGGTGGCATTATCGACATTAATACTAGGATTTTTAAAAATAACGTTGAAATCAACGCTACTAAGCAAACTGTTCAATTTTGTAAAGTTCGCCTTGTGAAAATTGAATCTGTGGCATTTTTCGGTTGGTGGTGTTTTATTGGCGATGTTATAGGAGTAAGTAAGGGTAAGGGGAGGGTGGTACCGATCTAGCTTCGAGAGAAGATCGTTGCTCATGGAAACAATACAGTTATCAGGGTCTGAAGAGAAAATTAGGTCGAGCTGCCTACCAAGGTTATTAGTAACGCCACTTAACTGGAAGAGGCCGGAATCGGAGAGACAATCAATGAAAAGAACCTCTTTTTCAGAGATGGGATTTGTTGCGATGAAATGGGATTCATCTTCAGATAGAGCCCATTGAAGATCAGGGAAATTAAAATCACCCAAGACTATGATAACGTCGCGGGTGTCCACAGTATTGAACAGAGAATCAATAGCATCGATGGCAAGCTGGTAGCAATACGTGGGCTGGGATGGGCGGATGTAGCAACACATGATGTAAATGCTATACCCAGAAAGATCAATTTTAGCACAAATGAACTCAAAATTCGCTGTGTGCGAGGTTTTGAATAAAGTCGAGTCAAGACGATTGTGTATAGCTAAGAGGACACCGCGCCCAGAGGAATCATCATTTTTCTCAAGCCCATCGTCTCTAAACACTGCGAAGTCCGAAGTAAAAAGTTCACTGCTATTAAAATCGGAAGACAAATTTGTTTCATTAAGAGCAAAAATGTCATAGGGAAATTTTTGAGAATTAAGAAACACGGAGGATGTTTTGGTTCGTAAACCTCGCACGTTCTGATAGTACAATGATAAACGTTCCAAAGGAGTTGTTACAGGTGAAATAATATCGGAGGAAGGAGAGTGCAGCGAAATCTGATTAGGGGCGAAAGTAGTTATTAAAATCAGCACGAGCTCTCTGGAGATGAGATCTACGTTTTGAACTGATGTAAGCTGCATAGGATGAGAGATCATTTGCTACGCTAAGAGGAGATATGTTAAAGTTCTCATGGAATTGGACGAAAATTTGCATTAAAGCATTCATATCAGTAGGGAGACCTTCTTGGGAAATGAAAACTTTTATGTTGGTGTTGGTTTTACCATCGATACAGACGGAATCAACTTTATCGTGCAAGTAGGCTAGATAAAGACGAACATTGTCGTAGATTTTTCGATCTCTAAGGCGCGATAATACATAACGCCCCTCTTCACCAGAGTCTGCGAATTGTTTAGTAAGTTTAACATTCGGAGGAAGCAGTGGGTCTAAGAAGCCGGGTGGTGAGGCCGGTGGACTAAAGTCGTTGCCATTAGAGCTTGGTTGGTTTGCAGGTCTAGTTAACGTAGAGTTGGAGGGCGTAGGGTTAATGGTGTGAGAATGAATAAAATTAGGGTAGTTGACAGAAGCTGTGCTCAGAGAATCAGAGGTAGCGGAGGCGGGCGTTAGGTCAAATGACACGCGCTTCGTATTGGCCATTTTAGCACAAGACGTAAAATTAGGAAATACACCCATTTTAAATGACCAATTATTAGAAGAAGTATTGGGCTTGTTATTGGTATGTGGTATAGGCTTAGAGATAGGCTCAGAGATAGGTTTGGTGGTAAACTTAGATCTAGACTTAAACTTTTACGTACATATGTATACATATATATATTTCCCAATCCTTTAACAAAGACAAATCCAAGTAGAATGTATACAGAGAACAGAACAACTGGGCGGCAAGCACATCAGTCGTGCAATGTGTTGATAGAGAGCTACAAGTAAACATGAAGCCAGACGAAGGGCTGCTGCAACAATAATAGAGAGAAATGTCTATGTCATTTTTGTTATCCTTGTCATTTTGTGTGCGTATATATATTTCCCAGTCCTTTAACAAAGCCAAATGCAAGTAGAATGTACACAGAGAACAGAACTGCTGGGCGGCAGGCACATCAGTCGTGTAATATGTTGATAGAGAGTTACAAGTAAACATGAAGGCAGACGAAGGGCTGCTGCAACAATAATAGAGAGCAATGTCTATGTCATTTTTGTTGTCCTTGTCACTCCTGTACATATGATGAACTTTGACCTACGTATGTATACGTATATATATTTCCCAATCCTTTAACTATGACAAATCCAAGTAGAATGTACAAAGAGAACAGAACAATTGGGCGGCAAGCACATCAGTCGTGGAATATGTTGATAGAGAGTTACAAGTAAATATGAAGCCAGACGAAGGTCTGCTGCAACAATAATAGAGAACAATGTCTATGTCATTTTTGTTGTCCTTGTCATTTTTATACCCTATCCTAAGGGTATATTAAGTTTGACACATAGTTTGTAACATAGAGAAATAATCGAGATAGACCCTATAAAGTATATATATTCGTGATCAGCATCAATAGCGAAATCGATTGAGCGATGACCGTCCGTCCGTCCGTCCGTCCGTCCGTCCGTATGTCACCTTTTTTTGGGCCTTAAATTTTGAGCTAGGACGATGAAATTTCATATCTGGGCTTCTGAGAAAAAGATACAGTACAAGTGTAAAAATTTTTGAAATCCGCCCACTGCCACGCCCACTTTTTCATAACTTCACTAAATTATATGAAACCGAAAAATTTTGTTAAGACCAAATATTTAGGCATTCAGATTCCCTACAATCCACCCATACAAAAGTTTTGGCCACGCCCACTTTTTGGGGGCGTTTTCATCATAAAACCGATTTTTGGGCCTTAAATTTTTAACTAGGACGCTAAAATTTCATATCTGGGCTTCTGACGAAAAGATACAGTAGAAGTGTAAATTTTTTTTACATCCGCCCACTGCCACGCCTACTTTTTTATAACTTCACTAAATTATATGAAACCGAAAAATTTTGTTAAGTCCAAATATTTAGGTATTCAGATTTCCTACAATCCACCAATTGAACAGTTTTGGCCACGCCCACTTTTAGGGGGCGTTTTCATCAAAAAACCGATTTTCATGAAATTTCACATGTAACATCCTCAAACGTTCGACGTTATAGCCATATTTGAGTACCAAATGCAATTTGGGCATGAGCACTTTATAGAAACGAGGATAGGGTATCATACGATCCGTTCCAGACGGATTGTAGCTTTTCTGTATGTTTTTTGAACTTTTACGTACATATGTATACATATATATATTTCCCAATCCTTTACCAAAGACAAATCCAAGTAGAATGTATACAGAGAACAGAACAACTGGGCGGCAAGCACATCAGTCGTGCAATGTGTTGATAGAGAGCTACAAGTAAACATGAAGCCAGACGAAGGGCTGCTGCAACAATAATAGAGAGCAATGTCTATGTCATTTTTGTTGTCCTTGTCCTTTTTGTTGAACTTTTACGTACATATGTATACATATATATATTTCCCAATCCTTTAACAAAGACAACTGGCCGGCAAGCACGTCAGTCGTGTAATATGTTGATAGAGAGTTACAAGTAAACATGAAGCCAGACGAAGGGCTGCTGCAACAATAATAGAGAGGAATGTCTATGTTATTTTTGTTGTCCTTGTCACTCCTGTGCATATGATGAACATTGACCTACGTGTGTATACGTATATATATTTCCCAATCCTTTAACAAAGACAAATCAAAGTAGAATGTACACAGAGAACAGAACAACTGGCCGGCAAGCACGTCAGTCGTGTAATATGTTGATATAGAGTTACAAGTAAACATGAAGCCAGACGAAGGTCTGCTGCAACAATAATAGAGAGCAATGTCTATGTCATTTTTGTTGTTATTGTCACTCCTGTACATATGATGAACTTTGACCTACGTATGTATACGTATATATATTTCCCAATCCCTTAACAAACACAAATCCAAGTAGAATGTACACAGAGAACAGAACAACTGGGCGGCAAGCACATCAGTCGTGTAATATGTTGATAGAGAGTTACAAGTAAACATGAAGCCAGACGAAGGGCTGCTGCAACAATAATAGAGAGCAATGTCTATGTAATGTTTGTTGTCCTTGTCATTTTTGTTGAACTTTTACGTACATATGTATACGTATATATATTTTCCAACCCTTTAACAAAGACAAATCCAAGTAGAATGTACACAGAGAACAGAACAACTGGCCGGCAAGCACGTCAGTCGTGTAATACAAGTTACAAGTAAATATGAAGCCAGACGAAGGGCTGCTGCAACAATAATAGAGAGGAATGTCTATGTTATTTTTGTTGTCCTTGTCACTCCTGTGCATATGATGAACTTTGACCTACGTATGTATACGTATATATATTTCCCAATCCTTTAACAAAGACAAATCAAAGTAGAATGTACACAGAGAACAGAACAACTGGCCGGCAAGCACGTCAGTCGTGTAATATGTTGATATAGAGTTACAAGTAAACATGAAGCCAGACGAAGGTCTGCTGCAACAATAATAGAGAGCAATGTCTATGTCATTATACCCTATCCTAAGGGTATATTAAGTTTGACACATAGTTTGTAACATAGAGAAATAATCGAGATAGACCATATAAAGTATATATATTCGTGATCAGCATCAATAGCGAAATCGATTGAGCGATGACCGTCCGTCCGTCCGTCCGTCCGTCCGTCCGTCCGTCCGTATGTCACCGCTTTTTGGGCCTTAAATTTTGAGCTAGAACGATGAAATTTCATATCTGGGCTTCTGAGAAAAAGATACAGTACAAGTGTAAAAATTTTTGAAATCCGCCCACTGCCACGCCCACTTTTTCATAACTTCACTAAATTATATGAAACCGAAAAATTTTGTTAAGACCAAATATTTAGGCATTCAGATTCCCTACAATTCACCCATACAAAAGTTTTGGCCACGCCCATTTTTTGGGGGCGTTATCATCAAACAACCTATTTTGATAAAATTTTACATGTAACATCTTCAAACGTTCGACATTATAGCTATATTTGTGTACAAAATGCAATTTGGCCACGCCCACTTTATAGAGAGGAGGATAGGGTATCATACGATCCGTTCCAGACGGATTGTAGCTTTTCTGTATGTTTTTTGTTGTTATTGTCACTCCTGTACATATGATGAACTTTGACCTACGTATGTATACGTATATATATTTCCCAATCCCTTAACAAAGACAAATCCAAGTAGAATGTACACAGAGAACAGAACAACTGGGCGGCAAGCACATCAGTCGTGTAATATGTTGATAGAGAGTTACAAGTAAACATGAAGCCAGACGAAGGGCTGCTGCAAAAATAATAGAGAGCAATGTCTATGTCATTTTTGTTGTCCTTGTCATTTTTGTTGAACTTTTACGTACATATGTATACATATATATATTTCCCAATCCTTTAACAAAGCCAAATGCAAGTAGAATGTACACAGAGAACAGAACTGCTGGGCGGCAGGCACATCAGTCGTGTAATATGTTGATAGAGAGTTACAAGTAAACATGAAGGCAGACGAAGGGCTGCTGCAACAATAATAGAGAGCAATGTCTATGTCATTTTTGTTATCCTTGTCATTTTGTGTGCGTATATATATTTCCCAGTCCTTTAACAAAGCCAAATGCAAGTAGAATGTACACAGAGAACAGAACTGCTGGGCGGCAGGCACATCAGTCGTGTAATATGTTGATAGAGAGTTACAAGTAAACATGAAGGCAGACGAAGGGCTGCTGCAACAATAATAGAGAGCAATGTCTATGTCATTTTTGTTGTCCTTGTCACTCCTGTACATATGATGAACTTTGACCTACGTATGTATACGTATATATATTTCCCAATCCTTTAACTATGACAAATCCAAGTAGAATGTACAAAGAGAACAGAACAATTGGGCGGCAAGCACATCAGTCGTGGAATATGTTGATAGAGAGTTACAAGTAAATATGAAGCCAGACGAAGGTCTGCTGCAACAATAATAGAGAACAATGTCTATGTCATTTTTGTTGTTATTGTCACTCCTGTACATATGATGAACTTTGACCCACGTATGTATACGTATATATATTTCCCAATAGTTTAACAAAGACAAATCCTGGTAGAATGTACACAGAGAACAGAACAATTGGGCGGCAAGCACGTCAGTCGTGTAATATGTTGATAGAGAGTTACAAGTAAACATGAAGGCAGACGAAGGGCTGCTGCAACAATAATAGAGAGCAATGTCTATGTCATTTTTGTTGTTATTGTCACTCCTGTACATATGATGAACTTTGACCCACGTATGTATACGTATATATATTTCCCAATAGTTTAACAAAGACAAATCCTGGTAGAATGTACACAGAGAACAGAACTGCTGGGCGGCAGGCACATCAGTCGTGTAATATGTTGATAGAGAGTTACAAGTAAACATGAAGGCAGACGAAGGGCTGCTGCAACAATAATAGAGAGCAATGTCTATGTCATTTTTGTTGTCCTTGTCACTCCTGTACATATGATGAACTTTGACCTACGTATGTATACGTATATATATTTCCCAATCCTTTAACTATGACAAATCCAAGTAGAATGTACAAAGAGAACAGAACAATTGGGCGGCAAGCACGTCAGTCGTGTAATATGTTGATAGAGAGTTACAAGTAAACATGAAGCCAGACGAAGGGCTGCTGCAACAATAATAGAGAGGAATGTCTATGTTATTTTTGTTGTCCTTGTCACTCCTGTGCATATGATGAACTTTGACCTACGTATGTATACGTATATATATTTCCCAATCCTTTAACAAAGACAAATCAAAGTAGAATGTACACAGAGAACAGAACAACTGGCCGGCAAGCACGTCAGTCGTGTAATATGTTGATATAGAGTTACAAGTAAACATGAAGCCAGACGAAGGGCTGCTGCAACAATAATAGAGAGCAATGTCTATGTCATTATACCCTATCCTAAGGGTATATTAAGTTTGACACATAGTTTGTAACATAGAGAAATAATCGAGATAGACCCTATAAAGTATATATATTCGTGATCAGCATCAATAGCGAAATCGATTGAGCGATGACCGTCCGTCCGTATGTCACCGCTTTTTGGGCCTTAAATTTTGAGCTAGGACGATGAAATTTCATATCTGGGCTTCTGAGAAAAAGATACAGTACAAGTGTAAAAATTTTTGAAATCCGCCCACTGCCACGCCCACTTTTTCATAACTTCACTAAATTATATGAAACCGAAAAATTTTGTTAAGAATAAATATTTAGGCATTCAGATTCCCTACAATCCACCCATACAAAAGTTTTGGCCACGCCCACTTTTGGGGGCGTTTTCATCATAAAACCGATTTTTGGGCCTTAAATTTTTAACTAGGACGCTAAAATTTCATATCTGGGCTTCTGACGAAAAGTTACAGTAGAAGTGTAAATTTTTTTTACATCCGCGAACTGCCACGCCTACTTTTTTATAACTTCACTAAATTATATGAAACCGAAAAATTTTGTTAAGTCCAAATATTTAGGTATTCAGATTTAATACAATTCACCCATAGAACAGTTTTGGCCACGCCCACTTTTAGGGGGCGTTTTCATCAAAAAACCGATTTTCATGAAATTTCACATGTAACATCCTCAAACGTTCGACGTTATAGCCATATTTGAGTACCAAATGCAATTTGGGCATGAGCACTTTATAGAAACGAGGATAGGGTATCATACGATCCGTTCCAGACGGATTGTAGCTTTTCTGTATGTTTATACCCTATCCTAAGGGTATATTAAGTTTGACACATAGTTTGTAACATAGAGAAATAATTGAGATAGACCCTATAAAGTATATATATTCGTGATCAGCATCAATAGCGAAATCGATTGAGCGATGACCGTCCGTCCGTCCGTCCGTCCGTCCGTATGTCACCGCTTTTTGGGCCTTAAATTTTGAGCTAGGACGATGAAATTTCATATCTGGGCTTCTGAGAAAAAGATACAGTACAAGTGTAAAAATTTTTGAAATCCGCCCACTGCCACGCCCACTTTTTCATAACTTCACTAAATTATATGAAACCGAAAAATTTTGTTAAGACCAAATATTTAGGCATTCAGATTCCCTACAATCCACCCATACAAACATTTTGGCCACGCCCACTTTTTGGGGGCGTTTTCATCACAAAACCGATTTTTGGGCCTTAAGTTTTTAACTAGGACGCTGAAATTTCATATCTGGGCTTCTGAGAAAAAGATACACTACAAGTGTAAAATTTTTTTACATCCGCCCACTGCCACGCCTACTTTTTTAGAACTTCACTAAATTATATGAAACCGAAAAATTTTGTTAAGACCAAATATTTGGGTATTTAGATTCCCTACAATTCACCCATAGAACAGTTTTGGCCACGCCCACTTCTTGGGGGCGTTATCATCAAAAAACCTATTTTGATAAAATTTTATATGTAACATCCTCAAACGTTCGACGTTATAGCCATATTTGAGTACCAAATGCAATTTGGGCATGAGCACTTTATAGAAACGAGGATAGGGTATCATACGATCCGTTCCAGACGGATTGTAGCTTTTCTGTATGTTTATACCCTATCCTAAGGGTATATTAAGTTTGACACATAGTTTGTAACATAGAGAAATAATTGAGATAGACCCTATAAAGTATATATATTCGTGATCAGCATCAATAGCGAAATCGATTGAGCGATGACCGTCCGTCCGTCCGTCCGTCCGTCCGTATGTCACCGCTTTTTGGGCCTTAAATTTTGAGCTAGGACGATGAAATTTCATATCTGGGCTTCTGAGAAAAAGATACAGTACAAGTGTAAAATTTTTTTACATCCGCCCACTGCCACGCCTACTTTTTTAGAACTTCACTAAATTATATGAAACCGAAAAATTTTGTTAAGACCAAATATTTGGGTATTTAGATTCCCTACAATTCACCCATAGAACAGTTTTGGCCGCGCCCACATTTTGGGGGCGTTATCATCAAAAAACCTATTTTGATAAAATTTTACATGTAACATCCTCAAACGTTCGACATTATAGCTATATTTGAGTACAAAATGCAATTTGGCCATGCCCACTTTATAGAGAGGAGGATAGGGTATCATACGATCCGTTCCAGACGGATTGTAGCTTTTCTGTATGTTTATACAATATCCTAAGGGTATATTAAGTTTGACACATAGTTTGTAACATAGAGAAATAATCGAGATATAGACCCTATAAAGTATATATATTCGTGATCAGCATCAATAGCGAAATCGATTGAGCGATGACCGTCCGTCCGTCCGTCCGTCCGTCCGTCCGTCCGTATGTCACCGCTTTTTGGGCCTTAAATTTTGAGCTAGGACGATGAAATTTCATATCTGGGCTTCTGAGAAAAAGATACAGTACAAGTGTAAAAATTTTTGAAATCCGCCCACTGCCACGCCTACTTTTTCATAACTTCACTAAATTATATGAAACTGAAAAATTTTGTTAAGACCAAATATTTAGGCATTCAGACTCCCTACAATCCACTCATACAAAAGTTTTGGCCACGCCCACTTTTTGGGGGCGTTTTCATCACAAAACCGAGTTTTGGGCCTTAAATTATTAACTAGGACGCTGAAATTTCATATCTGGGCTTATGACGAAAAGATACAGTAGAAGTGTAAATTTTTTTACATCCGCCCACTGCCACGCCTACGTTTTTATAACTTCACTAAATTATATGAAACCGAAAAATTTTGTTAAGACCAAATATTTAGGTATACAGATTCCCTACAATCCACCCATACAAAACTTTTGGCCACGCCCACTTTTTGGGGGCGTTTTCATCAAAAAACCGATTTTCATGAAATTTTACATGTAACATCCTCAAACGTTCGAGTTTATAGCCATATTTGAGTACAAAATGCAATTTGGCCACGCCCACTTTATAGAGAGGAGGCTAGGGTATCATACGATCCGTTCCAGACGGATTGTAGCTTTTCTGTATGTTTATACCCTATCCTAAGGGTATATTAAGTTTGACACATAGTTTGTAACATAGAGAAATAATCGAGATAGACCCTATAAAGTATATATATTCGTGATCAGCATCAATAGCGAAATCGATTGAGCGATGACCGTCCGTCCGTCCGTCCGTCCGTATGTCACCGCTTTTTGGGCCTTAAATTTTGAGCTAGGACGATGAAATTTCATATCTGGGCTTCTGAGGAAAAGATACAGTACAAGTGTAAAAATTTTTGAAATCCGCCCACTGCCACGCCCACTTTTTCATAACTTCACTAAATTATATGAAACCGAAAAATTTTGTTAAGACCAAATATTTAGGCATTTAGATTCCCTACAATCCACCCATACAAAAGTTTTGGCCACGCCCACTTTTTGGGGGCGTTTTAAATTTCATATCTGGGCTTCCAAGAAAAAGATACAGTACAAGTGTAAAATTTTTTTACATCCGCCCACTGCCACGCCTACTTTTTTATAACTTCACTAAATTATATGAAACCGAAAAATTTTGTTAAGACCAAATATTTGGGTATTTAGATTCCATACAATTCACCAATAGAAGAGTTTTGGCCACGCCCACTTTTTGGGGGCGTTATCATCAAAAAACCTATTTTGATAAAATTTTACATGTAACATCCTCAAACGTTCGACATTATAGCTATATTTGAGTACAAAATGCAATTTGGCCACGCCCACTTTATATAGAGGAGGATAGGGTATCAGACGATCCGTTCCAGACGGATTGTAGGTTTTCTGTATGTTTATACCCTATCCTAAGGGTATATTAAGTTTGACACATAGTTTGTAACATAGAGAAATAATCGAGATAGACCCTATAAAGTATATATATTCGTGATCAGCATCAATAGCGAAATCGATTGAGCGATGACCGTCCGTCCGTCCGTCCGTCCGTCCGTCCGTCCGTCCGTCCGTATGTCACCGCTTTTTGGGCCTTAAATTTTGAGCTAGGACGATGAAATTTCATATCTGGGCTTCTGAGAAAAAGATACAGTACAAGTGTAAAAATTTTTGAAATCCGCCCACTGCCACGCCCACTTTTTCATAACTTCACTAAATTATATGAAACCGAAAAATTTTGTTAAGACCAAATATTTAGGCATTCAGATTCCCTACAATCCACCCATACAAAAGTTTTGGCCACGCCCACTTTTTGGGGGCGTTTTCATTTCAAAACCGATTTTTGGGTCTTAAATTTTTAACTAGGACGCTGAAGTTACATATCTGGGCTTCCAAGAATGTATCTTTTTCTTGGAAGCCCAGATATGTACAAGTGTAAAATGTTTTTACATCCGCCCACTGCCACGCCTACTTTTTTATAACTTCACTAAATTATATGAAACCGAAAAATTTTGTTAAGACCAAATATTTGGGTATTTAGATTCCCTACAATCCACCCATACAAAAGTTTTGGCCACGCCCACATTTTGGGGGCGTATCATCAAAAAACCTATTCTGATAAAATTTTACATGTAACATCCTCAAACGTTCGACATTATAGCTACATTTAAGTACAATATGCAATTTGGCCATGCCCACTTTATAGAGAGGAGGATAGGGTATCATACGATCCGTTCCGGACGGATTGTAGCTTTTCTGTATGTTTTTTGTTGTGTTTGTTACTCCTGTATATATGATGAACTTTGAATTACGTATGTATACGTATATATATTTCCCAATCCATTAACAAACACAAATCCAAGTAGAATGTACTCAGAGAACAGAACAACTGGGCGGCAAGCACATCAGTCGTGTAATATGTTGATAGAGAGTTACAAGTCCTTGTCATTTTTGTTGAACTTTTACGTACATATGTATACGTATATATATTTCCCAACCCTTTAACAAAGACAAATCCAAGTAGAATGTACACAGAGAACAGAACAACTGGGCGGCAAGCACATCAGTCGTGTAATATGTTGATAGAGAGTTACAAGTATACATGAAGCCAGACGAAGGGCTGCTGCAACAATAATAGAGAGCAATGTCTATGTCATTATACCCTATCCTAAGGGTATATTAAGTTTGACACATAGTTTGTAACATAGAGAAATAATCGAGATAGACCCTATAAAGTATATATATTCGTGATCAGCATCAATAGCGAAATCGATTGAGCGATGACCGTCCGTCCGTCCGTCCGTATGTCACCGCTTTTTGGGCCTTAAATTTTGAGCTAGGACGATGAAATTTCATATCTGGGCTTCTAAGAAAAAGATACAGTACAAGTGTAAAAATTTTTGAAATCCGCCCACTGCCACGCCCACTTTTTCATACCTTCACTAAATTATATGAAACCGAAAAATTTTGTTAAGACCAAATATTTAGGCATTCAGATTCCCAACAATCCACCCATACAAAAGTTTTGGCCACGCCCACTTTTTGGGGGCGTGTTCATCACAAAACCGATTTTTGGGCCTTAAATTTTTAACTAGGACGCTGAAATTTCATATCTGGGCTTCCAAGAAAAAGATACAGTACAAGTGTAAAATTTTTTTACATCCGCCCACTGCCACGCCTACTTTTTTATAACTTCACTAAATTATATGAAACCGAAAAATTTTGTTAAGACCAAATATTTGGGTATTTAGATTCCCTACAATTCACCCATAGAACAGTTTTGGCCACGCCCACTTTTTGGGGGCGTTATCATCAAAAAACCTATTTTGATAAAATTTTACATGTAACATACTCAAACGTTCGACATTATAGCTATATTTGAGTACAAAATGCAATTTGGCCACGCCCACTTTATAGAGAGGAGGATAGGGTATCTTACGATCCGTTCCAGACGGATTGTAGCTTTTCTGTATGTTTTTCGTTAAGATTGTGGTCTAGAAACCTTTGGCACTTGTCGCCTGAGTTGCAACTTGCAGATGGGACATTGTTTTTCGTTAGAATGAAACGTTGAAGCGGAATACATGTTTACTGACGACTTAGAATACTTTTCGCTTCTCGTTGTTGATGGACATGACGAGCTGAAGACTGCGAGATTCACAGCGCCTACTCCTTTGCGAAAATTCCCCCATTCCAAAGTTATTTGAGGAGGTTGTCTGTCGACAAACTAGCGAACCAAAGATATGTTGGCTAAATGATCGTGCATCCTAATCGCTGATGTAACGGCACAAACATTTTGTACTAGAAGGGGAAAATTGAATAATGGATTGGAGCCTATCCGTTCTAGGTGATGGTTCTTTTCGTATTCTATTTATTACGTCATTGTAATTGTAATTGTATCTTCAAGACAACCGTAGAGCTAATAAAGGCTCTTCAAGACGCCGTAGGTTATCACTGTTTGTGTAACCACACGTTTCCGTCGTATTGTTAAACCAACTAATAAAGCGGGAGGCATTCTTCGATTCATCACCTAAATGTCACATGCTCCTTTGACGTGATTGGTCTTGTCGCCATCTGCTGTTTTCTCGGAGAAGGGGCTTCTATATCCAATGTAGTGAAGTACATAGATTTTCCCAGTTAATCCAATATATATGTATATCCGATATATTTGGAATGGGGTATTGCTATGAAGTTAAGCGGAACGACGGAGAGATATAAACAAGACCACAATTGACTTACAACTAACTTTATTGTTCACTTACTTAAACTAACTTAGCCTACACTTACTCTAAATACTTATACATAAACAAGTGCTCTCTTATAGATAACAAGTTATATAACACCTCTTCCCTTTTAAAATTCAACTTAATTAGGTTATATTTTTAATACATATCACTAAATAATAATAATTTTTAATTAACAAAATCCAATTTTTTATACCCTATCCTAAGGGTATATTAAGTTTGACACATAGTTTGTAACATAGAGAAATAATCGAGATAGACCCTATAAAGTATATATATTCGTGATCAGCATCAATAGCGAAATCGATTGAGCGATGACCGTCAGTCCGTCCGTCCGTCCGTCCGTATGTCACCGCTTTTTGGGCCTTAAATTTTGAGCTAGGACGATGAAATTTCATATCTGGCTTCTGAGAAAAAGATACAGTACAAGTGTAAAAATTTTTGAAATCCGCCCACTGCCACGCCCACTTTTTCATAACTTCACTAAATTATATGAAACTGAAAAATTTTGTTAAGACCAAATATTTAGGCATTCAGACTCCCTACAATCCACTCATACAAAAGTTTTGGCCGCGCCCACATTTTGGGGGCGTTATCATCAAAAAACCTATTTTGATAAAATTTTACATGTAACATCCTCAAACGTTCGACATTATAGCTATATTTGAGTACAAAATGCAATTTGGCCACGCCCACTTTATATAGAGGAGGATAGGGTATCAGACGATCCGTTCCAGACGGATTGTAGGTTTTCTGTATGTTTTTTGTTGTGTTTGTTACTCCTGTATATATGATGAACTTTGAATTACGTATGTATACGTATATATATTTCCCAATCCATTAACAAACACAAATCCAAGCAGAATGTACTCAGAGAACAGAACAACTGGGCGGCAAGCACATCAGTCGTGTAATATGTTGATAGAGAGTTACAAGTCCTTGTCATTTTTGTTGAACTTTTACGTACATATGTATACGTATATATATTTCCCAACCCTTTAACAAAGACAAATCCAAGTAGAATGTACACAGAGAACAGAACAACTGGGCGGCAAGCACATCAGTCGTGTAGTGTGTTGATAGAGAGTTACAAGTAAACATGAAGACAGACGAAGGGCTGCTGCAACAATAATAGAGAGCAATGTCTATGTCATTTTTGTTGTCCTTGTGACTCCTGTACATATGATGAACTTTGACCTACGTATGTATACGTATATATATTTCCCAATCCTTTAACAAAGACAAATCCAAGTAGAATGTACACAGAGAACAGAAGAACTGGGCGGCAGGCACATCAGTCGTGTAATATGTTGATAGAGAGTTACAAGTAAACATGAAGCCAGACGAAGGGCTGCTGCAACAATAATGTTTGTTGTCCTTGTCATTTTTGTTGAACTTTTACGTACATATGTATACGTATATATATTTCCCAACCCTTTAACAAAGACAAATCCAAGTAGAATGTACACAGAGAACAGAACAACTGGGCGGCAAGCACATCAGTCGTGTAATGTGTTGATAGAGAGTTACAAGTAAACATGAAGCCAGACGAAGGGCTGCTGCAACAATAATAGAGAGCAATGTCTATGTCATTTTTGTTGTCCTTGTGACTCATGTACATATGATAAACTTTGACCTACGTATGTATACGTATATATACTTCCCAATCCTTTAACAAAGACAAATCCAAGTAGAATGTACACAGAGAACGGAACAACTGGGCGGCAAGCACATCAGTCGTGTAGTGTGTTGATAGAGAGTTACAAGTAAACATGAAGCCAGACGAAGGGCTGCTGCAACAATAATAGAGAGCAATGTCTATGTAATGTTTGTTGTCCTTGTCATTTTTGTTGAACTTTTACGTACATATGTATACGTATATATATTTCCCAACCCTTTAACAAAGACAAATCCAAGTAGAATGTACACAGAGAACAGAACAACTGGGCGGCAAGCACATCAGTCGTGTAATATGTTGATAGAGAGTTACAAGTAAACATGAAGCCAGACGAAGGGCTGCTGCAAAAATAATAGAGAGCAATGTCTATGTCATTTTTGTTGTCCTTGTGACTCCTGTACATATGATGAACTTTGACCTACGTATGTATACGTATATATATTTCCCAATCCTTTAACAAAGACAAATCCAAGTAGAATGTGCACAGAGAACAGAAGAACTGGGCGGCAGGCACATCAGTCGTGTAATATGTTGATATAGAGTTACAAGTAAACATGAAGCCAGACGAAGGGCTGCTGCAACAATAATAGAGACCAATGTCTATGTCATTTTTGTTGTCCTTGTCATTTTTGTTGAACTTTTACGTACATATGTGTACATATATATATTTCCCAATCCTTTAACAAAGCCAAATGGAAGTAGAATGTACACAGAGAACAGAACGACTGGGCGGCAGGCACATCAGTCGTGTAATATGTTGATAGAGAGTTACAAGTAAAAATGAAGCCAGACGAAGGACTGCTGCAACAATAATAGAGAGCAATGTCTATGTCATTCTTGTTGTCCTTGTCATTTTTGTTGAACTTTTACGTACATATGTATACATATATATATTTCCCAATCCTTTAACAAAGACAAGTCCAAGTAGAATGTACACAGAGAACAGAAGAACTGGGCGGCAGGCACATCAGTCGTGTAATATGTTGATAGAGAGTTACAAGTAAACATGAAGGCAGACGAAGGGCTGCTGCAACAATAATAGAGAGCAATGTCTATGTCATTATACCCTATCCTAAGGGTATATTAAGTTTGACACATAGTTTGTAACATAGAGAAATAATCGAGATAGACCATATAAAGTATATATATTCGTGATCAGCATCAATAGCGAAATCGATTGAGCGATGACCGTCCGTCCGTCCGTCCGTCCGTCCGTCCGTATGTCACCGCTTTTTGGGCCTCAAATTTTGGGCTAGGACGATGAAATTTCATATCTGGGCTTCTGAGAAAAAGATACAGTACAAGTGTAAAAATTTTTGAAATCCGCCCACTGCCACGCCCACTTTTTCATAACTTCATTAAATTATATGAAACCGAAAAATTTTGTTAAGACCAAATATTTAGGCATTCAGATTCCCTACAATCCACCCATACAAAAGTTTTGGCCACGCCCACTTTTTGGGGGCGTTTTCATCACAAAACCGATTTTTGGGCCTTAAATTTTTAACTAGGACGCTGAAATTTCATATCTGGGCTTCCGAGAAAAAGATACAATACTAGTGTAAAATTTTTTTACATCCGCCCACTGCCACGCCTACTTTTTTATAACTTCACTAAATTATATGAAACCGAAAAATTTTGTTAAGTCCAAATATTTAGGTATTCAGATTTCCTACAATTCACCCATAGAACAGTTTTGGCCACGCCCACTTTTTGGGGGCGTTTTCATCAAAAAACCGATTTTCATGAAATTTCACATGTAACATCCTCAAACGTTCGACGTTATAGCCATATTTGAGTACCAAATGCAATTTGGGCATGAGCACTTTATCGAAACGAGGATAGGGTATCATACGATCCGTTCCAGACGGATTGTAGCTTTTCTGTATGTTTATACCCTATCCTAAGGGTATATTAAGTTTGACACATAGTTTGTAACATAGAGAAATAATCGAGATAGACCCTATAAAGTATATATATTCGTGATCAGCATCAATAGCGAAATCGATTGAGCGATGACCGTCCGTCCGTCCGTCCGTCCGTCCGTCCGTCCGTCCGTCCGTATGTCACCGCTTTTTGGGCCTCAAATTTTGGGCTAGGACGATGAAATTTCATATCTGGGCTTCTGAGAAAAAGATACAGTACAAGTGTAAAAATTTTTGAAATCCGCCCACTGCCACGCCCACTTTTTCATAACTTCATTAAATTATATGAAACCGAAAAATTTTGTTAAGACCAAATATTTAGGTATTCAGATTCCCTACAATCCACCCATACAAAAGTTTTGGCCACGCCCACTTTTGGGGGCGTTTTCATCACAAAACCGATTTTTGGCCCTTAAATTTTTAACTAGGACGCTGAAATTTCATATCTGGGCTTCCAAGAAAAAGATACAGTACAAGTGTAAAATTTTTTTACATCCGCCCACTGCCACGCCTACTTTTTTATAACTTCACTAAATTATATGAAACCGAAAAATTTTGTTAAGACCAAATATTTAGGCATTCAGATTCCCTACAATCCACCCGTACAAAAGTTTTGGCCACGCCCACTTTTTGGGGGTGTTATCATCAAAAAACCTATTTTGTTAAAATTTTACATGTAACATCCTCAAACGTTCGACATTATAGCTTAATTTGAGTACAAAATGCAATTTGGCCACGCCCACTTTATAGAGAGGAGGATAGGGTATCATACGATCCGTTCCAGACGGATTGTAGCTTTTCTGTATGTTTTTTGTTGTGTTTGTCACTCCTGTATATATGATGAACTTTGAACATTAACAAACACAAATCCAAGTAGAATGTACTCAGAGAACAGAACAACTGGGCGGCAGGCTCATCAATCCTGTAATATGTTGATAGAGAGTCACAACTAAACATGAAGCAAGGCGAAGTTCTACTGCAACAATAATAGAGAGCAAAGTCTATGTCATTATACCCTATCCTAAGGGTATATTAAGTTTGACACATAGTTTGTAACATAGAGAAATAATTGAGATAGACCCTATAAAGTATATATATTCGTGATCAGCATCAATAGCGAAATCGATTGAGCGATGACCGTCCGTCCGTCCGTCCGTCCGTCCGTATGTCACCGCTTTTTGGGCCTTAAATTTTGAGCTAGGACGATGAAATTTCATATCTGGGCGTCTGAGAAAAAGATACAGTACAAGTGTAAACATTTTTGAAATCCGCCCACTGCCACGCCCACTTTTTCATAACTTCACTAAATTATATGAAACCGAAAAATTTTGTTAAGACCAAATATTTAGGCATTCAGATTCCCTACAATCCACCCATACAAAAGTTTTGGCCACGCCCACTTTTTATGGGCGTTGTCATCACAAAACCGATTTTGATAAAATTTTACATGTAACATCCTCAAACGTTCGACATTATAGCTATATTTGAGTACAAAATGCAATTTGGCCACGCCCACTTTATAGAGAGGAGGATAGGGTATCATACGATCCGTTCCAGACGGATTGTAGCTTTTCTGTATGTTTATACCCTATCCTAAGGGTATATTAAATTTGACACATAGTTTGTAACATAGAGAAATAATCGAGATAGACCCTATAAAGTATATATATTCGTGATCAGCATCAATAGCGAAATCGATTGAGCGATGACCGTCCGTCCGTCCGTCCGTCCGTCCGTATGTCACCGCTTTTTGGGCCTTAAATTTTGAGCTAGGACGATGAAATTTCATATCTGGGCTTCTGAGAAAAAGATACAGTACAAGTGTAAAAATTTTTTACATCCGCCCACTGCCACGCCTACTTTTTTATACCTTCACTAAATTATATGAAACCGAAAAATTTTGTTAAGACCAAATATTTGGGTATTTAGATTCCCTACAATTCACCCATAGAACAGTTTTGGCCACGCCCACTTTTTGGGGGCGTTATCATCAAAAAACCTATTTTGATAAAATTTTACATGTAACATACTCAAACGTTCGACATTATAGCTATATTTGAGTACAAAATGCAATTTGGCCACGCCCACTTTATAGAGAGGAGGATAGGGTATCATACGATCCGTTCCAGACGGATTGTAGCTTTTCTGTATGTTTATACCCTATCCTAAGGGTATATTAAGTTTGACACATAGTTTGTAACATAGAGAAATAATCGAGATAGACCCTATAAAGTATATATATTCGTGATCAGCATCAATAGCGAAATCGATTGAGCGATGACCGTCCGTCCGTCCGTCCGTCCGTATGTCACCGCTTTTTGGGCCTTAAATTTTGAGCTAGGACGATGAAATTTCATATCTGGGCTTCTGAGAAAGAGATACAGTACAAGTGTAAAAATTTTTGAAATCCGCCCACTGCCACGCCCACTTTTTCATAACTTCACTAAATTATATGAAACCGAAAAATTTTGATAAGACCAAATATTTAGGCATTCAGATTCCCTACAATCCACTCATACAAAAGTTTTGGCCACGCCCACTTTTTGGAGGCGTTTTCATCACAAAACCGATTTTTGGGCCTTAAATTTTTAACTAGGACGCTGAAATTTCATATCTGGGCTTCCAAAAAAAAGATACAGTACAAGTGTAAATTTTTTTTACATCCGCCCACTGCCACGCCTACTTTTTTATAACTCCACTAAATTATATGAAACCGAAGAATTTTGTTAAGACCAAATATTTGGGTATTTAGATTCCCTACAATTCACCCATAGAACAGTTTTGACCGCGCCCACTTTTTGGGGGCGTTATCATCAAAAAACCTATTTTGATAAAATTTTACATGTAACATAATCAAACGTTCGACATTATAGCTATATTTGAGTACAAAATGCAATTTGGCCATGCCCACTTTATAGAGAGGAGGATAGGGTATCATACGATCCGTTCCAGACGGATTGTAGCTTTTCTGTATGTTTTTTGTTGTGTTTGTTACTCCTGTATATATGATGAACTTTGAATTACGTATGTATACGTATATATATTTCCCAATCCATTAACAAACACAAATCCAAGTAGAATGTACTCAGAGAACAGAACAACTGGGCGGCAGGCACATCAGTCGTGTAATATGTTGATAGAGAGTTACAAGTAAACATGAAGGCAGACGAAGGGCTGCTGCAACAATAATAGAGAGCAATGTCTATGTCATTTTTGTTGTCCTTGTCACTCCTGTATATATGATGAACTTTGAATTACGTATGTATACGTATATATATTTCCCAATCCATTAACAAACACAAATCCAAGTAGAATGTACTCAGAGAACAGAACAACTGGGCGGCAGGCACATCAGTCGTGTAATATGTTGATAGAGAGTTACACGTAAATATGAAGCCAGACGAAGGGCTGCTGCAACAATAATAGAGAGCAATGTCTATGTCATTTTTGTTGTGTTTGTCACTCCTGTATATATGATGAACTTTGAACATTAACAAACACAAATCCAAGTAGAATGTACTCAGAGAACAGAACAACTGGGCGGCAGGCTCATCAATCGTGTAATATGTTGATAGAGAGTTACAACTAAACATGAAGCAAGGCGAAGTTCTACTGCAACAATAATAGAGAGCAAAGTCTATGTCATTATACCCTATCCTAAGGGTATATTAAGTTTGACACATAGTTTGTAACATAGAGAAATAATTGAGATAGACCCTATAAAGTATATATATTCGTGATCAGCATCAATAGCGAAATCGATTGAGCGATGACCGTCCGTCCGTCCGTCCGTCCGTCCGTATGTCACCGCTTTTTGGGCCTTAAATTTTGAGCTAGGACGATGAAATTTCATATCTGGGCTTCTGAGAGAAAGATACAGTACAAGTGTAAAATTTTTTGAAATCCGCCCACTGCCACGCCCACTTTTTCATAACTTCACTAAATTATATGAAACCGAAAAATTTTGTTAAGACCAAATATTTAGGCATTCAGATTCCCTACAATCCACCCATACAAAAGTTTTGGCCACGCCCACTTTTTATGGGCGTTGTCATCACAAAACCGATTTTGATAAAATTTTACATGTAACATCCTCAAACGTTCGACATTATAGCTATATTTGAGTACAAAATGCAATTTGGCCACTCCCACTTTATAGAGAGGAGGATAGGGTATCATACGATCCGTTCCAGACGGATTGTAGCTTTTCTGTATGTTTATACCCTATCCTAAGGGTATATTAAGTTTGACACATAGTTTGTAACATAGAGAAATAATCGAGATAGACCATATAAAGTATATATATTCGTGATCAGCATCAATAGCGAAATCGATTGAGCGATGACCGTCCGTCCGTCCGTCCGTCCGTCCGTCCGTCCGTCCGTCCGTCCGTCCGTCCGTCCGTCCGTCCGTATGTCACCGCTTTTTGGGCCTTAAATTTTGAGCTAGGACGATGAAATTTCATATCTGGGCTTCTGAGAAAAAGATACAGTACAAGTGTAAACATGATGGCTGGATGCTGTAGAAATAGGGTAGGCACTGACTGGCGTCAACCTGGCGACGTCCAGTGTTGTAACTGTTACTGCGCATCAATTGTGCTTATTTTACCTCCTAGTGGTAGCCATCGGGTACTGGTTGGTGTCCATCCGGACCCGACTTGCTAAACTTATAAGCGCGAGTGTTGACCAAGAGAAAATTGCAGCACTATAAATACGACAGCGGACGAACTCTCTCGATGGAGTCAACGGTGGCGTTAAAGCTTCAAACGGAAGCACAACACTTTATCTGGGCTACTTCGACATATTCGGAGCTCAGGC
This sequence comes from Xylota sylvarum, assembly GCA_905220385.1. Taxonomy (NCBI): domain Eukaryota; kingdom Metazoa; phylum Arthropoda; class Insecta; order Diptera; family Syrphidae; genus Xylota; species Xylota sylvarum. Next base: position 5,887,653 of record CAJMZQ010000057.1, on the reverse strand, counting down.
CGATAAAGATTTCCAAGAATAAGTCAGGTTTTTGGAAAAGAGATGGTGGCGGATGAGCCCTTATTGGGCCAACGGCAGCGCTCATATCCCCGAAGCGGGATACTGACTTCGGTTTAAAACCGGCCCCTCGTCCTAGGGGTTTCAAAAAATGGAACTGGCCCTCCAGGTTGGGGGTTGTGCCGTCGGGGTAACTTCCTTACCACGTAAAAAAAATTTAGTTATGAGAGAGACACAAGCCTCGGATAATGGACCCCCTCATTTAATACCACGACCCGGAACGTACACGGACTATGATATAAGAGTATGCACCTGGAATGTACGTACACTGTACACTCCTGGTGCTATTCAAAAACTTGAATCTGTCCTCACGCGGTACAAGGCAGATATTACCGCGATCCAGGAGATACGATGGATAGGATCAGGTATGCAAAAACGGAAAAATTGCGACATTTATTACAGCTGCCACAAAAGACTGCACATGTTAGGATGCGGATTCGTCGTGGGAAATCGGCTACGCTCAATGATAATTGACTTTAAGCCGATCAGCGATCGCCTGGCTGTGATCCGCATCAAGGCTACATTTCAAAACATCAGCATAATATGTGCACACGCCCCTACCGACGAAGCTGAAGACTCTATCAAGGAGGAGTTTTATGACCTCCTGGACGGAGCCTACGGAGCCTGTCCGGAGTATGATGTCAAAATCATACTCGGGGACTTCAATGCCAAAATCGGTAAGGAAAACATCTTCGGCGGATTAGTTGGAAAGCACAGCCTCCACGACACGACAACAGACAACGGCTTCCGGCTAATCGATTTTGCAGCAGCTCGTAATACGGTGATAAGTAGCACTAGGTTTCCAAGACTACGAATCCACACAGCAACCTGGCGCTCTCCAGATGGTCGAACCGCCAACCAAATCGACCACGTGCTAATAGATGCGAGGCACGCATCCAACATTCTGAATGTGCAAACGTTCAGAGGGGCAAACGTCGACTCTGACCATTTTCTTGTTGCAGCTAAGTTCAGAGCTCGACTATCCAATGAGAAGAAGCTGCAGACCGCCCAGAAAAAGAAATTCAACGTTGGAAGCCTTAGCACGTCTGGAGTAGCCAGAGCCTACAGGGAGCGCCTGAGTGAGAGACTCTCCGCTGTGCATTCACCATCCACAAACGCCAACAATCTGTGGAACCAGTATCGCGACATCATCAAAGGGGTAGCAGAGACCACCATAGGCTACCAGCCACCACCCAAAAAGAGCCCTTGGTATGATGATGAATGCGTACGCCGGAAAAAGGTGACAGAAAATGCACACTTGCAAGCGCTGCAACGCAAAACAAGGGCAGCGAGAGAAGAGTATCGAACCAGAAGAAGGGAGGAGAAGAAGATACTGCGTAAGAAGAAAAGGGCCCACGCAGCCTCCCAGCTCAAGGATATCGAAGAGTCCCGCGATAGGAACAACATCCGGATGTTTTTCAGGAAAGCCAAGCAACTGGCAGCTGGCTTCAAGCCCGGAACGCAGGCTCTTCGAAACAGTGAAGGAAACCTAGTCACCGAAGCACAGGGAATAGTAGATGTATTTAAGCAGCATTTCCAGCAGCTACTTAATGGGCAGGTAGAGAGAGTGATAGGGCAAGAAGAGAACCCGCATCCAGTCAATGAAGAATCCATTCCCCCTCCTAGTTTTGAAGAGGTCGGCTCAGCTATCAAAAAGCTGAAGAACAACAAGGCCGCCGGCTCTGATGGTCTACCAGCAGAGCTTTTCAAACATGGTGGTGATGCTTTGGTGGGGTGCATGCACCAAGTCATCAACCAAGTGTGGGTGGATGAAGTCATGCCCGATGACTGGACTATCAGCTCTATATGCCCCATCTTCAAGAAAGGCGATCCTATGTCTTGTAAGAACTACCGAGGCATATCCCTGCTTAATGTCGCATATAAGATCCTATCCAACGTACTGTGTGAACGTCTGAAGCCTTTCTGCAGCACACTAATCGGCACGTACCAGTGTGGCTTCCGGCCCGGCAGATCGACGATCGACCAAATTTTCACACTAAGGCAAATCCTGGAAAAGACCAACGAATTTCAAGTCGAGACTCACCATCTCTTCATCGACTTTAAAGCCGCATATGATAGCATTCATCGTCTTGAGCTCTACAAGGCGATGGCCGAATTCGGGATCCCGGCTAAACTGATCCAGCTGTGCCGCGTGACGCTGGATAACACGCGGTGCAACGTGCAATTCGGCAACAGTTCCTCTGAACTATTCCAAACATGCACCGGATTTCGGCAAGGGGATGCGCTATCATGTGACTTCTTCAATCTTGTGCTGGAACAGATAGTGCGCAGGGCAGGTGTAAACACGGAAGGCACTATCTTCAACAAATCTGTCCAGTTGCTGGGATACGCAGACGACATCGACATCATCGGTCGCTCCCAGCGCGCCGTGTTAGAGGCTTTTACGGCAATTGAAGAAGAGGCGAAACGTGTTGGCCTTGAAGTGAATGAGGACAAAACCAAATACATGTTGTCAACAAACAAAGAAGCATCTGTCCACCGCCTAGGACAAAACGTCACTGTTGGCAACAGTAACTTCGAAGTGGTTAAGGAGTTTACCTACCTCGGAGTAAATATCAACTCCACGAATGACAACTTAGTGGAGATTCGACGAAGACTTACCCTAGGAAACCGCTGCTACTTCGGTTTGGCGAAACAAATGGGGTCAAAACTCCTAACTCGAAAGACGAAATGTATGCTCTACAAAACTTTGATCCTGCCAGTTCTGCTGTATGGAGCCGAGTGCTGGACGATAAGCAGGAAAGCAGAGCAAATACTGAACACTTTCGAAAGAAAAATTCTTCGTCGGATATTCGGTCCCGTATGCGAGGAGGGCGAATGGAGGAGAAGATATAACCGCGAACTCTATGAGCTGTACCAGGATGTGGATGTAGTCCAAAAAGCCAAAACACGTCGACTACACTGGCTCGGCCACATCGAGCGAATGGACAATAATGCTCCAGCAAAGAGGATCTTCGAATCACAGCCCCCAGGTTCGAGAAGACAAGGAAGACCGAACCTCCGTTTTAAGGATCAAGCTATCGCGGATGCCAGAGCGCTTGGTCTAGATAACTGGAAGCAGCGTGCCCGGGATCGAAGAGAGTGGAAGGCTGCTGTGTCTCAGGCAGAGACTCTTCACGGGTCGGGAGCCCGTTAAGTAAGTAAGTACAAGTGTAAACATTTTTGAAATCCGCCCACTGCCACGCCCACTTTTTCATAACTTCACTAAATTATATGAAACCGAAAAATGTTGTTAAGACCAAATATTTAGGCATTCAGATTCCCTACAATCCACCCATACAAAAGTTTTGGCCACGCCCACTTTTTGGGGGCGTTTTTATCACAAAACCGATTTTTGGGCCTTAAATTTTTAACTAGGACGCTGAAATTTCATATCTGGGCTTATGACGAAAAGATACATTAGAAGTGTAAAATTTTTTTACATCCGCCCACTGCCACGCCTACTTTTTTATAACTTTACTAAATTATATGAAACCGAAAAATTTTGTTAAGACCAAATGTTTGGGTATTTAGATTCCCTACAATTCACCCATAGAACAGTTTTGGCCACGCCCACTTTTTGGGGGCGTTATCATCAAAAAACCTATTTTGATAAAATTTTACATGTAACATCCTCAAACGTTCGACATTATAGCTATATTTGAGTACAAAATGCAATTTGGCCAAGCCCATTTTATAGAGAGGAGGATAGGGTATCATACGATCCGTTTCAGACGGATTGTAGCTTTTCTGTATGTTTTTTGTTGTGTTTGTCACTAATGTATATATGAACATACAGAAAAGCTGTAATCCGTCTGGAACGGATCTTGTGATACCCTATCCTCCTCTCTATAAAGTGGGCGTGGCCAAATTGCATTTTGTACTCAAATATAGCTATAATGTCGAACGTTTGAGGATGTTACATGTAAAATTTCATGAAAATCGGTTTTTTTATGAAAACGCCCCCAAAAAGTGGGCGTGACCAAAACTGTTCTATGGGTGAATTGTAGGGAATCTGTATACCTAAATATTTGGTCTTAACAAAATTTTTCGGTTTCATATAATTTAGTGAATAAAAAAAAAAGTAGGCGTGGCAGTGGGCGGATGTAAAAAAAATTTACACTTGTACTGTATCTTTTTCTTGGAAGCCCAGATATGAAATTTCAGCGTTCTCGTTAATAATTTAAGGCCCAAAACTCAATATGAAATCCGCCCACTGCCACGCCCACTTTTTCATAACTTCACTAAATTATATGAAACCGAAAAATTTTGATAAGACCAAATATTTAGGCATTCAGATTCCCTACAATCCACTCATACAAAAGTTTTGGCCACTCCCACTTTTTGGGGGCGTTTTCATCACAAAACCGATTTTTGGGCCTTAAATTTTTAACTAGGACGCTGAAATTTCATATCTGGGCTTCCAAAAAAAAGATACAGTACAAGTGTAAATTTTTTTTACATCCGCCCACTGCCACGCCTACTTTTTTATAACTCCACTAAATTATATGAAACCGAAGAATTTTGTTAAGACCAAATATTTGGGTATTTAGATTCCCTACAATTCACCCATAGAACAGTTTTGGCCGCGCCCACTTTTTGGGGGCGTTATCATCAAAAAACCTATTTTGATAAAATTTTACATGTAACATCCTCAAACGTTCGACATTATAGCTATATTTGAGTACAAAATGCAATTTGGCCATGCCCACTTTATAGAGAGGAGGATAGGGTATCATACGATCCGTTCCAGACGGATTGTAGCTTTTCTGTATGTTTTTTGTTGTGTTTGTTACTCCTGTATATATGATGAACTTTGAATTACGTATGTATACGTATATATATTTCCCAATCCATTAACAAACACAAATCCAAGTAGAATGTACTCAGAGAACAGAACAACTGGGCGGCAGGCACATCAGTCGTGTAATATGTTGATAGAGAGTTACAAGTAAACATGAAGCAAGGCGAAGTTCTACTGCAACAATAATAGAGAGCAAAGTCTATGTCATTTTTGTTGTGTTTGTCACTAATGTATATATGATGAACTTTTACGTACATATGTATACATATATATATTTCCCATTCCTTTAACAAACTCAAATCCAAGTAGAATGTACACAGATAACAGAGCAATTGGGCGGCTGGCACATCAGTCGTGTAATATGTTGATAGAGAGTTACAAGTAAACATGAAGCAAGACGAAGGGCTGCTGCAACAATAATAGTGAGCACTGTCTATGTAATGTTTGTTGTCCTTGTCATTTTTGTTGAACTTTTACGTACATATGTATACGTATATATATTTCCCAACCCTTTAACAAAGACAAATCCAAGTAGAATGTACACAGAGAACAGAACAACTGGGCGGCAAGCACATCAGTCGTGTAATATGTTGATAGAGAGTTACAAGTAAACATGAAGCCAGACGAAGGGCTGCTGCAACAATAATAGAGAGCAATGTCTATGTCATTTTTGTTGTCCTTGTGACTCCTGTACATATGATGAACTTTGACCTACGTATGTATACGTATATATACTTCCCAATCCTTTAACAAAGACAAATCCAAGTAGAATGTACACAGAGAACGGAACAACTGGGCGGCAAGCACATCAGTCGTGTAGTGTGTTGATAGAGAGTTACAAGTAAACATGAAGCCAGACGAAGGGCTGCTGCAACAATAATAGAGAGCAATGTCTATGTAATGTTTGTTGTCCTTGTCATTTTTGTTGAACTTTTACGTACATATGTATACGTATATATATTTCCCAATCCTTTAACAAAGACAAATCCAAGTAGAATGTACACAGAGAACAGAAGAACTGGGCGGCAGGCACATCAGTCGTGTAATATGTTGATAGAGAGTTACAAGTAAACATGAAGGCAGACGAAGGGCTGCTGCAACAATAATAGAGAGCAATGTCTATGTAATGTGTGTTGTCCTTGTCATTTTTGTTGAACTTTTACGTACATATGTATACGTATATATATTTCCCAATCCTTTAACAAAGACAAATCCAAGTAGAATGTACACAGAGAACAGAAGAACTGGGCGGCAGGCACATCAGTCGTGTAATATGTTGATAGAGAGTTACAAGTAAACATGAAGGCAGACGAAGGGCTGCTGCAACAATAATAGAGAGCAATGTCTATGTCATTTTTGTTGTCCTTGTCACTCCTGTACATATGATGAACTTTGACCTACGTATGTATACGTATATATATTTCCCAATCCTTTAACAAACACAAATCCAAGCAGAATGTACACAGAGAACAGAACAACTAGGCGGCAAGCACATCAGTCGTGTAATATGTTGATAGAGAGTTACAAGTAAATATGAAGCCAGACGAAGGGCTGCTGCAACAATAATAGAGAGCAATGTCTATGTCATTTTTGTTGTGTTTGTCACTCCTGTATATATGATGAACTTTGAACATTAACAAACACAAATCCAAGTAGAATGTACTCAGAGAACAGAACAACTGGGCGGCAGGCTCATCAATCGTGTAATATGTTGATAGAGAGTTACAACTAAACATGAAGCAAGGCGAAGTTCTACTGCAACAATAATAGAGAGCAAAGTCTATGTCATTATACCCTATCCTAAGGGTATATTAAGTTTGACACATAGTTTGTAACATAGAGAAATAATTGAGATAGACCCTATAAAGTATATATATTCGTGATCAGCATCAATAGCGAAATCGATTGAGCGATGACCGTCCGTCCGTCCGTCCGTCCGTCCGTCCGTATGTCACCGCTTTTTGGGCCTTAAATTTTGAGCTAGGACGATGAAATTTCATATCTGGGCTTCTGAGAAAAAGATACAGTACAAGTGTAAAAATTTTTGAAATCCGCCCACTGCCACGCCCACTTTTTCATAACTTCACTAAATTATATGAAACCGAAAAATTTTGCTAAGACCAAATATTTAGGCATTCAGATTCCCCACAATCCACCCATAGAAAAGTTTTGGCCACGCCCACTGTTTGGGGGCGTTTTCATCACAAAACCGAGTTTTGGGCCTTAAATTATTAACGAGGACGCTGAAATTTCATATCTGGGCTTCCAAGAAAAAGATACAGTACAAGTGTAAATTTTTTTTACATCCGCCCACTGCCACGCCTACTTTTTTTTTTATTCACTAAATTATATGAAACCGAAAAATTTTGTTAAGACCAAATATTTAGGTATTTAGGTTCCCTACAATTCACCCGTAGAACAGTTTTGGCCACGCCCACTTTTTGGGGGCGTTTTCATCAAAAAACCGATTTTGATAAAATTTTACATGTAACATCCTCAAACGTTCGACATTATAGCTATATTTGAGTACAAAATGCAATTTGGCCACGCCCACTTTATAGAGAGGAGGATAGGGTATCATACGATCCGTTAAAGACGGATTGTAGCTTTTCTGTATGTTTTTTGTTGTCCTTGTCATTTTCGTTGAACTTTTACGTACATATGTATACGTATATATATTTCCTAATCCTTTAACAAAGACAAATCCAAGTAGAATGTATACAGAGAACAGAACAACTGGGCGGCAAGCACATCAGTCGTGCAATGTGCTGATAGAGAGCTACAAGTAAACATGAAGCCAGACGAAGGGCTGCTGCAACAATAATAGAGAGCAATGTCTATGTCATTTTTGTTATCCTTGTCATTTTTGTTGAACTTTTACGTACATATGTGTGCGTATATATATTTCCCAGTCCTTTAACAAAGACAAATCCAAGTAGAATGTACACAGAGAACAGAACAACTGGGCGACAAGCACATCAGTCGTGTAATATGTTGATAGAGAGTTACAAGTAAACATGAAACCAGACGAAGGGCTGCTGCAACAATAATAGAGAGCAATGTCTATGTCATTTTTGTTGAACTTTTACGTACATATGTATACATATATATATTTCCCAATCCATTAACAAAGCCAAATGCAAGTAGAATGTACACAGAGAACAGAACAACTGGGCGGCAGGCACATCAGTCGTGTAATATGTTGATAGAGAGTTACAAGTAAACATGAAGCCAGACGAAGGTCTGCTGCAACAATAATAAAGAGCAATGTCTATGTCATTTTTGTTGTCCTTGTCATTTTTGTTGAACTTTTACGTACATATGTATACATATATATATTTCCCAATCCTTTAACAAAGACAAATCCAAGTAGAATGTACACAGAGAACAGAAGAACTGGGCGGCAGGCACATCAGTCGTGTAATATGTTGATAGAGAGTTACAAGTAAACATGAAGGCAGACGAAGGGCTGCTGCAACAATAATAGAGAGCAATGTCTATGTCATTTTTGTTGTCCTTGTCACTCCTGTACATATGATGAACTTTGACCTACGTATGTATACGTATATACATTTCCCAATCCTGTAACCAAGACAAATCCAAGTAGAATGTACACAGAGAACAGAACAATTGGGCGGCAAGCACATCAGTCGTGTAATATGTTGATAGAGAGTTACAAGTAAACATGAAGCCAGACGAAGGTCAGCTGCAACAATAATAGAGAACAATGTCTATGTCATTTTTGTTGTTATTGTTACTCCTGTACATATGATGAACTTTGACCCACGTATGTATACGTATATATATTTCCCAATAGTTTAACAAAGACAAATCCTGGTGGAATGTACACAGAGAACAGAACAACTGGGCGGCAAGCACGTCAGTCGTGTAATATGTTGATAAAGAGTTACAAGTAAACATGAAGCCAGACGAAGGGCTGCTGCAACAATGATAGAGAGCAATGTCTATGTTATTTTTGTTGTCCATGTCACTCCTGTGCATATGATGAACTTTGAAATACGTATGTATACGTATATATATTTCCCAATCCTTTAACAAAGACAAATCCAAGTTGAATGTACACAGAGAACAGAACAACTGGGCGGCAAGCACATCAGTCGTGTAATATGTTGATATAGAGTTACAAGTAAACATGAAGCCAGACGAAGGTCTGCTGCAACAATAATAGAGAGCAATGTCTATGTCATTTTTGTTGTTATTGTCACTCCTGTACATATGATGAACTTTGACCTACGTATGTATACGTATATATATTTCCCAATCCCTTAACAAAGACAAATCCAAGTAGAATGCACACAGATAACAGAGCAATTGGGCGGCTGGCACATCAGTCGTGTAATATGTTGATAGAGAGTTACAAGTAAACATGAAGCCAGACGAAGGGCTGCTGCAACAATAATAGAGAGCAATGTCTATGTAATTATACCCTATCCTAAGGGTATATTAAGTTTGACACATAGTTTGTAACATAGAGAAATAATCGAGATAGACCATATAAAGTATATATATTCGTGATCAGCATCAATAGCGAAATCGATTGAGCGATGACCGTCCGTCCGTCCGTCCGTCCGTCCGTATGTCACCGCTTTTTGGGCCTTAAATTTTGAGCTAGGACGATGAAATTTCATATCTGGGCTTCTGAGAAAAAGATACAGTACAAGTGTAAAAATTTTTGAAATCCGCCCACTGCCACGCCCACTTTTTCATAACTTCACTAAATTATATGGAACCGAAAAATTTTGTTAAGACCAAATATTTAGGCATTCAGATTCCCTACAATCCACCCATACAAAAGTTTTGGCCACGCCCACTTTTTGGGGGCGTTTTCATCACAAAACCGATTTTTGGGCCTTAAATTTTTAACTAGGACGCTGAAATTTCATATCTGGGCTTCCGAGAAAAAGATACAATACTAGTGTAAAATTTTTTTACATCCGCCCACTGCCACGCCTACTTTTTTATAACTTCACTAAATTATATGAAACCGAAAAATTTTGTTAAGACCAAATATTTGGGTATTTAGATTCCCTACAATTCACCCATAGAACAGTTTTGGCCGCGCCCACTTTTTGGGGGCGTTATCATCAAAAAACCTATTTTGATAAAATTTTACATGTAACATCCTCAAACGTTCGACATTATAGCTATATTTGAGTACAAAATGCAATTTGGCCAAGCCCATTTTATAGAGAGGAGGATAGGGTATCATACGATCCGTTCCAGACGGATTGTAGCTTTTCTGTATGTTTTTTTTTGTCCTTGTGACTCCTGTACATATGATGAACTTTGACCTACGTATGTATACGTATATATATTTCCCAATCCTTTAACAAAGACAAATCCAAGTTGAATGTACACAGAGAACAGAACAACTGGGCTTCTGGCACATCAGTCGTGTAATGTGTTGATAGAGAGTTACAAGTAAACATGAAGCAAGACGAAGGGCTGCTGCAACAATAATAGAGAGCAAAGTCTATGTCATTATACCCTATCCTAAGGGTATATTAAGTTTGACACATAGTTTGTAACATAGAGAAATAATCGAGATAGACCCTATAAAGTATATATATTCGTGATCAGCATCAATAGCGAAATCGATTGAGCGATGACCGTCCGTCCGTCCGTCCGTCCGTCCGTATGTCACCGCTTTTTGGGCCTTAAATTTTGAGTTAGGACGATGAAATTTCATATCTGGTCTTCTGAGAAAAAGATACAGTACAAGTGTAAAAATTTTTGAAATCCGCCCACTGCCACGCCCACTTTTTCATAACTTCACTAAATTATATGAAACCGAAAAATTTTGTTAAGACCAAATATTTAGCCATTCAGATTCCCTACAATCCGCCCATACAAAAGTTTTGGCCACGCCCACTTTTTGGGGGCGTTTTCATCACAAAACCGAGTTTTGGGCCTTCAATATTTAACTAGGACGCTGAAATTTCATATCTGGGCTTCCAAGAAAAAGATACAGTACAAGTGTAAAATTTTTCTACATCCGCCCACTGCCACGCTTACTTTTTTATAACTTCACTAAATTATATGAAACCGAAAAATTTTGTTAAGACCAAATATTTGGGTATTTAGATTCCCTACAATTCAGCCGTAGAACAGTTTTGGCCACGCCCACTTTTTGGGGGCGTTATCATCAAAAAACCTATTTTGATAAAATTTTACATGTAACATAGCTATATTTGAGTACAAAATGCAATTTGGCCACGCCCACTTTATAGAGAGGAGGATAGGGTATCATACGATCCGTTAAAGACGGATTGTAGCTTTTCTGTATGTTTTTTGTTGTCCTTGTCATTTTTGTTGAACTTTTACGTACATATGTATACGTATATATATTTAATAATCCTTTAACAAAGACAACTCCAAGTAGAATGTATACAGAGAACAGAACAACTGGGCGGCAAGCACATCAGTCGTGCAATGTGCTGATAGAGAGCTACAAGTACACATGAAGCCAGACGAAGTTCTGCTGCAACAATAATAGAGAGCAATGTCTATGTCATTTTTGTTATCCTTGTCATTTTTGTTGAACTTTTACGTACATATGTGTGCGTATATATATTTCCCAGTCCTTTAACAAAGACAAATCCAAGTAGAATGTACACAGAGAACAGAACAACTGGGCGGCAAGCACATCAGTCGTGTAACATGTTGATAGAGAGTTACAAGTAAACATGAAGCCAGACGAAGGGCTGCTGCAACAATAATAGAGAGCAATGTCTATGTCATTTTTGTTGAACTTTTACGTACATATGTATACATATATATATTTCCCAATCCATTAACAAAGCCAAATGCAAGTAGAATGTACACAGAGAACAGAACAACTGGGCGGCAGGCACATCAGTCGTGTAATATGTTGATAGAGAGTTACAAGTAAACATGAAGCCAGACGAAGGTCTGCTGCAACAATAATAAAGAGCAATGTCTATGTCATTTTTGTTGTCCTTGTCATTTTTGTTGAACTTTTACGTACATATGTATACATATATATATTTCCCAATCCTTTAACAAAGACAAATCCAAGTAGAATGTACACAGAGAACAGAAGAACTGGGCGGCAGGCACATCAGTCGTGTAATATGTTGATAGAGAGTTACAAGTAAACATGAAGGCAGACGAAGGGCTGCTGCAACAATAATAGAGAGCAATGTCTATGTCATTTTTGTTGTCCTTGTGACTCCTGTACATATGATGAACTTTGACCTACGTATGTATACGTATATATATTTCCCAATCCTTTAACCAAGACAAATCCAAGTAGAATGTACACAGAGAACAGAACAATTGGGCGGCAAGCACATCAGTCGTGTAATATGTTGATAGAGAGTTACAAGTAAACATGAAGCCAGACGCAGGTCTGCTGCAACAATAATAGAGAACAATGTCTATGTCATTTTTATACCCTATCCTAAGGGTATATTAAGTTTGACACATAGTTTGTAACATAGAGAAATAATCGAGATAGACCCTATAAAGTATATATATTCGTGATCAGCATCAATAGCGAAATCGATTGAGCGATGACCGTCCGTCCGTCCGTCCGTCCGTCCGTCCGTATGTCACCGCTTTTTGGGCCTTAAATTTTGAGCTAGGACGATGAAATTTCATATCTGGGCTTCTGAGAAAAAGATACAGTACAAGTGTAAACAAGTGCCACGCCCACTTTTTCATAACTTCACTAAATTATATGAAACCGAAAAATTTTGTTAAGACCAAATATTTAGGCATTTAGATTCCCTACAATCCACCCATACAAAAGTTTTGGCCACGCCCACTTTTTGGGGGCGTTTTCATCACAAAACCGAGTTTTGGGCCTTCAATTATTAACTAGGACGCTGAAATTTCATATTTGGGCTTCCAAGAAAAAGATACAGTACAAGTGTAAATTTTTTTTACATCCGCCCACTGCCACGCCTACTTTTTTATAACTTCACTAAATTATATGAAACCGAAAAATTTTGTTAAGACCAAATATTTAGGTATACAGATTCCCTACAATTCACCCATAGAACAGTTTTGGTCACGCCCACTTTTTGGGGGCGTTTTCATCAAAAAAACCGATTTTGATAAAATTTTACATGTCACATCCTCAAACGTTCGAGGTTATAGCCATATTTGAGTACAAAATGCAATTTGGTCACGCGCACTTTATAGAGAGGAGGATAGGGTATCATACGATCCGTTCCAGACGGATTGTAGCTTTTCTGTATGTTTGTTGTTATTGTTACTCCTGTACATATGATGAACTTTGACCCACGTATGTATACGTATATATATTTCCCAATAGTTTAACAAAGACAAATCCTGGTGGAATGTACACAGAGAACAGAACAACTGGGCGGCAAGCACGTCAGTCGTGTAATATGTTGATAAAGAGTTACAAGTAAACATGAAGCCAGACGAAGTGCTGCTGCAACAATAATAGAGAGCAATGTCTATGTTATTTTTGTTGTCCATGTCACTCCTGTGCATATGATGAACTTTGAAATACGTATGTATACGTATATATATTTCCCAATCCTTTAACAAAGACAAATCCAAGTTGAATGTACACAGAGAACAGAACAACTGGGCGGCAAGCACATCAGTCGTGTAATATGTTGATATAGAGTTACAAGTAAACATGAAGCCAGACGAAGGTCTGCTGCAACAATAATAGAGAGCAATGTCTATGTCATTTTTGTTGTTATTGTCACTCCTGTACATATGATGAACTTTGACCTACGTATGTATACGTATATATATTTCCCAATCCCTTAACAAAGACAAATCCAAGTAGAATGTACACAGAGAACAGAACAACTGGGCGGCAAGCACATCAGTCGTGTAATATGTTGATAGAGAGTTACAAGTAAACATGAAGCCAGACGAAGGGCTGCTGCAACAATAATAGAGAGCAATGTCTATGTCATTTTTTTTGTCCTTGTCACTCCTGTACATATGATGAACTTTGACCTACGTATGTATACGTATATATATTTCCCAATCCCTTAACAAAGACAAATCCAAGTAGAATGTACACAGAGAACAGAACAACTGGGCGGCAAGCACATCAGTCGTGTAATATGTTGATATAGAGTTACAAGTAAACATGAAGCCAGACGAAGGTCTGCTGCAACAATAATAGAGAGCAATGTCTATGTCATTTTTGTTGTTATTGTCACTCCTGTACATATGATGAACTTTGACCTACGTATGTATACGTATATATATTTCCCAATCCCTTAACAAAGACAAATCCAAGTAGAATGTACACAGAGAACAGAACAACTGGGCGGCAAGCACATCAGTCGTGTAATATGTTGATAGAGAGTTACAAGTAAACATGAAGCCAGACGAAGGGCTGCTGCAACAATAATAGAGAGCAATGTCTATGTCATTTTTTTTGTCCTTGTGACTCCTGTACATATGATGAACTTTGACCTACGTATGTATACGTATATATATTTCCCAATCCTTTAACAAAGACAAATCCAAGTTGAATGTACACAGAGAACAGAACAACTGGGCGGCAAGCACATCAGTCGTGTAATATGTTGATAGAGAGTTACAAGTAAACATGAAGCCAGACGAAGGGCTGCTGCAACAATAATAGAGAGCAATGTCTATGTCATTTTTTTTGTCCTTGTGACTCCTGTACATATGATGAACTTTGACCTACGTATGTATACGTATATATATTTCCCAATCCTTTAACAAAGACAAATCCAAGTTGAATGTACACAGAGAACAGAACAACTGGGCGGCAGGCACATCAGTCGTGTAATATGTTGATAAAGAGTTACAAGTAAACATGAAGCCAGACGAAGTGCTGCTGCAACAATAATAGAGAGCAATGTCTATGTTATTTTTGTTGTCCATGTCACTCCTGTGCATATGATGAACTTTGAAATACGTATGTATACGTATATATATTTCCCAATCCTTTAACAAAGACAAATCCAAGTTGAATGTACACAGAGAACAGAACAACTGGGCGGCAAGCACATCAGTCGTGTAATATGTTGATAGAGAGTTACAAGTAAACATGAAGCAAGACGAAGGGCTGCTGCAACAATAATAGAGAGCAAAGTCTATGTCATTATACCCTATCCTAAGGGTATATGGTCAAAGGGTAGTGATGCGGAACATATGGGAACACAAGCGTTCTCGCTTTAGCCTCTCACTATCAACTCCTACTCTACGCCTCCACGATGGTGGCTGCTGGGTGCCTAGTACCTCAACTGGAGATTGGGTAACCAACCCCTTTGGAAGGTTGTTGGTGGCAGCGAACGAGAGAGGGGGGAGGAGTGTCTTCTCACTAAGGCACCTTCTCTTGCTTCAGGCGGCGGCGGACGAATTCCCTAGATGGAATCAACGGTGGCGTCAACCAGTTCCAGTTAGGTCGAACTATTAGTGTTATCCCTATATGAGCTGCTTCGACATATTCGAATTCCAGGTCTATAGGGATTTTCAATACTGAGTCAGGGTGTTGGAATAGAGTTGGTGGCGGATGAACCCTTAATGGGCCAACGGCAGCGCTCACATCCCCGAAGCGGGGTACTGACTCCGGAATATCCGGCCCCTTGTCCTAGGGGTAAAAAAAGGAACTGGTCCTCCAGGTTGGGGGTTGTGCGTCGGGGTAACTTCCCTACCACGTAAAAAAGGCAATAGTTACGACACAACGACAAGCCTCGGATAAGGATGATCCCACTGTTGACGACCCCAGCAAACGAAATAAGGACAACGATCTTCGGATCTGCACGTGGAATGTTCGGACCCTTAACAGGCCGCGTGCAGCCGAACAATTAGCAGAGGCCCTAGACTGCTACAACGCAGATATCACCGCCATCCAGGAAGTGCGATGGGATGGCCCGGGCAAAAAGAGGATGAAAAACTGTGACGTATACTACGGTGATTGCTATAGGGAACAGAAACAGCGCTTATTTGGATGTGGGTTCGTCATACGCGGCAGACTTAGGCAAGAAGTCTTGAGCTTTCGACACGTGAGCGAGCGTCTTATGACAATCCGCATCAAGGCTAAATTCGCGAACATAAGCCTAATATGCGCTCATGCCCCCACAGAGGACAAGGATGACGCCACCAAAGAAAGTTTCTACGAGCTCCTCGACAAAACATATGAGCAATGTCCTAAGTATGACGTTAAAATCGTCCTAGGCGATTTTAACGCCAAGATAGGAAAGGAGGACATCTTTGGTAGGACGATTGGAAAGCACAGCCTACACGACACCACGTCTGGCAACGGACTTAGGCTTATTGACTTTGCGGCGGGGCGAAATGTCAGTATAGCAAGCACACGGTTTCCTCATCTCAATATCCACAAGGGGACATGGCGATCTCCTGATCATCAAACGGTCAATCAAATTGACCACATTGCGATCGACGCAAGGCATGCCTCCAGTATTCTGGATGTCCGAACCTTCCGAGCAGCCAACATGGACTCGGATCATTTCCTTGTTGCAGCCAAGGTACGAATGCGGATATCCCAAACGCCACAACTAAGAAGAACTACTGTGAGAAGATTTGACGTCGAAAAGAACCTTCACCGAACGCGTATCCCGAAACCTCTCAACTACTCCTATGCCGCCAGCATCAAGCGCCGAAGACCAGTGGCAACGCTGCCAACAAGCCATCAGAAGTGCCGCAACTGATGTGCTGGGTTTCACCCGACCACCACAAAGAAACCCCTGGTTTGACGATGAGTGCCGGCAAGCACATGCAGCTAAACAGCAAGCATACAAAGCGGCGCTGCAAAAAAGGACGAGAGCTGCTCGTGAGCTCTACGAGCAGAAGAGACGGGAAGAACATCGGCTTCTCCGAAAGAAGAAAAAAGAGCACGAGAAGCGCGCGATCGAAGATATTGAGAGATTATACTCCAGGAATAATGTACGGAAGTTTTACCAACAGGTAAAAAGAACGTGTCAGGCCAACAAGACCCGTACAGAAGCCTGTAGAGATGAAGAAGGAAACCTCGTAGTAGAGTCACAGTCGGTGCTGAGAATATGGAAAAACTTCTTCTGCAGACTGTATAACGGCGACGAAGACCAACATCCCGCTGTCAGGCAGAATGAACCATTCAACATAGACGATGATAGCCAAAACTTCCGTCCACCTGACCAAAACGAAGTAAGGATAGCAATATCCAAATTTAAGTCCAACAAGGCTGCTGGACCTGACGGCTTACCAGCCGAGCTATTCAAAGCAGCTGGAAATGACCTGGTAGAGAGCATACACCAACTCATTTCTAAAATTTGGTCAGATGAGTGTATGCCTGATGAATGGAATCTCAGCACCGTTTGCCCAATCCACAAGAAAGGAGATCCCCTCAATTGCGCCAATTACAGAGGTATCAGTCTCCTCAACATCGCGTATAAGATCCTATCTGCCATATTGTGTGAACGTCTGAAACCCTTCGTCAACAACCTGATTGGGCCCTATCAGTGTGGTTTCAGACCAGGAAAGTCCACAATCGATCAAATCTTCACACTTCGACAGATCCTGGAAAAAACCCAAGAAGTCCAAATCGATACCCACCATCTTTTTATCGATTTCAAGGCCGCATATGACAGCATTTATAGAGACGAGTTATACAGAGCCATGTCTAGTTTTGGCATCCCTGCCAAACTCGTCAGATTGTGCAGAATGACGATGGAGAATTCTCGCTGCTCCATCAAGGTCGGTAACGATCTCACCGAGACCTTTGATGTCAAAAAAGGTTTTAGACAAGGTGATGCGCTGTCATGTGATTTTTTTAACATCGTTCTTGAAAGAATTGTGCGAAACTCACAAGCCAACACCGGAGGCACAATCTTTCAAAAGTCTGTGCAACTACTAGCGTATGCCGACGATATTGACATTATTGGAAGAACACAGCGGGCTGTCACCGGTGCGTTCGCTAGTATTGAAACAGAAGCGGCCAAAATGGGTTTAACGGTAAACGAGGGCAAAACCAAGTATATGCTGTCAACCAAAAGGCACACGCAACATCGACGAATTGGACAGAACGTCACAATCGACAGCTATAACTTTGAGGTAGTAAGGGACTTTGTCTACCTCGGCTCTGCTATCAATTCTGAAAATAACACCTCAGCAGAAATAAAACGAAGAATAACTCTTGCCAATCGCTGTTTCTTTGGGCTGAGAAGACAATTGAGTAGTAAGGCCCTATCCCGAACAACTAAGGAGACTCTATATAAGACCTTGATCATCCCAGTCCTGCTTTATGGCGCTGAAGCTTGGACTTTATCAAAAGCGGATGAAGATATCCTCGGTCGTTTCGAGAGAAAAATTCTTCGCAAAATATTCGGTCCCGTTTGCGTTGACGGGCTTTGGAGGAGAAGATTCAACGACGAACTATACGAGCTGTACAGCGACATCGACCTAGTCAAAAAACTGCGCATTAGTCGTTTGAGATGGCTAGGACATGTAGAGCGAATGGACACCAGTGCTCCGGCCCGAAGAGTCTTCGAATCACACCCGGAGGGACAACGCAGCAGAGGAAGACCTCGCCTTAGGTGGCGCGCACAAGTTGAAGGGGACCTGAACAAGCTTGGAGTGCGCAACTGGAGGCAGTTAGCTAAGGACCGAGCTAACTGGAGAGGCTTGTTAGTTGAGGCCCAGGTTCACCCCGAACTGTAGCGCCACCTAAGTAAGTAAGTAAGTAAGGGTATATTAAGTTTGACACATAGTTTGTAACATAGAGAAATAATCGAGATAGACCCTATAAAGTATATATATTCGTGATCAGCATCAATAGCGAAATCGATTGAGCGATGACCGTCCGTCCGTCCGTCCGTATGTCACAGCTTTTTGGGCCTTAAATTTTGAGCTAGGACGATGAAATTTCATATCTGGGCTTCTGAGAAAAAGATACAGTACAAGTGTTAAAAATTTTGAAATCCGCCCACTGCCACGCCCACTTTTTCATAACTTCACTAAATTATATGAAACCGAAAAATTTTGTTAAGACCAAATATTTAGGCATTCAGATTCCCTACAATCCACCCATACAAAAGTTTTGGACACGTCCACTTTTGGGGGCGTTTTCATCACAAAACCGATTTTTGGGCCTTAAATTTTTAACTAGGACGCTGAAATTTCATATCTGGGCTTCCAAGAAAAAGATACAGTACAAGTGTAAAATTTTCTTACATCCGCCCACTGCCACGCCTACTTTTTTATAACATCACTAAATTATATGAAACCGAAAAATTTTGTTAAGACCAAATATTTAGGTATTTAGGTTCCCTACAATTCACCCGTAGAACAGTTTTGGTCACGCCCACTTTTTGGAGGCGTTATCATCAAAAAACCTATTTTGATAAAATTTTACATGTAACATCCTCAAACGTTCGACATTATAGCTTAATTTGAGTACAAAATGCAATTTGGCCACGCCCACTTTATAGAGAGGAGGATAGGGTATCATACGATCCGTTCCAGACGGATTGTAGCTTTTCTGTATGTTTTTATACCCTATCCTAAGGGTATATTAAGTTTGACACATAGTTTGTAACATAGAGAAATAATCGAGATAGACCCTATAAAGTATATATATTCGTGATCAGCATCAATAGCGAAAACGATTGAGCGATGACCGTCCGTCCGTCCGTCCGTCCGTCCGTCCGTCCGTCCGTATGTCACCGCTTTTTGGGCCTCAAATTTTGGGCTAGGACGATGAAATTTCATATCTGGGCTTCTGAGAAAAAGATACAGTACAAGTGTAAAAATTTTTGAAATCCGCCCACTGCCACGCCCACTTTTTCATAACTTCATTAAATTATATGAAACCGAAAAATTTTGTTAAGACCAAATATTTAGGCATTCAGATTCCCTACAATCCACCCATACAAAAATTTTGGCCACGCCCACTTTTTGGGGGCGTTTTCATCACAAAACCGATTTTTGGGCCTTAAATTTTTAACTAGGACGCTGAAATTTCATATCTGGGCTTCCAAGAAAAAGATACAGTACAAGTGTAAAATTTTTTTACATCCGCCCACTGCCACGCCTACTTTTTTATAACTTCACTAAATTATATGAAACCGAAAAATTTTGTTAAGACCAAATATTTAGGCATTCAGATTCCCTACAATCCACCCATACAAAAGTTTTGGTCACGCCCACTTTTTGGAGGCGTTATCATCAAAAAACCTATTTTGATAAAATTTTACATGTAACATCCTCAAACGTTCGACATTATAGCTTAATTTGAGTACAAAATGCAATTTGGCCACGCCCACTTTATAGAGAGGAGGATAGGGTATCATACGATCCGTTCCAGACGGATTGTAGCTTTTCTGTATGTTTTTATACCCTATCCTAAGGGTATATTAAGTTTGACACATAGTTTGTAACATAGAGAAATAATCGAGATAGACCCTATAAAGTATATATATTCGTGATCAGCATCAATAGCGAAATCGATTGAGCGATGACCGTCCGTCCGTCCGTCCGTCCGTCCGTCCGTCCGTCCGTCCGTATGTCACCGCTTTTTGGGCCTTAAATTTTGAGCTAGGACGATGAAATTTCATATCTGGGCTTCTGAGAAAAAGATACAGTACAAGTGTAAAAATTTTTGAAATCCGCCCACTGCCACGCCCACTTTTTCATAACTTCACTAAATTATATGAAACCGAAAAATTTTGTTAAGACCAAATATTTAGGCATTTAGATTCCCTACAATCCACCCATACAAAAGTTTTGGCCACGCCCACTTTTTGGGGGCGTTTTCATCACAAAACCGAGTTTTGGGCCTTCAATTATTAACTAGGACGCTGAAATTTCATATTTGGGCTTCCAAGAAAAAGATACAGTACAAGTGTAAATTTTTTTTACATCCGCCCACTGCCACGCCTACTTTTTTATAACTTCACTAAATTATATGAAACCGAAAAATTTTGTTAACACCAAATATTTAGGTATACAGATTCCCTACAATTCACCCATAGAACAGTTTTGGTCACGCCCACTTTTTGGGGGCGTTTTCATCAAAAAACCGATTTTGATAAAATTTTACATGTCACATCCTCAAACGTTCGAGGTTATAGCCATATTTGAGTACAAAATGCAATTTGGTCACGCGCACTTTATAGAGAGGAGGATAGGGTATCATACGATCCGTTCCAGACGGATTGTAGCTTTTCTGTATGTTTGTTGTTATTGTTACTCCTGTACATATGATGAACTTTGACCCACGTATGTATACGTATATATATTTCCCAATAGTTTAACAAAGACAAATCCTGGTGGAATGTACACAGAGAACAGAACAACTGGGCGGCAAGCACGTCAGTCGTGTAATATGTTGATAAAGAGTTACAAGTAAACATGAAGCCAGACGAAGTGCTGCTGCAACAATAATAGAGAGCAATGTCTATGTTATTTTTGTTGTCCATGTCACTCCTGTGCATATGATGAACTTTGAAATACGTATGTATACGTATATATATTTCCCAATCCTTTAACAAAGACAAATCCAAGTTGAATGTACACAGAGAACAGAACAACTGGGCGGCAAGCACATCAGTCGTGTAATATGTTGATATAGAGTTACAAGTAAACATGAAGCCAGACGAAGGTCTGCTGCAACAATAATAGAGAGCAATGTCTATGTCATTTTTGTTGTTATTGTCACTCCTGTACATATGATGAACTTTGACCTACGTATGTATACGTATATATATTTCCCAATCCCTTAACAAAGACAAATCCAAGTAGAATGTACACAGAGAACAGAACAACTGGGCGGCAAGCACATCAGTCGTGTAATATGTTGATAGAGAGTTACAAGTAAACATGAAGCCAGACGAAGGGCTGCTGCAACAATAATAGAGAGCAATGTCTATGTCATTTTTTTTGTCCTTGTGACTCCTGTACATATGATGAACTTTGACCTACGTATGTATACGTATATATATTTCCCAATCCTTTAACAAAGACAAATCCAAGTTGAATGTACACAGAGAACAGAACAACTGGGCGGCTGGCACATCAGTCGTGTAATATGTTGATAGAGAGTTACAAGTAAACATGAAGCAAGACGAAGGGCTGCTGCAACAATAATAGAGAGCAAAGTCTATGTCATTATACCCTATCCTAAGGGTATATTAAGTTTGACACATAGTTTGTAACATAGAGAAATAATCGAGATAGACCCTATAAAGTATATATATTCGTGATCAGCATCAATAGCGAAATCGATTGAGCGATGACCGTCCGTCCGTCCGTCCGTATGTCACAGCTTTTTGGGCCTTAAATTTTGAGCTAGGACGATGAAATTTCATATCTGGGCTTCTGAGAAAAAGATACAGTACAAGTGTTAAAAATTTTGAAATCCGCCCACTGCCACGCCCACTTTTTCATAACTTCACTAAATTATATGAAACCGAAAAATTTTGTTAAGACCAAATATTTAGGCATTCAGATTCCCTACAATCCACCCATACAAAAGTTTTGGACACGTCCACTTTTGGGGGCGTTTTCATCACAAAACCGATTTTTGGGCCTTAAATTTTTAACTAGGACGCTGAAATTTCATATCTGGGCTTCCAAGAAAAAGATACAGTACAAGTGTAAAATTTTCTTACATCCGCCCACTGCCACGCCTACTTTTTTATAACATCACTAAATTATATGAAACCGAAAAATTTTGTTAAGACCAAATATTTAGGTATTTAGGTTCCCTACAATTCACCCGTAGAACAGTTTTGGCCACGTCCACTTTTTGGGGGCGTTATCATCAAAAAACCTATTTTGATAAAATTTTACATGTAACATCCTCAAACGTTCGACATTATAGCTATATTTGAGTACAAAATGCAATTTGGCCACGCCCACTTTATAGACAAGAGGATAGGGTATCATACGATCCGTTCCAGACGGACTGTAGCTTTTCTGTATGTTTATACCCTATCCTAAGGGTATATTAAGTTTGACACATAGTTTGTAACATAGAGAAATAATCGAGATAGACCCTATAAAGTATATATATTCGTGATCAGCATCAATAGCGAAAACGATTGAGCGATGACCGTCCGTCCGTCCGTCCGTCCGTCCGTATGTCACCGCTTTTTGGGCCTCAAATTTTGGGCTAGGACGATGAAATTTCATATCTGGGCTTCTGAGAAAAAGATACAGTACAAGTGTAAAAATTTTTGAAATCCGCCCACTGCCACGCCCACTTTTTCATAACTTCATTAAATTATATGAAACCGAAAAATTTTGTTAAGACCAAATATTTAGGTATTCAGATTCCCTACAATCCACCCATACAAAAGTTTTGGCCACGCCCACTTTTGGGGGGCGTTTTCATCACAAAACCGATTTTTGGCCCTTAAATTTTTAACTAGGACGCTGAAATTTCATATCTGGGCTTCCAAGAAAAAGATACAGTACAAGTGTAAAATTTTTTTACATCCGCCCACTGCCACGCCTACTTTTTTATAACTTCACTACATTATATGAAACCGAAAAATTTTGTTAAGACCAAATATTTAGGCATTCAGATTCCCTACAATCCACCCATACAAAAGTTTTGGCCACGCCCACTTTTTGGGGGCGTTATCATCAAAAAACCTATTTTGATAAAATTTTACATGTAACATCCTCAAACGTTCGACATTATAGCTTAATTTGAGTACAAAATGCAATTTGGCCACGCCCACTTTATAGAGAGGAGGATAGGGTATCATACGATCCGTTCCAGACGGATTGTAGCTTTTCTGTATGTTTTTTGTTGTGTTTGGCACTCCTGTATATATGATGAACTTTGAACATTAACAAACGCAAATCCAAGTAGAATGTACTCAGAGAACAGAACAACTGGGCGGCAGGCTCATCAATCGTGTAATATGTTGATAGAGAGTCACAACTAAACATGAAGCAAGGCGAAGTTCTACTGCAACAATAATAGAGAGCAAAGTCTATGTCATTATACCCTATCCTAAGGGTATATTAAGTTTGACACATAGTTTGTAACATAGAGAAATAATTGAGATAGACCCTATAAAGTATATATATTCGTGATCAGCATCAATAGCGAAATCGATTGAGCGATGACCGTCCGTCCGTCCGTCCGTCCGTCCGTATGTCACCGCTTTTTGGGCCTTAAATTTTGAGCTAGGACGATGAAATTTCATATCTGGGCGTCTGAGAAAAAGATACAGTACAAGTGTAAAAATTTTTGAAATCCGCCCACTGCCACGCCCACTTTTTCATAACTTCACTAAATTATATGAAACCGAAAAATTTTGTTAAGACCAAATATTTAGGCATTCAGATTCCCTACAATCCACCCATACAAAAGTTTTGGCCACGCCCACTTTTTATGGGCGTTGTCATCACAAAACCGATTTTGATAAAATTTTACATGTAACATCCTCAAACGTTCGACATTATAGCTATATTTGAGTACAAAATGCAATTTGGCCACGCCCACTTTATAGAGAGGAGGATAGGGTATCATACGATCCGTTCCAGACGGATTGTAGCTTTTCTGTATGTTTATACCCTATCCTAAGGGTATATTAAGTTTGACACATAGTTTGTAACATAGAGAAATAATCGAGATAGACCCTAGAAAGTATATATATTCGTGATCAGCATCAATAACAAAAGCGATTGAGCGATGACCGTCCGTCCGTCCGTCCGTCCGTCCGTCCGTCCGTATGTCACCGCTTTTTGGGCCTTAAATTTTGAGCTAGGACGATGAAATTTCATATCTGGGCTTCTGAGAAAAAGATACAGTGCAAGTGTAAAATCCGCCCACTGCCACGCCCACTTTTTTATAACTTCACTAAATTATATGAAACCGAAAAATTTTGTTAAGACCAAATATTTAGGCATTCAGATTCCCTACAATCCACCCACACAAAAGTTTTGGCCACGCCCACTTTTTGGGGGCGTTTTCATCACAAAACCGATTTTTGGGCCTTAAATTTTTAACTAGGACGGTGAAATTTCATATCTGGGCTTCCAAAAAAAAGATACAGTACAAGTGTAAAATTTTTTTACATCCGCCCACTGCCACGCCTACTTTTTTATAACTTCACTAAATTATATGAAACCGAAAAATTTTGTTCAGACAAAATATTTGGGTATTTAGATTCCCTACAATTTACCCGTAGAACAGTTTTGGCCACACCCACCTTTTGGGGGCGTTATCATCAAAAAAACCAATTTTGATAAAATTTTACATGTAACATCCTCAAACGTTCGACATTATAGCTATATTTGAGTACAAAATGCAATTTGGCCACGCCCACTTTATAGAGAGGAGGATAGGGTATCAGACGATCCGTTCCAGACGGATTGTAGCTTTTCTGTATGTTTTTTGTTGTGTTTGTCACTAATGTATATATGATGAACTTTTACGTACATATATATACATATATATATTTCCCATTTATTTAACAAACACAAATCCAAGTAGAATGTACACAGATAACAGAGCAATTGGGCGGCTGGCACATCAGTCGTGTAATATGTTGATAGAGAGTTACAAGTAAACATGAAGCAAGACGAAGGGCTGCTGCAACAATAATAGAGAGCAATGTCTATGTAATGTTTGTTGTCCTTGTCATTTTTGTTGAACTTTTACGTACATATGTATACGTATATATATTTCCCAACCCTTAAACAAAGACAAATCCAAGTAGAATGTACACAGAGAACAGAACAACTGGGCGGCAAGCACATCAGTCGTGTAATGTGTTGATAGAGAGTTACAAGTAAACATGAAGCCAGACGAAGGGCTGCTGCAACAATAATAGAGAGCAATGTCTACGTCATTATACCCTATCCTAAGGGTATATTAAGTTTGACACATAGTTTGTAACATAGAGAAATAATCGAGATAGACCCTATAAAGTATATATATTCGCGATCAGCATCAATAGCGAAATCGATTGAGCGATGACCGTCCGTCCGTCCGTCCGTCCGTCCGTATGTCACCGCTTTTTGGGCCTTAAATTTTGAGCTAGGACGATGAAATTTCATATCTGGTCTTCTGAGAAAAAGATACAGTACAAGTGTAAAAATTTTTGAAATCCGCCCACTGCCACGCCCACTTTTTCATAACTTCACTAAATTCTCATTCAGATTCCCTACAATCCACCCATACAAAGGTTTTGCCCACGCCCACTTTTTGGGGGCGTTTTCATCACAAAACCGAGTTTTGGGCCTTCAATATTTAACTAGGACGCTGAAATTTCATATCTGGGCTTCCAAGAAAAAGATACAGTACAAGTGTAAAATTTTTCTACATCCGCCCACTGCCACGCCTACTTTTTTATAACTTCACTAAATTATATGAAACCGAAAAATTTTGTTAAGACCAAATATTTGGGTATTTAGATTCCCTACAATTCAGCCGTAGAACAGTTTTGGCCACGCCCACTTTTTGGGGGCGTTATCATCAAAAAACCTATTTTGATAAAATTTTACATGTAACATCCTCAAACGTTCGACATTATAGCTATATTTGAGTACAAAATGCAATTTGGCCACGCCCACTTTATAGAGAGGAGGATAGGGTATCATATGATCCGTTCCAGACGGATTGAAGCTTTTCTGTATGTTTATACCCTATCCTAAGGGTATATTAAGTTTGACACATAGTTTGTAACATAGAGAAATAAAAGAGATAGACCCTATAAAGTATATATATTCGTGATCAGCATCAATAGCGAAATCGATTGAGCGATGACCGTCCGTCCGTCCGTCCGTATGTCACCGCTTTTTGGGCCTTAAATTTTGAGCTAGGACGATGAAATTTCATATCTGGGCTTCTGAGAAAAAGATACAGTACAAGTGTAAAAATTTTTGAAATCCGCCCACTGCCACGCCCACTTTTTCATAACTTCACTAAATTATATGAAATCGAAAAATTTTGTTAAGACCAAATATTTAGGCATTCAGAGTAACTACAATCCACCCATACAAAATTTTTGGCCACGCCCACTTTTTGGGGCGTTTTCAACATAAAACCGATTTTTGAGCCTAAAATGTTTAACTAGGACGCTGAAATTTCATATCTGGGCTGCTGACGAAAAGATACAGTAGAAGTGTACATTTTTTTTAAATCCGCCCACTGCCACGCCTACTTTTTTATAACTTCACTAAATTATATGAAACCGAAAAATTTTGTTAAGACCAAATATTTAGGCATTCAGACTCCCTACAATCCACCTATAGAACAGTTTTGGTCACGCCCACTTTTTGGGGGCGTTTTCGTCAAAAAACCGATTTTGATAAAATTTTACATGTAACATCCTCAAACGTTCGAGGTTATAGCCATATTTGAGTACAAAATGCAATTTGGCCACGCCCACTTTATAGAGAGGAGGATAGGGTATCAGACGATCCGTGCCAGACGGATTGTAGCGTTTCTGTATGTTTGTTGAACTTTTACGTACATATGTATACGTATATATATTTCCCAATCCTTTAACAAAGACAAATCCAAGTAGATGGTACACAGATAACAGAACAACTGGGCGGCAGGCACATCAGTCGTGTAATATGTTGATAGAGAGTTACAAGTAAACATGAAGGCAGACGAAGGGCTGCTGCAACAATAATAGAGAGCAATGTCTATGTCATTATACCCTATCCTAAGGGTATATTAAGTTTGACACATAGTTTGTAACATAGAGAAATAATCGAGATAGACCCTATAAAGTATATATATTCGTGATCAGCATCAATAGCGAAATCGATTGAGCGATGACCGTCCGTCCGTCCGTCCGTCCGTCCGTATGTCACCGCTTTTTGGGCCTTAAATTTTGAGCTAGAACGATGAAATTTCATATCTGGGCTTCTGAGAAAAAGATACAGTACAAGTGTAAAAATTTTTGAAATCCGCCCACTGCCACGCCCACTTTTTCATAACTTCACTAAATTATATGAAACCGAAAAATTTTGTTAAGACCAAATATTTAGGCATTTAGATTCCCTACAATCCACCCATACAAAAGTTTTGGCCACGCCCACTTTTTGGGGGCGTTTTCATCACAAAACCGATTTTTTTGCCTTAAATTTTTAACTAGGACGCTGAAATTTCATATCTGGGCTTCCACGACAAAGATACAGTACAAGTGTAAATTTTTTTTACATCCGCCCACTGCCACGCCTACTTTTTTATAACTTCACTAAATTATATGAAACCGAAAAATTTCGTTAAGACCAAATATTTCGGTATTTAGATTCCCTACAATTCACCCATAGAACAGTTTTGGCCACGCCCACTTTTTGGGGGCGTTATCATCAAAAAACCTATTTTGATAAAATTTTACATGTAAAATCCTCAAACGTTCGACATTATAGCTATATTTGAGTACAATATGCAATTTGGCCACGCCCACTTTATAGAGAGGAGGATAGGGTATCATACGATCCGTTCCAGACGGATTGTAGCTTTTCTGTATGTTTATACCCTATCCTAAGGGTATATTAAGTTTGACACATAGTTTGTAACATAGAGAAATAATCGAGATAGACCATATAAAGTATATATATTCGTGATCAGCATCAATAGCGAAATCGATTGAGCGATGACCGTCCGTCCGTCCGTCCGTCCGTCCGTCTGTCCGTCCGTCCGTCCGTCCGTCCGTCCGTCCGTATGTCACCGCTTTTTGGGCCTTAAATTTTGAGCTAGGACGATGAAATTTCATATCTGGGCTTCTGAGAAAAAGATACAGTACAAGTGTAAAAATTTTTGAAATCCGCCCACTGCCACGCCCACTTTTTCATAACTTCACTAAATTATATGAAACCGAAAAATTTTGTTAAGACCAAATATTTAGGCATTCAGATTCCCTTAAATCCACCCATACAAAAGTTTTGGCCACGCCCACTTTTTGGGGGCGTTTTCATCACAAAACCGATTTTTGGGCCTTAAATTTTTAACTAGGACGCTGAAATTTCATATCTGGGCTTATGACGAAAAGATACAGTAGAAGTGTAAATTTTTTTTACATCCGCCCACTGCCACGCCTACTTTTTTATAACTTCACTAAATTATATGAAACCGAAATATTTTGTTAAGACCAAATATTTGGGTATTTAGATTCCCTACAATTCACCTATAGAACAGTTTTGGCCACGCCCACTTTTTGGGGGCGTTATCATCAAAAAACCTATTTTGATAAAATTTTACATGTAACATCCTCAAATGTTCGACATTATAGCTATATTTGAGTATAAAATGCAATTTGGCCACGCCCACTTTATAGAGAGGAGGATAGGGTATCATACGATCCGTTCCAGACGGATTGTAGCTTTTCTGTATGTTTTTTGTTGTGTTTGTCACTCCTGTATATATGATGAACTTTTACGTACATATGTATACATATATATATTTCAAATTCCTTGAACAAACACAAATCCAAGTAGAATGTACACAGATAACAGAGCAATTGGGCGGCTGGCACATCAGTCGTGTAATATGTTGATAGAGAGTTACAAGTAAACATGAAGCAAGACGAATATAATAGACAAGACAACAATAATAGAGAGCAATGTCTATGTCATTTTACCCTATCCTAAGGGTATATTAAGTTTGACACATAGTTTGTAACATAGAGAAATAATCGAGATAGACCCTATAAAGTATATATATTCGTGATCAGCATCAATAGCGAAATCGATTGAGCGATGACCGTCCGTCCGTCCGTCCGTCCGTCCGTCCGTCCTTATGTCACCGCTTTTTGGGCCTTAAATTTTGAGCTAGGACGATGAAATTTCATATCTGGGCTTCTGAGGAAAAGATACAGTACAAGTGTAAAAATTTTTGAAATCCGCCCACTGCCACGCCCACTTTTTCATAACTTCACTAAATTATATGAAACCGAAAAATTTTGTTAAGACCAAATATTTAGGCATTTAGATTCCCTACAATCCACCCATACAAAAGTTTTGGCCACGCCCACTTTTTGGGGGCGTTTTCATCACAAAACCGATTTTTGGGCCTTAAATTTTTAACTAGGACGCTTAAATTTCATATCTGGGCTTCCAAGAAAAAGATACAGTACAAGTGTAAAATTTTTTTACATCCGCCCACTGCCACGCCTACTTTTTTATAACTTCACTAAATTATATGAAACCGAAAAATTTTGTTAAGACCAAATATTTGGGTATTTAGATTCCATACAATTCACCAATAGAAGAGTTTTGGCCACGCCCACTTTTTGGTGGCGTTATCATCAAAAAACCTATTTTGATAAAATTTTACATGTAACATCCTCAAACGTTCGACATTATAGCTATATTTGAGTACAAAATGCAATTTGGCCACGCCCACTTTATATAGAGGAGGATAGGGTATCAGACGATCCGTTCCAGACGGATTGTAGGTTTTCTGTATGTTTTTTGTTGTCCTTGTCACTCCTGTACTTATGATGAACTTTGACCTACGTATGTATACGTATACATATTTCCCAATATTTTAACAAAGACAAATCCAAGTAGAATGTACACAGAGAACAGAACAACTGGGCGGCAAGCACATCAGTCGTGTAATGTGTTGATAGAGAGTTACAAGTAAACATGAAGCCAGACGAAGGGCTGCTGCAATAATAATAGAGAGCAATGTCTATGTAATGTTTGTTGTCCTTGTCATTTTTGTTGAACTTTTACGTACATATGTATACGTATATATATTTCCCAACCCTTTAACAAAGACAAATCCAAGTAGAATGTACACAGAGAACAGAAGAACTGGGCGGCAAGCACATCAGTCGTGTAATGTGTTGATAGAGAGTTACAAGTAAACATGAAGCCAGACGACGGGCTGCTGCAACAATAATAGAGAGCAATGTCTATGTCATTTTTGTTGTCCTTGTGACTCCTGTACATACGATGAACTTTGACCTACGTATGTATACGTATATATATTTTCCAATCCTTTAACAAAGACAAATCCAAGTAGAATGTACACAGAGAACAGAAGAACTGGGCGGCAGGCACATCAGTCGTGTAATATGTTGATAGAGAGTTACAAGTAAACATGAAGCCAGACGAAGGGCTGCTGCAACAATAATAGAGACCAATGTCTATGTCATTTTTGTTGTCCTTGTCATTTTTGTTGAACTTTTACGTACATATGTATACATATATATATTTCCCAATCCTTTAACAAAGCCAAATGCAAGTAGAATGTACACAGAGAACAGAACAACTGGGCGGCAGGCACATCAGTCGTGCAATATGTTGATAGAGAGTTACAAGTAAACATGAAGCCAGACGAAGGTCTGCAGCAACAATAATAAAGAGCAATGTCTATGTCATTTTTGTTGTCCTTGTCATTTATATACCCTATCCTAAGGGTATATTAAGTTTGACACATAGTTTGTAACATAGAGAAATAATTGAGATAGACCCTATAAAGTATATATATTCGTGATCAGCATCAATAGCGAAATCGATTGAGCGATGACCGTCCGTCCGTCCGTCCGTCCGTCCGTATGTCACCGCTTTTTGGGCCTTAAATTTTGAGCTAGGACGATGAAATTTCATATCTGGGCTTCTGAGAAAAAGATACAGTACAAGTGTAAAAATTTTTGAAATCCGCCCACTGCCACGCCCACTTTTTCATAACTTCACTAAATTATATGAAACCGAAAAATTTTGTTAAGACCAAATATTTAGGCATTCAGATTCCCTACAATCCACCCATACAAAAGTTTTGGCCACGCCCACTTTTTGGGGGCGTTGTCATCACAAAACCGATTTTTGGGCCTTCAATATTTAACTAGGACGCTGAAATTTTATATCTGGGCTTCCAAGAAAAAGATACAGTACAAGTGTAAAATTTTTTTATATCCGCCCACTGCCACGCCTACTTTTTTATAACTTCACTAAATTATATGAAACCGAAAAATTTTGTTAAGACCAAATATTTAGGTATACAGATTCCCTACAATTCACCCATAGAACAGTTTTGGTCACGCCCACTTTTTGGGGGCGTTTTCATCAAAAAACCGATTTTGATAAAATTTTACATGTAACATCCTCAAACGTTCGACATTATAGCTATATTTGAGTACAAAATGCAATTTGGCCACGCCCACTTTATAGATAGGAGGATAGGGTATCAGACGATCCGTTCCAGACGGATTGTAGCTTTTCTGTATGTTTGTTGAACTTTTACGTACATATGTATACGTATATATATTTCCAAATCCTTTAACAAAGACAAATCCAAGTAGAATGTACACAGAGAACAGAAGAACTGGGCGGCAGGCACATCAGTCGTGTAATATGTTGATAGCGAGTTACAAGTAAACATGAAGGCAGACGAAGGGCTGCTGCAACAATAATAGAGAGCAATGTCTATGTCATTTTTGTTGTCCTTGTCACTATTGTACATATGATGAACTTTGACCTACGAATGTATACGTATACATATTTCCCAATCCTTTAACAAAGACAAATCCAAGTAGAATGTACACAGAGAACAGAACAACTGGGCGGCAAGCACATCAGTCGTATAATATGTTGATAGAGAGTTACACGTAAACATGAAGCCAGACGAAGTGCTGCTGCAACAATAATAGAGAGCAATGTCTATGTAATGTTTGTTGTCCTTGTCATTTTTGTTGAACTTTTACGTACATATGTATACGTATATATATTTCCCAATCCTTTAACAAAGACAAATCCAAGTAGAATGTACACAGATAACAGAACAACTGGGCGGCAGGCACATCAGTCGTGTAATATGTTGATAGAGAGTTACAAGTAAACATGAAGGCAGACGAAGGGCTGCTGCAACAATAATAGAGAGCAATGTCTATGTCATTTTTGTTGTCCTTGTCACTCCTGTACATATGATGAACTTTGACCTACGTGTGTATACGTATATATATTTCCCAATCCTTTAACAAACACAAATCCAAGCAGAATGTACACAGAGAACAGAACAACTGGGCGGCAAGCACATCAGTCGTATAATATGTTGATAGAGAGTTACACGTAAACATGAAGCCAGACGAAGTGCTGCTGCAATAATAATAGAGAGCAATGTCTATGTAATGTTTGTTGTCCTTGTCATTTTTGTTGAACTTTTACGTACATATGTATACGTATATATATTTCCCAATCCTTTAACAAAGACAAATCCAAGTAGATGGTACACAGATAACAGAACAACTGGGCGGCAGGCACATCAGTCGTGTAATATGTTGATAGAGAGTTACAAGTAAACATGAAGGCAGACGAAGGGCTGCTGCAACAATAATAGAGAGCAATGTCTATGTCATTTTTGTTGTCCTTGTCACTCCTGTACATATGATGAACTTTGACCTACGTGTGTATACGTATATATATTTCCCAATCCTTTAACAAACACAAATCCAAGCAGAATGTACACAGAGAACAGAACAACTGGGCGGCAAGCACATCAGTCGTATAATATGTTGATAGAGAGTTACACGTAAACATGAAGCCAGACGAAGTGCTGCTGCAACAATAATAGAGAGCAATGTCTATGTAATGTTTGTTGTCCTTGTCATTTTTGTTGAACTTTTACGTACATATGTATACGTATATATATTTCCCAATCCTTTAACAAAGACAAATCCAAGTAGAATGTACAGAGATAACAGAGCAATTGGGCGGCTGGCACATCAGTCGTGTAATATGTTGATACAGAGTTACAAGTAAACATGAAGCAAGACGAAGGGCTGTTGCAACAATAATAGAGAGCAATGTCTATGTCATTTTTGTTGTCCTTGTCATTTTTGTTGTCCTTGTCATTTTTGTTGAACTTTTACGTACATATGTATACATATGTATATATATTTCCCAATCCTTTAACAAAGCCAAATGCAAGTAGAATGTACACAGAGAACAGAACAACTTTGCGGCAGGCACATCAGTCGTGTAATATGTTGATAGAGAGTTACAAGTAAACATGAAGCCAGACGAAGGGCTGCTGCAACAATAATAGAGAGCAATGTCTATGTCATTTTTGTTGTCCTTGTCATTTTTGTTGAACTTTTACGTACATATGTATACATACATATATTTCCCAATCCTTTAGCAAAGACAAATCCAAGTAGAATGTACACAGAGAACAGAAGCACTGGGCGGCAGGCACATCAGTCGTGTAATATGTTGATAGAGAGTTACAAGTAAACATGAAGCCAGACGAAGGGCTGCTGCAACAATAATAGAGACCAATGTCTATGTCATTTTTGTTGTTCTTGTCATTTTTGTTGAACTTTTACGTACATATGTATACATATATATATTTCCCAATCCTTTAACAAAGCCAAATGCAAGTAGAATGTACACAGAGAACAGAACAACTGGGCGGCAGGCACATCAGTCGTGCAATATTTTGATAGAGAGTTACAAGTAAACATGAAGCCAGACGAAGGTCTGCAGCAACAATAATAAAGAGCAATGTCTATGTCATTTTTGTTGTCCTTGTCATTTTTATACCCTATCCTAAGGGTATATTAAGTTTGACACATAGTTTGTAACATAGAGAAATAATTGAGATAGACTATATAAAGTATATATATTCGTGATCAGCATCAATAGCGAAATCGATTGAGCGATGACCGTCCGTCCGTCCGTATGTCACCGCTTTTTGGGCCTTAAATTTTGAGCTAGGACGATGAAATTTCATATCTGGGCTTCTGAGAAAAAGATACAGTACAAGTGTAAAAATTTTTGAAATCCGCCCACTGCCACGCCCACTTTTTCATAACTTCACTAAATTATATGAAACCGAAAAATTTTGTTAAGACCAAATATTTAGGCATTCAGATTCCCTACAATCCACCCATACAAAAGTTTTGGCCACGCCCACTTTTTGGGGGCGTTGTCATCACAAAACCGATTTTTGGGCCTTCAATATTTAACTAGGACGCTGAAATTTTATATCTGGGCTTCCAAGAAAAAGATACAGTACAAGTGTAAAATTTTTTTATATCCGCCCACTGCCACGCCTACTTTTTTATAACTTCACTAAATTATATGAAACCGAAAAATTTTGTTAAGACCAAATATTTAGGTATACAGATTACCTACAATTCACCCATAGAACAGTTTTGGTCACGCCCACTTTTTGGGGGCGTTTTCATCAAAAAACCGATTTTGATAAAATTTTACATGTAACATCCTCAAACGTTCGACATTATAGCTATATTTGAGTACAAAATGCAATTTGGCCACGCCCACTTTATAGATAGGAGGATAGGGTATCAGACGATCCGTTCCAGACGGATTGTAGCTTTTCTGTATGTTTGTTGAACTTTTACGTACATATGTATACGTATATATATTTCCCAATCCTTTAACAAAGACAAATCCAAGTAGAATGTACACAGAGAACAGAAGAACTGGGCGGCAGGCACATCAGTCGTGTAATATGTTGATAGCGAGTTACAAGTAAACATGAAGGCAGACGAAGGGCTGCTGCAACAATAATAGAGAGCAATGTCTATGTCATTTTTGTTGTCATTGTCACTATTGTACATATGATGAACTTTGACCTACGAATGTATACGTATACATATTTCCCAATCCTTTAACAAAGACAAATCCAAGTAGAATGTACACAGAGAACAGAACAACTGGGCGGCAAGCACATCAGTCGTATAATATGTTGATAGAGAGTTACACGTAAACATGAAGCCAGACGAAGTGCTGCTGCAACAATAATAGAGAGCAATGTCTATGTAATGTTTGTTGTCCTTGTCATTTTTGTTGAACTTTTACGTACATATGTATACGTATATATATTTCCCAATCCTTTAACAAAGACAAATCCAAGTAGAATGTACACAGATAACAGAACAACTGGGCGGCAGGCACATCAGTCGTGTAATATGTTGATAGAGAGTTACAAGTAAACATGAAGGCAGACGAAGGGCTGCTGCAACAATAATAGAGAGCAATGTCTATGTCATTTTTGTTGTCCTTGTCACTCCTGTACATATGATGAACTTTGACCTACGTGTGTATACGTATATATATTTCCCAATCCTTTAACAAACACAAATCCAAGCAGAATGTACACAGAGAACAGAACAACTGGGCGGCAAGCACATCAGTCGTATAATATGTTGATAGAGAGTTACACGTAAACATGAAGCCAGACGAAGTGCTGCTGCAACAATAATAGAGAGCAATGTCTATGTAATGTTTGTTGTCCTTGTCATTTTTGTTGAACTTTTACGTACATATGTATACGTATATATATTTCCCAATCCTTTAACAAAGACAAATCCAAGTAGAATGTACAGAGATAACAGAGCAATTGGGCGGCTGGCACATCAGTCGTGTAATATGTTGATAGAGAGTTACAAGTAAACATGAAGCAAGACGAAGGGCTGTTGCAACAATAATAGAGACCAATGTCTATGTCATTTTTGTTGTCCTTGTCATTTTTGTTGTCCTTGTCATTTTTGTTGAACTTTTACGTACATATGTATACATATATATATTTCCCAATCCTTTAACAAAGCCAAATGCAAGTAGAATGTACACAGAGAACAGAACAACTTTGCGGCAGGCACATCAGTCGTGTAATATGTTGATAGAGAGTTACAAGTAAACATGAAGCCAGACGAAGGGCTGCTGCAACAATAATAGAGAGCAATGTCTATGTCATTTTTGTTGTCCTTGTCATTTTTGTTGAACTTTTACGTACATATGTATACATACATATATTTCCCAATCCTTTAGCAAAGACAAATCCAAGTAGAATGTACACAGAGAACAGAAGCACTGGGCGGCAGGCACATCAGTCGTGTAATATGTTGATAGAGAGTTACAAGTAAACATGAAGCCAGACGAAGGGCTGCTGCAACAATAATAGAGACCAATGTCTATGTCATTTTTGTTGTCCTTGTCACTCCTGTACATATGATGAACTTTGACTTACGTATGTATACGTATATATATTTCCCAATCCTTTAACAAAGACAAATCCAAGTAGAATGTACACAGAGAACAGAACAACTGGACGGCAAGAACATCAGTCGTATAATATGTTGATAGAGAGTTACACGTAAACATGAAGCCAGACGAAGTGCTGCTGCAACAATAATAGAGAGCAATGTCTATGTCATTATACCCTATCCTAAGGGTATATTAAGTTTGACACATAGTTTGTAACATAGAGAAATAATCGAGATAGACCCTATAAAGTATATATATTCGTGATCAGCATCAATAGCGAAATCGATTGAGCGATGACCGTCCGTCCGTCCGTCCGTCCGTATGTCACCGCTTTTTGGGCCTTAAATTTTGAGCTAAGACGATGAAATTTCATATCTGGGCTTCTGAGAAAAAGATACAGTACAAGTGTAAAATTTTTCTGCATCCGCCCACTGCCACGCCTACTTTTTTATAACTTCACTAAATTATATGAAACCGAAAAATTTTGTTAAGACCAAATATTTGGGTATTTAGATTCCCTACAATCCACCCATACAAAAGTTTTGGCCACAAAACCGAGTTTTGGGCCTTCAATTTTTAACTAGGACGCTGAAATTTCATATCTGGGCTTCCAAGAAAAAGATACAGTACAAGTGTAAAATTTTTCTACATCCGCCCACTGCCACGCCTACTTTTTTATAACTTCACTAAATTATATGAAACCGAAAAATTTTGTTAAGACCAAATATTTTTGTATTTAGATTCCCTACAATTCAGCCGTAGAACAGTTTTGGCCACGCCCCCTTTTGGGGGCGTTATCATCAAAAAACCTATTTTGATAAAATTTTACATGTAACATCCTTAAACGTTCGACATTATAGCTATATTTGAGTACAAAATGCAATTTGGCCACGCCCACTTTATAGAGAGGAGGATAGGGTATCATACGATCCGTTCCAGACGGATTGTAGCTTTTCTGTATGTTTTTTGTTGTGTTTGTCACTCCTGTATATATGATGAACTTTTACGTACATATGTATACATATATATATTTCAAATTCCTTGAACAAACACAAATCCAAGTAGAATGTACACAGAGAACACAATAACTGGGAGGAAGGCACATCAGTCGTGTAATATGTTGATAGAGAGTTACAAGTAAACGTGAAGCAAGACGAAGGGCTGTTGCAACAATAATAGAGAGCAATGTCTATTTTTGTTGTTCTTGTCACTCCCGTGCATATGATGAACTTTGACCTATGTATGTATACGTATATATATTTCCCAATCCATTAACAAAGACAAATCCAAGTAGAATGTACACAGAGAACAGAACAACTGGGCGGCAAGCACATCAGTCGTGTAATATGTTGATAGAGAGTTACAAGTAAACCTGAAGCCAGACGAAGGTCTGCTGCAGCACTAATAGAGAGCAATGTCTATGTCATTTTTGTTATTATTGTCACTCCTGTACATATGATGAACTTTGACCTACGTATGTATACGTATATATATTTTCCAATCCTTTAACAAAGACAAATCCAAGTAGAATGTACACAGAGAACAGAACAACTGGGCGGCAAGCACGTCAGTCGTGTAATATGTTGATAGAGAGTTACAAGTAAACATGAAGCCAGACGAAGGGCTGCTGCAACAATAATAGAGAGCAATGTCTATGTCATTATACCCTATCCTAAGGGTATATTAAGTTTGACACATAGTTTGTAACATAGAGAAATAATCGAGATAGACCCTATAAAGTATATACATTCGTGATCAGCGATGACCGTCCGTCCGTCCGTCCGTCCGTATGTCACCGCTTTTTGGGCCTTAAATTTTGAGCTAGGACGCTGAAATTTCATATCTGGGCTTCCAAGAAAAAGATACAGTACAAGTGTAAAATTTTTTACATCCGCCCACTGCCACGCCTACTTTTTTATAACTTCACTAAATTATATGAAACCGAAAAATTTTGTTAAGACCAAATATTTGGGTATTTAGATTCCCTACAATTCACCCATAGAACAGTTTTGGTCACGCCCACTTTTTGGGGGCGTTATCATCAAAAAACCTATTTTGATAAAATTTTACATGTAACATCCTCAAACGTTCGACATTATAGTTATATTTGAGTACAAAATGCAATTTGGCCTCGCCCACTTTATAGAGAGGAGGATAGGGTATCATACGATCCGTTCCAGACGGATTGTAGCTTTTCTGTATGTTTTTTGTTGTCCTTGTCACTCCTGTACATATGATGAACTTTGAAATACGTATGTATACGTATATATATTTCCCAATCCTTTAACAAAGACAAATCCAAGTAGAATGTACAAAGAGAACAGAACAACTGGGCGGCAAGCGCATCAGTCGTGTAATATGTTTATGGAGAGTTACAAGTAAACATGAAGCCAGACGAAGGGCTGCTGCAACAATAATAGAGAGCAATGTCTATGTCATTTTTGTCATTTTTGTTGTCCTTGTCATTTCTGTTGAACTTTTACGTACATATGTATACATATATATATTTCCCAATCCTTTAACAAAGACAAATCCAAGTAGAATGTACACAGAGAACAGAACAACTGGGCGGCAAGCACATCAGTCGTGTAATATGTTGATAGAGAGTTACAAGTAAACATGAAGCCAGACGAAGGTCTGCTGCAACAATAATAGAGAGCAATGTCTATGTCATTTTTGTTGTTATTGTCACTCCTGTACATATGATGAACTTTGACCTACGTATGTATACGTATATATATTTCCCAATCCTTTAACAAAGACAAATCCAAGTAGAATGTACACAGATAACAGAGCAATTGGGCGGCTGGCACATCAGTCGTGTAATATGTTGATAGAGAGTTACAGGTGAACATGAAGCCAGACGAAATGCTGCTGCAACAATAATGTCTATGTCATTTTTGTTGTCCGTGTCACTCCTGTAGATATGATGAACTTTGACCTACGTATGTATACGTATATATATTTCCCAATCCTGTAACAAAGACAAATCCAAGTAGAATGTACACAGAGAACAGAACAACTGGGCGGCAAGCGCATCAGTCGTGTAATATGTTTATGGAGAGTTACAAGTAAACATGAAGCCAGACGAAGGGCTGCTGCAACAATAATAGAGAGCAATGTCTATGTCATTTTTGTTGTCCTTGTCATTTCTGTTGAACTTTTACGTACATATGTATACATATATATATTTCCCAATCCTTTAACAAAGACAAATCCAAGTAGAATGTACACAGAGAACAGAACAACTGGGCGGCAAGCACATCAGTCGTGTAATATGTTGATAGAGAGTTACAAGTAAACCTGAAGCCAGACGAAGGTCTGCTGTCCACTCCATCCTTTCCATTCTCACCCATCCACCATTTTTGCCTTGCCCTTTCTCTTTTTATCCGTTGTTCTCTGAGAGCTGTGGGTTAACTGAGCGTTCCTAGGTTGTTCTACAACCCAGTACTCACTCTTTCCCATATGCTCGAAGGGAATGACAAAGCAGGTACCCAAGGGCCAGACGGACGGTCTGAAGCAGGAAGAGCCAGGCAAACCGCCTGGAGACTCATCCTGATCCTTTTCACAAGGCCGAGAGCCCACCCTATATTTCATTGTTTGTTCTTTGCGTGATGACACCAAGAATTTTTATAAACACATCTCCCAAAATGGGACCAAAACCTTATTTTGTAAAGGATAGCTCCCGATTCCCTGGGTACCCTTTGTCCCTTAATGTCTGCACGATGGTTTACTCGATAGGTAGTTTTCGCGATGAACTTATCCTTTCACTTTGGGTTAATGTCTAGTCTCCATTTAGTTTTATAATTAGCCCTGGTCAGGAGGGTGAGTGCGAACCCAAGCAGTCACCCAAAACAAACAGAACTA
The DNA here is from genome assembly GCA_905220385.1 of Xylota sylvarum. Lineage (NCBI taxonomy): Eukaryota > Metazoa > Arthropoda > Insecta > Diptera > Syrphidae > Xylota > Xylota sylvarum. The sequence goes on along the minus strand of CAJMZQ010000057.1, from coordinate 5,846,975 downwards.
CGGGAGAGTGAGATATTAAACCGTGAGAGAGGAAGCTGTCAGAGCTCTGGATGTGACTCCCTTTGCTCTGGCAGCTAAATCAACTGCAGCGGAGAGAACGAGGCGAACTCAGCCACCACCAACATACAGTTCCCCGCCAGAGAGACAGGCGTCAGGAACTGTTTTTCCGAAATTTGAGATCGTTGGAGACGGCTGACTTCGTCTTGAGAGTGAGTGTGAGAATGTGTGAGTGTATGAATGCGTACGAGTGTATGGATATACGTATAAAAGGTCGAACATGTTTCAACACGTCGCCTTTTTTTGGTTTGAGCTTGAGACCATCCAACCTCCCCCAACCAGGAAAATAGATAGGAGCAGGAAGATTCCCCAACCCCTAGTGAAAGGATCAGCTAAGTATAGTGTTTTCTTTGAGTATTAGATTTGTGATAGTTTTTGAAAGTCGTGTAGGATATTGTACATATATAATTTCGAGTAAGCCACCGTTCGTTTTATTAGTCACCGAAGATTTCATTCCGGTGTTTTAAACTGTTCGCGAGCCTTTTTCTTTTTTTCTTAAATTCTGCATCCTGTGGGAATCGCGAGCTACCCTCTGTGGCCATTTTCTTAATTTGTTTTACTTTCACTCCAATATCTTGATTTGGGAGTTTCGTTTCTTGTTGTCTTTTAAATTGCGGCCTTAATTGTATCAATCCATCATCGTACATAGGTATATATCAATATACCGATCCTCCATTTTACAGCACGTCTTTTTTTATTTCAAAGGTTTTGGTAATTTTACCTCTTTTTACAAAAGATTACCTGGCGCCGTTGTGTTCCTACCCCAAGGAACATTTTCCCATACATCCCGAACCCATCCCTGCTGAGCAGTCGGAAGGTGGCGAATTCGTATTCGCTGTTGTTGGGATATTCCCTCTCCCTCATTCGACCCTTTTCAATTCGCATGCGCGGCCGTGTTGTGTTTACCTCCCCCGTTTAATTTATTTTGATTATAATATACCAAGTTTTGGAACTGCCACGCCTACTTTTAAAAAATTTTACTTTTTCAAAATTTTTACTAGAAATCGAAAAAAATTGTTAAAACATAATTCATAGGCTTTGAAAATCTCTATAATTTATTTTAACATCATATATAGCCACGCCCACTTTAAAAAAAAAAATTGAATTTCAGTGCTTATACGATTATAAACTAATAGCATTAAGGTGCAAGTACGTACGACCCAGTCGTGCACTTTATTTTTTCTTATTTCTGCGAACTTTTTACTTTGTGTTTTTCTCTTCCCAGCGTCTAGGTTTATTTGGCCATTCCATTCACCCTCACCGAACTAATTTCGGTGCTGCATTTATCGGAATACCTGTTGGATAGTGCAACAGGTCAACGAGGGAAAAAAATTCATCTTCAAAATTATCCAGGTTGTTTGCACCCTGGACCCCAAGTAGGTGTCTTATCTTTTTTTTTCTTTTCTCTTTTTATACCCTATCCTAAGGGTATATTAAGTTTGACACATAGTTTGTAACATAGAGAAATAATCGAGATAGACCCTATAAAGTATATATATTCGTGATCAGCATCAATAGCGAAATCGATTGAGCGATGACCGTCCGTCCGTCCGTCCGTCCGTCCGTCCGTCCGTATGTCACCGCTTTTTGGGCCTTAAATTTTGAGCTAGAACGATGAAATTTCATATCTGGGCTTCTGAGAAAAAGATACAGTACAAGTGTAAAAATTTTTGAAATCCGCCCACTGCCACCCCCACTTTTTCATAACTTCATTAAATTATATGAAACCGAAAAATTTTGTTAAGACCAAATATTTAGGCATTCAGATTCCCTACAATCCACCCATACAAAAATTTTGGCCACGCCCACTTTTTGGGGGCGTTTTCATCACAAAACCGATTTTTGGGCCTTAAATTTTTAACTAGGACGCTGAAATTTCATATCTGGGCTTCCAAGAAAAAGATACAGTACAAGTGTAAAATTTTTTTACATCCGCCCACTGCCACGCCTACTTTTTTAGAACTTCACTAAATTATATGAAACCGAACAATTTTGTTAAGACCAAATATTTGGGTATTTAGATTCCCTACAATTCACCCATAGAAGAGTTTTGGCCACGCCCACTTTTTGGGGGCGTTATCATCAAAAAACCTATTTTGATAAAATTTTACATGTAACATCCTCAAACGTTCGACATTATAGCTATATTTGAGTACAAAATGCAATTTGGCCACGCCCACTTAATAGAGAGGAGGATAGGGTATCATACGATCCGTTCCAGACGGATTGTAGCTTTTCTGTATGTTTTTATTTACTTTAAATTAATCACCCTTATTATCGTCGTCGTCTACGACTCTAAAAAAAACGACGCGACTGTTTGGTATTGGCGATGACAAATGAATGACATTTGTCGCGGCGCTGATCGACAACAGTCGTCTCAAATGTCAAAGTATGTGGATTGTATTTTTCGGCGACGATCGTCGGTATTGTCTGAGACGTTTTATAACGACGTTTGTCGCGGAAAAGTTATATTTTTGTCGTCGATAATTTTACGAACGACTGTGTGATTAAGTGTTGAAGAAAAATATGTGCATTTAATTTTTAAATGACGAAATGAGCGAATATGTCAGTTCAAGTATTTTTCAGAATAAATATAACAAATAAAAGACAATTTCAACAATTATTGCATGAAATGGAAAAATATCCCTTTGCCAAAATCATTTACAAAGGGCCTAATGAAAGTGATGTTAGTCGCCATTGGAACGACATACATATCTTTTCACTGAATTATCTTGGCCAAAGTAACTATCGTCTTCGTCCATAGAATCACCCACTCAATCATCATCTAGTCCCAGATTAATTTCAACATTTGATTAATTTTCAAATTATTTTTAAAATATTTTCCACCAAGTCACACGAAAAATATAAATTCGTCGACTCAAATGTCAAAACACATGTGTGCAGTGTGTGGAATGTATGTGGAATCTAAGTGTTCAGAGAGTCGTGTCGTTTTAGTTACGTAATGTGAAATTCCAAACGCCTCGCCAGACGACGACGACAATAAGGATGAATATTATTGTTCTTGGTGGAAGGTTTTTTTTTGGTTTTTAGAATTTAATATTTGAGGGCTGTGCTATTGATTTTTGTTTCGTTTTGTTGGTTTTTTGTTCACGCGTAACACAACTGGGTAGTGGGAAAGCGATTAAAAAGATTGCGCCCACGGCAAGAGCCAATCGGTAACTCTTAAGCATTATGATTGGTGGTGGGGTGGTGAGGTAGATTATTATTGATAGTGAATGGTATGGTTGGTCGCGTAACTCCTCCCCCCCTAGAATGCACTCAATGAATTATTAATGAATTGAAGTCCATCTGGTTGGTGTTTCTCCCAATTGTATGCGATGACTCGACGTAGTTTGTCCAAAATTGATATACGTATGTATATATACATTTTTAAGAATAGGGGTAGGATAATCGGATTGCGTTGAAAGAAATTAAGGTAGTTGAAGCTGAGATATAAGTACACATATGTATATATATGTATGTGTGCTAAAAGTGTTATATCGGAAGTATTGGATTGCTTGGTTTGCAATGTTTTAAATGATCCGATCCAGAATATAATGAATAGTTGTACTTTCATTCCGTTACACCCACCCAATCTCAATGTAGTAACTCATGACTATTATCTACTGATTTCTGATTTTCCGTTTCTTTTTAATTATTTGTTTATGAATTCTACTTTTGTTTGTATCAACAGTAACCCTATTATTTTCTACAACCTGGTGTTCATTAAATCTGGGAACTAGCTTGTTCCTTCTGTCACCTTGTTCGTATATTTTTTCGTTTGGTATAAAATCTAATGCATTCTTACGAGTTTCATTACGTTTGTCTATAATATGTTGTTTATGAGTTAGACTACGGTCATGCATTAATTTGCACAGACTTTCGTAATCTTTAATGTGCTGTCTAAGGTACTCGTGTTCAGTTTTTGGACTTCGTTTTGATGGAAGTGGTTTATTTGAGCTGTAATGCCCAGAAAGTAGCTCGAACGGAGTTAACTTGGTTGTGGAATGGATGGAATTATTATATGTGATGACAGCTTCATCAATGATTTCACCAATAGGTTTTCTGTTAAGTATTCGAACCAATTCCGTGAACGTTGAATGGAACCTTTCCATGGGCGAGTTACCGGTAGAACTTTTTGCACACATAGTATGCAAGGTAATATCATAGAAATCTAAAAAATCTCTAAAGATTGATGAGACGAATTCACTGCCATTATCAGTCACAATCTTTTTAGGAACCCCGTGATGTGAAAAAAAAAAGTTTTAAAGATTGAATAAGATTTATACTGCTTCTAGACTTTAATAAATTAACACCAGCGAATTTGCTAAATTTATCAATTATATGTAGATAGAAAATTTTCTTTGTAAACTGAGTTTATATCTATGTATATATAATATCTCTAAAGGTTTGGACGGTGTTTCAGATACTTTGAACTTTAAAGGTTCTCTACTACGATCATATTTGTATCTCTCACATATTTCACAATTGTTTATGATGCGTGTTGTAGCAGTTTTCATTTTCGGAAAATAATATTTTCTCTTAAGATGCTCAAAAGACTCATTAATTCCACGATGGTTCGATTTATGATGGTAATCTTGGATTAATCGATCTTGTTCATCTGTATCTACTACATCTATAAGTTTGGTATTACGAATAACTAACTTAACCTGAGAATTACTGAAATATTTTGAGTAAACATACTGCACTCTTTTAAATGTACTGTCGTCTGTTAGTACTGCTGTCAATTTTTTTGGAGTGACATAATCCTTAAAAAATATTTATAATAATGTTTTCATCACCTATGTCCCTGAATTTTATATTATATCGTTGTTTGCTCTTAAACATAATCTGAAATTTGTCGTCAAATTTATGTCATCTTTTTATACCCTATCCTAAGGGTATATTAAGTTTGACACATAGTTTGTAACATAGAGAAATAATCGAGATAGACCCTATAAAGTATATATATTCGTGATCAGCATCAATAGCGAAATCGATTGAGCGATGACCGTCCGTCCGTCCGTATGTCACCGCTTTTTGGGCCTTAAATTTTGAGCTAGGACGATGAAATTTCATATCTGGGCTTCTGAGGAAAAGATACAGTACAAGTGTAAAAATTTTTGAAATCCGCCCACTGCCACGCCCACTTTTTCATAACTTCACTAAATTATATGAAACCGAAAAATTTTGTTAAGACCAAATATTTAGGCATTCAGATTCCCTACAATCCACCCACACAAGTTTTGGCCACGCCCACTTTTTGGGGGGTTTTCATCACAAAACCGATTTTTGGGCCTTAAATTTTTAACTAGGACGCTGAAATTTCATATCTGGGCTTCCAAGAAAAAGATACAGTACAAGTGTAAAATTTTTTTACATCCGCCCACTGCCACGCCCACTTTTTTATAACTTCACTAAATTATATGAAACCGAAAAATTTTGTTAAGACCAAATATTTGGGTATTTAGATTCCCTACAATTCACCCATAGAAGAGTTTTGACCACACCCACTTTTTGGGGGCGTTTTCATCACAAAACCGATTTTTGGGCCTTAAATTTTTAACTAGGACCCTGAAATTTCATATCTGGGCTTCCAAGAAAAAGATACAGTACAAGTGTAAAATTTTTTTACATCCGCCCACTGCCACGCCCACTTTTTTATAACTTCACTAAATTATATGAAACCGAAAAATTTTGTTAAGACCAAATATTTGGGTATTTAGATTCCCTACAATTCACCCATAGAAGAGTTTTGACCACGCCCACTTTTTGGGGGCGTTTTCATCACAAAACCGATTTTTGGGCCTTAAATTTTTAACTAGGACCCTGAAATTTCATATCTGGGCTTCCAAGAAAAAGATACAGTACAAGTGTAAAATTTTTTTACATCCGCCCACTGCCACGCCCACTTTTTCATAACTTCACTAAATTATATGAAACCGAAAAATTTTGTTAAGACCAAATATTTAGGCATTCAGATTCCCTACAATAAAGTATATATATTCGTGATCAGCATCAATAGCGAAATCGATTGAGCGATGACCGTCCGTCCGTCCGTCCGTCCGTATGTCACCGCTTTTTGGGCCTTAAATTTTGAGCTAGGACGATGAAATTTCATATTTGGGCTTCTGAGAAAAAGATACAGAACAAGTGTAAACATTTTTGAAATCCGCCCACTGCCACGCCCACTTTTTCATAACTTCACTAAATTATATGAAACCGAAAAATTTCGTTAAGACCAAATATTTAGGCATTCAGATTCCCTACAATCCACCCATACAAAAGTTTTGGCCACGCCCACTTTTTGGGGGCGTTTTCATCACAAAACCGTTTTTTGGGCCTTAAATTTTTAACTAGGACGCTGAAATTTCATATCTTGGCTTTTAAGAAAAATATACAGTACAAGTGTAAAATTTTTTTACATCCGCCCACTGCCACGCCCACTTTTTTATAACTTCACTAAATTATATGAAACCGAAAAATTTTGTTAAGACCAAATATTTGGGTATTTAGATTCCCTACAATTCACCCATAGAAGAGTTTTGACCACGCCCACTTTTTGGGGGCGTTATCATCAAAAAACCTATTTTGATAAAATTTTACATGTAACATCCTCAAACTTTTTGAAATCCGCCCACTGCCACGCCCACTTTTTCATAACTTCACTAAATTATATGAAACCGAAAAATTTTGTTAAGACCAAATATTTAGGCATTCAGATTCCCTACAATCCACCCACACAAGTTTTGGCCACGCCCACTTTTTGGGGGGTTTTCATCACAAAACCGATTTTTGGGCCTTAAATTTTTAACTAGGACGCTGAAATTTCATATCTGGGCTTCCAAGAAAAAGATACAGTACAAGTGTAAAATTTTTTTACATCCGCCCACTGCCACGCCCACTTTTTTATAACTTCACTAAATTATATGAAACCGAAAAATTTTGTTAAGACCAAATATTTGGGTATTTAGATTCCCTACAATTCACCCATAGAAGAGTTTTGACCACACCCACTTTTTGGGGGCGTTTTCATCACAAAACCGATTTTTGGGCCTTAAATTTTTAACTAGGACCCTGAAATTTCATATCTGGGCTTCCAAGAAAAAGATACAGTACAAGTGTAAAATTTTTTTACATCCGCCCACTGCCACGCCCACTTTTTTATAACTTCACTAAATTATATGAAACCGAAAAATTTTGTTAAGACCAAATATTTGGGTATTTAGATTCCCTACAATTCACCCATAGAAGAGTTTTGACCACGCCCACTTTTTGGGGGCGTTTTCATCACAAAACCGATTTTTGGGCCTTAAATTTTTAACTAGGACCCTGAAATTTCATATCTGGGCTTCCAAGAAAAAGATACAGTACAAGTGTAAAATTTTTTTACATCCGCCCACTGCCACGCCCACTTTTTCATAACTTCACTAAATTATATGAAACCGAAAAATTTTGTTAAGACCAAATATTTAGGCATTCAGATTCCCGATCAGCATCAATAGCGAAATCGATTGAGCGATGACCGTCCGTCCGTCCGTCCGTATGTCACCGCTTTTTGGGCCTTAAATTTTGAGCTAGGACGATGAAATTTCATATTTGGGCTTCTGAGAAAAAGATACAGAACAAGTGTAAACATTTTTGAAATCCGCCCACTGCCACGCCCACTTTTTCATAACTTCACTAAATTATATGAAACCGAAAAATTTCGTTAAGACCAAATATTTAGGCATTCAGATTCCCTACAATCCACCCATACAAAAGTTTTGGCCACGCCCACTTTTTGGGGGCGTTTTCATCACAAAACCGTTTTTTGGGCCTTAAATTTTTAACTAGGACGCTGAAATTTCATATCTTGGCTTTTAAGAAAAATATACAGTACAAGTGTAAAATTTTTTTACATCCGCCCACTGCCACGCCCACTTTTTTATAACTTCACTAAATTATATGAAACCGAAAAATTTTGTTAAGACCAAATATTTGGGTATTTAGATTCCCTACAATTCACCCATAGAAGAGTTTTGACCACGCCCACTTTTTGGGGGCGTTATCATCAAAAAACCTATTTTGATAAAATTTTACATGTAACATCCTCAAACGTTCGACATTATAGCTATATTTGAGTGCAAAATGCAATTTGGCCATGCCCACTTTATAGAGAGGAGGATAGGGTATCATACGATCCATTCCAGACGGATTGTAGCTTTTCTGTATGTTTTTCTTTAACTGTGGGGTAATTATTTTTTTCATATATTATTAGAAACTCAAAAAAATAAAAGAACATACAGAAAAGCTACAATCCGTCTGGAACGGATCGTATGATACCCTATCCTCCTCTCTATAAAGTGGGCGTGACCGCTATGGGTGAATTGCAGGGAATCTAAATACCCAAATATTTGGTCTTAACAAAATTTTTCGGATTCATATAATTTAGTGAAGTTATAAAAAAGTAGGCGTGGCAGTGGGCGGATGTAAAAAAAATTTACGCTTGTACTGTATTTTCTTCTCAGAAGCCCAGGTATGAAATTTCATCGTCCTAGCTCAAAATTTAAGGCCCAAAAATCGGTTTTGTGATGAAAACGCCCCCAAAAAGTGGGCGTGGCCAAAATTTTTGTATGGGTGGAATGTAGGGAATCTGAATGCCTAAATATTTGGTCTTAACAAAATTTTTCGGTTTCATATAATTAAGTGAAGTTATGAAAAAGTGGGCGTGGCAGTGGGCGGATTTCAAAAATGTTTACACTTGTACTGTATCTTTTTCTCAGAAGCCCAGATATGAAATTTCATCGTCCTAACTCAAAATTTAAGGCCCAAAAAGCGGTGACAGACGGACGGACGGACGGACGGTCATCGCTCAATCGATTTCGCTATTGATGCTGATCACGAATATATATACTTTATAGGGTCTACCTCGATTATTTCTCTATGTTACAAACTATGTGTCAAACTTAATATACCCTTAGGATAGGGTATAAATATTGCGAAACATCAACAAATTCTTCATTTGAGCGGCAGTTCACCACGAGCACCCTTTCACACTCAACTCTCGAACCGAAGTGTTTTCCCTCATCTTCCTCGTAGTTGTTTCTCCTTTTTTCCTTTCCTCCACGTCGCATGAAACAGCTGAGTTGTCTGTGACCGTCTGCGGCTCCATCAAAAAACACATTCGTCTGCCTCCGCATGCAGAAACACATTCGTTTGTCTGAGCATGCAAAAACACGTTCACATCCGTAGGGGTTGATGGTGACAGCATTTTTCAGTATTGCTAACAATATATACTGGTGTGCATCTTTATACCCTATCCTAAGGGTATATTAAGTTTGACACATAGTTTGTAACATATATATATTCGTGATCAGCATCAATAGCGAAATCGATTGAGCGATGACCGTCCGTCCGTCCGTCCGTCCGTATGTCACCGCTTTTTGGGCCTTAAATTTTGAGCTAGGACGATGAAATTTCATATTTGGGCTTCTGAGAAAAAGATACAGAACAAGTGTAAAAATTTTTGAAATCCGCCCACTGCCACGCCCACTTTTTCATAACTTCACTAAATTATATGAAACCGAAAAATTTTGTTAAGACCAAATATTTTTGTATTTAGATTCCCTACAATTCAGCCGTAGAACAGTTTTGGCCACGCCCCCTTTTGGGGGCGTTATCATCAAAAAACCTATTTTGATAAAATTTTACATGTAACATCCTTAAACGTTCGACATTATAGCTATATTTGAGTACAAAATGCAATTTGGCCACGCCCACTTTATAGAGAGGAGGATAGGGTATCATACGATCCGTTCCAGACGGATTGTAGCTTTTCTGTATGTTTATACCCTATCCTAAGGGTATATTAAGTTTGACACATAGTTTGTAACATAGAGAAATAATCGAGATAGACCCTATAAAGTATATATATTCGTGATCAGCATCAATAGCGAAATCGATTGAGCGATGACCGTCCGTCCGACCGTCCGTCCGTCCGTATGTCACCGCTTTTTGGGCCTTAAATTTTGAGCTAGGACGATGAAATTTCATATTTGGGCTTCTGAGAAAAAGATACAGAACAAGTGTAAAAATTTTTGAAATCCGCCCACTGCCACGCCCACTTTTTCATAACTTCACTAAATTATATGAAACCGAAAAATTTTGTTAAGACCAAATATTTTTGTATTTAGATTCCCTACAATTCAGCCGTAGAACAGTTTTGGCCACGCCCCCTTTTGGGGGCGTTATCATCAAAAAACCTATTTTGATAAAATTTTACATGTAACATCCTTAAACGTTCGACATTATAGCTATATTTGAGTACAAAATGCAATTTGGCCACGCCCACTTTATAGAGAGGAGGATAGGGTATCATACGATCCGTTCCAGACGGATTGTAGCTTTTCTGTATGTTTATACCCTATCCTAAGGGTATATTAAGTTTGACACATAGTTTGTAACATAGAGAAATAATCGAGATAGACCCTATAAAGTATATATATTCGTGATCAGCATCAATAGCGAAATCGATTGAGCGATGACCGTCCGTCCGTCCGTCCGTCCGTCCGTCCGTCCGTATGTCACCGCTTTTTGGGCCTTAAATTTTGAGCTAGAACGATGAAATTTCATATCTGGGCTTCTGAGAAAAAGATACAGTACAAGTGTAAAAATTTTTGAAATCCGCCCACTGCCACCCCCACTTTTTCATAACTTCATTAAATTATATGAAACCGAAAAATTTTGTTAAGACCAAATATTTAGGCATTCAGATTCCCTACAATCCACCCATACAAAAATTTTGGCCACGCCCACTTTTTGGGGGCGTTTTCATCACAAAACCGATTTTTGGGCCTTAAATTTTTAACTAGGACGCTGAAATTTCATATCTGGGCTTCCAAGAAAAAGATACAGTACAAGTGTAAAATTTTTTTACATCCGCCCACTGCCACGCCTACTTTTTTAGAACTTCACTAAATTATATGAAACCGAACAATTTTGTTAAGACCAAATATTTGGGTATTTAGATTCCCTACAATTCACCCATAGAAGAGTTTTGGCCACGCCCACTTTTTGGGGGCGTTATCATCAAAAAACCTATTTTGATAAAATTTTACATGTAACATCCTCAAACGTTCGACATTATAGCTATATTTGAGTACAAAATGCAATTTGGCCACGCCCACTTAATAGAGAGGAGGATAGGGTATCATACGATCCGTTCCAGACGGATTGTAGCTTTTCTGTATGTTTTTTGTTGTGTTTGTCACTCCTGTATATATGATGAACTTTTACGTACATATGTATACATATATATATTTCAAATTCCTTGAACAAACACAAATCCAAGTAGAATGTACACAGAGAACACAATAACTGGGAGGAAGGCACATCAGTCGTGTAATATGTTGATAGAGAGTTACAAGTAAACGTGAAGCAAGACGAAGGGCTGTTGCAACAATAATAGAGAGCAATGTCTATTTTTGTTGTTCTTGTCACTCCCGTGCATATGATGAACTTTGACCTATGTATGTATACGTATATATATTTCCCAATCCATTAACAAAGACAAATCCAAGTAGAATGTACACAGAGAACAGAACAACTGGGCGGCAAGCACATCAGTCGTGTAATATGTTGATAGAGAGTTACAAGTAAACCTGAAGCCAGACGAAGGTCTGCTGCAGCACTAATAGAGAGCAATGTCTATGTCATTTTTGTTATTATTGTCACTCCTGTACATATGATGAACTTTGACCTACGTATGTATACGTATATATATTTTCCAATCCTTTAACAAAGACAAATCCAAGTAGAATGTACACAGAGAACAGAACAACTGGGCGGCAAGCACGTCAGTCGTGTAATATGTTGATAGAGAGTTACAAGTAAACATGAAGCCAGACGAAGGGCTGCTGCAACAATAATAGAGAGCAATGTCTATGTCATTATACCCTATCCTAAGGGTATATTAAGTTTGACACATAGTTTGTAACATAGAGAAATAATCGAGATAGACCCTATAAAGTATATACATTCGTGATCAGCGATGACCGTCCGTCCGTCCGTCCGTCCGTATGTCACCGCTTTTTGGGCCTTAAATTTTGAGCTAGGACGCTGAAATTTCATATCTGGGCTTCCAAGAAAAAGATACAGTACAAGTGTAAAATTTTTTACATCCGCCCACTGCCACGCCTACTTTTTTATAACTTCACTAAATTATATGAAACCGAAAAATTTTGTTAAGACCAAATATTTGGGTATTTAGATTCCCTACAATTCACCCATAGAACAGTTTTGGTCACGCCCACTTTTTGGGGGCGTTATCATCAAAAAACCTATTTTGATAAAATTTTACATGTAACATCCTCAAACGTTCGACATTATAGTTATATTTGAGTACAAAATGCAATTTGGCCTCGCCCACTTTATAGAGAGGAGGATAGGGTATCATACGATCCGTTCCAGACGGATTGTAGCTTTTCTGTATGTTTTTTGTTGTCCTTGTCACTCCTGTACATATGATGAACTTTGAAATACGTATGTATACGTATATATATTTCCCAATCCTTTAACAAAGACAAATCCAAGTAGAATGTACAAAGAGAACAGAACAACTGGGCGGCAAGCGCATCAGTCGTGTAATATGTTTATGGAGAGTTACAAGTAAACATGAAGCCAGACGAAGGGCTGCTGCAACAATAATAGAGAGCAATGTCTATGTCATTTTTGTCATTTTTGTTGTCCTTGTCATTTCTGTTGAACTTTTACGTACATATGTATACATATATATATTTCCCAATCCTTTAACAAAGACAAATCCAAGTAGAATGTACACAGAGAACAGAACAACTGGGCGGCAAGCACATCAGTCGTGTAATATGTTGATAGAGAGTTACAAGTAAACATGAAGCCAGACGAAGGTCTGCTGCAACAATAATAGAGAGCAATGTCTATGTCATTTTTGTTGTTATTGTCACTCCTGTACATATGATGAACTTTGACCTACGTATGTATACGTATATATATTTCCCAATCCTTTAACAAAGACAAATCCAAGTAGAATGTACACAGATAACAGAGCAATTGGGCGGCTGGCACATCAGTCGTGTAATATGTTGATAGAGAGTTACAGGTGAACATGAAGCCAGACGAAATGCTGCTGCAACAATAATGTCTATGTCATTTTTGTTGTCCGTGTCACTCCTGTAGATATGATGAACTTTGACCTACGTATGTATACGTATATATATTTCCCAATCCTGTAACAAAGTGTAAAATTTTTTACATCCGCCCACTGCCACGCCTACTTTTTTATAACTTCACTAAATTATATGAAACCGAAAAATTTTGTTAAGACCAAATATTTGGGTATTTAGATTCCCTACAATTCACCCATAGAACAGTTTTGGTCACGCCCACTTTTTGGGGGCGTTATCATCAAAAAACCTATTTTGATAAAATTTTACATGTAACATCCTCAAACGTTCGACATTATAGTTATATTTGAGTACAAAATGCAATTTGGCCTCGCCCACTTTATAGAGAGGAGGATAGGGTATCATACGATCCGTTCCAGACGGATTGTAGCTTTTCTGTATGTTTTTTGTTGTCCTTGTCACTCCTGTACATATGATGAACTTTGAAATACGTATGTATACGTATATATATTTCCCAATCCTTTAACAAAGACAAATCCAAGTAGAATGTACACAGAGAACAGAACAACTGGGCGGCAAGCGCATCAGTCGTGTAATATGTTTATGGAGAGTTACAAGTAAACATGAAGCCAGACGAAGGGCTGCTGCAACAATAATAGAGAGCAATGTCTATGTCATTTTTGTTGTCCTTGTCATTTCTGTTGAACTTTTACGTACATATGTATACATATATATATTTCCCAATCCTTTAACAAAGACAAATCCAAGTAGAATGTACACAGAGAACAGAACAACTGGGCGGCAAGCACATCAGTCGTGTAATATGTTGATAGAGAGTTACAAGTAAACCTGAAGCCAGACGAAGGTCTGCTGTCCACTCCATCCTTTCCATTCTCACCCATCCACCATTTTTGCCTTGCCCTTTCTCTTTTTATCCGTTGTTCTCTGAGAGCTGTGGGTTAACTGAGCGTTCCTAGGTTGTTCTACAACCCAGTACTCACTCTTTCCCATATGCTCGAAGGGGATGACAAAGCAGGTACCCAAGGGCCAGACGGACGGTCTGAAGCAGGAAGAGCCAGGCAAACCGCCTGGAGACTCATCCTGATCCTTTTCACAAGGCCGAGAGCCCACCCTATATTTCATTGTTTGTTCTTTGCGTGATGACACCAAGAATTTTTATAAACACATCTCCCAAAATGGGACCAAAACCTTATTTTGTAAAGGATAGCTCCCGATTCCCTGGGTACCCTTTGTCCCTTAATGTCTGCACGATGGTTTACTCGATAGGTAGTTTTCGCGATGAACTTATCCTTTCACTTTGGGTTAATGTCTAGTCTCCATTTAGTTTTATAATTAGCCCTGGTCAGGAGGGTGAGTGCGAACCCAAGCAGTCACCCAAAACAAACAGAACTACGGGAGAGTGAGATCTTAAACCGTGAGAGAGGAAGCTGTCAGAGCTCTGGATGTGACTCCCTTTGCTCTGGCAGCTAAATCAACTGCAGCGGAGAGAACGAGGCGAACTCAGCCACCACCAACATACAGTTCCCCGCCAGAGAGACAGGCGTCAGGAACTGTTTTTCCGAAATTTGAGATCGTTGGAGACGGCTGACTTCGTCTTGAGAGTGAGTGTGAGAATGTGTGAGTGTATGAATGCGTACGAGTGTATGGATATACGTATAAAAGGTCGAACATGTTTCAACACGTCGCCTTTTTTTGGTTTGAGCTTGAGACCATCCAACCTCCCCCAACCAGGAAAATAGATAGGAGCAGGAAGATTCCCCAACCCCTAGTGAAAGGATCAGCTAAGTATAGTGTTTTCTTTGAGTATTAGATTTGTGATAGTTTTTGAAAGTCGTGTAGGATATTGTACATATATAATTTCGAGTAAGCCACCGTTCGTTTTATTAGTCACCGAAGATTTCATTCCGGTGTTTTAAACTGTTCGCGAGCCTTTTTCTTTTTTTCTTAAATTCTGCATCCTGTGGGAATCGCGAGCTACCCTCTGTGGCCATTTTCTTAATTTGTTTTACTTTCACTCCAATATCTTGATTTGGGAGTTTCGTTTCTTGTTGTCTTTTAAATTGCGGCCTTAATTGTATCAATCCATCATCGTACATAGGTATATATCAATATACCGATCCTCCATTTTACAGCACGTCTTTTTTTATTTCAAAGGTTTTGGTAATTTTACCTCTTTTTACAAAAGATTACCTGGCGCCGTTGTGTTCCTACCCCAAGGAACATTTTCCCATACATCCCGAACCCATCCCTGCTGAGCAGTCGGAAGGTGGCGAATTCGTATTCGCTGTTGTTGGGATATTCCCTCTCCCTCATTCGACCCTTTTCAATTCGCATGCGCGGCCGTGTTGTGTTTACCACCCCCGTTTAATTTATTTTGATTATAATATACCAAGTTTTGGAACTGCCACGCCTACTTTTAAAAAATTTTACTTTTTCAAAATTTTTACTAGAAATCGAAAAAAATTGTTAAAACATAATTCATAGGCTTTGAAAATCTCTATAATTTATTTTAACATCATATATAGCCACGCCCACTTTAAAAAAAAAAATTGAATTTCAGTGCTTATACGATTATAAACTAATAGCATTAAGGTGCAAGTACGTACGACCCAGTCGTGCACTTTATTTTTTCTTATTTCTGCGAACTTTTTACTTTGTGTTTTTCTCTTCCCAGCGTCTAGGTTTATTTGGCCATTCCATTCACCCTCACCGAACTAATTTCGGTGCTGCATTTATCGGAATACCTGTTGGATAGTGCAACAGGTCAACGAGGGAAAAAAATTCATCTTCAAAATTATCCAGGTTGTTTGCACCCTGGACCCCAAGTAGGTGTCTTATCTTTTTTTTTCTTTTCTCTTTTTATACCCTATCCTAAGGGTATATTAAGTTTGACACATAGTTTGTAACATAGAGAAATAATCGAGATAGACCCTATAAAGTATATATATTCGTGATCAGCATCAATAGCGAAATCGATTGAGCGATGACCGTCCGTCCGTCCGTCCGTCCGTCCGTCCGTCCGTCCGTCCGTCCGTCCGTATGTCACCGCTTTTTGGGCCTTAAATTTTGAGCTAGAACGATGAAATTTCATATCTGGGCTTCTGAGAAAAAGATACAGTACAAGTGTAAAAATTTTTGAAATCCGCCCACTGCCACCCCCACTTTTTCATAACTTCATTAAATTATATGAAACCGAAAAATTTTGTTAAGACCAAATATTTAGGCATTCAGATTCCCTACAATCCACCCATACAAAAATTTTGGCCACGCCCACTTTTTGGGGGCGTTTTCATCACAAAACCGATTTTTGGGCCTTAAATTTTTAACTAGGACGCTGAAATTTCATATCTGGGCTTCCAAGAAAAAGATACAGTACAAGTGTAAAATTTTTTTACATCCGCCCACTGCCACGCCTACTTTTTTAGAACTTCACTAAATTATATGAAACCGAACAATTTTGTTAAGACCAAATATTTGGGTATTTAGATTCCCTACAATTCACCCATAGAAGAGTTTTGGCCACGCCCACTTTTTGGGGGCGTTATCATCAAAAAACCTATTTTGATAAAATTTTACATGTAACATCCTCAAACGTTCGACATTATAGCTATATTTGAGTACAAAATGCAATTTGGCCACGCCCACTTAATAGAGAGGAGGATAGGGTATCATACGATCCGTTCCAGACGGATTGTAGCTTTTCTGTATGTTTTTATTTACTTTAAATTAATCACCCTTATTATCGTCGTCGTCTACGACTCTAAAAAAAACGACGCGACTGTTTGGTATTGGCGATGACAAATGAATGACATTTGTCGCGGCGCTGATCGACAACAGTCGTCTCAAATGTCAAAGTATGTGGATTGTATTTTTCGGCGACGATCGTCGGTATTGTCTGAGACGTTTTATAACGACGTTTGTCGCGGAAAAGTTATATTTTTGTCGTCGATAATTTTACGAACGACTGTGTGATTAAGTGTTGAAGAAAAATATGTGCATTTAATTTTTAAATGACGAAATGAGCGAATATGTCAGTTCAAGTATTTTTCAGAATAAATATAACAAATAAAAGACAATTTCAACAATTATTGCATGAAATGGAAAAATATCCCTTTGCCAAAATCATTTACAAAGGGCCTAATGAAAGTGATGTTAGTCGCCATTGGAACGACATACATATCTTTTCACTGAATTATCTTGGCCAAAGTAACTATCGTCTTCGTCCATAGAATCACCCACTCAATCATCATCTAGTCCCAGATTAATTTCAACATTTGATTAATTTTCAAATTATTTTTAAAATATTTTCCACCAAGTCACACGAAAAATATAAATTCGTCGACTCAAATGTCAAAACACATGTGTGCAGTGTGTGGAATGTATGTGGAATCTAAGTGTTCAGAGAGTCGTGTCGTTTTAGTTACGTAATGTGAAATTCCAAACGCCTCGCCAGACGACGACGACAATAAGGATGAATATTATTGTTCTTGGTGGAAGGTTTTTTTTTGGTTTTTAGAATTTAATATTTGAGGGCTGTGCTATTGATTTTTGTTTCGTTTTGTTGGTTTTTTGTTCACGCGTAACACAACTGGGTAGTGGGAAAGCGATTAAAAAGATTGCGCCCACGGCACGAGCCAATCGGTAACTCTTAAGCATTATGATTGGTGGTGGGGTGGTGAGGTAGATTATTATTGATAGTGAATGGTATGGTTGGTCGCGTAACTCCTCCCCCCCTAGAATGCACTCAATGAATTATTAATGAATTGAAGTCCATCTGGTTGGTGTTTCTCCCAATTGTATGCGATGACTCGACGTAGTTTGTCCAAAATTGATATACGTATGTATATATACATTTTTAAGAATAGGGGTAGGATAATCGGATTGCGTTGAAAGAAATTAAGGTAGTTGAAGCTGAGATATAAGTACACATATGTATATATATGTATGTGTGCTAAAAGTGTTATATCGGAAGTATTGGATTGCTTGGTTTGCAATGTTTTAAATGATCCGATCCAGAATATAATGAATAGTTGTACTTTCATTCCGTTACACCCACCCAATCTCAATGTAGTAACTCATGACTATTATCTACTGATTTCTGATTTTCCGTTTCTTTTTAATTATTTGTTTATGAATTCTACTTTTGTTTGTATCAACAGTAACCCTATTATTTTCTACAACCTGGTGTTCATTAAATCTGGGAACTAGCTTGTTCCTTCTGTCACCTTGTTCGTATATTTTTTCGTTTGGTATAAAATCTAATGCATTCTTACGAGTTTCATTACGTTTGTCTATAATATGTTGTTTATGAGTTAGACTACGGTCATGCATTAATTTGCACAGACTTTCGTAATCTTTAATGTGCTGTCTAAGGTACTCGTGTTCAGTTTTTGGACTTCGTTTTGATGGAAGTGGTTTATTTGAGCTGTAATGCCCAGAAAGTAGCTCGAACGGAGTTAACTTGGTTGTGGAATGGATGGAATTATTATATGTGATGACAGCTTCATCAATGATTTCACCAATAGGTTTTCTGTTAAGTATTCGAACCAATTCCGTGAACGTTGAATGGAACCTTTCCATGGGCGAGTTACCGGTAGAACTTTTTGCACACATAGTATGCAAGGTAATATCATAGAAATCTAAAAAATCTCTAAAGATTGATGAGACGAATTCACTGCCATTATCAGTCACAATCTTTTTAGGAACCCCGTGATGTGAAAAAAAAAAGTTTTAAAGATTGAATAAGATTTATACTGCTTCTAGACTTTAATAAATTAACACCAGCGAATTTGCTAAATTTATCAATTATATGTAGATAGAAAATTTTCTTTGTAAACTGAGTTTATATCTATGTATATATAATATCTCTAAAGGTTTGGACGGTGTTTCAGATACTTTGAACTTTAAAGGTTCTCTACTACGATCATATTTGTATCTCTCACATATTTCACAATTGTTTATGATGCGTGTTGTAGCAGTTTTCATTTTCGGAAAATAATATTTTCTCTTAAGATGCTCAAAAGACTCATTAATTCCACGATGGTTCGATTTATGATGGTAATCTTGGATTAATCGATCTTGTTCATCTATATCTACTACATCTATAAGTTTGGTATTACGCCTAACTAACTTAACCTGAGAATTACTGAAATATTTTGAGTAAACATACTGCACTCTTTTAAATGTACTGTCGTCTGTTAGTACTGCTGTAAATTTTTTTGGAGTGACATAATCCTTAAAAAATATTTATAATAATGTTTTCATCACCTATGTCCCTGAATTTTATATTATATCGTTGTTTGCTCTTAAACATAATCTGAAATTTGTCGTCAAATTTATGTCATCTTTTTATACCCTATCCTAAGGGTATATTAAGTTTGACACATAGTTTGTAACATAGAGAAATAATCGAGATAGACCCTATAAAGTATATATATTCGTGATCAGCATCAATAGCGAAATCGATTGAGCGATGACCGTCCGTCCGTCCGTATGTCACCGCTTTTTGGGCCTTAAATTTTGAGCTAGGACGATGAAATTTCATATCTGGGCTTCTGAGGAAAAGATACAGTACAAGTGTAAAAATTTTTGAAATCCGCCCACTGCCACGCCCACTTTTTCATAACTTCACTAAATTATATGAAACCGAAAAATTTTGTTAAGACCAAATATTTAGGCATTCAGATTCCCTACAATCCACCCACACAAGTTTTGGCCACGCCCACTTTTTGGGGGGTTTTCATCACAAAACCGATTTTTGGGCCTTAAATTTTTAACTAGGACGCTGAAATTTCATATCTGGGCTTCCAAGAAAAAGATACAGTACAAGTGTAAAATTTTTTTACATCCGCCCACTGCCACGCCCACTTTTTTATAACTTCACTAAATTATATGAAACCGAAAAATTTTGTTAAGACCAAATATTTGGGTATTTAGATTCCCTACAATTCACCCATAGAAGAGTTTTGACCACACCCACTTTTTGGGGGCGTTTTCATCACAAAACCGATTTTTGGGCCTTAAATTTTTAACTAGGACCCTGAAATTTCATATCTGGGCTTCCAAGAAAAAGATACAGTACAAGTGTAAAATTTTTTTACATCCGCCCACTGCCACGCCCACTTTTTTATAACTTCACTAAATTATATGAAACCGAAAAATTTTGTTAAGACCAAATATTTGGGTATTTAGATTCCCTACAATTCACCCATAGAAGAGTTTTGGCCACGCCCACTTTTTGGGGGCGTTTTCATCACAAAACCGATTTTTGGGCCTTAAATTTTTAACTAGGACCCTGAAATTTCATATCTGGGCTTCCAAGAAAAAGATACAGTACAAGTGTAAAATTTTTTTACATCCGCCCACTGCCACGCCCACTTTTTCATAACTTCACTAAATTATATGAAACCGAAAAATTTTGTTAAGACCAAATATTTAGGCATTCAGATTCCCTACAATAAAGTATATATATTCGTGATCAGCATCAATAGCGAAATCGATTGAGCGATGACCGTCCGTCCGTCCGTCCGTCCGTATGTCACCGCTTTTTGGGCCTTAAATTTTGAGCTAGGACGATGAAATTTCATATTTGGGCTTCTGAGAAAAAGATACAGAACAAGTGTAAACATTTTTGAAATCCGCCCACTGCCACGCCCACTTTTTCATAACTTCACTAAATTATATGAAACCGAAAAATTTTGTTAAGACCAAATATTTAGGCATTCAGATTCCCTACAATCCACCCATACAAAAGTTTTGGCCACGCCCACTTTTTGGGGGCGTTTTCATCACAAAACCGTTTTTTGGGCCTTAAATTTTTAACTAGGACGCTGAAATTTCATATCTTGGCTTTTAAGAAAAATATACAGTACAAGTGTAAAATTTTTTTACATCCGCCCACTGCCACGCCCACTTTTTTATAACTTCACTAAATTATATGAAACCGAAAAATTTTGTTAAGACCAAATATTTGGGTATTTAGATTCCCTACAATTCACCCATAGAAGAGTTTTGACCACGCCCACTTTTTGGGGGCGTTATCATCAAAAAACCTATTTTGATAAAATTTTACATGTAACATCCTCAAACGTTCGACATTATAGCTATATTTGAGTGCAAAATGCAATTTGGCCATGCCCACTTTATAGAGAGGAGGATAGGGTATCATACGATCCATTCCAGACGGATTGTAGCTTTTCTGTATGTTTTTCTTTAACTGTGGGGTAATTATTTTTTTCATATATTATTAGAAACTCAAAAAAATAAAAGAACATACAGAAAAGCTACAATCCGTCTGGAACGGATCGTATGATACCCTATCCTCCTCTCTATAAAGTGGGCGTGACCGCTATGGGTGAATTGCAGGGAATCTAAATACCCAAATATTTGGTCTTAACAAAATTTTTCGGATTCATATAATTTAGTGAAGTTATAAAAAAGTAGGCGTGGCAGTGGGCGGATGTAAAAAAAATTTACGCCTGTACTGTATTTTCTTCTCAGAAGCCCAGGTATGAAATTTCATCGTCCTAGCTCAAAATTTAAGGCCCAAAAATCGGTTTTGTGATGAAAACGCCCCCAAAAAGTGGGCGTGGCCAAAATTTTTGTATGGGTGGAATGTAGGGAATCTGAATGCCTAAATATTTGGTCTTAACAAAATTTTTCGGTTTCATATAATTAAGTGAAGTTATGAAAAAGTGGGCGTGGCAGTGGGCGGATTTCAAAAATGTTTACACTTGCACTGTATCTTTTTCTCAGAAGCCCAGATATGAAATTTCATCGTCCTAACTCAAAATTTAAGGCCCAAAAAGCGGTGACAGACGGACGGACGGACGGACGGTCATCGCTCAATCGATTTCGCTATTGATGCTGATCACGAATATATATACTTTATAGGGTCTACCTCGATTATTTCTCTATGTTACAAACTATGTGTCAAACTTAATATACCCTTAGGATAGGGTATAAATATTGCGAAACATCAACAAATTCTTCATTTGAGCGGCAGTTCACCACGAGCACCCTTTCACACTCAACTCTCGAACCGAAGTGTTTTCCCTCATCTTCCTCGTAGTTGTTTCTCCTTTTTTCCTTTCCTCCACGTCGCATGAAACAGTTGAGTTGTCTGTGACCG
This sequence comes from Xylota sylvarum, assembly GCA_905220385.1. Lineage (NCBI taxonomy): Eukaryota > Metazoa > Arthropoda > Insecta > Diptera > Syrphidae > Xylota > Xylota sylvarum. The sequence goes on along the minus strand of CAJMZQ010000057.1, from coordinate 5,824,625 downwards.
TCTGCGGCTCCATCAAAAAACACATTCGTCTGCCTCCGCATGCAGAAACACATTCGTTTGTCTGAGCATGCAAAAACACGTTCACATCCGTAGGGGTTGATGGTGACAGCATTTTTCAGTATTGCTAACAATATATACTGGTGTGCATCTTTATACCCTATCCTAAGGGTATATTAAGTTTGACACATAGTTTGTAACATATATATATTCGTGATCAGCATCAATAGCGAAATCGATTGAGCGATGACCGTCCGTCCGTCCGTCCGTCCGTATGTCACCGCTTTTTGGGCCTTAAATTTTGAGCTAGGACGATGAAATTTCATATTTGGGCTTCTGAGAAAAAGATACAAAACAAGTGTAAAAATTTTTGAAATCCGCCCACTGCCACGCCCACTTTTTCATAACTTCACTAAATTATATGACACCGAAAAATTTTGTTAAGACCAAATATTTAGGCATTCAGATTCCCTACAATCCACCCATACAAAAGTTTTGGCCACGCCCACTTTTTGGGGGCGTTTTCATCACAAAACCGATTTTTGGGCCTTAAATTTTTAACTAGGACGCTGAAATTTCATATCTGGACTTCCAAGAAAAAGATACAGTACAAGTGTAAAATTTTTTTACATCCGCCCACTGCCACGCCCACTTTTTTATAACTTCACTAAATTATATGAAACCGAAAAATTTTGTTAAGACCAAATATTTGGGTATTTAGATTCCCTACAATTCACCCATAGAAGAGTTTTGACCACGCCCACTTTTTGGGGGCGTTATCATCAAAAAACCTATTTTGATAAAATTTTACATGTAACATCCTCAAACGTTCGACATTATAGCTATATTTGAGTGCAAAATGGAATTTGGCCATGCCCACTTTATAGAGAGGAGGATAGGGTATCATACGATCCATTCCAGACGGATTGTAGCTTTTCTGTATGTTTTTCTTTAACTGTGTGGTAATTATTTTTTTCATATGTTATTAGAAACTAAAAAAATAAAAAAACATACAGAAAAGCTACAATCCGTCTGGAACGGATTGTCTGATACCCTATCCTCCTCTCTATAAAGTGGGCGTGGCCAAATTGCATTTCGTACTCAAATATGGCTATAAACTCGAACGTTTGAGGATGTTACATGTAAAATTTTATCAAAATCTGTTTTTTGATGAAAACGCCCCCAAAAAGTGGGCGTGGCCAAAACTGTTCTATGGGTGAATTGTAGGGAATCTATATACCTAAATATTTGGACTTAACAAAATTTTTCGGTTTCATATAATTTAGTGAAGTTATAAAAAAGTAGGCGTGGCAGTGGGCGGATGTAAAAAAATTTTACACTTCTACTGTATCTTTTCGTCAGAAGCCCAGATATGAAATTTCAGCGTCCTAGCTCAAAATTTAAGGCTCAAAAATCGGTTTTATGATGCAAACGCCCCCAAAAAGTGGGCGTGGCCAAAACTTTTGTATGAGTGAATTGTAGGGATTCTGAATGCCTAAATATTTGGTCTTACCAAAATTTTTCGGTTTCATATAATTTAGTGAAGTTATGAAAAAGTGGGCGTGGCAGTGGGCGGATTTAAAAAATTTTTACACTTGTACTGTATCTTTTTCTCAGAAGCCCAGATATGAAATTTCATCGTCCTAGCTCAAAATTTAAGGCTCAAAAAGCGGTGACATACGGACGGACGGACGGACGGACGGACGGACGGACGGACGGACGGACGGTCATCGCTCAATCGATTTCGCTATTGATACTGATCACGAATATATATACTTTATAGGGTCTATCTCGATTATTTCTCTATGTTACAAACTATGTGTCAAACTTAATATACCCTTAGGATAGGGTATAAACATACAGAAAAGCTACAATCCGTCTGGAACGGATCGTATGATACCCTATCCTCCTCTCTATAAAGTGGGCGTGACCGCTATGGGTGAATTGTAGGGAATCTAAATACCCAAATATTTGGTCTTAACAAAATTTTTCGGATTCATATAATTTAGTGAAGTTATAAAAAAGTAGGCGTGGCAGTGGGCGGATGTAAAAAAAATTTACGCTTGTACTGTATTTTCTTCTCAGAAGCCCAGGTATGAAATTTCATCGTCCTAGCTCAAAATTTAAGGCCCAAAAATCGGTTTTGTGATGAAAACGCCCCCAAAAAGTGGGCGTGGCCAAAATTTTTGTATGGGTGGAATGTAGGGAATCTGAATGCCTAAATATTTGGTCTTAACAAAAGTTTTCGGTTTCATATAATTAAGTGAAGTTATGAAAAAGTGGGCGTGGCAGTGGGCGGATTTCAAAAATGTTTACACTTGTACTGTATCTTTTTCTCAGAAGCCCAGATATGAAATTTCATCGTCCTAACTCAAAATTTAAGGCCCAAAAAGCGGTGACAGACGGACGGACGGACGGACGGTCATCGCTCAATCGATTTCGCTATTGATGCTGATCACGAATATATATACTTTATAGGGTCTATCTCGATTATTTCTCTATGTTACAAACTATGTGTCAAACTTAATATACCCTTAGGATAGGGTATAAATATTGCGAAACATCAACAAATTCTTCATTTGAGCGGCAGTTCACCACGAGCACCCTTTCACACTCAACTCTCGAACCGAAGTGTTTTCCCTCATCTTCCTCGTAGTTGTTTCTCCTTTTTTCCTTTCCTCCACGTCGCATGAAACAGTTGAGTTGTCTGTGACCGTCTGCGGCTCCATCAAAAAACACATTCGTCTGCCTCCGCATGCAGAAACACATTCGTTTGTCTGAGCATGCAAAAACACGTTCACATCCGTAGGGGTTGATGGTGACAGCATTTTTCAGTATTGCTAACAATATATACTGGTGTGCATCTTTATACCCTATCCTAAGGGTATATTAAGTTTGACACATAGTTTGTAACATAGAGAAATAATCGAGATAGACCCTATAAAGTATATATATTCGTGATCAGCATCAATAGCGAAATCGATTGAGCGATGACCGTCCGTCCGTCCGTCCGTCCGTATGTCACCGCTTTTTGGGCCTTAAATTTTGAGCTAGGACGATGAAATTTCACATTTGGGCTTCTGAGAAAAAGATACAGTACAAGTGTAAAAATTTTTGAAATCCGCCATCCGCCATTTCATAACTTCACTAAATTATATGAAACCGAAAAATTGTGTTAATACCAAATATTTAGGCATTCAGATTCCCTACAATCCACCCATACAACAGTTTTGGCCACGCCCACTTTTTGCGAACGTTATCATCAAAAAACCTATTTTGATAAAATTTTACATGTAACATCCTCAAACGTTCGACATTATACAAGTACAATATGCAATTTGGCCATGCCCACTTTATAGAGAGGAGGATAGGGTATCATACGATCCGTTCCAGACGGATTGTAGCTTTTCTGTATGTTTATACCCTATCCTAAGGGTATATTAAGTTTGACACATAGTTTGTAACATAGAGAAATAATCGAGATAGACCCTATAAAGTATATATATTCGTGATCAGCATCAATAGCGAAATCGATTGAGCGATGACCGTCCGTCCGTATGTCACCGCCTTTTGGGCCTTAAATTTTGAGCTAGGACGATGAAATTTCATATCTGGGCTTCTGAGGAAAAGATACAGTACAAGTGTAAAAATTTTTGAAATCCGCCCACTGCCACCCCCACTTTTTCATAACTTCACTAAATTATATGAAACCGAAAAATTTTGTTAATACCAAATATTTAGGCATTCAGATTCCCTACAATCCACCCATACAACAGTTTTGGCCACGCCCACTTTTTGCGAACGTTATCATCAAAAAACCTATTTTGATAAAATTTTACATGTAACATCCTCAAACGTTCGACATTATACAAGTACAATATGCAATTTGGCCATGCCCACTTTATAGAGAAGAGGATAGGGTATCATACGATCCGTTCCAGACGGATTGTAGCTTTTCTGTATGTTTATACCCTATCCTAAGGGTATATTAAGTTTGACACATAGTTTGTAACATAGAGAAATAATCGAGATAGACCCTATAAAGTATATATATTCGTGATCAGCATCAATAGCGAAATCGATTGAGCGATGACCGTCCGTCCGTATGTCACCGCTTTTTGGGCCTTAAATTTTGAGCTAGGACGATGAAATTTCATATCTGGGCTTCTGAGGAAAAGATACAGTACAAGTGTAAAAATTTTTGAAATCCGCCCACTGCCACCCCCACTTTTTCATAACTTTACTAAATTATATGAAACCCAAAAATTTTGTTAAGACCACATATTTAGGCATTCAGATTCCCTACAATCCACCCGTTCATCATAAAACCGATTTTTGAGCCTAAAATGTTTAACTAGGACGCTGAAATTTCATATCTGGGCTTCTGACGAAAAGATACAGAAGAAGTGTACATTTTTCTTAAATCCGCCCACTGCCACGCCTACTTTTTTATAACTTCACTAAATTATATGAAACCGAAAAATTTTGTTAAGACCAAATATTTAGGTATTCAGATTCCCTACAATTCACCCGTAGAAGAGTTTTGGCCGCGCCCACTTTTTGGGGGCGTTTTCATCAAAAAACCGATTTTGATAAAATTTTACATGTAACATCCTCAAACGTTCGAGGTTATAGCCATATTTGAGTACAAAATGCAATTTGGCCACGCCCACTTTATAGAGAGGAGGATAGGGTATCAGACGATCCGTTCCAGACGGATTGTAGCTTTTCTGTATGTTTATACCCTATCCTAAGGGTATATTAAATTTGACACATAGTTTGTAACATAGAGAAATAATCGAGATAGACCCTATAAAGTATATATATTCGTGATCAGCATCAATAGCGAAATCGATTGAGCGATGACCGTCCGTCCGTCCGTTTGAGCTAGGACGATGAAATTTCATATCTGGGCTTCTGAGAAAAAGATACAGTACAAGTGTAAAAATTTTTGAAATCCGCCCACTGCCACGCCCACTTTTTCATAACTTCACTAAATTATATGAAACCGAAAAATTTTGTTAAGACCAAATATTTGGATATTTAGATTCCCTACAATTCAGCCATAGAAGAGTTTTGGCCACGCCCACTTTTTGGGGCGTTTTCATCAAAAAACCGATTTTGATAAAATTTTACATGTAACATCCTCAAACGTTCGAGGTTATAGCCATATTTGAGTACAAAATGCAATTTGGCCACGCCCACTTTATAGAGAGGAGGATAGGGTATCAGACGATCCGTTCCAGACGGATTGTAGCTTTTCTGTATGTTTTTTATTAATTATGGAAATTAATAGGCTTTCGCAGGAGGAACTCTCCTACGAAGTAGAGTTTCGGGGGTTAGCAGTAGGGACGGTTGATAAGAAGCGAAAGGCACTGCGGGCGGCGAAAGTGCTTGAGAGGCGGGGGTCCTTTGAGGTGGCGGACTATCCGTTTAGTTTCGCGGAAGATAAGGGCGCGATTGCTTAAATTGAGGTGCTGTTAGAGAACAGACCTCAACGCAATTCCTCCGAGTATGCAAAGGTCGTGACCAAAATCAAGTGGGCGACAGCGCGTATTGGCCGATCCCGCCCGGACTCTAAAGAGGACGAAGTCGGTAAAAAGATTTTAAAGACTGAGCTAATGATGTTTTTGGCCACCTTAGATGACGACGAAGAGGACCAGGAAATCGGTCAAGGGGATGACCATGACCAACAACAACAAAACCAGCAGCAGAAACAGCAGCAGTACCAACAACATCATCAACAACAACGTCAACAACAAGAGCAGCAACAACAAGAACAAGCACGTTCGCCGACGCGTACCGTAGAGATAGGAGAGGAGCATAGGGTGGAGAACTTAACCAAGTGGGACTTAAAGTTCTCCGGTGAGAGGTGCGGAGCGTCCATAAACTCGTTCTTAGAACGAGTAGAGGAACTACGCGAAGCTAGGGGAGTTAGTGAACTCCAATTGTTTAGGTCGGCTGTTGATTTATTTTCAGGGAACGCTTTACTTTGGCTTAGGGCGATTATTAGAAGAGTAACGTCTTGGCAGGAGTTGGTGAGGGAGTTGAAACTGGAGTTTCTCCCTCCCAACTATGATGATCTCCTTTTGGAAGAGATCCGTCGTCGCACCCAAGGGAGGGAAGAAGCCATTGGCGTTTATGTTGCCATTATGGACAACATGTTTGGTAGGCTCTCTGAACCGCTGAGCGAGAGGCGAAAGCTTGGGATCGTGCAGCGGAATTTGGCTCCATTCTACCAGATGCAACTCGGGTTGGCTGACCCCAAGTCCATTTCGGATTTGGTTGCGTTAGGTAGAAGGTTGGAGGTGGTCCGGGCCAATGTCGATTCTTTTGCTCCACCTCCCACTCAGCGTTCTCGTAGCTTGTTGGAACCCGACTTGGCTTATGTAGCAGTCGAGGAACCGGAAGTTGCGGTGGTTGCAAACCGAAACCCACAGCCTATTCGACGGTTGAGGTGTTTCAACTGCAATCAAGAGGGTCATCTTTCGAGCTCTTCTTCCGCTCCTCGAAAGTGTATAGGTGGTGGTAGATTAGGGGTTCTTCGTAGGGATTGTAGATTGTTCTGTTCGGGAAATGGGAATCGGTCTCTTGCGTCGGCAGGACAAGAGCGCCCGAAGAAATTGAGTAGGTTGCCTGCTGGCAACCAGTTGGAAGTTGTTCAGCTAGGCTTTACACTTGAGGCATTAGAGGATGACGTACGCCCATATTTAGGAGTTAGTGTTTTTGGTATTAGGATGGTAGGATTATTAGATTCAGGAGCTTCGCGTACGATCATCGGTAGGGACGGTTGGAAGATTTAAAAAGAGTTAGGTTTAGAGTTAGGAGAGGGGAAAATTAGGCAGGTAGCTTTAGTAGATGGTGCGGGTGTAAAAGTGTTAGGTTGTGTTTTAGTTCCATTTGTGGTGCAAGATAAATCGGTGTTGCTGGAATGTCTTGTTATTCCAACTCTCCCACACGTCTTGATCCTCGGTGCCGACTTTTGGGCCCGAACGGGAATTGTCCCGGATTTAAGATCAGGCGAGTGGAGGTTCTCGAATCAAGCCGGGTGGCTTCGATTTCGACGATCAAAGAACGATCAGAGTTGTATGAGACACAAGACAGGCAACTAACCGGATTTGCGGAAAAGGTTTTCCAAAACATGCCTGAGGGCATCGGATGCACACATTTGGTAGAACACAGGATTAGGACGGCGTCTGAACCAATAAAGCAGCGGTATTATCCAGTATCGCCTGCGGTTCAACGCCATATAGATAAAGAGTTAGAGAATATGTTGAGGGATGATATCATAGAAATGTCAGGTAGTCCATGGGCTTCTCCTATAGTCATGATCAAGAAGAAGGATGGGTCCTTCAGATTCTGCTTGGACTATAGGAAGCTCAATAAAGTTACTGAGCGAGATGCTTACCCTCTCCCATACATTTCAGACACTCTAGACAAGCTCAGGGATGATAAGTTCTTGTCTTCGTTGGACATAAAGTCCGCATATTGGCAGATCCCTGTGGAAGAAAAGTCTAGGCCGTATACAGCTTTCACAGTCCCAAACCGAGGACTCTTTCAGTTCAAGAGACACTGTGCTTGGTGCCGATTTGGAACCGCACGTGTTTGTGTATTTGGATGATATAATTATTGTCACAAATAGTTTCCGACAACATCTGGAAATCCTGGAAGAAGTCTTCAAGCTATTATGTGCGGCAGGTCTGAAAGTGAGTAGGGAGAATTGTAACTTTTGTAGGCCATCTTTCAAATTTTTAGGATATGTAGTGGATCGCAATGGTTTGCATGTGGATCCAGAGAAAGTAGAAAGCATGTTGAGGATTCCTACACCAAGGAATGTTAGGGAAATTAGGAGTTTCGCCGGCACGGTATCCTGGTACAGGAGATTTATACCAAACTTCGCAGTTTTGGTAAAGCCGTTGACCGACTTGCTGAAGAAGACGAGTAGGTTCATCTGCTCTGAGGAGTGCGAGGGGAGTTTCCAAAAGGCAAAGGAGTGCCTGGTGACTGCCCCGATTCTGACCAGTCCGGATTTCGAGCGGAAGTTTGGCTTTCAAACAGAGGCTTCGGACTATGGGGTCGGAGCAGTACTGAGTCAGAAATTTGATGATGGGGAGAAAGTCATATGTTATTTGAGTAGGGCGTTGAATAGGAACGAGAAAACTTATTCAACCACGGAGAAGGAATGCTTGGCTGTACTGTGGGCGGTTGAGAAGTTGTGGCCGTATATCGAAGGTGTTCGGTTCACGGTTGTGACGGATCAATACTCCCTAGTATGGCTGAGTAATCTTAAGGATCCGTGCGGTAGGCTAGGCTTCAGCAGTTCGATTTCGAAATCGTGCATCGGAAGGGAAAGGACCATGTAGTTCCCGATGTGCTCTCTAGGAACGGTTGTAGCGGAAATAGATGAGCAAAGTTCCGATCCTTGGATTGCTAAGATGATCACGAAGGTAGAGTCGAACCCTTTAGCTTTTCCGGCCTGGAGGGTCGATAAGGGAATTTCATTTATTTATTTAATGAGATTTTATGGCGTAGCAATTTTACTCTGTCAGAGGCAGCGAATTACTACGCGGCGAAATTGGTGCCGAAATATGGCAGTCACAGGAAGAATTAAGTCGCGCCAAGCCAACCAGCCGGCCAAAAAGACTTCGGAAGTTGTGTTGTCCCCCCTGTAGTATCTGTTACTTCTGTTGTGTCATTTTTGGGGGATAATACAATTTAGGATCTTTGCTTTACTCCGGCTTTTCTTTCGAAAGGCAACTCCTTTCTTTTAGGAGGTAAGGGTGGGGTTTGTTGCGTTCAAATTACGCACAAAATTCCTTGTCCACTCCATCCTTTCCATTCTCACCCATCCACCATTTTTGCCTTGCCCTTTCTCTTTTTATCCGTTGTTCTCTGAGAGCTGTGGGTTAACTGAGCGTTCCTAGGTTGTTCTACAACCCAGTACTCACTCTGTCCCATATGCTCGAAGGGGATGACAAAGCAGGTACCCAAGGGCCAGACGGACGGTCTGAAGCAGGAAGAGCCAGGCAAACCGCCTGGAGACTCATCCTGATCCTTTCCCAACGATCCAAATAAATTCATCAAAGGGGTTAACAAGGTCCCCCAACGATCCAAATGATCTTCATCGAAGGGGTTAACAAGGTCCCCCAACAATCTAAATAAATCTTCATCGAAGGGGTTAACCAGGTCCCCCACCAATCCTAAAATCATTTGCTGCCAAATTCACAAGGCCGAGAGCCCACCCTATATTTCATTGTTTGTTCTTTGCGTGATGACACCAAGAATTTTTATAAACACATCTCCCAAAATGGGACCAAAACCTTATTTTGTAAAGGATAGCTCCCGATTCCCTGGGTACCCTTTGTCCCTTAATGTCTGCACGATGGTTTACTCGATAGGTAGTTTTCGCGATGAACTTATCCTTTCACTTTGGGTTAATGTCTAGTCTCCATTTAGTTTTATAATTAGCCCTGGTCAGGAGGGTGAATGCGAACCCAAGCAGTCACCCAAAACAAACAGAACTACGAGTGAGTGAGATCTTGAAGCCGTGAGAGAGGAAGCTGTCAGAGCTCTGGATGTGACTCTCTTTGCTCTGGCAGTTAAATCAACTGCAGCGGAGAGAACGAGGCGAACTCAGCCACCACCGATACCACCATACAGTTCCCCGAAAGAGAGACAGGCGTCAGGAACTGTTTCTCCGAAATTGGAAACAATAAACATACGAAAACAGAGACCTGATCACGAATACCAGAATACGAATACCATAACACGAAAACGAAACCCGAAGACGAGGCCAGGATACAGCGAGTGACTGTGGCGGAGAACATCCAACCTCCCCCAACCAGGAAAATAGATAGGAGCAGGAAGATTCCCCAACCCCTAGTGAAAGGATCAGCTAAGTATAGTGTTTTCTTTGAGTATTAGATTTGTGATAGTTTTTGAAAGTCGTGTAGGATATTGTACATATATAATTTCCAGTAAGCCACCGTTCGTTTTATTAGTCACCGAAGATTTCATTCCGGTGTTTAAAACTGTTCGCGAGCCTTTTTCTTTTTTTCTAAAATTCTGTATCGTGAGGGAATCGCGAGTTACCCTCTGTGGCCATTTTCTTAACTTGTTTTACTTTCACTCCAATATCTTGATTTGGGAGTTTCGTTTCTTGTTGTCTTTTAAATTGCGGTCTTAATTGTATCAATCCATCATCGTACATAGGTATATATCAATATACCGATCCTCCATTTTACAGCACGTCTTTTTATACCCTATCCTAAGGGTATATTAAGTTTGACACATAGTTTGTAACATAGAGACATAATCGAGATAGACCCTATAAAGTATATATATTCGTGATCAGCATCAATAACATCATCAATAACGAAAAGTTCGACATTATAGCTATATTTGAGTACAAAATGCAATTTGGCCACGCCCACTTTATAGAGAGGAGGATAGGGTATCAGACGATCCGTTCCAGACGGAGTGTAGCTTTTCTGTATGTTTATACCCTATCCTAAGGGTATATTAAGTTTGACACATAGTTTGTAACATAGAGAAATAATCGAGATAGACCATATAAAGTATATATATTCGTGATCAGCATCAATAGCGAAATCGATTGAGCCATGACCGTTCGTCCGTCCGTCCGTCCGTATGTCACCGCTTTTTGGGCCTTAAATTTTGAGCTAGAACGATGAAATTTCATATCTGGGCTTCTGAGAAAAAGATACAGTACAAGTGTAAAAATTTTTGAAATCCGCCCACTGCCACGCCCACTTTTTCATAACTTCACTAAATTATATGAAACCGAAAAATTTTGTTAAGACCAAATATTTAGGCATTCAGATTCCCTACAATTCACCCATACAAAAGTTTTGGCCACGCCCATTTTTTGGGGGCGTTATCATCAAACAACCTATTTTGATAAAATTTTACATGTAACATCTTCAAACGTTCGACATTATAGCTATATTTGTGTACAAAATGCAATTTGGCCACGCCCACTTTATAGAGAGGAGGATAGGGTATCATACGATCCGTTCCAGACGGATTGTAGCTTTTCTGTATGTTTTTTTATTTCAAAGGTTTTGGTAATTTTACCTCTTTTTACAAAAGATTACCTGGCGCCCTTGTGTTCCTACCCCAAGGAACATTTCCCCATACATCCCGAACCAATCCCTGCTGAGCAGTCGGAAGGTGGCGAATTCGTATTCGCTGTTGTTGGGATATTCCCTCTCCCTCATTCGACCCTTTTCAATTCGCGTGCGCGGCCGTGTTGTGTTTACCTCCCCCGTTTAATTTATTATACCCTATCCTAAGGGTATATTAAGTTTGACACATAGTTTGTAACATAGAGAAATAATCGAGATAGACCCTATAAAGTATATATATTCGTGATCAGCATCAATAGCGAAATCGATTGAGCGATGACCGTCCGTCCGTCCGTCCGTCCGTCCGTCCGTCCGTATGTCACCGCTTTTTGGGCCTTAAATTTTGAGCTAGGACGATGAAATTTCATATCTGGGCTTCTGAGAAAGAGATACAGTACAAGTGTAAACATTTTTGAAATCCGCCCACTGCCACGCCCACTTTTTCATAACTTCACTAAATTATATGAAACCGAAAAATTTTGATAAGACCAAATATTTAGGCATTCAGATTCCCTACAATCCACTCATACAAACGTTTTGGCCACGCCCACTTTTTGGGGGCGTTTTCATCACAAAACCGATTTTTGGGCCTTAAATTTTTAACTAGGACGCTGAAATTTCATATCTGGGCTTCCAAAAAAAAGATACAGTACAAGTGTAAATTTTTTTTACATCCGCCCACTGCCACGCCTACTTTTTTATAACTTCACTAAATTATATGAAACCGAAAAATTTTGTTAAGACCAAATATTTGGGTATTTAGATTCCCTACAATTCAGCCATAGAACAATTTTGGCCACGCCCACTTTTTGGGGGCGTTATAATAAAAAAACCTATTTTGATAAAATTTTACATGTAACATCCTCAAATGTTCGACATTATAGCTATATTTGAGTACAAAATACAATTTGGCCACGCCCACTTTATAGAGAGGAGGATAGGGTATCATACGATCCGTTCCAGACGGATTGTAGCTTTTCTGTATGTTTTTGATTCATTTTATACCCTATCCTAAGGGTATATTAAGTTTGACACATAGTTTGTAACATAGAGAAATAATCGAGATAGACCCTATAAAGTATATATATTCGTGATCAGCATCAATAGCGAAATCGATTGAGCGATGACCGTCCGTCCGTCCGTCCGTATGTCACCGCTTTTTGGGACTTAAATTTTGAGCTAGGACGATGAAATTTCATATCTGGGCTTCTGAGGAAAAGATACAGTACAAGTGTAAAAATTTTTGAAATCCGCCCACTGCCACGCCCACTTTTTCATAACTTCACTAAATTATATGAAACCGAAAAATTTTGTTAAGACCAAATATTTAGGCATTCAGATTCCCTACAATCCACCCATACAAAATGTTTGGCCACGCCCATTTTTTGTGGGCGTTTTCATCATAAAACCGATTTTTGAGCCTAAAATGTTTAACTAGGACGCTGAAATTTCATATCTGGGCTTCTGACAAAAAAGATACAGTAGAAGTGTACATTTTTTTAAATCCGCCCACTGCCACGCCTACTTTTTTATAACTTCACTAAATTATATGAAACCGAAAAATTTTGTTAAGTCCAAATATTTAGGTATTCAGATTCCCTACAATTCACCCGTAGAAGAGTTTTGGCCACGCCCACTTTTTGGGGGCGTTTTCATCAAAAAACCGATTTTGATAAAATTTTACATATAACATCCTCAAACGTTGGAGGTTATAGCCATATTTGAGTACAAAATGCAGTTTGGCCACGCCCACTTTATAGAGAGGAGGATAGGGTATCAGACGGATTGTAGCTTTTCTGTATGTTTTTTAATTATTTAATTTCCTTATTCCCCTCTTAGATTGCGCGCGATAAATCAACCCTTAAATCGGGAATATTCACAACAATGTGTACATGTATATATTTCCCATTCGTTTAACGAACACAAATCCAAGTAGAATGCACACAGAGAACAGAACAACTGGGCGACAAGCACATCAGTCGTGTAATATATTGATAGAGAGTTACAAGTAAACACGAAGCCAGACGAAGAGATCAATGTCTATGTCACTTTTGTTGTCCTTGTCACTCCTGTACATATGATGAACTTTGACCTACGTATGTATACCACAACAAGGTCCACTCTATGCAACTCCCTTGTTCCCTCTTTATATTCCGTTGCCTCTACAAAATTCTGGGAAAGTGGAGGGCAGTCATGGTCCCATCAGCTATAGGTCCGCTTCCCCTGCAGCTTGCATTGGCAACCATAATAGGTGACCGAGATGATGACAGAGACAGGCGGTCTCTTAGCCAGAGAGATGACAAAAGAAGCGGCCGACGACGACAAAAAAAAGAAGACACCACCAACATACATCTACATCTACAAATACACATACACGAAACATCTACACGACATCGAGAAGAAGGGACAGATGGTCTCGAGCGGCACTGCAACATAAAAAACAAGATCCACAAATCCAGTTACACGAAACACACAATCACGACATCAAGAGGAGGGGACGGACAATCCCAAGAGTACGAGGAGAACAAACACATAAATCCGCACGAATACCGCACCGACGAACACAATACGGACAACAGGCGTTCGACGAAAGGGGACGGACCGTCCCAGAGCGGAACATTCAACAACCCATTACAAACTACGCCTAAACGACAACACTCATCAACACATTACTAACTGCGTCAACTTAACACCGAGAGAGAGAGAGAGAGGACGGACAGTCCTAGAGTACAACACAACGCAACATATCATGCCATCACAAGACGTCACACTAACCAACACAACATACAAACATAACGCATGATACTGCGATGAGGGACGGACTATCCCCACTCGCACCACAATCACACATTCAATATACAATCGCATTCTCCAACACGTAACCATCTACACCAACATCGTACCAGAGGACGGACCGTCCTAAAGCCTAAAACGTAACGTCTACCAAGACACCATATGTGCACCATTGACGTCACATTGAATGCGATCACGAGTTGTGACGTACCGACCCAGGCTGATTCCGGAGGAGCTCATCAATAGCCGAGAGCCCAACCTATCTCTTGACTTATGTACGGGGTGGCACGTCATCAGCTCGTCCTCACCCCCAAATCTGCGCGAGATTCCACCGGGTTAGATTAATTTGACGCGTTGTAAATTTGACAGCCGGGTCTTCAATCGCTTTTTTCTCCTCTAACGGGGTCCAACGAAAATCGTTGTTTGACATTTTTACGAAGTAAAACTTAATTTCTGTATCCTACCTTTTCCTCGTAATGCATATTTTAAGTGGGAGAATGCACACACGTAACTTTGATAGATAGGAGTTGCGAACTTTAAAAAAGAGAGAGTCAGTGGAGAAGACATGGACAACCGATAGCGGAGGTTCAAGAACGGTTGCTTTCTCCAGCGAAAAAGCGGAGTTTAGCACACAGAACCGTGATTGAACACCGCTACCGCTGAATGTCCCATGTATGTGTGAGAGACTCTCGGGCTGAGTGGGCCAAGTACCAGAGCGAAATGGCACTTTTTGGTTGACCACTAAAAGTGACGGTTGTATCCGCATAATTGAGGAGTTTTTATACCCTATCCTAAGGGTATATTAAGTTTGACACATAGTTTGTAACATAGAGAAATAATCGAGATATACCCTATAAAGTATATATATTCGTGATCAGCATCAATAGCGAAATCGATTGAGCGATGACCGTCCGTCCGTCCGTCCGTCCGTCCGTCCGTCAGTCCGTCCGTATGTCACCGCTTTTTGGGCCTTAAAGTGTAAACATTTTTGAAATCCGCCCACTGCCACGCCCACTTTTTCATAACTTCACTAAATTATATGAAACCGAAAATTTTTGTTAAGACCAAATATTTAGGCATTCAGATTCCCTACAATCCACCCACACAAAAGTTTTGGCCACGCCCACTTTTTGGGGGCGTTTTTATCACAAAACCGATTTTTGGGCCTTAAATTTTTATCTAGGACGCTGAAATTTCATATCTGGGCTTCCAAGAAAAAGATACAGTACAAGTGTAAAATTTTTTTACATAAGCCCACTGCCACGCCTACTTTTTTATAACTTCACTAAATTATATGAAACCGAAAAATTTTGTTAAAACCAAATATTTGGGTATTTAGATTCCCTACAATTCAGCCGTAGAACAGTTTTGGCCACGCCCACTTTTTGGGGGCGTTATCATCAAAAAACCTATTTTGATAAAATTTTACATGTAACATCCTCAAACGTTCGACATTATAGCTATATTTGAGTACAAAATGCAATTTGGCCATGCCCACTTTATAGAGAGGAGGATAGGGTATCATACGAACCGTTCCAGACGGATTGTAGCTTTTCTGTATGTTTTTTTTAAACAGTTGAAATAATCATTGAGAGAGAAAAAAAAAATTACGATAACCGAGAGGGAAAAGTGGGATCCCAGGACATTGAGGACATCGGTAGATGGCAACGAGGAGAAGGAAGCAGAGTTTCCCCGAGGAATTAAAAAAAAGATAAGTTTTCTTTATATATTACGTTTGCGCAGGATTTTGTATACTTTAAACCCGGTAGAATCTTGTTCCGTACCCTTCCCGAGAAAGCGGGACTCGCGACCCATTAGTTTATTTTATTTAATCGTTCAGGACCGCGCGATAACGGGCCACCCCCCCAACGGCGATTTTTCTTTTTTTATACCCTATCCTAAGGGTATATTAAGTTTGACACATAGTTTGTAACTTAGAGAAATAATCGAGATAGGCCCTATAAAGTATATATATTCGTGATCAGCATCAATAGCGAAATCGATTGAGCGATGACCGTCCGTCCGTATGTCACCGCTTATTGGGCCTTCAATTTTGAGCTAGGACGATGAAATTTCATATCTGGGCTTCTGAGAAAAGATACAGTACAAGTGTAAAAATTTTTGAAATCCTCCCACTGCCACGCCCACTTTTTCATAACTTCACTAAATTATATGAAACCGAAAAATTTTGTTAAGACCAAATATTTAGGCATTCAGACTCCCTACAATCCACTCATACAAAAGTTTTGTATTTTTTCATCACAAAACCGATTTTTGGGCCTTCAATTTTTAACTAGGACGCAGAAATTTCATATCTGGGCTTCCAAGAAAAAGATACAGTACAAGTGTAAAATTTTTTTACATCCGCCCACTGCCACGCCTACTTTTTTATAACTTCACTAAATTATATGAAACCGAAAAATTTTGTTAAGACCAAACATTTGGGTATTTAGATTCTCTACAATTCACCCATAGAATAGTTTTGGCCACGCCCACTTTTTGGGGGCGTTATTATCAAAAAACCTATATTGATAAAATTTTACATGTAACATCCTCAAACGTTCGACATTATAGCTATATTTGAGTACAATATGCAATTTGGCCACGCCCACTTTATAGAGAGGAGGATAGGGTATCATGCGATCCGTTCAAGGCGGATTGTAGCTTTTCTGTATGTTTTGTTTTTCTGTCGGTTCCTTTTTATAACCTATCCTAGGGTATATTAAGTTTGACACATAGTTTGTAACATAGAGAAATAATCGAGATAGACCCTATAAAGTATATATATTCCTGATCAGCATCAATAGCGAAATCGATTGAGCGATGACCGTCCGTCCGTCCGTCCGTCTGTCCGTATGTCACCGCTTTTTGGGCCTTAAATTTTGAGCTAGGACGATGAAATTTCATATCTGGGCTTCTGAGGAAAAGATACAGTACAAGTGTAAAAATTTTTGAAATCCGCCCACTGCCACGCCCACTTTTTCATAACTTCACTAAATTATATGAAACCGAAAAATTTTGTTAAGACCAAATATTTAGGCATTCAGACTCCCTACAATCTACTCATACAAAAGTTTGGGCCACGCCCACTTTTTGGGGGCGTTTTCATCATAAAACCGATTTTTGGGCCTTAAATTTTTAACTAGGACGCTGAAATTTCATATCTGGGCTTCTGACGAAAAGATACAGTAGAAGTGTAAATAGTGCCACGCCTACTTTTTTATAACTTCACTAAATTATATGAAACCGAAAAATTTTCTTAAGACAAAATATTTAGGTATTCAGATTCCCTACAATTCACCCATAGAACAGTTTTGGCCACGCCCACTTTTTGTGGGTGTCTTCATCAAAAAACCGATTTTGATAAAATTTTACATGTAACCTCCTCAAACGTCCGAGGTTATAGCCATATTTGAGTACGAAATGCAATTTGGCCACCCCCACTTTATAGAGAGGAGGATAGGGTATCAGACGATCCGTTTCAGACGGATTGTAGCTTTTCTGTATGTTTATACCCTATCCTAAGGGTATATTAAGTTTGACACATAGTTTGTAACATAGAGAAATAATCGAGATAGACCCTATAAAGTATATATATTCGTGATCAGCATCAATACAAAACCGATTTTTGGGCTTTAAATTTTTATCTAGGACGCTGAAAATTCATATCCGGGCTTCCAAGAAAAAGATACAGTACAAGTGTAAATTTTGTTTACATCCGCAGACTGCCACGCCTACTTATTTATAACTTCACTAAATTATATGAAACCGAAAAATTTTGTTAATACCAAATATTTGGGTATTTAGATTCCCTACAATTCACCCATAGAAGAGTTTTGCCCACACCCACTTTTTGGGGGCGTTATCATCAAAAAACCTATTTTGATAAAATTTTACATGTAACATCCTCAAACGTTCGACATTATAGCTATATTTGAGTACAAAATGCAATTTGGCCACGCCCACTTTATAGAGAGGAGGATAGGGTATCATACGATCCGTTCCAGACGGATTGTAGCTTTTCTGTATGTTTATACCCTATCCTAAGGGTATATTAAGTTTGACACATAGTTTGTAACATAGAGAAATAATCGAGATAGACCCTACAAAGTATATATATTCGTAATCAGCATCAATAGCGAAATCGATTGAGCGATGACAGTCCGTCCATCCGTCCGTCCGTATGTCACCGCTTTTTGGGCCTTAAATTTTGAGCTAGGACGATGAAATTTCATATCTGGGCTTCTGAGAAAAAAATACAGTACAAGTGTAAAAATTTTTTAAATCCGCCCACTGCCACGCCCACTTTTTCATAACTTCACTAAATTATGTGGAACCGACAAATTTTGTTAAGACCAAATATTTAGGCATTCAGATTCCCTACAATCCACCCATACAAAAGTTTTGGCCACGCCCACTTTTTGGTGGCGTTTTCATCACAAAACCGATTTTTGGGCCTTAAATTTTTATCTAGGATGCTGAAATTTCATATCTGGGCTTCCCAGAAAAAGATACAGTACAAGTGTAAAATTTTTTTACATCCGCCCACTGCCACGCCTACTTTATTATAACTTCACTAAATTATATGAAACCGAAAAATTTTGTTAAGACCAAATATTTGGATATTTAGATTCCCTACAATTCAGGAATAGAACAGTTTTGGCCAAGCCCACTTTTTGGGGGCGTTATCATAAAAAAACCTATTTTGATAAAATTTTACATGTAACATCCTCAAACGTTCGACATTATAGCTATATTTGAGAACAAAATGCAATTTGGCCACGCCCACTTTATAGAGAGGAGGATAGGGTATCAGACGATCCGTTCCAGATAGATTGTAGCTTTTCTGTATGTTTTTTTTGTCGTTAATACCTTTAGGAGTTTTTTATTTATTTTACTCTTATTTTTGGATTGTTTTTATACCCTGTCCTAAGGGTATATTAAGTTTGACACATAGTTTGTAACATAGAGAAATAATCGAGATAGACCCTACAAAGTATATATATTCGTAATCAGCATCAATAGCGCAATCGATCCTATGTCACCGCTTTTTGGGCCTTAAATTTTGAGCTAGGACAATGAAATTTCATACCTGGGCTTCTGAGGAAAAGATACAGTACAAGTGTAAAAATTTTTGAATTCCGCCCACTTTTTCATAACTTCACTAAATTATATGAAACCGAAAAATTTTGTTAAGACCAAATATTTAGGCATTCAGATTCCCTACAATCCACCCATACACAATTTTTGGCCACGCCCACTTTTTGGAGGCGTTATCATCAAAAAACCTATTTTGATAAAATTTTACATGTAACGTCCTCAAACGTTCGACATTATAGCTATATTTGAGTACAAAATGCAATTTGGCCACTCCCACTTTATAGAGAGGAGTATAGGGTATCAGACGATCCGTTCCAGACGGATTGTAGCTTTTCTGTATGTTTACTTTTGGTATTGTTTTTTTTTTCAGGAGAGGTGCGTGCGTACATACATACATACATATATCATATCATCGGGAAGAATTATTCAAGTCAGGAGGAAAATACGTATACATATCTACATTGCTGTTTGAGGAAGGTCGTGAGCCAGATTGTGTTTGGTCGGCGGAAAATCGGATTACCTCAGTATCTTCAAGTAGGTGTTCTTGTTTTTCTTTTTATACCCTATCCTAAGTTTGACACATAGTTTGTAACATAGAGAAATAATCGAGATAGACCCTATAAAGTATATATATTCGTGATCAGCATCAATAGCGAAATCGATTGAGCGATGACAGTCCGTCCGTCCGTCCGTCCGTATGTCACCGCTTTTTGGGCCTTAAATTTTGAGCTAGGACGATGAAATTTCATATCTGGGCTTCTGAGAAAAAGATACAGTACAAGTGTAAAAATTTTTGAAATCCGCCCACTGCCACGCCCACTTTTTCATAACTTCACTAAATTATATGAAACCGAAAAATTTTGTTAAGACCAAATATTTAGGCATTCAGATTCCCTACAATCCACCCATACAAAAGTTTTGGCCACGCCCACTTTTTGGTGGCGTTTTTATCACAAAACCGATTTTTGGGCCTTAAATTTTTATCTAGGACGCTGAAATTTCATATCTGGGCTTCCAAGAAAAAGATACAGTACAAGTGTAAAATTTTTTTACATCCGCCCACTGCCACGCCTACTTTTTTATAACTTCACTAAATTATATGAAAAAGAAAAATTTTGTTAAGACCAAATATTTGGGTATTTAGATTCCCTACAATTCAGCCGTAGAACAGTTTTGGCCACGCCCACTTTTTGGGGGCGTTATCATCAAAAAACCTATTGTGATAAAATTTTACATGTAACATCCTCAAACGTTCGACATTATAGCTATATTTGAGTACAAAATGCAATTTGGCCATGCCCACTTTATAGAGAGGAGGATAGGGTATCATACGATCCGTTCCAGACGGATTGTAGCTTTTCTGTATGTTTTTTAATTCCTCGGGGAAACTCTGCTTCCTTCTCCTCGTTATTGATTCTGATCACGAATATATATACTTTATAGGGTCTATCTCGATTATTTCTCTATGTTACAAACTATGTGTCAAACTTAATATACCCTTAGGATAGGGCATAAAAAGATAAGTTTTCTTTATATATTACGTTTGCGTAGGATTTTGTATACTTTAAACCCGGTAGAATCTTGTTCCGTACCCCTCCCGAGAAAGCGGGACTCGCGACCCATTAGTTTATTTTATTTAATCGTTCAGGACCGCGCGATAACGGGCCACCCCCCCAACGGCGATTTTTCTTTTTTTATACCCTATCCTAAGGGTATATTAAGTTTGACACATAGTTTGTAACATAGAGAAATAATCGAGATAGGCCCTATAAAGTATATATATTGGTGATCAGCATCAATAGCGAAATCGATTGAGCGATGACCGTCCGTCCGTATGTCACCGTTTTTTGGGCCTTACGTTTTGAGCTAGGACGATGAAATTTCATATCTGGGCTTCTGAGAAAAAGATACAGTACAAGTGTAAAAATTTTTGAAATCCGAACACTGCCACGCCCACTTTTCCATAACTTCACTAAATTATATGATAAAGAAAAATTTTGTTAAGACCAAATATTTGGGTATTTAGATTCCCTACAATCCACCCATACAAAAGTTTTGGCCACGCCCACTTTTTGGGGGCTTTTTTATTACAAAACCGATTTTTGGGCCTTAAATTTTTATCTAGGACGCTGAAATTTCATATCTGGGCTTCCAAGAAAAAGATACAGTACAAGTGTAAAATTTTTTTACATCCGCCCACTGCCACGCCTACTTTTTTATAACTTCACTAAATTATATGATAAAGAAAAATTTTGTTAAGACCAAATATTTGGGTATTTAGATTCCCTACAATTCAGCCGTAGAACAGTTTTGGCCACGCCCACTTTTTGGGGGCGTTATCATCAAAAAACCTATTGTGATAAAATTTTACATGTAACATCCTCAAACGTTCGACATTATAGCTATATTTGAGTACAAAATGCAATTTGGCCATGCCCACTTTATAGAGAGGAGGATAGGGTATCATACGATCCGTTCCAGACGGATTGTAGCTTTTCTGTATGTTTTTTTTAAACAGTTGAAATAATCATTGAGAGAAAAAAAAAAAATTACGATAACCGAGAGGGAAAAGTGGGATCCCAGGACATTGAGGACATCGGTAGATGACAACGAGGAGAAGGAAGCAGAGTTTCCCCGAGGAATTAAAAAACATACAGAAAAGCTACAATCCATCTGGAACGGATCGTATGATACCCTATCCTCCTCTCTATAAAGTGGGCGTGGCCAAATTGCATTTTGTACTCAAATATAGCTATAATGTCGAACGTTTGAGGATGTTACATGTAAAATTTTATGAAAATCGGTTTTTCGATGAAAACGCCCCCAAAAAGTGGGCGTGGCCAAAACTGTTCTATGGGTGAATTGTAGGGAATCTGAATACCCAAATATTTGGTCTTAACAAAATTATTCGGTTTCATATAATTTAGTGAAGTTATAAAAAAGTAGGCGTGGCAGTGGGCGGATGTAAAAAAAATTTACACTTGCATTGAATATTTTTCTTGGAAGCCCAGATATGAAATTTCAGCGTCCTAGTTAATAATTGAAGGCCCAAAAATCGGTTTTGTGATAAAAACGCCCCCAAAAAGTGGGCGTGGCCAAAACTTTTGTAAGGGTGGATTGTAGGGAATCTGAATGCCTAAATATTTGGTCTTAACAAAATTTTTCGGTTTCATATAATTTAGTGAAGTTATGAAAAAGTGGGCGTGGCAGTGGGCGTGGCAGTGGGCGGATTTCAAAAATTTTTACACTTGTACTGTATCTTTTTCTCAGAAGCCCAGATATGAAATTTCATCGTCCTAGCTCAAAATTTAAGGCCCAAAAAGCGGTGACATACGGACGGACGGACGGACGGACGGACGGACGGTCATCGCTCAATCGATTTCGCTATTGATGCTGATCACGAATATATATACTTTATAGGGTCTATCTCGATTATTTCTCTATGTTACAAACTATGTGTCAAACTTAATATACCCTTAGGATAGGGTATAAAAAGATAAGTTTTCTTTATATATTACGTTTGCGTAGGATTTTGTATACTTTAAACCCGGTAGAATCTTGTTCCGTACCCTTCCCGAGAAAGCGGGACTCGCGACCCATTAGTTTATTTTATTTAATCGTTCAGGACCGCGCGATAACGGGCCAACCCCCACAACGGCGATTTTTCTTTTTTTATACCCTATCCTAAGGGTATATTAAGTTGGACACATAGTTTGTAACATAGAGAAATAATCGAGATAGGCCCTATAAAGTATATATATTGGTGATCAGCATCAATAGCGAAATCGATTGAGCGATGACCGTCCGTCCGTCAGTCCGTATGTCACCGCTTTTTGGGCCTTAAATTTTGAGCTAGGACGATGAAATTTCATATCTGGGCTTCTCAGAAAAAGATACAGTACAAGTGTAAACATTTTTGAAGTCCGCCCACTGCCACGCCCACTTTTTTTATAACTTCACTAAATTATATCAAACCGAAAAATTTTGTTAAGACCAAATATTTAGGCATTCAGATTCCCTACAATCCACCCATACAAAAGTTTTGGCCACGCCCACTTTTAAGGGGCGTTTTCATCACAAAACCGAGTTTTGGGCCTTCAATTATTAACTAGGACGCTAAAATTTCATATCTGGGCTTCCAAGAAAAAGATACAATACAAGTGTAAAATTTTTTTACATCCGCCCACTGCCACGCCTACTTTTTTATAACTTCACTAAATTATATGAAACCGAAAAATTTTGTTAAGACCAAATATTTGGGTATTTAGATTCCCTACAATTCACCCATAGAACAGTTTTGGCCACGCTTACTTTTTGGGGGCGTTATCATCAAAAAACCTATTTTGATAAAATTTTACATGTAACATCCTCAAACGTTCGACATTATAGCTATATTTGAGCACAAAATGCAATTTGGCCACGCTCACTTTATAGAGAGGAGGATAGGGTATTAGACGATCCGTTCCAGACGGATTGTAGCTTTTCTGTATGTTTTTACATTTTTTTCTTTTTACTTACAGATTTTCTTTTACATACTTTTTGATTTTGCTTTTTATACCCTATCCTAAGGGTATATTAAGTTTGACACATAGTTTGTAACATAGAGAAATAATCGAGATAGACCCTATAAAGTATATATATTCGTGATCAGCATCAATAGCGAAATCGATTGAGCGATGACCGTCCGTCCGTCAGTCCGTATGTCACCGCTTTTTGGGCCTTAAATTTTGAGCTAGGACGATGAAATTTCATATCTGGGCTTCTGAGAAAAAGATACAGTACAAGTGTAAACATTTTTGAAGTCCGCCCACTGCCACGCCCACTTTTTCATAACTTCACTAAATTATATGAAACCGAAAAATTTTGTTAAGACCAAATATTTAGGCATTCAGATTCCCTACAATCCACCCATACAAAAGTTTTGGCCACGCCCACTTTTTGGGGGCTTTTTTATTACAAAACCGATTTTTGGGCCTTAAATTTTTATCTAGGACGCTGAAATTTCATATCTGGGCTTCCAAGAAAAAGATACAGTACAAGTGTAAAATTTTTTTACATCCGCCCACTGCCACGCCTACTTTTTTATAACTTCACTAAATTATATGATAAAGAAAAATTTTGTTAAGACCAAATATTTGGGTATTTAGATTCCCTACAATTCAGCCGTAGAACAGTTTTGGCCACGCCCACTTTTTGGGGGCGTTATCATCAAAAAACCTATTGTGATAAAATTTTACATGTAACATCCTCAAACGTTCGACATTATAGCTATATTTGAGTACAAAATGCAATTTGGCCATGCCCACTTTATAGAGAGGAGGATAGGGTATCATACGATCCGTTCCAGACGGATTGTAGCTTTTCTGTATGTTTTTTTTAAACAGTTGAAATAATCATTGAGAGAAAAAAAAAAATTACGATAACCGAGAGGGAAAAGTGGGATCCCAGGACATTGAGGACATCGGTAGATGACAACGAGGAGAAGGAAGCAGAGTTTCCCCGAGGAATTAAAAAACATACAGAAAAGCTACAATCCATCTGGAACGGATCGTATGATACCCTATCCTCCTCTCTATAAAGTGGGCGTGGCCAAATTGCATTTTGTACTCAAATATAGCTATAATGTCGAACGTTTGAGGATGTTACATGTAAAATTTTATGAAAATCGGTTTTTCGATGAAAACGCCCCCAAAAAGTGGGCGTGGCCAAAACTGTTCTATGGGTGAATTGTAGGGAATCTGAATACCCAAATATTTGGTCTTAACAAAATTATTCGGTTTCATATAATTTAGTGAAGTTATAAAAAAGTAGGCGTGGCAGTGGGCGGATGTAAAAAAAATTTACACTTGCATTGAATATTTTTCTTGGAAGCCCAGATATGAAATTTCAGCGTCCTAGTTAATAATTGAAGGCCCAAAAATCGGTTTTGTGATAAAAACGCCCCCAAAAAGTGGGCGTGGCCAAAACTTTTGTAAGGGTGGATTGTAGGGAATCTGAATGCCTAAATATTTGGTCTTAACAAAATTTTTCGGTTTCATATAATTTAGTGAAGTTATGAAAAAGTGGGCGTGGCAGTGGGCGTGGCAGTGGGCGGATTTCAAAAATTTTTACACTTGTACTGTATCTTTTTCTCAGAAGCCCAGATATGAAATTTCATCGTCCTAGCTCAAAATTTAAGGCCCAAAAAGCGGTGACATACGGACGGACGGACGGACGGACGGACGGACGGTCATCGCTCAATCGATTTCGCTATTGATGCTGATCACGAATATATATACTTTATAGGGTCTATCTCGATTATTTCTCTATGTTACAAACTATGTGTCAAACTTAATATACCCTTAGGATAGGGTATAAAAAGATAAGTTTTCTTTATATATTACGTTTGCGTAGGATTTTGTATACTTTAAACCCGGTAGAATCTTGTTCCGTACCCTTCCCGAGAAAGCGGGACTCGCGACCCATTAGTTTATTTTATTTAATCGTTCAGGACCGCGCGATAACGGGCCAACCCCCACAACGGCGATTTTTCTTTTTTTATACCCTATCCTAAGGGTATATTAAGTTGGACACATAGTTTGTAACATAGAGAAATAATCGAGATAGGCCCTATAAAGTATATATATTGGTGATCAGCATCAATAGCGAAATCGATTGAGCGATGACCGTCCGTCCGTCAGTCCGTATGTCACCGCTTTTTGGGCCTTAAATTTTGAGCTAGGACGATGAAATTTCATATCTGGGCTTCTCAGAAAAAGATACAGTACAAGTGTAAACATTTTTGAAGTCCGCCCACTGCCACGCCCACTTTTTTTATAACTTCACTAAATTATATCAAACCGAAAAATTTTGTTAAGACCAAATATTTAGGCATTCAGATTCCCTACAATCCACCCATACAAAAGTTTTGGCCACGCCCACTTTTAAGGGGCGTTTTCATCACAAAACCGAGTTTTGGGCCTTCAATTATTAACTAGGACGCTAAAATTTCATATCTGGGCTTCCAAGAAAAAGATACAATACAAGTGTAAAATTTTTTTACATCCGCCCACTGCCACGCCTACTTTTTTATAACTTCACTAAATTATATGAAACCGAAAAATTTTGTTAAGACCAAATATTTGGGTATTTAGATTCCCTACAATTCACCCATAGAACAGTTTTGGCCACGCTTACTTTTTGGGGGCGTTATCATCAAAAAACCTATTTTGATAAAATTTTACATGTAACATCCTCAAACGTTCGACATTATAGCTATATTTGAGCACAAAATGCAATTTGGCCACGCTCACTTTATAGAGAGGAGGATAGGGTATTAGACGATCCGTTCCAGACGGATTGTAGCTTTTCTGTATGTTTTTACATTTTTTTCTTTTTATACCCTATCCTAAGGGTATATTAAGTTTGACACATAGTTTGTAACATAGAGAAATAATCGAGATAGACCCTATAAAGTATATATATTCGTGATCAGCATCAATAGCGAAATCGATTGAGCGATGACCGTCCGTCCGTCCGTCCGTCCGTCCGTCCGTCCGTCCGTCCGTCCGTCCGTCCGTCCGTCCGTCCGTCCGTATGTCACCGCTTTTTGGGCCTTAAATTTTGAGCTAGGACGATGAAATTTCATATCTGGGCTTCTGAGAAAAAGATACAGTACAAGTGTAAAAATTTTTGAAATCCGCCCACTGCCACGCCCACTTTTTCATAACTTCACTAAATTATATGAAACCGAAAAATTTTGTTAAGACCAAATATTTAGGCATTTAGATTCCCTACAATCCACCCATACAAAAGTTTTGGCCACGCCCACTTTTTGGGGGCGTTTTCATCACAAAACCGAGTTTTGGGCCTTCAATTATTAACTAGAACGCTGAAATTTCATATTTGGGCTTCCAAGAAAAAGATACAGTACAAGTGTAAATTTTTTTTACATCCGCCCACTGCCACGCCTACTTTTTTATAACTTCACTAAATTATATGAAACCGAAAAATTTTGTTAAGACCAAATATTTAGGTATACAGATTCCCTACAATTAACCATAGAACAGTTTTGGTCACGCCCACTTTTTGGGGGCGTTTTCATCAAAAAACCGATTTTGATAAAATTTTACATGTCACATCCTCAAACGTTCGAGGTTATAGCCATATTTGAGTACAAAATGCAATTTGGTCACGCGCACTTTATAGAGAGGAGGATAGGGTATCATACGATCCGTTCCAGACGGATTGTAGCTTTTCTGTATGTTTACTTACAGATTTTCTTTTACATACTTTTTGATTTTGCTTTTTATACCCTATCCTAAGGGTATATTAAGTTTGACACATAGTTTGTAACATAGAGAAATAATCGAGATAGACCCTATAAAGTATATATATTCGTGATCAGCATCAATAGCGAAATCGATTGAGCGATGACCGTCCGTCCGTCAGTCCGTATGTCACCGCTTTTTGGGCCTTAAATTTTGAGCTAGGACGATGAAATTTCATATCTGGGCTTCTGAGAAAAAGATACAGTACAAGTGTAAACATTTTTGAAGTCCGCCCACTGCCACGCCCACTTTTTCATAACTTCACTAAATTATATGAAACCGAAAAATTTTGTTAAGACCAAATATTTAGGCATTCAGATTCCCTACAATCCACCCATACAAAAGTTTTGGCCACGCCCACTTTTTGGTGGCGTTTTCATCACAAAACCGATTTTTGGGCCTTAAATTTTTATCTAGGACGCTGAAATTTCATATCTGGGCTTCCAAGAAAAAGATACAGTACAAGTGTAAAATTTTTTACATCCGCCCACTGCCACGCCTACTTTTTTATAACTTCACTAAATTATATGAAACCGAAAAAGTTTGTTAAGACCAAATATTTGGGTATTTAGATTCCCTACAATTCACCCATAGAACAGTTTTGGCCACGCCCACTTTTTGGGGGCGTTATCATAAAAAAACCTATTTTGATAAAATTTTACATGTAACATCCTCAAACGTTCGACATTATAGCTATATATGAGTACAAAATGAAATTTGGTCACGCTCACTTTATAGAGAGGAGGATAGGGTATCATACGATCCGTTCCAGACGGATTGTAGCTTTTCTGTATGTCTTTTCTTTTTTTACTTTCGTATTTTCTTTTACTTTTTGATTTTGTTTTTTATACCCTATCCTAAGGGTATATTAAGTTTGACAATAGTTTGTAACATAGAGAAATAATCGAGATAGACCATATAAAGTATATATATTCGTGATCAGCATCAATAGCGAAACGATTGAGCGATGACCGTCCGTCTGTCCCTCCGTCCGTCCGTATGTCACCGCTTTTTGGGCCTTAAATTTTGAGCTAGGACGATGAAATTTCATATCTGGGCTTCTGAGGAAAAGATACAGTACAAGTGTAAAAATTTTTGAATTCCGCCCACTGCCACGACCACTTTTTCATAACTTCACTAAATTATATGAAACCGAAAAATTTTGTTAAGACCAAATATTTAGGCATTCAGATTCCCTACAATCCACCCATACACAATTTTTGGCCACGCCCACTTTTTGGTTGCGTTTTCATCATGAAACCGA